>JAUMJM010000044.1:655000-1280000 GCA_033558235.1 Neomorphus geoffroyi
AAGGAGGGAGGGAGGGAGGGAAGGAAGGAAGGAAGGAAGGAAGGAAGGAAGGAAGGAAGGAAGGAAGGAAGGAAGGAAGGAAGGAAGGAAGGAAGGAAGGAAGGAAGGAAGGAAGGAAGGAAGGAAGGAAGGAAGGAAGGAAGGAAGGAATTATCCCTCTGTGGAAAACCCATATGGACAAAAGAAGATGACTTAAATTCATATTGTTTGCTCTCAAAGATAATAACAACACTTGACTGACTCATACCTGGTGCATATCTGTAAGTCAAATGCAACGGCATGGCAATTCCATTGGCATGCACAAAATTTGGTAATATCAGAGGTTTCAGTATAAGAAAGTGGTATTTCAGAACATATAAGTGCATTTCTAGGTTGAGATCTAGATACTGTGGCCAATATCCCTAATAAGCCATGAGAAATGTGACTTGAAATATTATAGACAGCCTAGAAATCTGAGCTCCTGTGATATCATCGACCAGACCATCCTGGGCCACTCATGATTGTGCACCACAAACCGTTGTCCAAGTTTGTTCTGGTTCTGGATGGCTTCCTACTGATCTGTGTAGACAATTTGTGGATCCCTTTGTTCAGCTTCAGGTGAAAGGTACAGATGCCACTATGACTTAATATCCTCAGCCTTCAAACCAGAAAGTCTGTTCCTGCTCTCAGACGTGTAAATGCAGTCTCTTCATTCCTGCAAATGGGGTTCGTGGGGGTTCTCAAATGGCAGGCAGTACTCTTGCTCCCTTGTTTTTGATAAAGCTGCAAGTGCTAAGTGCACAGCGTGTAAAAGGCTGTACCAGGTCCAACACCTCTCTCCAGTCCTCTGATTTATCATACCTGTCTTTGCTTCCAGTTGCTGGAGCAAGCCCTGCCAGCAGCAAACTTCCCAAATCTCCTTCTCGTGGCCTGTTTGTGCCTGGCCTCCAGGTTTCCAGCCCAGGGGGAGTGGTCTAGGTGCAAGTGCCTTCCCCGGGCTATGTGAGTCAGGCAGCTGCAACCTGGTGCCATCAAGCACCACAGACCCCTCTCTGTGGGGAAGAAGTCCCAAAGATAGCGCAGGGGAGGTAAGAGCATGGAGGCACTGAACATGGCTGCGTATCTCTTGTGACCTTGTGATCCAAAGTGCGACCCCTGGACTTCCTTATCTGCTGGGAGGCCAGACTAGCGTGAGAGCAAAACCAAACTCTGTTAAGCATGTGATGTTTTTAAATACTGATTTTCCAGTTCAAGGAATATCCATCAGAAAAATAAACAGTACTAAATAAAGAAAGAAAGCAAGCATGAGGCAGAGGATTAGTATATGGATATATAAGTAATACAGAGGTAGATATTGCATAATGCTAAACCAACATTACTAGTGTTTATCTCTAAGAACAATGTAGATATATGCAAGAAATACCCTTCTCCATCATGAACTCTGGCAGTGTAGTTTGTTTCTTACATGTTCTGCCATCAACAGAATACACACATAATTATTCTTAGCAGTATTTGGATTAATAATAGTGGTACAGAGAGGTGCATACTGTTTTAAGATAAGATACTATATAATTTAAAGGTAATGTGATGTCTTCTGCTTCTTGCACTGTGAGCCTTGCTTTGAGAACAGCTAGGAAAATTGTTTCAGCACACCATATTTTACTGTATGTCTCCTGCAGCTTATGAAGTCAACATGCAGATTTGCATGTGCTGTCATCTTGGCTGCAGGATTGGCCATAATAAAAGGTAACTTACTTAAGTGATAATCTTTCAGGCGCCCCATGTCTCAGCGGAAAACAAAACCAGAGCCTTTGTAGAGAGCTTCAGGCACTGGCCCCAGAACTGCAGTAAACTCAAAAAGGCTGCAAAGAAAAGGAGGGAGAAGAAGGCACGCCAAGGAAATAAGATGTGGATTTTGAATACTACATCTAAATGGCAAAGTGTGTCTAGATTCCTTCATGTCACGACAAGAGTCTGTCTATGGGACGCATTGTCGTTCCCCCTGAAATCTTCTGTGAGATTGCCTGTAAATATTGTATGGTCCTTACCAGCCGAAAACAATTGTTCCCTCCAACTACAATTATCTCAGATGTAGGAGATGAAGGGAGACATAAGGTACTTTACTGTAGCCTCAAAGCGTAGGACGGTTCCATTTAAAGTAAATAAAAAGGCTCCTGGTGCCTTCGGTCACATCTAGTTTGATCCTAGGGGAGCTCTTTCTCCTTCTGCTGCTGCTTCTAGTGACTCTTGCTTGTTACTACTACTACATCTCAAACAGGGCAAAATAAGTGAGCATTTCCAATCCCTTTGACAGCCACAAAATGGAAAGCAACAGCAGGGTCTGTGAAATACGCTCTCGAGAAAACACAGGGAAAATGTGACCCTTTAAATTGTTTTTATTGTCCTGTGTGACATGAAAGCAGCAAAAGAAGGCATGTCTAAATGGTTTAGTGAAGAAATCTCCCCACAACTCACTGTCAGCAAAGTAGGAGACAGTTTGACGTTAGTCCCTATTATCTGAACTTCACTTTATGAGATCAGTAACTAGAAAGAAAAGCTGACCTGCTGCACTGAGATGCACTCCTTAAATACCGTTTGCCACACAGCATATGTATCACAGTATCACAGCATCATAAGGTTGGAAAAGACCTCTGAGATCATCGAGTCCAACCTGTGACCCAACACCTACACCTACTCCTACTTGTCAACTACACCATGGCACTAAGTGCCTCATCCAATCTCTCCTTAAACACCTCGAGGGATGGTGACTCCACCACCTCCCCTGGCAGCACATTCCAATGGCCAATCACCCTCTCAGTAAAGAACTTCTTCCTAATGTCGAGCCTAAACCTCCCCTGGCGACGCTTGAGACCGTGTCCGCCAGGGGAGGTTTAGGCTTGATGTCTAAACTGTTTGGTAGGTGGACCAGGCCAAATTGCCTAGATCACAGCACTTCCCTAGCCAAACTATCATGACTTCTCCTCGCTTCATGTGGCTGGTTCTCCTCCCCCAATAAACAAGGAACTGTGGAAAAGAGAAGTGTATATATCTGAACATGACCCCCACAAAACCAGAGTGGCATCGGGATACACAACTTAATCTGTGATCTCGGAAGTATTTCCAGGTGCTGCATACTAAACATACCCAAAGAGTGCTCTGGCAGAAAGCCTAGAGCTCGTGGTATGGAAAAACTGTAATAAGCTGTTGATGATGCATATATGGAGATTGCATATACAAAATTTTCAAAAACTTCTTTAACTCAGCTTCTTCAAGAGCATTGGACACCCCATATGTTTTTTCTTAATTGTTCCCTCAAAAAAAATCATTGTTAAATCCATGCATATTTTGCATGCATCCTCACAGGGGAGGAGCAGAACAAGTCCGTACACAGCATTTTCAGGTTGAAAGCATCTAACAAGCATCAACTAATTATGCAATTTAGAATAAGAAGAAGAGGGACTCATCTGCATAGCTATTGACAAGCTAGTTACCCTTGTCTCCCCTCCCACCAAATCATTGGCATCTACGCCATATAGACAAGATGATCTAGGGTATGAATACATCTCTTCCTAAAGCAGCCACCTAAAGTAGATCAGACGTGTGTACCCTAAACCCATATTTTGTCTCTACTGACTGTGAGGTGAGCTTATGTTCACTGCCTTAACCACAGGACTCTTTAGAGATCCAAACCTGATTGGGAATATCTTCATGTCCTGTATCAGTTGTATTCGTGTCAATTATATCTAGCTAAGAAAGCAATGATTTCAAGAATTTAGATTGCCCGAAGAAGGAATAAGAAATTTCAGATGTGCAATAGAATATAGTCCAGTAAGTATTCATGAGTAGTCGTGAGCATCTCCTGTTACATTCAGGAAATGGACTGTGTATTTGTTGTTCTTGCTGTGATTATTAGTTTCTAAATGACCTGTTTGCTCAGCTCTGCAGGGATTTTATTTCATGTTACAGATGGTAACCCTAGCCTCTTCAGACCAAAATACTGATAACATTAGCTATTTTAACTGTCCATGAAAGACGATTGGTTGGTTTGACAGCAATCTGGTTGTCAAAACTGATTATCTCTATATCCTTTCAAATTATATCATCATCATTATTGTATTTTGTGCCATTCAAGTATCTTGCATATCTGCTTCTTCTACAAGAAATTATGTTCATTTGTTAGGAAAAAAAATCCTGCTTACAAAGAGGAGTCATGAAGAAGCAGCTGACATACAAGTTAGTCATACTTCCTTGTGGCTTGTCTCCTAAAGATATGGGGCCAATCTGCTCATAAAATCCACAGGCACACTGAGACACGCGGAGCCTACTGTGGTTACAATTTTGACCAATCTTTTCAAAGTTTCCAGGTAACAAATATAACAGGCTAAATATTAACAGTTCAGCAATAAAGAAAAAGAAACAACCAAGAAGAGAAACCCAATGCCATGCAACAATTTGGTAGCAAATGATCCGATGAAGCCTACTTGAGCTAAGGCTGTAGCCAATGCCACAAGAAGAAGCAGAAGCCATATGGGAATCTGAGATTTGGAAGGATAGTTGGAAGTACCCACCCCCTCATCTCCTGGCTCCTGAGGGAAAAGGGCAGCAAAGCATCTTGGTTTCAAATCTCACCCGGTTTTAAAGAATACGTAATTCTTTTTGGTCTTTGTATATGAGAGTATGGCATTCACACAGCAGGCCCTCTACTCCCCAGGAGCATGGAAAAAAATAACTCATGACTCAGGATGCTGCTGCTGCCTTGGCAGTGGTAGAGGCTCCACAGCAAAGCTAAGAGGTGCTCCATGGTCCTTTAGTAAAATGTAGGACAACCACAAGTTATCTTAAATTACACGAAGAAGGAGGCATATGAATTAACAATGAGCTACTTCATAGAGCAAGAGCAATGAACTCTCTATATAGAGAGTTTTAAGTCTTCTAATTCTCTCATGAAATCCCCACATAAGGAGACAGTTAGCTGGGTTTAGCTCAATGTTTCGTTGTTGTTTACATACAGCCATAGATATACAGATAAACGGTGCAACAACTTGTTCTATCATATATTGATCCTTACAGGACAGTTTGCTTCTAGTAAAGTTTTATTTTTTCTAATAAGATTACAAATAAGAAAAAAAGTGTGATCTTGATGGAGGAACAAGTTTGGCAGCAAGAAAAAAAGAGGACTAATACTTCTGTTTCTCCTTTTCAGAAAGTTTTATTTGAAAGCTCTGTTGTGCCCGAAGTGTTGATTCACCCTTGATGCTTTTCAGCATCCACATTTACCCTGAAGAGCGGCAAACTTCAGTATGGGAGCTTTCATATGGTTTGAATATGGGAGTACAATTTGAGAAGCTTTATAGCAAATCTGGTAATTTTACAATTTAAAAAAATATATAAAAGGAAAAGAGACCAAATTTTCTTTCAAGTCTCAGCCTGACCAACTCAAGTTAAAATACGAAAGTCAAACGGGGTTTATTCCTTCCTGAGTGTTACTGCTGGTATCAAGGAGCCTGAGAGACACAGTGTTTTCTTGTTTGTCCTTGAGCATCCCTGTTGCCTTCAGAGCACACCTCCAGTGACTCTGATCCCCCCAGTTACTATCTGTGGGCGCGCACAACAAGATGTGCTTTAGAATGCTGTACAAGGAGTTGCTTTCTGTAAACTGGGAGGAACGGGATGTGGCTCAGCATCTTGGTCTGTATTTCTCATCAGGCTTTGCACGTTTAAAGATCAGTAAACCTACTTTTGTCACTAAGGTCTGCAAATAAGACTCTGAATGCACACAGGCAGCAAAACTGGGGATGAACTTCTCATTTTGTGTAGTTACTTTTCAAAGCAGAGATACATCACTCTCAGTCCCTTCTTTTTTTTTTTTTGTGCATGAACAGGCTTTTCCATTCTCCCTCTCCCATTCTGTGGACTGCAACGAAAATAGCAGCTTCCAGTGAGACCAAGTGATTAGAAGAGTTCAGAAAATGAACAGCTATTTCTAGGAACCGTTCTGAAAATTTACTTTCAATGATTTTAGTACAGTACGTATCATTTTTCTCTCACTACTATTTGTGCTTAATGATACTTTGTTGTTTGCTAGAATTAATATTATTTGCATTTAATTTACTGAAGTAAGGAAAATGTTGAGATGTTTTCAAGTGTTTCAAGTAAAATAGAAATTAGTATCTGTGATTAGACATCATTCTCTATAAGACAATTTCAGATTCCAATCTCGTGGCTACAAGAACTTATGAGTAATTTGAGAGAATATTTGGAAATATTTTGAAAGATTTGAATATTTGGGAAGAAATGAAGTTTTATTCAACATAAAATATCACACTAGAAAGTTATAGAAATAATGTAAAGATCAGAAATGTGATTACTTATATTTCTATCTTACTTGTCGTATCAAGATTAAAGAACTATATGACTTCAGTGATCATCCACACAGCACGAGCAATGAGGAATCAAAACAACCATATTATGACTAGCAAGTACGTATTGACAACTTAGTAAAAAATTACCATGTTTGCAGGAAACAAAAATAACTCTGAAAATTATTTACTGACCCAAAAAAGGAAACAAAATTGCAAACTGTGAGATAAGAAATGAGTGCCTATATGAGATCAAACGTCAAGACAACATATATGAAAAAGAAAGAATGGGAGAATAAGAGATACAGTTTCAGGCTTTCAGAATCATGTGTGTTGCAGCTACAACTATATCATATCAGCTGGATCTAACAGCAATTCAAATGATCTAGACTTAGTTAATAATCACAAATGTGGATTTGTTATCCCTATCTGAAAGAGAATATCTAACCTCCTAGACAGCAACATAACCACATTTTATCATTCATTCTGACAGTAGAATTATAATTCACAAAATGCAGATATAAAAGTGTGAAATACACATACAGAGAGATCTATAGATGTATGAAAGGCACTCAGAAAAAATACATTCACGCTATACAACTAACCACCAGCAATAAAAGTCTCCCAGGAGCCATGTGTAAATCTCCTACTTACTGGAAGTCTCACATAGGAGGAAAGAGAGAAGGAGTGAGTTACCTCTTTTTTTAAACCCTTTTCCAGAATCAGAGCTGAGGAGGTAGCTGGGACAGAAAGTGAGGCTTCCACAAAAGGTTCAGCCTCAACTCTGAAAGGCACTGCACAACACTGTGCAAAACACCTGCTCCAAATCCCAGGATAAGAAAGTTCTTAGCATCAAAGTTGTTCAAGTTATTACTAGGGAAGCAACTGTTTTCCTGGCAGGGTGATTCTTGAGGGTATATCTACGCTGCAGATCGTAATCTCTCTGAACCCATACAGTACAACACTGCTAATATGCATGAGACCGAGGCTGCCTTTGGGGAGGAGCTTTCACTGTGCTGCAAGTTAGTTTGTATTTAGAGGTAAAGCCAACGTTAGGGAAAATACATCTTTTCTTCCAGTATGATTTCCCATGACTACATTAGTCCTCCAACAAAGATGGTAGGGAATAACACGCAGGCATTGTGCTGTTTTAGTAGACTGATACCCAGGCAGGTGAGCCCAGACAGAGAGTTGAAGGTAGACTTAATAATAAAATTATGTCTACTTACATCAGCCTACCTCCTCCCAAATTAGATGAGAAGCCTCAGTTTTGACAGGAAGAATGAACGTCACTCATGCACAAGACATAATACTGTGTATTACAGTACCCTCTAGTGACTCCTGCTATAGCTGGATTTCAGCTGTCGTTCAGCACATCCCAGGATAGATCCCACCATGGCAAAAGTGCAGCCCCCAGAGTTCTCCAGGGTTGCCCTTGAACGTAGTGAAACCAGTCTCCAGCTTGCTTTCTTAGGTAGAATAGCAGAGTGTTAAACGTTCGCTCCTTTCTTGTTTGCTCCAGAGTTTGGCTTTCTCAGTTCAAATACCCAGCTCTTAAAATCGGTGTGAGCTAGCAGCTAGAACCTCATTATTCTTTGATCTCACGTTATGAGCTTCCTACAGAGCAGGAAGATGATATTTTTTCATTTTTCATTTTTCATTTTTCATCCAGCCGTATCTTGGAAAGAAACAAAAATAATCTTTTCTTCTCTGCCCCAGTTTTCATCACAAAACCTTTGGCCTCCGTTGCTTTCATAAGCTCTTTCCTCCCTGTCTGACACAAGAACTGTGGGAAATCTTGCCCAAGTGCAATTAAGCCCTTCCCATCAACCCATTCCAAAAGTCACTTTGGATTCGGTGTCCCTCATTTCAAACACTCTCTTCCCCTCCCGTGGGGTTTAACTAAGACGCTGGCAAGAAATAATATCACCTGAATGGCCTGGCCTTGAAAGGTCATCCTCAAAGGTATTGTAGGTCCCTTCTTGACTGATGTTTTACACAGCAGATCGGAAATAAAAAGAAACTTCAGCTAGTTTTGTACCCGATTTCCTTACTTTCAACCACATTTCTTTGTTGTTCCAGTTTCTTGAAAATAGTCAAAGAAATTTTCCTACTTAGATCACAGCTAACACAAAGAGATTGGCATTAGCAAAGCGAAAGGGTATAATATCTGTAGGGTTCCATATGTGCTATATATTTTCAATAGTTGCAAACTCTACCTGTAACAAGATCTAACTGCTTTGCTCTTCAAAGTCACAGACCCAGTGCTTTGAAACTGTTGCCTTTTAGCTAATGGACCATAAAGCCGGTCACAGTTTAGGAAAGGATGTTTTGAGGGGAATGGGGGAAGAGGAGCTTTTGGGAGAGAGTTTCAGACTTCCTTTAGAAACTTTGCAGATCATGGCTGAAGAGTTGTTTGTGCAGGGGTAGTTGGAAAAACTGTGCCAAGTGGGCTGTAGGAGAAACATAAGTGCTCTTGAATGGATTTATGGTTGGTTACCTGAGGGGTCAGCGCTATGTGATGTGGTATTGAATTATTTTAATCCTTTACTCTGTCCATTTTTGCCTTTGGTCCCATTCCCAGAATGGCTGAGTCACCTTTCTGAACTTATGGCAGAGAAAGACAGCAACAGGGAAGGGAGCAGGACGTTCATGTCTGAACCCTGAGATAGATCTGCTGATAGTAAATCCCCACCTGAACCAGCAGGAAAAACTCTGTCTGATCTGTTTTACTTAACACTGCAAGCTGGGCCCCCCAACAAATCCCCAAATCACCCTGCAGAGCACAAATTCAGCATCTCCAAATTCTCCAAGGCCCCAGATACTGCCTGCAGAAGCTGTTCTGAACTTGAGCTTGTGGATGAGCGAACAGCAGCATGATCGACAGCTATCATGACTCGACCTTGATACTATGCAAATTGAGTAGCTAAATAATTCACTGTAATTCAACCTAGCAGTTCACGATACTGCACACTCCTGAGCCTCTGGCAAGATACTTCATGTAGGGTATGATATATTTTTTCAGCAGTTTCAAACTGCCAAAAATGTGGTATTATTTCCCAAACAGGAAACAAATTAATGGAAGATACGAGAGGTAACTGAAAAGATGTCACAGAATGAAAACATGGTTCAAAAGCTCTTAATAAATTAAAAGTTACAAAAAGCAATTTACAGAGTGTTTTATGTATGTCACTACGAAGAGGTTTTATTGGTGTGATATCATAATTTGGCTGCCTTTGATTCCTTTCTCTTGGCAGCTCTAGCTCCAAAGACATTATGCGCTGATCATGCCAATTCAGAAAGCTGAGTGCCAGAGGTCTGCTTTATTTGGGCAGTGATCAATGGGACTTATAGGTTTACCTAAGGACTTCCACATCAGTTCTCCAACCACCAGATCTTGGGATCTTTCTCCTTTGACTTTAGTAATTGCTTTTGTGCAGAGAAACTGAGTAAAGTCTTCGGGATTCACAATCCAAATTAAATTATTTTTAGTTGTTTTCCAAATTCCCTGTGGAATTATCTGTGTTTACTGATGTATCCAGATTTTACTTTGAACTTTCTCCTCTCCTCCTGCCCTTAAAGACAAATGAATTCCTAAACATGTTTGTACTTGCAAATTCCTAGATTTATACACTTCATGCCACTTTAATCCCTATTAAACTAATCTGAAGTCATGCCAGGCCAACTATCCACAGTAAAATGGATTAGACAAGCCAGTTTATCAGATATAGAAATGACTCCGGGCACTTTTTCATGTCTGGCCTCTGTGCATTTACAGTACTGTTTTCATAAAAATAATTTTGTTCTCTTTAATTCCTTTGTGATTAAACTAATCCACAAAAAATATTGGTTCTTAGAGAATTATTAGTGCAAAGCAGAAGAGACAATGCTTTTAATTAGCACTTTTCATAACTCTTCTATCCATTTGGTAATAAAATTACTTCGGTTTTAATTGATTAGTTATTTTAATTTACACAGCACTAAGTGCTGATACACAGTGGCCATTAAACATCTTTGTTAAATGATTTTTAAAGCAAAAATAGTATATGTTTCCTGGAGAAATGGAAGAAGTTTTGTTTAAAAGCTTTGTGATGTATGCGCTATAGCTCCCAACAATCCTTCTCAGTATCACAACAGGTAAAATAATGACAATTGGAGTTTCCACTTTAAGAATTTCAAATGGATTTTAAGGAATCCAACATGTGTGTCAACTTTATTTTTATTCATAATACAGCTTTTTGCATTACTAAAGGAATATATAGATCCTTTGGATGTCTGAAAATTAAGTATAAGACCTTGTTGTACAAAAAGTCTTAGACTGCAAAAGAGTACTCATCTACTGAAAACTAAGAGACCTTATGTTCTACATTTTATTTACAGTTCTGTTAGGTTTTGACACAAAGAAATAAATTAAAATACTTCAGCTTACTAAAGTGAACAGTAATTTGAAGTGGTTGTTGGGAAACCAGTCTCTCATGTATTTTTTTAAATAGAACAAATCAGCATTTGGTATAATGGAGTAACATTATTAGATCACACACAAAGTCTCTGTTCAGGTGGCTATATTAACATGAATATACGATAAAGATATTTTTAAAGTCTTGCTCTTCACATTTCATCTTGAGAACAATGGCCTGATTCCCCAGTTGCACTATGTTCTTCATATTGAAGTGTTGAAATTGAAAGGGAGTTTAGATTGATTAATTGTAAATTATCTTACTCGGATGCTTGGTGGCCCTAAGACAGTCTGGGTGCAAGAATTAATCAAAATCTGCTTCCCCTGCCTTTCCTCTGCAGAAGGAAAGTTGCTGGCCACGTTGCCACATTCACATCCCTTTGCAGATGCCTTGCTGACTGACCCAGTGCCCTCCGTGCCCATGTCCAACCACTCACCCCTGGCCTGGGAATGCCTGCTCCCTCCAGCAGTAACAAGGCTTTCACACTCACCTTGTTCCCACCGTAGTGTCATGCCACGGTTGGAAAATTCTCCTTGTCAGCTGCAAAGCTTGTCGTGCGATGCTGGCACGCGTAGATTTGTCCGATCCTCTCTCACCGTTGCAAGTAAGGGTGGAAAACGAAAGAACTCAGGAGTTTTCTTCTTAAGATGCTGGTGTACCCTTCACTGCAGCAGCATCAGGCCTTGTTTAAACCAAGAAGAGATGAGTGAAAGTGAAAAAGGAAATGGAATCTCAAACCAGAAATTTAGAGCAAAGTGTCTGATATTCAAAAAAGACCAACTTTTAGCTTAGGCTTGCAGCCTGTGTTAAGCAAGTTTATCTCACTTGATCATACCTCTCCATATCGGCGGTTCTGTTCTGAATGTTTCTCCAGAAACACATGTTGTGGTTTGGGAACAAGTAACTAATGAAAGGCAAGGATTAGAGAAATAATCTCCTATGGTCTCTCCTATCCCATGGAAAAGCATAGGGAAAGGGCAGAGTAGTTAACGTGTGGGGGAAACAACGACATCTACTACCGTACGATTCCATTTTTTCTTCCTTATCTATTGATGGGACATCAATAATTTAGAAATTTCTGAAGGCAGATATGTGTTTCTGGTTGAGTTTTATAGTTTATTTGTGTCTCAAAGAGAAGACAGAAGACAAAAAATAATATTTTGCCCCAACTAAAACCAACCTCATTGAGACATTTATTTTTACGAATAACAGCACTTTGACACAGAAAAATCATTAAGAGGATATCATCCATTCTGCTCATTGAATGAGCCTAACATCCTCTGGGAAGGAAAAGGGAAAATAACGTGCAATCATGTGGCCACAGGCTGCACATTTGGGGTATTTTGTAACTCTAGAGTATCTGATTTTTGAAGACATACCAATTCCTTAAGATAATTTTCTGTGTCATTTTTATAACTCTGCTTCGTCCATTTTCTTCTTTTTCCATAGCTTTTGCCTCTCTTAGCTGTTGCTTTACATTTGCCACAGGATTGAAACCTTTTAGGGCAGGAAATGTATCTATCTCAAAGTCTGGATGACAACCAGCACACAAACAGTATCACAACAGGTAAAATAATGACAATTGGAGTTTCCACTTTAAGCCACAAAAAAACATTGCTTCTGGAAAAAAGAGAGGAAGGAAGATACACTCTTAAGGAAAATGTTATTGTGGTGTTCAAAGTCTTAGCATTCATGAAAAAGGAAAATATTTCCAAACCACTGATCCTATAGCTTGGCAGATATTTTACAGAATTTCTGTATTTGGCAAGAGAAAATTAATAATGTAAATCCTTCCATTCTACTTGGTATTGCGGGTGTAACTTTTCCTAAATAAAGCAGCAAGGCAATCGAAACCAGTTCCTAAAAAACAAGGGAGAGGCAGATTGTACTCCTCTGGAGTCTACAAGTGATAATACTACCCAGCAACTCCAATCCGTTGCATTCAGGAAGGATATATAAGGCATATACCAAGCAGAGAACGCACTGCGAGTGTGTCTCGTTACTGTCAAGGTGAGTTTTACAACGAACCTTCATGAAAGTTTTAACCCAAACAATGATAATCAGCAGAGATAGTGACAAATGGAAAGGAAGTGGGGAAGAATAGTGACATTTGGTGCTGAACCATATGTGCGTGGTTTGAAAGACATGACTGAATTGTTTTTGGTGCTCTATTATTCTGACATTTAGAATGAGGCAAGTTTCCATTTCCATTAATGTACTGCCAACTCAAAGGGGAACTGTCGCAAATTTGAGACTAAAGAAAGCTGTTCCTCAAACTTCTCTTGAGCATAATCAATGCCCTCACTAAGCAACAGAGCAGTGTCACAATGTAGACTCCAAGTGATTATTATGCTTTCTGCTTGCTGAATACAAGAATGTGTTTTATACCTTATGATGACATGGCACAAGCTGTTTTGACAAAAGACCATGAATTTATATATGAACGGAGAACAACCAATGCGAAGGAACTGTGTTGAATAAGATTTTCTGATTGCTAACCTGACAAATACAGCCACCGAGAAAGTGATCCAGTCAGGATGTTCAGGTGAAAGAACGTGAAAGTCTGTTATCTTTTCAATTTGTAGTTAAACCAAAAAAAAATGTTTGGAGAAAAAGAACAATTGCCATCAGTTTCCTTTATTGTCTTTTTAAGTCACCGCCTAGATTAAAAATAAAGAGGGAGAGGGAGAAGAGAGAGGGTGGGGAGAGGCTGAAGCTAGCACAAGGTGATTCAGGGTCTGGAGAGGAGGCTTCAGATTCATAGATTTGTCCCTTTGAAATGGCAGAAATTTCTATCTGGAAGCAAAGGTCTCTTCTGACCATGCACGATGACAGATGAGCACAATGCAGGCGACATCACTCAGAGGCCAAAACTGAAGGGATGATTTTTCTCAAAATCACCCATGCGAGTTTTTTCACTAATAAGTATTTCCCCCTCATGACTACTTGGTCTCTGAAGCTCTGATGGGAGTGTCTCAATTTCATTGTCTCTAGGAGGCAGTGACTGTTCTTCAACAAGGGGAAAAAAAATAGGGCAGGTACCAGCTCATTGCTCTACTGATTGCATGTCAAGTTATTCTTATTTGTTTGGAGATTGGGTTTTTTGTTTAATCTGGCAGCAGTTTAAGAAAGTCTCCAGGTGATGAACCCCGGTTTTCACATAGCGGACACAGAGCTTAGCGTTCACCATTTCACCTAGGAGTGAAAAGCAAATGCATCAAGCTCTGTGCCCTGTTATCCTATTGTAGAGTGCTGAATCACAATCCCAGGCTGATCCCACTTCCCAGCAACTCTCACCACTCATTCCTGGAACTCTCCCCAGACCCCTCAGAAATTAATTTTCTTGCATGATTCACAGATTTCCTTATGACCATACAGGGCCTTGGTGCCATTATGTGCATTTTTTTTCTTTTTAGTTTGGACCAACTTCCTCATTTTCTATCAACTTGAATTTTACAGCCCTTGTTGTGGTACTTTTCCGTTCTGCTAGCATAAAACCGTAAGGGCATATATAAGAGTGAACACATTATGTGTATACCTTGACTTTTTACAAATTAATTTATTGCTAGAAGATGTGCCAGGACTGGCAGTCACGGAATCTGAAGCCCTTCATTCACTCACAGAGCAAGCAGTATAAAAATCAAATGTTCTGTGACAATGAAGGGCATACTCCTTCTAAATACCTCTCCATTTGATCTCAATATTGGACGTTTCGTGAAGAAACAGATCATACCAAAAATAAAATCTACGATTAACCTGTAGAAATGCCAAGGGAGAGAGGCACGATTTGAGTACAAATCAGAACTTACCTTACCAAGAACACAAGCACAATACATAGAAGTGCTGCAGATTTGCACACTGGACATTGAATTCATCTCTCTTTAAATGCTGGGTAAAATACAAATAATGAACAAAATGGTCTCAATGAGGTGGGAAAATAAATGAAACCGAGAAAGCAGAAAAAAAGAAACGGAGCGAAGACGGACAATGTACTGGTCTATCTGCAGTGATAGCTGAGAAAAGTACTACCTCAGTTAATGATACTTTCTGTGAAAATAGGTTGAAACTCCCATGCCATTTGACAGAAGAAGTCGGGAAACTATCTTCTGGAGCAGTTTCTCATAGTTATTCTGCTCCACGTTTCACTTGCTGCCGTTTGGTCCACAGAAACCACCCACTGAACATTTGCCTTTGAAGCGCACCAGTCTCTCCTACGAAGCGTGAGTGACTTCTTGGGTCTCTCTCAATTCACCAGACAGCTTCTGAACACTCCAAGTGGTGAATTACTTCTTTTATTTTTTTGTAGACTTTCTGCAACATCTTATGTTTAAATCAGCAACCTTGGAAGGAAAGTACTGCTGGCTTGGGTTACCCAAACAAGAGCAGAACCAAGAGTGACTGCAATGGTGATGGACAAATGCTGAGCGTGTCAATCCATTTCCCACTCTCATGAGAGACTTCGTACACAACAAACAACTCACTACCCCAGATTTTCTTTAGATAGGGTTTTGTGTTTTGTTGTTTCATGGATTTGATTCACAATGTACAAAACAGTGGAGAATTAAGCAGGATTACATTTCATTGTGGCTCACAGTACCATCTCTGACTCTCTGGAAAGTTTTCTCAGACACCTAAGACCAGTCATTACTTGATATGAAAGTCACTGTATTTTAGATTCAGTGTTTCTATTATCAGTCTCCCAGTCAAACAGTTTTCTTGCATCTGTCTGACTGTTATTGTTGTATTATTTGGTAAATCACTCATAAATCCTTTGCATTATGTTTGTGGTCCCTTTCTAGCAAGAAAACATTTGTTGTTGGATTCAGAGCTATAAAGATCAGAAATTCCACAAGAAAAAAATGAATATATATATATTACTGCCATTCTTAGGGACATACTTGCTAAATATTTCTTTACTGAGTTCTAGGGGAAGTTGGTTTTCTTTTTTTAAAAAGAAAGCCCATGCCTACTGTCTGGTTTGTCATTTGAGATAGCTCGAGGACCAGGCTAACTTCAATACAGTTTGGATGAATTCATGGCACTGAATATTCATATGGCGTATGATACAGACACTGAACCCAATTTAGTAAATGAATACTTGTAATTTCACCAAAGCCCCTCTGAGAGATTATTATGCAGATTTATGAAGGAATATTGCTGAAGCAATTCTTGGCTGCTTTCAGTCACTGAGGACTGAATGTATGTAAACGTAAAATAATTTCAGACTTATTTACTGTCACTGCTTTCATCTTCTGAACTTTTCCGACATTATTTCTCCCACTGGTTTGTATCCAGCAACCCCTCCTTTGTCCTTGCCCTTGAGCAAAGAGCCAGTGTCATAACACCTACAAGTGTTGCCAAGTTACTCCCAACTATATCCTTGCTGCCATAATGCCAGCAATCTGTTCTGATACAGTTCCTGCAAAATTGCATTACAGGCAGGGGGATGTATGGACATGGGCATCTGGGTAGCATCACTCACCTGGAAATACACATTGTGAGCAGACTGTCACAGCTCTTCTGTATGATGAAGATTACCTCACTGTTTTGGGACTACCAACCTTGTAAAAGAAGGAATAGTTGAGCTGAAGAACGACGGAGATACTTGACCCAATAGTATATTACAGTCCTTTAAAATTCAGCTAGTGTGCTGTAAGTTTTTGTCTGTGTTGCTGAGACAGTATTTAAACTGTCACGAACCACGTATTTTTGCAGCATCTTCCCATACCCATTGTATCGCCTTCAGCTTCATCACTCTGGGTCTCGGAAAGAAAATTCTTTGCGACTTGTTAGATGTCCTTTTAAATAACTTTCTATTCTCGGACACTGCTATCAAAAATAATAACTAGTAAATAATTAAAGAAATATATAAATAATAATAATAAAAAATATCCACCACTGGGCTGTCTCAGTTTGCTAATGGGAACGGAGCAAATCCTGAATGCTTATTCATATTGCATCTGTCATTCCTCAGCAATAGGAGTCGTACCTCACACGAGATGAAGGAGAATATGAGTAAAGTCTTTGGGATGTGGTCCACAGACTTCAGAAGGCTACAGCAACAGTTAAATTTTAACATACTGTAAATATCAAGGCTCTTCTTGGTTACATTTCTTGGTATACAATATAGTAACATATGCTACATGGAAGTGAATCGTAAAGGCCAACTTCTGCTCTTGGATTCAGATCTCCTTGACTTCAGTGAGACTGTAGAGCAAGGGAGCCTAGTGACACCTGCAAGCAGCAAGTAACCATGGCAAAATCTCCATGGGGGAGCCAAGGGAAAGATCAGCAGACAATTCTTGAAGGTTTCTTGTGCTTCATCTAAATTGTCACACTCTGACTCATTTTAGCCATGTTTTGTGTGATGAACGTGCACATGTACATCTTGAACTCCTTTTACAGATCAGTACACGTTAGAACAAGGCAAGTGAAGCCTACAGGCCAAAAACCTAGAAAATTCGGGTGCCAGAGAGACACAGGAATAAAAGAAAGGAGCTGGAGGCTGGAGAGAGATGATGAGTGGAAAGTGCAAAGGAGCTGATATAAAGCACCTATTTTTCTTTTTTTTTTTCTGATAAACAATTGTTTCTGAATTTATTTCAAAAGGTTTTCCTGTTTCATCCTTCTCTGGTTTTCCTTCACATCTCTTAGTTTTCCCTCGCTTCCTTTTCTGCCTTCATTCCCTCTACCTTTTTCTCATTACCCTGTGCTTGATTGACTGTCAAGTTAGATATGGGAAGAGGGAACTATCTTTGAAAATGTCAAAGAGGAACTGCGAAATGGCACGTATTTACACACTTTACAGGAAATGTTCAACTCTACATAGATAGAATCCAAGATGCAGAAGAGCAATTAAAAAAATCCTCCTCCTTTCTACTTTGCAATCACTAAACTATCACTAGCAGAATTAAAGCATGAGATGTTTGAAACTTAAAACTGAGTCCAACCACTCAGCACTGTATGAGTGAAAATGAGAGCCAAGTCTCGGTTTTTGAAGAGTGACTCATGGCTGTAATTGATTTAACTATACTAATAAATTGCACATGGCTTAAGGAAGCTTTTCTCCTTGTCAGGAAACTCCCCTGCACTTGCTGCACACTTTCAGTAGGATGTAAGCATCACAAGTGTTGGAAGGTTTGAGAGGAACTTTCCTCAGACACTTCTAGGTGTTTATCGTCTTTAGTACAGAATCAGTCAACACCCCTTGAACTGCAATAAGCAGCACTGTGTTTGACATCTCAGTGGCAGGAAGTGACGTTGATGTTTCACAAAACAGAGTTCTCTAGGGAGTCCTTCGCAACACCCACCTCAAACAAAAATCCAAGGCTTGCAGCATCCAAAGGTAGAACTGACCGTGCTAGATTCACTGTCACAGTATCACAGTATCACAGTATCATAAGGTTGGAAAAGACCTTTGAGATCATCGAGTCCAACCTATGACCCAACACCTACACCTACTCCTACTTGTCAATTACACCATGTCACCAAGTGCCTCATCCAAATTCTCTTTGAACACCTCCAGGGACGGTGACTCCACCACCTCCCTAGGCAGCACATTCCAATGAGCAATTACCCTCTCAGTGAAGAATTTCTTCCTAATGTCAATCCTAAACCTCCCCTGGTGAAGCTTGAGACCGTGTCCTCTTGTTCTGTTGCCGGTCGCCTGAGAGAAGAGTCCAACTCCTGCCTGACTACAACCTCCCTTTAGGTAGTTGTAGAGAGTAATAAGGTCTCCCCTGAGCCTCCTCTTCTCCAGGCTAAACAACCCCAGCTCCCTCAGTCGCTCCTCACAGGCCTTGTGCTCCAGCCCCTTCCCCATCCTCGTTGCTCTCCTCTGGACACACTCCAGCATCTCAACATCTTTCTCAAACTGAGGGCCCAGAACTGGACACAGCACTCAAGGTGCAGCCTGACCAGTGCCGACTATAAGGGGATGATGACCTCTCTAGTCCTGCTGGCCACACTATTCCTGATGCAGACCAAGATACCATTGGCCTTCTTGGCCACTTGAGCACACTGCTGGCTCATGTTGAGTTTCCTGTCCACCAGCACTCCCTCCACCAGCACTCCCAGTCACCTTGAGGATCATTATTTATGGGAACCAATAAAGAGGAGGCGGAGATGGTTCTCCCAGCTCCATTGCCAGGCCTCACATGTCAGCTGCAGGGGCCAGACAGAATTTGGCAGCATTTGGGAAGTTGGGTGTGGTGGACAGAGATTGGGACGGCAGAGTTTATTCAAAAACATATAAAGAATTTTGGTAAAGCTCCGCTATGTATTGTCTACCGTTATAATGTAGTGCTTTCATGAGGCTGACAAAACTTTGTGGTTACAGCAGGCTCACATAGCAATGACAAAGTGGTATGTTATCCTTTTATTGAGAGTCCCAACCTTCTTCCCTGCTGTTCTTCCGATGGACCATGGATGTTTTTGTCAATTTTTTTTCTTTCTCTATGAATACACAGAAAAACGTACTAAGCCTATACGCTGGCTGAAATTCTGCGGAGATATTAATTCTTACAGGCCATTGTTCTTGGCTACCACCACCAAGGTACGTTGCAATTATGACAGTTCACACAGTCATATGCCAGTGATCAGCTCTGTCCATCATCTTCCAGCAAGTCAAATGGCCTCACTGTGTGTGGTTTCTGACCTGGGCCAGCACCAAACGAGATGAGAGGCCTAATGTGTGCTCTACACAGGCAGGTGGCCACGCCAGCCACATTTCCCAGCCGACCTGCTCATAATGCAAGGCACAGCCAAAGGCTTGCTGACTCCTAGGAAGACTGGTACACTCCAGCTCTGGAGCCGCTTCTTGCTTCAGCAAAGAGTAAAGGAATTTTTTTTGTTAATGTTCTGAGAGTGAAAGCTATATTTTTTGCTTGATTGTGTACACAATAGAAGGCAGCAAAGGAGGAAATTCCAGATACAGTACATTTACAGTAAGTCCAAAATAGCTCTGTCCCCAGTAATTCATCCAGCCCAATATAGTAAACCCCTTCAAGCTGTCACGTACAGGAAGCGTAGAAATCAGAGAAAAGAAAACTTGAGAGCATCAAGGACTACTTTCCTTCCAACATTCATTTCTATACAGTGATCATTTTATGATCTCCTTAATTTCAGAGTTCATTTATCCACCAAAGCAGAAGAAATCGCTTGCTCTTCAGTCAAGGCCGATCTTTTTACTTAGTACATAAAGCTCTACTGTACTGTCCGAAATTAAGATTTTCACTGGATAGCATATGCCCAGAGCACGTATCATTTCAGGCAGTTGTAGTAATGACAAACTGCAGAACATCAACCGCACTTTTAATTTGAAGAGAGTGCTTCTGTAATGAAGATAGGAGCTTGAATATAACAGAACAGTTTTGTGTCCAAAAGTAGCTTCTCTTTAAAAGAGAAAAAATGTAAAAAACAAGTCCGAGGCAACATTCTAAACAAAATCCATTTCTATGGATTTCATAGCAGTGTTTCTAATATAAATCTAATTCTACTTTTCTCCAAATGACAAAAAAAAGCCAAACTTGTATGCAAATGTACTTTTAGATACGAAAGGTGCATATATAACCTTATCTGGGTCATATAATAACCATTGAGATCTGCTGTAAGTTCTAACTGAGGTTTTTAGAAACCTTTACCTTCTGTTTGTACAGGTAGTTTGTCACATAAATTGCGTGCTTTCTAGTGGAAGCTTTCAAGGCTCTAGAGTATGCAAGTCTACTTCTTGCTCCTCTTCATGAAAACTTCAGAGTAAAGAAAAAAATCAGTTACTCAAGTATTTATGAGGAGTGGAAAAAGCAATGTGAGTACAGCTGCAGGAAATCCATTTTAAAATCTGAATAGCTGCTCAACATTTTTTAGTAATAACCACCAAGTTTTAATGGGGACATTTTCATATTGCTCATTCTGTATTCCTGAATAAACAACCAATACTTTGTTAGAAGTATTTTCAATATCATTTAAATGAAGCAAAACCATTCATTTTCCTTCTTTTCCACCTCAACGAGATTTGCCTTTTTGAGTCCGAAAAGCCCTACACTTCTGCTAGTTGATCCTCTCAGAGTACTGAGTGAAAATGATCAGTAAATCCCAAATACACCTTACTACCCCACTAACACCATCCATCATCATTTACTTGCCGATATCAATCTTCTCCTGCCTCTGTTTGCACTTGGTACCAGAAAAAGCTTCTAGAAGGTGACCCACATGACTTCTATCTTAAGTTATCTGCTGTGGTCCCAGAAGTGATTCATGATCATATCAAATTTATCTCCCTGGTGCTGTTTTGTCCTTAAGGCTTCGTCAATTGCAGAGACTGACTAGAGACTCCAATCAACCATCTGGTGTCTGCCAACTGTAGTGTCTAGTCAGGTTACACTGAATGCAAAGAGAAATGTGTTTTGTACTTGGATCCTTAATACGCTCATCTCTTCCCTTGGGCCAAGCAGAATATTAAGTGGTTGCAACTCGAAAAGGCTGGGATGGCAGCAGAAGAAAACCTTAGATTTAAAAAGAATATTTAAACTCAGCTTTAAAGTTGACTGAATAACATACGCAGCAGCTCTGCCCTGGCAAACGATGGATTTAATAAATGACAGGACTTTTTCCATCGGTTCTTTCTATAATTTTATGAGCTGTTTATAATTGTAATTTGCCTCTTCATGTGTGATCAGAATGTTGTTAAAGGAGTTCATTCTTTTCTTTAAACCCTACTTGTCCTCTAAATAATAAAAAGGAAATACTAGAAGGTTGGAAAACTCATTATCTGTCTTTTGCCAAATATTTTTCAAAGCAGGATGCATCAATCTGTACCTTGCATAGACTATTTCACTCTTTCTATTTTGAGATGAGCCTTCCCTCCTAGATCTCTTCCTTTTCCTTTTTCCTCTCCCAGAGTTACCGCACACCTGGAAATGCAAATGTTTTTGCCATATTACTACCACATGAAAAGTCCTGTTGAAGACCTTAATAATGACATCCTTATTCAGCTGATTTCCTTCCACCATTCCAAGTTTTACCATGGACTTGCACAATCGCAGCTGCCAAGTGCCTGAAGTGACTATTTGGAGGATTATTATTCAAGGGTGACAATGCTATCCGACTCAGTATTATGTTTTTCTAGGCAGAGGGCACTGAGGGCACATTCTCTATGACATTTTAGTGCCTCAGCGTCCCATCCTTGAACATCAGAAGCAGCTACTGCATCCTTGAATCACAATTTTCATAATATCACTTGCTCCTGAGCTGTGTGCATCAGCTGTTCGCAGGCTGATTTGATGGGTAATATCACCCAGGGGCTTGAAACCAGCCAGGAAAGTGCTGTGGGATTTTTATCATTTTCACTGATTGCAGTATGAACCATAACCTGGCATTATATTCATTATTTTGTTTCTACAAACTAGAAGAGCAAATACAGAGCAGCTGCCCTGCAGGAGACAGCAAGTTACCTATGTACCTCTTTGATTTAAGCAAGAGGGAAAGCCAGGCTGGCCTCAGATGATGACGATATCTGCAGGGATGCGTGTTTTCAAACGGCCCTAACCCTACCGTTTCCCTAGGGATAGTGGATGTGCCCTTTGTGCCCATCTGCTTTCCAGCCTCCCAGGGCTGGGGCCAGGTCCTGTCCTTCAATGCAGCCTGACCTTGGTGATCAGATTTTGGCCATTAAGGCAGCAGGATCTGAGAAGCAGTCAAGGTTTAAATACCTGCTTGAACTGATACAGAACAAGGCTTTTAGTCTGCAGCCCCCAAGCCCTGGGGCCACACCTCATTTACATGCCTGCTCTCCACTCTGTCTCTCTCTCCGCCCCGACTGAGAAGTTCATCCAACACCAAACAAGCCATACCAATCAGAGTGCTGTTGAAAGTGTGAGCATCTGGCCTGAGATTTGGCCTCAAATATGTGTTTTCCCACAAAATCTATTTTTTTATGCAATTACCTGGCCAGTCGTACTCAGATTTAAGATGACAATTGCAGTTCAGGTTCCTGCTTATATCTGTTCTTCAGAATTTATTAATCAGATCTCCCTGAGATCCCTGAGAGGGCAAATAAGGAATATCTCTGCCTGTTAGAGGAAATGTAGTCCAGTGGAGGCACAAACTGAACAAGAATAAACAATTTTTCATCAAAATATGTAGGGAAAACACAGAGAAGTTTGATCTAATATCATATAAATTCTCCCTCGGGAAATACAAATAACGGACAGAGGCTGGAGTTTTGGGTTGATTCTTACTTTTCTTATTCAGTTTGTCTCCCTCTTTCAAGGAAAAATACCTGTAGTGAAGTCTAGCTAGAAAATAGAAGTGAACTGTGATTTTTAACTTAGCACACAAACCCATAATAAATCAAGCTCTGAACTTCTGAAACCAAGCTCCTCAACACCAGTGTGCTAAGATTATTATTGGACCTCTTCATTTACTCAATTTTAACCAGGACTGTCCATGTGTTGCACACTTCCAGATTACAGTTTTGTCAAAAAGTAAAACCCCAGAGCAACTACAATGGCAACAACAATAAATCCTAGGGAGGCAGTTCCGATATATTTACTATATACCATCTGTACCGAGCCCTGAGAGAGATTATGTTCCACTTTCCCTCTCTGTACCATGGAGAATTTTTCTGATGTGTAAACCATCATCTGTCTTGTCTGTGATTCCCTTCATGTGACCTTTTTCGGAGTATGGCAGTATAACATCCTCACTATGGCAGGCTCTGAGACCATTTGAGGACAGGTCTCATAAAGCCTGCATTTGACATTAATCGATCGCTTTATTACGGAAGTAAATCAAAGCAGTTAAACTCAGGTCTTCTGGGAGTTGAAGGTCAAACAGGGAAAAACAAACTTTATTCTGGGAAGAACACAGAAAAATTCTTTAATCCCCACACCCTTTGTTCTTTGCCTTAGAAGCATGACAAAAGCACGCGTTACACACACCATCTAGTGAAGTAAGAAAGCAAATAAATGTTAATATCCATGAAGTATTTGCCTGTGTCTCATCACCTCTTCATCTCTTAGTTCCATGTGGTTTTGTAAAGCCCTTCTTTCATGCCCTGGAAAGCAGAGGCTGGAGAAAGGGGGTGATCAAGGAGACAATACAGATCCACTTGCTCTCCTGGCAGAGGAAAGGAGGATCAAGTGGCACAGAGGAAGGCTCTGGCAGATCTGGTCTTTATCCATCCTTTCCTCACACTGTACCTTCACTGATGCACTTTGAGAAGGGCAGAAGGGCCTCTGTACAGAGTCGGCAGGAGCACAGGTACAGCTGTAGGTGCTGGTGAACTTATAAATTGTGTTTTCAGAGAGCAAATCCAGCTTAAAGAAGTGTTATAAGGACAAAAATCTGCAACTTCAGTCTTCCTTCACTCTGCAGGGCTGGATGAACTGGCAGCCTGTACTGCTTCTTCCCATCTTCTAGATAGCCTGGAGAGACACCCTTCCCAGCACAGCTGAGCCTCTCTGACGCAAGCCCCAGTCACATGCAGGCTCAGCAATTCATTTCTGTGAAGCTCCGGATATTGAACTAAAACTGTAAAAGCTGAAAAAGGACCATAAGTCGGGGTGATAGGGCTGTGTGGGAAGTAGACCCCAGTAGAAAGCTGCTGCTTGCTTCAGTATGCGCCCAGCTCAAGGCGATGCTGATGTCCGGGACTCTCTCCTTCCCTGCCAGCGGCCCTGCCTGGCACCCCCCAGCCCACAGGAAACACTCTCTGTGCCCAGCGCTGCCTGTGGAACTTGGAAAAGCTGTCCTGTCCCATGCTGGTGATGGGACAGAAGAACAAGAGCATTTGTGCAGGCAAGGATGTACCCTGAGTGCGTCAGCGAATATCTGCCAGCCAAGGGCAGCGACATTAACATCACCTTGGTCCACTCTCTGATTTCTGTGCCTCACTTTTCCCTCGCTTGAATTTTGCACAGCGAAGGTTATTTTTTTTCCCCTGTTTCGTTTGTACTGCTTGTTGTAATGAAAAAAGTCCTCAGCATCGACTTTGCTTTTAGCCTTGCACTCCTCAGGCCCAGTGATACGAGGCGGAAGTGTTCCCTTGAACTTTCTGCTTTCTAATTTACGGCGGATTTTTCAGGGCTTTACAAATAGGCACACCCAAATGACACAGGAGGGTGTTGGTCAGTAATGAGCTTTCTGGTCAGGGGAACCTGCTGGTTTAAGTGGTTACTTTGTAAGACGCAACCGTTTTCTAAATGCAGAGATTTGCTGACGTGGTGACGAATTGGAGCGCAAGCCCCGATCAGCTGGTACTGTTGTATTTACAGTGCTGAAAACTGTGCCAGCCACTTTACAGAGTACACCTGAAGGTGTTGGCCCCATCCTGAAGCATCCAAAATATAATATAGACATGCAGTAACACAGGAGGGTGAAGCATCACTGGGAGCAGGCAGAGTTAGGAGAGGCAAAGGTTGCAAAATAAGATGATGCCACTGATCGGTCACAAAATGTTCTTATTTTGGCATCTTCATTATAAACATAATAAATAAGCTTGTTTTAATAGAACAAAAACAACGGGTGACTCACAGACAAGGTAACCCCTCAGGGAAAATGTGCATGTGAAGGAAGTGATTCCCAGCCCCAGAAAGCAAGACACAAGTGTTTATGGGCAAAATGATAAATAGACTATTGTGAGCAGAGCTGTGAATGGAGTGGAAAACATGGGCAAATTTATGACAGATCACAGAGACAGAAAAGCGGGCAAAGAAGAGTTATATAGAATATATGTATCTATTGTATCTATTAATGGAAGCCTGAGGATGGAAAAAGAGCACTGCCAGCTTGAAATGCAATCCATTTTGTGGAGTTATGTTTTCCTATTTTTGGGTTATTTCATGTCTTTTTCTTTTATGTAGTGCATCATAAAAAAACACCACCAGCAAAAAAATACCCAAATAGGGAAAACTTGATGCATTATTAATTAGAAGAAAATTAAAATATAAAGTGCCATTAAGTACACTGCACTAAAAACCTAGAATAAGTATATGGATTTCCACATTTCCATCAAATACAACAGTGTTAAAAGTATCAGCAGTGTTAAAAGTATTAGCAAGAAAGATCAGAAAAACTGTATTTTCAATATGACAGTGACTCCTACAGGCCTGAAGTGCTAGGAAAGGGAGTTGAAGTCGATTGAAAGATGGCACGATGCTGTCAACCGCTGTGAGAAAGGTCATTTTTCTGGAGAGGTCTCCGGGAAGTATCCAGGTTGATTGAACAGCACAGTGTAGGCTGAAGAACAAGACTACATGAGCAGTGACAGAGTGGTAACTGTTAACCTAACCCCAGACACGAAGGAAAACTGAGGCTTCCCTAGAAATGATGAGTTCTCAGTTGTGGTGGTTGTGGTGAGACATCCACAGCATCTGAGATGGGCTCTGGTCCTAAAGCGATAGTGGGAAATGCAGAGTCTATTTGAAATAAAGCAAGGGTCCATCTCCAAACATTACAGCTGACGCCTCTTCTGAGACAAGTGCAACAGGACACTTTGGCTCCAAACCCCCTTTCACCTCTAGCAGGAACATCCACCTGAATCTGAAAGCTGTGCCTGGGGTCCGTGCTGTTTTAAAGGATTGCTGGCTTGGTTTGGACAGGCATCCAAATCTCAAATGATCTGAACCTCTGGGATACGTCCAATTAAGTTGGAAATATTTATAGCAGTACTTCCTGAAAAATCTTGGTACTTTCTAATTCTTAGTAGGTCAAGGAAACAGAGGACTGAATATTCTAATATTCCCATTTCACTGACAACTACAAATTCAAGGGTCCAAGTAAAAGACAAAAAAACATGGAAGATTTTGACTGAACTATCTCTACTCTCAGAAAAACGTTCTACTGGGTTTTGCTTTGAGTATTTGAATGAAAATTTGACTTCTTATTTCATCCCAACAGACTCATACACCATGTTAACAGTCAGGCTGTGCTGGAGCACGTCCCTCTGTATTCACATATGCATGTAAATAATTCCAATAATTTCCCCGGACACAAATTCCAGCTAATGGTTTGTTTCTAACTATAATATTTGTCTCTGTGCACACTCCCTTCCCAACATGCCACTTCAACAATATCAGGGGTTTTTTTTTTTAATCTTCTTATAAGCAGACAATGAAGATATATTCCCAGGTTAAAAAAGAAAATGCCCAAATTTTTCCATCGTGGTTCCCATTTGAAACAGTACTCTGTACCTGAAAGGTGTAAATATACATTTATCTGACTGAGCTAAAACCTGCTCAGCGTTCAGGGTGTGGTTTGCTCCTGATCTGGCTGCTCTACAGAGACAGTCACAGTGTTATTTTGTCTAACCATTCAGTCCTGACTCTTTAGGTTTCAGTGTCCCCCAGATTGCTAGAGGTCAAAGCTTGAACTTCCTGGTAAATCTTTTTAAAGTTAATTTCCCCTGCATTTGCGTTTAGGTGTTCGACTGGACTGGTGGCCAGGAGTGTTTACAGTATTTTTATAGCTAATGTGTGACAAAATATCCTCTTTCTGTGGGGTTCTTTTACATTTCCTAAAATGTTTCTGATTTGCTAGATGAAGCTTAATGAGTAGAATCCATTCACTTTAGGGCATAACTTCTTAGAAAAGCAGACAGATTTCTTAAGATATTGGTGATCTAGATAGGAAAACTAAGCTTAAATGTTGGCTTTGAGATTGGCACTCCAAGACGACAACACTTGCAAATGGACCCACTTGTACACCTATGTGCTGTAGCTCCACTAGAGTAAAACATGGCCAGGAGGGCTATTTTCATGATATACTGCATTCATAATCAATTTTTATATAGTCTGTTCCTCCACTTAAAAAATAGAACCTTTCAGAAAATGTAAAATGCCATTGTTTAATGAAAAATATATAATAACTTGCTTGGCAAATGTTGTATGTGAAATTTCAACAGAAACCATAAATTATATTAAATGCCCAATAAAAATGTTCAATCAAAAGCTCATTTTAAGATACATTGTTAATGAACTGTATGAAATGATGCTTAATCAAAGCCCGACACCTTGCAGGGGAGAGAGATACAACAGGACCTCAAGAGCTCTATTGTTCTGCACAAAAGATAACAATAGAACAGAGTAATTAATAGTCTGAACTCCTGTGGCATTCTCCAGGGAATTCGAATACCTAAATGAGCTCCATTGTTTTTCAAGAAAGCAGCAATTGTGCTGCATGATACCATTAATGTCTTGAACTTGATCAAACATTAAGACATCATTTGTCAGGCAGGTTTCATTTGCTCTGGAGTTCTGATTATTGCCCCTTTTAAAGTTATTGTGTGAAAGAGAAGAAACTTTTCCTGTGAAAGCTCATTTTGCAAAAGCAAAGCCATGTCCTTATCTTGTCCGTCTGTAGTTTTGTAATTCTCAAGCTAAATAAAATAAGTTAAAGAAAACATCTAGGAAGAGCTCCTCACCACAGTAGTATTAGTAAGAGGATCGGTATGGATATATTGATATGCACAACAGATTTTCTCATTTGGTTGCCTTTCAGCTGGCACCCTATGAGCATGTCATATTCGTCATATATAAATTCCTAAATTTTCCTAGACAAAGATAGAAAATCTTACTCTTTATAGTAGAGCAGAAGGGAGGAGTAAAGTACTACATGGACAGTGAACTGAAATACTCAAGTCATCCTACTTACTGTCAACATTTACAGTTGTAAACAGTTTCAAATTCATGTATATTTTTCTCCTCTTAAATCTTCCTATCTTGCAGCAGCTTGGAAACATTCCTTTTCTATCAATGCGATTTTTCATAATAGTCATAAGCTGCTATTATTAATCACAATATTCATGTTAGTATAAAGATGGATTTACTGAAGAGCAGGAGAAGATGTAGCCACCTCCCCTTCCCTTCATTATTGCCTCCCACTCTGAGGCACGTTCCTGCTCACCCAGCTCGCAGCACTTAAGACTAGAAAAACCACAAACACATCCCCGCCAACAATGCCTGAGAAGTATTAATGCCTTGAAAGTTACGTTTCTGAACAGGAAAGTCAAATTTTCCTCTGGATTTGTGCTCCCCTGAGACCAAGTTCCAAGGAGAAGGTAGGGTGTGAATTTGCAGCACACGGTGCTGTGGTGACTCCCCACATGTGCATTCGCATGCCGTGAGGGTCTTTCCCTTTCCCTTGGGGTCCCAGCAAATCCATGACCACTTAGGAGACACTGACAAACGCACCACGAATTCACACTCCTTTCGATGGAGTGGGAACTGAGAAAGCCTCCATGGAACGCGCCTTCTTCTGGCAACTTCCAAATCTGCCGGTATTATGAAAATACATGCAAAAGAATGGATTTATATTAAAGACATGCAGCACGTTAGTAGCAGTGGTCCTTTTTTCTTTCATTTCCAGCAATAGGAACAGCACTTTGAACTCCCTTTCTCAAGCCCCTACCCTTGGGCTGACACAGACAGAGGAGCCCCTTCTTCCGTTTGCTGCTGACACAGCACAGGTCCAGACCCAAAACTCAGTCCCTGCAGGGAAAGGGGTTGGCTGGCTCCTCGGCTGCTGCCATGTGCACGTCTGCAGCTCTGTATTGCCAGGAGGGTTGTTCCTACTAGTGCCTGGGGTCTTTATTCCACAGTCAAGTGCAGGTAGATGTAGTAAAACTATGTGGAAATTCAGGAAATACAGATTAAGCCAAGAAATCATTGCATTCATCAATCTTTGTGTGTTTTCACGAAAAAAAATGCATATTTTTCTTTACCTTTGCTCCTTACCAATGAATGTCTGCACACAGAGAACAGTGAAAAGCTTAGATATGCAGCCAACATAAGATGCAAAAAATCCCCAAACCCTCTGATGTGGCAAGGGAGAACACCAGACCTCTCATATCTCGAAGCTGTCTTTTAACCACAAGACCACCCTTCTGCTCTATCCAGTTATTTGTTCCAGCTCTTTCCCTCAAATCTCTACACAGTAAATGTGGTCTCATAGCTATCTTTATTCCTTAAATATCTAATATAATTGCTCTTTTTATTTTCTAGGCAATGTTCTTCCCAAGTAATCATTTAAATGGATTTTCAAATTTTTTTTCTTTCCAGTAATGAAGACTGCTATACTCTTTCTTATTTTCAATTTCAGATATGATGCACCTTCCTCTTCTATTTTTAACCTTTACTTATGATTTCTTTTTCATATCTCACAGCATCTTATAAAATATAAAATAAAAAAAATGTAATGAAACATTCAGAGGTTTCTTCTCCTTGTGGGTTTTAGGAGATGCAACATTGTGCTGAAGTTCCAGCCTGCATTTTATTACTTCCAAGAAGGTGAAAAGAATAACAATAAACACCTGCCTGCGCTTGCAAGCTGACAAATAGAACATTCTCAAAAGTCCTCTCACCTCAATTTTGAGTCACAACTGAATGCCTCCAAGGTATGGGATGTGGATATTTTGATATGTTGTCATTCTTCTTTGCATATTGAAGTTCCCTAATAATTAATTTAAACATACTCTGATTATATGGTCTTGATTGATTATTGAAGTGGACCAAAAGCCCTTGCATTCTCACTGGAACATTGCATTGTGGTTGTCTGGGCCTCTGCGGTGATTTTGCAGCATAGTTTCCCACCTGTCTTGTTCCACTCCCTTTTTCCTGCCCATCAAGATCTTCATTACAACATTCTTTCTCTTAGTCATACGCATTTCTTCTAAGTTACATGAGCTACTCACACAAACCAGGAAACTAACCGAGATACCATCAGAAAACTCTGGTTCTAAGCAGTTCTCTCCTTCTTCCTTGATTACTTAGGATGACTGCTTAGGGTAGCTGCTTCTTACAAGCGTGCCCGTGCAGACAAAGCAAAACCTGACAGAGAGCACAACCATACACAGTACCACCAGGGCACCACTTTCTGCAGAAGAGGTGGGTCTGCAAATGAAGGAAACTTGGAACTAATTCTAGGAATACAACACTTCCCTGGGTAAAGGAGAATTTCTGGGTGTTTGAAGTGTGATGCTCGAAGTCATAGAATCATAGAATCACTGAGTTGGAAGAGACCTCTGTGATCACCATGTCCAACCATACCTGTCTCCCTACTAAACCTTGTTCCTAAGGAACACATCCACCTGTCTTGTAAACACCTCCAGGGATGGTGACTCCATCCCCTCCCTGGGCAGCTGTGCCAATCCCTGACCACCCTTTCAGTGAAGAAATTTTTCCCAATGTCCAGTCTAAACCTGGCACAACTTGTGGACATTTCCTCTCATCCCATCGCTGTCACTTGTGAACAGAGCCCAGCACCCACCCTGTCACAGCCTCCTTTCAGGCAGTTGTAGGCAGGGATGAGGTCTCTCCTCAGCCTTCTCTTCTCCAGGCTAAACAACCCCAGTTCCCTCAGTCTTTCCTTGTAGGACTTGTTCTCCAGCCCCTCCCCAGCCTCGTTGCCCTTCTCTGGACGCACTCCAGCCCCTCAATGTCCTTCTTGGAGTGAGGGACCCAAAACTGAACCCAGGACTCGAGGTGTGGCCTCACCAGCGCTGAGCACAGGGGCACAATCCCCTCCCTGCTCCTGCTGCCCACGCTGGGTCTGACACAGGCCAAGATGCCATTGGCCCTCTTGGCCACCTGGGTCACTGCTGGCTCATGTTCAGCTGCTGCCAACCAACACCCCCAGGTCCTTCTCTGCCAGGCAGCCATCCAGCCACTCTTCCCCAAGCCTGTTAACGCTGCTTGTTGTGTCCCAAACAGCGGACTCTGCACTTGGCCTTGTTGAACCTCATCCCATTGGTCTCAGCCCATCGATCCAACCTGTCCAGATCCCTCTGCAGAGCCTCCCTTCCTTCAAGCACATCCACACTTGCACCCAGCTTGGTGTCATCCGCAAACTTGCTAAGGGTGCACTCTCCCTTCATCGAGATCATTAATAAAGATGTTAAACAGGACTGGACCCAGCACTGAACCCTGGGGAACGCCGCTCATGACCGCTTTCCAACTGGATTTAATTCCATTTACCACAACCCATCTCCTGGACGGAGATCCAGTCTCCTGGATCAGAAGTGAAAAGGGCAAATGGTACTGGCTAGCTTTTGTGGAAGTACAGAAAGATGTTTAGATGTGTATTAGCTGAAGAAAAACAACAGCAGGTGACATGCTACTAATAGGTTTTTTAGTGATGATGTGCTATTGGTAGGCTTAATATAGGCAATGGTGGGGGGATTAGTATGAGATGATCTTAAAGGTCACTTCCAACCCAAACTGTTCTATGCTTCTATGATCATACAGTCTTGACATCCCGAAGGCAATGAACACTTCAAAATATTTTGAACACCATTCAAAAGCAAAAGAGTCTTTAAGAGTGTAACATCTGAGTGCACCTACAAAATACTTTGGGAGATAATTAATGTTCCTAGGTGAGGTTTGTGCTTTTACTGATATATACGAATTGTTGGTTACAGAGGACAAGTCCCTTGCAAGTTCATGAATCAGCCATGAACTGTATTATGTTTGAAGTAAGTCAAGGTTCAAATGCATTGGATTTAAATATGTCACAGTTAAAACACATAGAACAGAAAACAATATGACTGAAAATCCAAATCTAAACAGAAAACAACATTTTACTGAGCGTTTATGCAGATTTTAAAAAAATATAGACACGCCAAAAGGTGGCAGACAATGAAGTTATAAACAAAGAGAAGAAGCAGTGGGAAGTAAGTATGTGAAACCACAAAACACAGATGAATGACTAAAAAAGACCGGCAAACTGAAAATGTGCAGATGTCAGAGAGTCAATGCAGTGGACCCAGGGTCACAGTACAGAAGGAATGATGCAGTAGGTGCGCGCTGGTCAGGAATAGAAATTTCAGCTATAATCACACAGCATATTCACAAAGGTTACCAGTCCAGAGAAACAACACCAAGATAAATATTCGTTGATATTTGGTACACACTTTGTTTTAATATCCATAAAGATATTTGAACAGGTAAAACTATTCAAGTTTACCGCAGCCATTGTCTAAAACCTTGCCTCATTTTGCAGATGAGTCATGAATGTGCAAGATGTGTGCATGCATTAAAGCAGATAAAATATTTACAATTCTAAATTGCAGATACAATGTCCCACTACTGCTTGCTTTCAAACCATGCCTGAATCTTAAATCGATCATGTAGATATTAAGACTGCAAACTGTCTGTCTTGCAGTGCTACCAGCATTTAGCCAGAAGATGTAATGGAAGAATACAGAGATTCATTTCATAAAGCCCAGCAGTTTCCTGGGGAATGCAAGATTAAAGTGAATCCTCCACTATGAGCACCATGAAATATCCCTCTTGCACTAAGATAGATTGGCTAGCAAGACTCTTGGAGACTAAAAAACATACAAAAGTAGCATGGTCAAAATGGAAAAAGGCACACGTGAGCCAGCTGTAAGTGCACCTAAGTCCGTGACTGAGAATAAGACTAAATGACTGTATCTGATTGTCTACATATTTATATATGCAGGTTAGTCTATTCTAAATATTTCAGGTGAAGGATGTAAATACAACTCTAGTTTAGTGCTCTGTGCATTATGTGTTCTTAAATCTTATTGTCTGTCTGCAGTGACTCCATTTATTTCCTTTGACAGCTGCGCATTTTCCAGAGGGCACCACACCTCACAGACATGGCCTGCACCAGGAATAGTGTGGCCAGCAGGACTAGGGAGGTCATCATCCCCTTATACTCGGCACTGGTCAGGCTGCAGCTCGAGTGCTGTGTCCAGTTCTGGGCCCTCAGTTTGAGAAAGATGTTGAGATGCTGGAGTGCGTCCAGAGGAGGGTGACGAGGATGGGGAAGGGGCTGGAGCACAAGCCCTGTGAGGAGCGACTGGGGGAGCTGGGGTTGTTTAGCCTGGAGAAGAGGAGGCTCAGGGGAGACCTTATTGCTCTCTTCAACTGCCTGAAAGGAGGCTGTAGTGAGGCAGGGGTTGGTCTCTTCTCTCAGGTAACCGGCGACAGAACAAGAGGACACGGTCTCAAGCTTCACCAGGGGAGGTTTAGACTCAAAATTAGGAAGAAGTTCTTCACTGAGAGGGTGATTGGCCATTGGAACGCGCTGCCCGAGGAGGTGGTGGAGTCACCGTCCCTGGAGGTGTTTAAGGAGAGATTGGATGAGGCTCTTAGTGCCATGGTGTAGTTGACAAGTAGGAGTAGGCGTAGGTGTTGGGTCATAGGTTGGACTCAATGATCTCGAAGGTCTTTTCCAACCTTATGATACTATGATACTGTGATACTGTGACATTCCCTTGTGGCAAAACCAATCCTTTCTTTCCATTCCCATACAATGACTCGTAGCAGCACACCTTCCCTCATCACATGAAGGCACTCTCATTTTTCCTCAAGAGCATATGTATACGCAGTCATCATTTTCTTTTATGATAATTTTACCAGACTGAGCTCTTTAAATATCTCAGATTATTTACAAGGTCAAGCTGAGCCACACCATATAGCACTTGTTGTCGTCATGAAACAAAACCCCTGCAGGAAGACCCTACCCTTATGTAGGCAAAACCAGAAACCACAAATACAAGCTCATTCTATGAAAAAAGCATGAATAAATCTTATTTACGTGAGCATTTGGGACTAAATGAGCCCAAGTCAGCAGCCAGTAATTGATACGAACAAACCTCTAATTTTCAGGAAAATATGCTGTGCCACAAAGAGGTACACTCAGGGCATTTCAGCTCTTCTTCCATCAGCAAAGTTACGCCTGTGTTTTGACTACAATCTCATTAAATTTGGCACGGCAATGTCCAGTCTCCAGAGAACAATATTATGACTATGGAAATACAGCCATAGAGAGAAACTTAGATTCAGAGACAGATACACCAGCTGCTGGCACCTGAAACAGGCGTGTGGCTGAGCATAATAATACAGAGGAGTCACCTGAGGCAGGGGATGAATGCAGCATAACTAAGAGTTTCATCTAAGCCACATCATCAGTTATGTCTGTTTCTAGATATTTTCTTTGGGTGTTGATCAAAATAAATTCTGTGAACAGTATATTTCCAAATAGGAATACTTCCTCAAATCTGCGCTAGATCCACACAAAACAGTGACGGATAACAAATTGATCTATATATTAAAGACTGGTTAGTTCATGATCACTGAAAGATCACATAGTCCTTCACATTGTACGCAAAATATGAGGGTAGTCCCAAAACGCACTCTTCTTCCGTGTATACGAATGCATGAGTAGGTGTGCTACTATGTTCCCTGAAAATACCAACACTAAACTGCCTACTGAGAATTTGCTTTAGACTGGGTATAGAGGAATGCTTCAAAAGCTGAAATTACAAGTTTATTTTAATCCATGTACTTCAGATTACCTTTCAAGAATCTTTATCTTCATGTTAGATAAGATTTGCCTCACTCTGAATTTTTCTGTTTCATAGAGAAGTGAAAAAGATACGGGAAATCTCTGTTACCATTTTGTGTTGCTTGTTCTCTGAAACCACCTAAAGGCTTGAATATATGAATATCTGCTCTGAAGTTGAGATTAAATGTTCCTGTTGAAAGGTAAAATGTAGTGCGCTGAAATACTAGCAGAGCTCTGTCTAAACCCCATCTTCATTGTAAATTCAAACAGAGTTTGCTCTCTGAAGCCAGCCCTGAGCTCCTGAAGCATTAATTTGAACCCACCATGGAAGTGGCAGAACAGAGGCTGTGGGGAGGCAGGGGGTGCAGTATTTTGGGGAATCACTAGGTGCTGGTACAGCTGACACCGATACACTACTGTCAGTTCTGCCTAACCAAACGCAGGGGGAACACCTTCATTCCCTGCTGTGGAACCTCTCCTTTCAGAAGCAGTGTATGTTATCAGCAAAACCTTCCTATCGTAGATTGCCTGATTCGAAATTATTTCTTAGCTGTAGTTATTGCCTCAGACTAGGTCTGCATTTTAAAATGTAAGTCTGCATTCACAAGGTCTTTTCTCTGGAGAACTTGCAGACAGGGAGATGATGCTTTTTCCTCTTCCAGGCTTTTCATCCTCGGAGATCCCAGCACCACTGAGACTTTAATCTGAAAGGTCTCCTCATTCCTAACCATTTGTGAGTCCAGACAGACTTGGCTCCAGAAAACAGTGGCAGACAGAAACAATGTTACAACACATGCACACATCCTTGACTGCTCATTGCCAGCCCCTGGCAAAGGAGCTGCGCGCATGGAGCTGCAGAGTCTGCTACAGACAAGACATGGGAGGCCAGCGGTTCAAACCTAGACCGGTGGCGGAGGAGGATATGACAGCTTTGGTCAGGGAGGTGAGAGGGAGCTGCAGCAACAGGAAACTCCAGCAGAAGCTGGGAAATGGCACCCAGGTGCTGGCGCAGTGGCACGGGAGCCTGAGCAGCTCCTCGCCGGGGCTCCTGCAGGAGCTCCTTGTCCTGCACGGCTGTGAAGCCAAGGCTGTGACGTGCATCCCTTGACTTACAGAACCTTCATCTTATGCACAGGTCCTGCTACGGCAACAACAGGGTAAGGTTGTCTGCCCGTGCCCTGCACTGTGCAGTGGAGATTCATTCTTTCATTGTTCTATTGCACCAAAGACTTGGTTGTTTGAAGCTGGTGGGGTTTCTCCTGGTCAAGACAGTCCTTCTGGGCTGGTACAGAGAATGAAGGGAGAGGAATGCAATGTATTGATATTTTAAAGCATATTTATAATGTCTTTCAATATACTTTAATGACAGCTACTACATCAGAAGACCACAGTTCGGTTTTCAATCCCGCGGCAACACTGAGGACTTGCTGCCCTTTTTGCAATAAAGGCAATAATCGGTCTTCGTGCTTCTGCTGCAGGAGTTCCAATGTCATTGGTTGGTTTATTATTAATCAACAGGCAGGGAATGAAATATGCTATGAGGAAACAAGGTTTCTGGCAATATACTTACAACTACATGAAATACATCTTTAGAATAGTCCTTTTCCAATTCTTTACCATTCTTCCAAAACGTGTCTCCCGCATTAACACAGAAAGGCACATGTTTACCTTGAATATCTCATTATGATTTTACATACGAAGACCTTCATCAATTCAAAAGGAAAAGAAAAATCTCTTATTGGAAATAATCTCATCTCAGTAGACCATTTTCCTGTAGCCGGGCTGGGTGCAGTGCAAATGTTTTGCAGGTGCGTTCTCGCTGACCTTGGATATAGCAAATAGGTGTAAATGACATTCAGGCCCCTCTGCTGCTGTCATTATGAGTTCTTTGTTATACTGCAGGAGTCACATTAGCATTACACTGAGAGTACAGTATTGCAGGTTAAAGAGAAAAACTGAACCTCATGGATATTACAGTATAACAGCTTTGGCTCAGACTCCTGAGACTTTGAGCCAAGCGATAAAAAAGTGTATGTTAAATTAAATACAAAAAAACGTCCTACATTAGCATTAAGGATTTGACTTGCACTCCTAAAGAAAGAAAATGTTCTAATTTAAGTCTCCTTCTCTCCGAGTTTGGAATTAAAGCAATACAGGCAATTTAAACTTTCAAAACCAAACTCACTGCTTTGCTTGGTTTTATGTTGTGGATTTTTTTTTAAAAAAAAATGACTTTGGAGAGTTTGTAAATGAGGTGTAGTAGATTTTGAGTTTAAACTTTTTTTTGTTTGAGTGTAATATTTTTTCAGGCAGGGAAATTAAGGTTCTAACCTATGATGGCTGGAAGGAAGTTCAGTGGACTTTGAAGGAGGCCCTGACAATCCAGAAATAGAAGTGAAGCAATATTTTGCTATGTGCATACAAAACATGCTGGAAGATGATTTCCTAAAAAACCTTTTCAAAGAGTTGTTCAAATTATATTAATTTCCAGAATTGCACGCGTCCATTGTAGGTGTATTTTTTTCCCAGTAAGAAATACAGTTTTCCAATTGATAAAGTGTTGTTTAACCAGATAATTAATTAGTAAACTTTAAAAAATAAGCGTATGTATTAAAAGCCAAAGAATCCAAATTAAGTGTATACAAGTTCCCCTGACAAGGATGGAAGGACTTACTTGAGCAAACCATACAGTATCTAGGCTTGTTGCAAAGCTGAACTGTTTATTTCACCTTCCATTCCTTTTTGACCATCGTCACACACATATAGCGCAAGTAAGCGAGACAGCAAGGTTTGATTTGTGATATAAAAAAGAGGCTGCTAAGAAGTCCCTCCTCTCTTTCAAAAGACAGAACAAAGAAAATAAATACCAAAAGCTATCTAGTGATCTATTCTCCTGGTGGCAGAGAAGCAGCAAGACTTGAAGCCATTCTTCATCCACAGAAATGGAAAAAACAAAACAAGATGTGATCAAATTGTAATTCTAAACTTGTTTTTTAAAAAATATTCTTAATTCCTTTATTATTAATTCCCAGATCTTGTGAACCATTACATATGTCACAGAAACAAGTCAGACAAGATGTTTGCTTATAATTAAACTGATAAAGAAGCACTGAAATAATGTCCCAGTTCAATAAAAATTAATAAAAATGAAAATGGAATACATGTACTGACAACAAAACATGTGAAAATGTTTGAAAGATATAAAGCAGCAGTCAAAAAGGGCACTGAAAAACCTGTAGACTGAATGGTCCTGCAGGTAGAGAAATGCTTACCTATCCACCTCTCTTATGGAAATTTATGTTTATGAAATTTATGGGAAATGACCTTATCTTAAAGTCAAATTGTTACGTTCATCAGGAGATGAAAGTTCTCATGGGGCTTCTTTTGTTTATTTCTTATTAATTAAATTGCAAGAAGAAATGAAAAAGGCTGGCATTTATTAAAAAGTCAATAGGAATTAACATGAAGACAGACGAATTTCAAAACAAAATCAATTTCATATTGATAGTGATTAACATAATAAGACACAGCATTTATACATCTTCAAATTAGTGAAATATAAAAAGAAAAGGAAGACTTCTTTCTCAATATTGTTACTGTTTAATTTGCTATTGCTGACTGTCACAAGCTCTCAAAGGCGAAGCAGAAAAAAATAGTTCTTCCTAACCAACACTGTTCCTCCATTGATTTTTGCTCTTCTTTTTATTAATGGGGTCGAACAATCAGACAACAAAATGAAAGCCAATAAACTGTTCAGCTTCTGTCTATCCCTGTGGACATTCCTGGTTTAGTCTAAAAAAACCCAAACCTCCAGTTTTGTGGCAAATATTCTGTCAAAAAAATAATTATGACAAGTTATGAAAAAAGATTGAAGAAATGGTATGAAAGTTTGAAATGCACTCTTTCGCCTTGCAATAGAAAATTTCAGATTGGCCATTTTGAAATGAAAAGGCAGCAGATCTGAAGCCATCCTTGGGCTCATTACCCACGGTCGCATTCTCAAGGAGAGGAGAGCCCATGGGCAATCCATGGGTTTTGTCCATTTTTACAAATGCCACCTCCAAGTGGATCGGAAGATCACCCTGGTAGAAGCATCCTGGCAGCATGTGGTCTAAATAGACGTTGAAGGTAAAGCTGCATTGACATTTCACAATCATTGAGGAAAGATTCTATCTCCAGGGAAGTAATGGTGTTCTTAGGTGAACTCATGTTCCTAGAGCAGCCTGGCTCGAGATCTTCTGACACATCCTAGGGCATGTTTTAGATGCTTTTCTGTGTTTATTGTCCTTATGTCATAGTTGCTGCTGTCCTTGTTCACGCTTACCATGTGAGACAAGTCCATACAACGTGTGCTGAGTCACTGCATTAATCAGAGGTTTTCTGTCTCATCTCCTCCTGGCAAAGAAACTGGAAACATACTTGGTATCCTTGAAACTGGAATCCAAGATGGGAACAGGTTGTTGTGCTACTCATACTCTCAATATCCCAATGCATGAGTCTTCACATCATCTGCTTCGTATGAAGATCCCTTGTCACCAGTGAGAGAACACCAACATCTCACTCATGTAATTTCTCTAGAACCAGATGAGATGCACTGCTTGGCTGAAGGAAACATCTCGGTTGCCAGCCGACTGACAGATAGCAGTGACCTACGAAGTCCCAAGTAGGTCTTTCCTTTGCTCTTGTCCTCTTTTCTCTCCTTCTGTGAGCCCACTAGCTTAGGCAGACAGTCAAGGAAAGCTGGTTTTGAGGTTTATTCCTAGGCTTCTAGACTGCTTGTATACAGTGATTGTTCTATCATTTATACAAAATAAGAAGGGACAGACATTTCCAAATCTGAAATATATATCTTTGTACAGGCAGAGTGACATCAGTGTGAAGTCTCTCATTCCTCCTCCAACCCACTCAGATTGTTTCCCAACCAACATGTCCTTAATTAAAGGAGAGGCTTTGAGTAGCTTCAACTACAAACTTTGGATTGGCCAAGGAAGCCAATATCAGATGACTCACATCCCTAGGTTTTCTTATTGTGCTCAGCAGTCACCCTTGTAGGGTATAACACACCAAGCACAATCAGTTAAACCAGCCCCAAGGTCTTAGGAGTGATGATCTGGCTCTCTCCATGTTTTCTTTCAGTAGTAACAGCAGTGTGAACAATCCTGCCAGAAGGAGGCGGATGAGCTGCATGACTTCTATTTGTTGCTGATTAACTGTTAACTATTAATTCTCCAACAAGCTTCTGGGATTTGAAAGATGAAGAAGAGACATAACCTTCTAACTTCTAGAGATCATCAAAGAAGGACTTGTTCCTAATAGAGACAGTGAGAGAGACAAGATTAGGAGAAAATGCTGACCTGGGGGCAAGATGAGCACATTTTGCTTTTCTGGAAGGTGTGGAATTTGCCAGGGTTGTATGCAGGCCGTGGAAGCAAGGACAGGTGTCCTGGAAGTAGTATAAGGCTGTTGTCCGATTGTACAGGAATGGGGTCAGGAGAGCCAAGGCACAGCTGAAGCTGAACCTGACAAGGGATGCAAAGAACAGTAAGAAAGGCTTCTACAGGTAGATCAGTCAGAAAAGGAAGGTCAAAGGAAGCATACCGCGCCCCCACAAACATGCCTGGCAAACTGGTAACAGTGGACAAGGAGAAGGCTGAGGTACTCTACAACTGTTTTACCTCGGTCTTCAATGGCAGTCTCTCTTTCTACACCTTTCAAGTGGATGAGCTGCAAGACAGACATGGAGGGAGTAAAGTCTCTCCCACTGTAAGAGAAATTCAAGTTTGTGACCACCTGAGAAACCTGGAGATACGTAAGTCCATGGAAGCTGAGGAGATGCATCCCAGAGTCCCGAGGAACTGACTGATGTGGTTGCCAAGCCGCTCTCCATCATATTTGAAAACTCATGGCAGCCAGGTGAAATCCCTGGTGACTGATGAAAGGAAAACAGTGCAGCCATTTTTAAAAAGGATAGAAAGGAAGACCCTGGGAACTACTAACCAGGTCACCTCTGTGCCAAGGAAGATCACGGAACATATTCTTCTAGAAGCTGTACTAAGGCACATGGAGAACAGGGGTATGATTCAAGACAGGCAGCACGGCTTCACCACCTGACCAACCTAGTAGCCTCTGTGATGAAGTCACTGTGCCAGTGGTCAAGGGAAGAGCTACGTACGTCATCTATTTGGACTTCCATAAGGCCTCTGACGTGGTCTGCAGCAACATCTTTCTCCCTAAATGGGAGACATCTGGATTTGATGAGTGGACTGTTCAGTGGATGAGGAATTGTTTGGATGGTTTCATCCAGAGGGTAGCGGTCTATGGCTCAGTGTCCCAGTGCAGATCAGTGGTGACTGATGTCCCACAAAGGTCCATATCGGGACAAGTACCATTTAATATCTTCATCAGTGATGCAGACAGTGGGATTGTGCATCCTCAAAAGTTTGCAGATGACACCAAGCTGAGTGGTGCAGTTGACATGCCTGAGGGGCAGGATGCCATCCAGAGGGATCGAGACATGTTTAAGAAGTGAGCTCATGTGAATATCAATGGGGTTCAACAAGGCCATGTGCAAGCTCCTGCACGTGGTTTGAGGTAACCCCTAGTACCGATACAGGCTGAGGGTTGAAGGGATGGAGAGCAGCCTTGCAGAGAAGGACCTGGGGGTGGATGAAAAGCTGCACATGAGCTGACAATGGGCACTCACAGCCCAGAAGGTCAACCGTAACTGTATCCCAGGCTGGATCAAAAGAAGCATGGCCAACAGGTGGAGGGAGATGATTCTGCACCTCTACTCTGTTCTTGTGAGACCCAACCTGGAGTCCTACATCCAGCTCTGGAGCCCTGAGCACAGGAAATACATGGACTTGTTGTAGCAGGTCCAGAGCAGTAGGGCAAAAATGATCAAAGGCCTGGAATATGTCCTCTGTGAAGAGAGCCTGAGACGGCTGGGTTGTTCAACTTGGAGAAGAGAAGGCACTGGGGAGAACTGATTGTGGCTTTTCAATACTTAAAAGAGGCCTATAAAAGTGACGGGGATAAATGTTTTAGCACAGCCTGTTGTGATAGGTCAAGGTAATGGTCTTAAATTAAAAGACAGTAGATTTAAGCTAGATATAAGGAAGAAATTTTTTACAATGAGAGTGGTAAAACACTGGAACCCGTTGCCCAGAGAGATGGTAGATGCCGCATCCCTGGAAACATTCAGAGTTAGGCTGGATGAAGCTCTGAGCAACCTGATTGAGTTGAAGAAGTCCTGCTCATTGCAGAGGTGTAGGATAAGATGATGTTTAAAGGTGACTTCCGACTCAAACTACTCTATGATTCTATGAACCTCTTGACAGACCGCTGCGTAATAAGACCTTGTTTCCTGAACGGTTGTCCCGTGGTCCCTCAGGTGAATACAGTCAGAAGCACAATTCTGTGAAAGCTGTCCATCAAGGCAGGCTGGTCCTGCTGGCACAGATTCAACAGCCTTGACTCCTGGATTCATTTGCAGCATGAGAGAATAACGTTTAGCCAAACAAGGCTGACTGCAGCAGCAGTGGTAATCCTGCCCTAACCATAGTTTAAATAACAGCCTGCATGAAAACACCAACCCTTGCAGGCACAGGCCAGAGTGTTAAGACTTAATGTTTGGTGAACACTAGACTAAAGGAATTCAGATGAACAAGGACTGGAAGTTCTCCATTATCATTGTAACTGAGAGAGGGTGGGTGGATGTTCCTAGCTGATCACTTCCTATCTCAGCGCCCCCAGGCTTAGCTTATCTGAAGCCCTCATTAAGACAATGATGAACTGCAGGATGAGCCTGATGAATTAGAGAGTTAGTATCTTCCAATGAAGATTTCGGGGCAAATAGGTACATTAGTAAATTAATTTGGTACATTATTTGTGCCAAATCCTGTATATTTCCATGAGTGCATCAGAAATTCAGTTCAAGCCCTGCTGACGACAAGTCTTTCCAATACATTGTAAGTGACTTTTATATGTTGTTTCATCATTTAGAGTTGATGCAGAAGAACAGAGAACAGAGTGCTACCTGCGTAACGTGGAGAGAGGCAATGGAGTTAAGGCAGAAAATCCAGATTTGCCACTAATGTAAATGATCATAGCTTCATTGGAGCCCTCTAAAACAAAGGCATCTTTAAAAATCCAGATCACAAAGCCACATCCAGCATTAGCTTTCATCCTCTGAACAAGGAGCCACTGTCATCCTCTCATCATACCGAAAGGAAAAGAGAGGAAAGGGGAGACCCACTTTCTGAGCAACACTTGCTTTTTCCTAGACATCCCCAATCTGGGGAGAGATGAGAGGTTTCTCTATGGAAGTACATTCATTTCTTTTCCTTTCAAGAGACCCTGAAAACAGAAATGTCTACGTACTGGTTTATACGGGCACTATATCAACACTAGCATCAAAATTTAAGGGCTGGCTAAATTCTAATTGTGAATCTTTGTGAATTTAAGCTAGAGGATACAGCTACTAAAGGCAATACTCAAAATGTATTTGAAGGGATAGAACAAACTAGTTGTACAGGCTAAGACCAGTAACGCATAAATAGTATTTCTCTTGGAGTATTCATGGCTAATAGCTGAATCAATATTCCAGTCATAAACAATTAATTTGACCAGATCAAGTGGTACATATGACCTGCGGCATGAGAACTGAGCAACAATAAAACTAAGAGCAATGGCTACTGGGTGAGGGAATTTGTGGTCCAGGTCTGTTCTGTCACTCACCCTGTGTGATGCAAATGACTCCTGTGTAGAGTGTGATTCCTGCTTATTAGGGTGAATTTAAAATCCTACACATGTGCAGAGCAACCAAAGGCTCATTTGCAGCAGAGGTAAATGAAAGGCTGTGATTTTAATGCCTCTGCAGAGTAATAGCAGATCTTCACTGCAGCCTCATGGGCTGCTGGTGAGCTGCAACATCCCAATTCAGCCTCTCCTGCCGTCTTCTTGCCAGGTTGTCAGCAATGTTCAATAAAGCAGCCAAGGGTGATTGGCCATTGGAGTGCGCTGCCCGGGGAGGTGGTGGAGTCACCGTCCCTGGAGGTGTTTAAGGAGAGATTGGATGAGGCACTTAGTGCCATGGTGTAGTTGACAAGTAGGAGTAGGTGTTGGTGTTGGGTCATAGGTTGGACTCGATGATCTCAAAGGTCTTTTCCAACCTTATGATACTGTGATATCCCCCCTTCAGCTGTGCCCTTACAGCTACATAGCACTACATGGTCAGTATAATGTCACAGCATGTAAACCAGCAGCTGTTTTTTATGTACCTGTTGGCTATACACAACTTCTCTGAGGTTCACAACCACATGTGGTGGGACCAGTCATCTGGGGACCTGGCCCCACCACACCATGTTGTACCCAGCAGAGCTGGAGAAATGTCAGCTCTGCAGAATGAACTGAGAGCACAAATTCAATCATTTTTGGCACAGGCAGATTTGGGGGTGAAGGCCTGACTGACTCACTTTGCATAAACCCGAGCGGATTCTTATGTCTTTTTAAATCACTTGTGTGGTTTTAGATCTGATGAAAGTTAAACTGGCAATTCAGCAAAGGTAAAATTCATCTGTGTGCAGGAACTGTATGAGGTTGTGTGCCTTACATACCAGAATATGACTTCAGAAAGACTCAGGGGTACAGTGGCCTTTTCCAAGCACTCTGCCCAGGGAGGAATTCCACCCTAAATGAACAACAGCTCTCCAGTAAGTAAAACCTTCCAGAAATAGCTTGCATGACTGATGTATCACATGGTACATCATGTACTGTATTTCCCTCCAGGTAATCTGCCTGAACAAAGACTCACTTTTGTCCTCAAGTTTTTTTGCCTCCTTGTGTGACTTGTATCACTTATTCTTTAGCAATGCCTTCCGTGCTGGAGAGACGCTGTGAAGCCTTGCTAAATTGTGCAACATTGTCAAAGAAATTTATAGTACAATATTTTGCTTTTGGAAGGCTGCTCCTCCCCTTTCTGCTTAGCAAAGAATTTACTCTGGCCAAGGTCATGTGAATTTCAGCAGTGGGGATACCTGACTGACAATCTACCTCAGTGTGCCCCTTAGATGTATTGCCTTTCAAAACACATGACAACAAGATATTAAACCCATATTTAGCCTACAGCTTTTTCATTCCAGGTTTGGCTGGGTTTGCACGCTATACAGACAAAACTTTGGTAGCTGCTCCAGAGAAAAAGAAAAATGAATTCATAAGTTAGAATAAAAGCATGAATCCATATCAATCAATCGCACAGGTTTATACACAGATAGGTGTGTGGGAAAACTGGAAGAATTCAATCAAAACTGATGGGGAGAAGAAATGAGTGGCTATATTGACAATGAGGGATAATCACTATAGAGATGCATGCCAGGAAGACTCACAAAAGGGAGCCTCAGAACTAGTGACATAATTTGAATGAGAAATGTCTCAGGAAAATTTAAATGTCATTGCTATTCAGGTTGACAACAGTGATTCTATCATTTAGGTAAATGCTCCATTACTTTATTACAAGCCTTTAATTATTGTTCTTGCATTGTAAACATGTTTTCTTCTTTGAAGCTCAACAATAAAGTGACCTGTTTTTTATTAAAGGCACAATAGGAGCATAATAGCACGCTAGCCCAAAAGACGTCCTAATATTGTGCCACATTCATGAAGCTCATACTGGACAGCCATGCACAGCACTTCAGTAACAGATCGGGTCTGTTGTTTGCTTTGTCCCTATTGGTCACATCTTCAAAAAATATGAAGTTCAGCCTTTCTCCATACATCAAGGGCATGACGGTGTATTTCTAAAGACTGTGGAAAACTGACTAAAAAACAATGAGTGTTTTTTCCAGTAATCTGCCAGGATGGACTCATGATAGGGCTTCTAGCTCTCCAGAAGATAGATTTTATGGAGAGATTGTTAGCCTGAAGAAGAGGAGGCTCAGGGGAGACGTTATTGCTCTCTACAACTGCCTGAAAGGAGGCTGTAGTCAGGCAGGGGCTGGTCTCTTCTCTCAGGTGACCGGTGACAGAACAAGAGGACACGGTCTCAAGCTTCGCCAGGGGAGGTTTAGGCTCAACATTAGGAAGAAGTTCTTTCCTGAGAGGGTGATTTGCCATTGGAATGCGCTACCCGGGGAGGTGGTGGAGTCACCGTCCCTGGAGGTGTTTAAGGAGAGATTGGATGAGGCACTTAGTGCCATGGTGTAGTTGACAAGTAGGAGTAGGTGTAGGCATTGGGTGATAGGTTCGACTCGACAATCTCAGAGGTCTTTTCCAACCTTATGATACTGTGATACTGTGATTGTTATGTATTCCAATAGGAGGATTCGTACCTTGGCAAGCACACGTAAAAGAGAGGTCACATCAGGTAGCTTTTCAACTCAGGCCTCCTCAAAGACATTAATTCCTGAGTCTTTTTTTAATAACTGACAGCTGAACTGTAAACTTCAGGGGTTTTGCACCATATGTGAGACTGTGCTCCCAAACCCCCAGACAATGCAGTGGGAAAAAAATGGAAAATGCACTTATACCTCAGTCCCATCACATGACTTGTCCTTTACCCTAAGTTCACATGCAAGGTAACTAAGAAAATGAAACAGATATATAACAAGGGAAATGGGCCTGGGGGTGGTAACTAGTGATGGCTACTTGCTGCAACACAAAGAAGAACCGGAACAAAGTACTAACACATGAAAATCACCACTCAAGGCAGGAATAAGTCAAATAGGCTGCAAAGACTGCACTGTGTCCAAAGTGCTTTCTATGAGATAGAGAAAAATAGGCAGTCCAAGGATTTGCGGAAAGGAGAGCCTTGGGAAAATGTTCCTATTGAAAAAGTAACAAATATCACCCCCTGATAAAATTTTCCTACTTCTCTTTTTTTTTCTTGACCTGCTGCAATTTTGCAATGTGCTCTAGAAATTTGTGGCTGCTGTCTTGCTTGAAACAACCTGGCTCATCAAAAGATGTACTTTTTCTGCTCTGTTTACACCACTGTAACAGCCTTATTTACAGTACGATAGTTCACCGCAATACCTGAATATATCAAAAAGACAAAAAAGCTACCAAAGACAGAAGCATATTCTCATCTTAGGGGTCCATAACAGAACTTGTGTAGTGCTCTGAGCCCTTAATAGACTTGGTGCGCTTGTCCATCCAAAGTACTAAGCATCCGGTCCTTGTCAGATTTATGTATGCACAAGATTGCATGCAAGGTTGTATTCAAGACTGCTTCTGGCTTCAGGAAGCCTCAGCGTGAAACACAGGACTCAGAATGAAAAGAGGAAGGATATCAGGGAGAAAAGAAGTTGAATTTGATCAGAAAATTACATTATCATATACCATACAGAGAGGGAGTTATAAAGCAGTGAGAGTGACTGCATAGAAAGTATAGAAATAGATGACACGAGCTGATTTAAAGAAGATACTGAAGCCCCTCAAAATTTGATCCCCACCCCTTAACTTGGCTTTTACCTTCACCTTTAACAAGACTCTTGATCCATCATAAATGCTTGAAACTTCTTTTAAAAAGAAGCTTGAAAAAAGAAGAGGTTAACACCACCATCAGGAGCCAAGGAGTAGTTGTGGGTAGGTCTGTGCAAGCTTTAAATACACAGCTCTCCTACAGCACCTCTGCCTTACCTATAATACCTCTCCTGTTGAGTTTATGAGGTTGAAACTGTAAGTCAAGTAGAAGGAAGTTAAGGTACAAGATGCCTTTGTGACGCACAGAAATCCTCCTCGGAGACTGTATCTCAGTGACAACCCGAATTGTATATAAGAGTATCTATAAGCCGTAATTCCTGAGTGTAGCTCTGTCCTATGTATCTCAGGCAGGTTTTTCAGTGCTTAGTACCAGGCAGCTACTTCAAATGTGCGTGAACAGGAATAGGAACAGAATTAAGTAGCTAATGGGAAGCATTTGTTATTGCCTAATTGCATCAAACGTATCAGTATTTAAGAAAGTAAATTATAAATCTAACTGACAGTCACAGAATTGTTCAAGGTTGAACACAGTACTGGAATCAAAGATTAAAAAGCCTTCACCTGCCATGATTCATCATCGTGAACCTGTGGGTATAACAGCAGACAAGGAGGTTTTGGCCAAGGAGAGAATTTATAACGTGATACAACTCAGTGGATTTCCACTTATTTTAAATGTCTTTTTTCCTTAAATGTAGACCATCTATATGAGTATCCACTCTGTTCCGTAAGGGTCAATTATTACCCTTCTGCAATTATTCTTTTAGCCTCTGGAACTCAATGATGCCTTTCTTCTTCCACATTTTGAGCACACTTCTCAAGTGTTTAAGTACAGAGAAACCCTCTGCAGTGAACAACCACATAGCTTAATTTCACATCCAGCGCTGACACAGCTACATGAGGAAAGCAGGCTGGCAAATACAGGTTTTGCACATGATGATAATAATGCCCAAATAACTAGGACACAGCATTTTTTTGTTATCTGACCAGGAAATTTTTTACGGAAAATCAAAATCACTATTTATGAAAAAAATAGACTCAAATCTACTTGTTCTTGACAGAAGTAAGTGACTCCTAAGGTAACTGGCTTCTTGAAAGCAACAAGTACTGTTGCTTGCTTGAAAAACCATTCTTCCCTGAAATGTAGCTACCTTCCATGCTATCAAGATGTACTCTACTTTATTGTTTGCAAGAAGGACTTCTCCTAAAATGGCAAGATATATCAAGAAGAGTAACAAGAATTATACTGGAGATGAAAAGGGAATGAGGTTTAATCTTCTAAACCACCTCAAAGATAAAACCCAGCAGCGGTGGCACAAATGATATAAAAATATGTTATGTAGCAGTGAGTAATTTTCATTAACAGGAATGAAACCCAACCTAGCACTCTTGGGCTGATATGATTAAAAAACACTAAAAAGGGGTATGCACAAACTGTACTGGAAAAAGGTGTGTTAGGAGAAGAATTAAAAGACCAAGACTGTTTTGAATGTATGAAAGTACCACTGTGGTCTTGGGTTCAAGCTCACTACTCGGTAGTTTAACATTATCTGTTGTTAAATCATTATGTGACACTTTCATAGAAAAGATTGTGAAAGCTGACCAAACTGTCAAGCCTACAGGGTTGCTGCTATGGCTGCTGTGGAAGCAGGAGTTTCTACCAGTCCTTTTAAGCTGTGATTAGAGCACCCAAATTCAACACGACCACCACAGACAGTAGAGTGCAGCTGAGGCCTCTTTCCGTCCCCTTCCGCAAGCTGAAGGGTTGAGGAGCCATGTGTGCGTTGTCACTATGGCTATCGGATCGTACTCTTGGGGGAAAAAAGTCAGAACAAAGATGAATCTAAGGCTCTGGCAAAAAAATTATGCAGGAAAGGAGGGAGGGAATGAGCTAGAGACTTTTGCCTTGCAGTTCTCTGTCAGCATCTACCACAAGCTCAGCCTTCATGAATTCTGCATGGGTGTGAACATATTATCAGATGTTCATGCTGACTTTTGGAGAGGGTGTTTTCCCCTGTCCACAGCAGCCTGAGAATATTGGCCTATACAGAACAAATAGGCCCTTACAGTGTGTATTAAACAAATCCAGCACTATTTTGGTAGACTTGATCATTGCATACTTTTGTGTCATTTGGAGAAGTTATGCTATAAACTCTCATTTTCCTGACACCCCAGGCAATGTCTCCTCCATTTATGCACTGAGTCACTTCAAAGAAAACTACTGTATAAAAGCCTAACAAAAGCATTAAAATTCATTTTGATGCTCTCTTGATGTGCAGTGGGCTCTGACATAAGTCCTCACAACCATTCCAGCATAAAGAAAAACAATCAGTCCACTGTCTGCTTTTTTATTGCATAATAACCTAAACAACCAAAAAGGTAATCAGAAATAGGAGCAATGATCGATTCTGCTATGTGTCTCTGACACTAATGGAAAAACAGGCCACAGATTCATTTGGAAAGAAGAAAAAAAATAAAGAAATTTTCTTCTCAGTCGTTCAGGTAAAATCACTTTCTGCAATATTCTCAAAAAAAAAGGTACTTAGATGCCATTGCACAGACTGGAAAAATATTCACTGGGTGATCGCAGTTAATTCCATGGTGACTTTGCTGTTTGATTAATTGCAGTGAATTAAAGGATCAAAGTCCTGAAGAAGTGAAAAGAAGTCCTCTTGTGCTTTAATATTATAGATTTTACTAAATCGTGCTGAAATACTCAACTTCAATCCCTTTGCACATCAACAAACAAGACACGGGCAAAAGCTCCCTCTCACAGACTTTTTTCCTCTAATATGAAATTAGTTTTCATTTACCTTAATTTGTTCTGTTTGCTAAGAATTACTGGGGCTATTAAAGCCCAGACTTTTATTTTAAGATCAAATTACTTTCTGATTAATTTATCCGCATAGTAATCTCACACACCAGTGGCGTATCCCTTCACCAGCCTCTCTGTATCTCCTGTTCATCTCTGGAGTGACAAACTGCACATATTGTCGGTAAATACACGCACGTCTCAAGTAATCTGGAGGGTTCATATAACCCGCCTGGTGGGTGGCCACCCCAAGCCTTGGTCTCAGCTTTCAAGTTGAGAAAGTATCACAGTATCATACAGTATCATAAGGTTGGAAAAGACGTTTGAGATCATCGAGTCCAACCTGTGACCCAACACCTACGCCTACTCCTACTTGTCAACTACACCATGGCACTAAGAGCCTCATCCAATCTTTCCTTAAACACCTCCAGGGACGGCGACTCCACCACCTCCCCGGGCAGCGCATTCCAATGGCCAATCATCCTCTCAGGAAAGAACTTCTTCCTAATGTCGAGCCTAAACCTCCCCTGGTGAAGCTTGAGACCGTGTCCTCTTGTTCTGTCGCTGGTCGCCTCAGAGAAGAGACCAACCCCTGCCTGACTACAGCCTCCTTTCAGGCAGTTGAAGAGAGCAATAAGGTCTCCCCTGAGCCTCCTCTTCTCCAGGCTAAACAACCCCAGCTCCCTCAGTCGCTCCTCACAGGGCTTGTGCTCCAGCCCCTTCCCCATCCTCGTTGCTCTCCTCTGGACGCACTCCAGCATCTCAACATCTTTCTCAAACTGAGGGGCCCAGAACTGGACACAGCACTCGAGGTGCGGCCTGACCAGTGCCGAGTGTAAGGGGATGAGAACCTTTCTAGTCCTCCTGGCCACACTGTTCCTGAAAGTAATAGGGAGCTAAATTATTTCTATGTTTTTTTATTGCTGTTTTTCTTTATTCAAACACTCCAGAGGAAGTTTCTGTATATCTTTGGACTTCCTGACAGTGACAGACCTTGGGAAAGCAGTTTTTAGTGTCCCCCATCACCGGGAAGCTGATAGCTCCGAGCTGCCTCAGGAAAGCTTTGCCCAGTATTTGTCTCCTCACCCTCCAATTCATTATGATTCCTCCTAATAACTAGTAACTTGCGCAACAATAAACAAATGTGTGCACCATGTACAGTACTGAATTGTGGAGGAATAGCTCCCAAAAGCAGCTGAGCAATTATAGACACGATGGAGGCTGTATTTCTTGATTCATTGATTCCCCGATGCAAAATGGAACATCTCCCAAAGACCTAAAAGAGAAGGGGAAAAGTCCTAAAGAAACGAAAAGCTGCAGGATTCTTTTCTTTAGAGTAATTCAGTTACAAAAAACCTGCTTGCCAGGTGTGTAATGACAATATTAGAAACATTTTTTCAAAAGCAATAGAGTATGAGATGTAGGCTTTTCCTGAAACAGAAATTTTAGACATCCTGAAATGAGAGGCGTTGGAAAGTTATGTTAACAAAGAGTGGCTGCCAATGACCTGAGCTATTTAGTTTGCTGTAGACATTTTGGATAAATCTTTAACTGTCACAAACAAGACACTCTTTGTACTTGCTCAAGAAGCTGTCAGAGCTGGTCAAGGACTTCTTATGAATCAAGGAAGCTCAATTCTGACATCGGAGCAGGACGCGGAATCTGGTGGTAGGTTCCCACTTCAGCACAAGGTTAGCAGGGAAGCCCTAGACAGGCTTTGATTGCAAGAGACAGACTATCAGATAACTGGGATGGAAGCCCCACAAAGAGACTCAGTCAATTAATTCAGAGGATCTTTAAATAGCATGATCTGAAATGAGTGCTGTGCTTTAACACCAAGCCACCCTCACACAGGGAGATGACTGAAACATGAAAAGAAAAGCTATAGAGCAGGATAAAAACAGACAAGAAAGCACAAATCTGATCTCAAAATGAACACGAATAAACCCATCATCACAAACAAGTAGTATGTCAAATCTGAAGATTTTATTATTGTACTGTGCCACTGAAGAAAATAGATGACTTTGCAATACCTATGGGAACAGATAAGCATTAATGACAGCATGGGAAAGATGAAAGAGATTAACTGGCTGCTCTGGCAAAGTGTTCTTCCTGCCTTGACCTACAGTGCAATGCAATGCAACTTATTTTTTACATAAAGAACTTGTCTCATAAAATGGTTTATAGAGAGAGTCAGCCAAGGTAGAGAAGGACTACAGAGAAATACAATTCCTAGAGAAAGTCATAAGTAATTGCCATAAAAGTTTGAACAATTTCCTTGTTCACCCTTCTCTGTCCTCACCTCTTGTAAAATCTGTGGATTTTGCTTCGTGTTTTCTACCCTGCTATGTCTGCTTTCATACTTCAAAGCTGCAAGCTAACATGAGATGCCTCATATTTATTACTGCAGTTTATTTATTATACAGAACTTACTCTTCTGGTTGCTACTGAGTTGAGTTTACAGAAGAAAGAAAATCGCAACCCCTGCACCTGGCAACCTCCCACTTTCTGTGTGACCCTGAAAAATTCAATGTTTAAAGATTCTTAAAATAAAGGGAGTTTTATCCACTGTTCTGGAAGTGGAAGTCTTACAAGCAATTTTCCTTGGTATCTCCTCTCAAATCATGCTCCAGCAAATGGATGGTATATGAGGTTACTCCTGAGAAGTGTTACCTTGGCATTTCCCATACAAGTCCAGCACTTTCAAATGCACAAAGTTGCGCCCAGTCTTAAATGTTTTTTCCTTCTAAGTGATGGCAGCAATTTCTTGTAGTATTTTGTTTTGTTTTTCTTGTGAATTCCAAGTCAATAGAAAATCACACTGGGCATCTTTTTCAGTTAGAAGAACAGTTTGTTTTTACCAGAGACTGTAATATGTTATGTAAAAAACAAACCAAATCAAAACCTCAAAGCATAAAATCCACAAGCCCCAGGAATGCCCAGGCTTTCTGTTTCTTCCAGTTACTAAGACTGGTGGGAGAAAGGGGGATATTGGTGGGGAGAGGGGCAGGAAGAGGAGTTTAAGAGTTCTTTTTTTGCTAAGAGACGGCAGATAAATAACACAGCACTGGTCAAATTGCTTCGGTTTCTCAAGTCCCTGGAGTGAGAGTGCGGAGGGTGGCCCTGAGGGAGGCTCACACCACCAGGAGGAGTAGGAATCTGAATCTAGGCTGACAGTGGAGTCATGTGGAACAAACTACAGGAAGTTTTCACTTTTATAAGAACTAAGCACAATTTTACAGTTGAGCTTAGAGTTACGCTTGTGTGTGAAACTAATAAAGGAGATAACAAAGTCATCGGTTTGCAGTGAGACTTTCAATGCATCCATAGTGCCAAGTCCATCTCTTTGTTAGTGGCCCTGACTCCGATGTTAGTGGAGTTGTGCTTGGGTCTACTTACACTTATCAAACATGCCAAGCTCCATCAAGTAGAATGGAAAAATGAGAAGGAAGCAATGGCAGGAATTGCAATCAGCTACCATAAAATAAACGGCCGAGCAAGGAGCAAAGGCCACAAATCAAGCAGCGTGTTGAAATGAACAAGAGGGTGATGGGTCACGGCAGGGTACGCACCTATTCTTCTCTCACGGCTGGTGAACCAGTTCCTTGACCATACACACTTTTAAAGAACAAAGTATTGTTATGCCTAAGATAGAACTCCTGGATTTTTGTTCGTTGTTTTTGTAAAAGAGATTTGGATGCATTATGGCTACAGGTGATGGAAGGAATGGTATCTCAAAATACAGCATAAAAATTGGTGGTAGTTATTGGCAATTGCTTTATGCGGATGGTTGATGGAATCAGGAGCTATGGAAATTCTGCTCTGTGGCACATATACTCTATATGGACCGTGTCTGGCAGCATTTGAAAAGCCAAATATGAAGAGCAGAAGTTGTCACAATTTGAAGTTTCCGCTCATATAATAACGTATACTGTCCTTTAGATTGTTACAAAACAAACTCATGCTGTTTGATTTACGGAGGAGTCGGAAGCGCTGCTCGTGTCTGAAGTTAGCAGTGGGGGATGCTTCGTCTCTCGGTTCAGGTTAGATCACTGGGAATGAGTGATACCCCCAGTACCCTATCCATAGCACTTCTCCCAAGAACTCTGGAATTAGAGGAGAATTTGCAGCTACCCCAACTGAATGCTTGAACTAAACCTCTAAATTTCTGTCCATGAGATGCTGAAAAAGGTCAGGCTTGTTGTTACTCAAGGCTAACAGGTATTTACTTGCACGGTGAATTTTGCCTGCAGTGGCCCTCAGCGGGCAGCCTAGCCCTGGCTTTCCCTATCCATGAGCTTTCACCAATTCACTGCCCCTTAAACCCTCAGGCTGGCAGCTTTTCCATGTTCTGACTGCTTCCTTCAGCGGAAAGGCAAGATTCTAGCGGAAGATGTGTTGCTAGGCCAGATGAAGGGTACTGGAAGAGGCTCCTCTTATATCTTCATATCCATGTTGACTAGGGTTTAACCAAGACTTGATACTATGTTAAATCACAGAACAGAGAAACACCAAAATAAGATGGCATCTCAATCTTTATTTAGCTCTGCATTATTCTGAGATTGTCCTTGAACTTATTTTTGTGATTCTACCATTTGCCAAGCATTTCTTGAAGCAAACTTGCCTATTGCTAAGCAAATTTCTTGATTCATTGTAGAAATGAATTTGATCCTACTTAAAACTGAAGCAAGATCCATTTATTTTGGCACAAATTCATGTTGTGTACAATTAGGTCCTTATTTTTCATTTAAGGCTCAGCACATAATCTAAGAAAAGAGAAGTAACCTCTAATATCTATTATTTCAAAGCTGTCATCATAGTGCCATACTAAGTGAATTTCATGTATTGCAAAATCATAGTAGAATTCTTATGAAAAATACTTATTATATTAGCAATGAATGCCAGTGTGGTTAATAATGATTAAATTTTTGTAGTGAAGAATAAAGAGCTATTTATGATTTACCATAAAAGATGGAATGCTGTCACGTGGAGCTGACGCAAATATGGCTGAAAGAGAGAAAGAGAAGAATTGTCGTGTAGTTGACATTAGGAGCTGTGATAGGCACGTGAGGATGTTGTTACATCATTAGAAATTAAATCATTTTTCTTTTCCTGTGCATTCTTGTATTATGTCTTGCACATTTTGTCACACTATTTTGACAAGGAAATTTTTAAAAAAATCTAAAATATAGTCAAATGCTTGTATCTGTTGGTCAATAATTTACTTCTATGCTAGACTTTATTTTTTTTCCAGGGAAGCATCATTCAGTTGTTTGTGTCGGTAACACAAACCCCTTAGAATAGAGCATGAGCAGAAAATCATTTCTCTATCCTGTATTAGACATATCAGATGGACTGTAGACTCATGCATGTTAAACTTGAATGCAACTAGAAGCTTGTTTCCCATGATTTGAAAAGACTTCCTCTTCCACTGCAGGATAATGGCAAGTCCACTTCATAAAATGTTCCCACCACTTCACCCTTTAACAGTAGAACTTGACACCGTGCCTTATTTCGTGGAATAGACATGCTTTAAGAAGTTCTATCCATGCTTTCCAATACAGCTAATAATCTTTAAACTTAAAAAAAAAATAAATCAGTATTTCCAGCAACACGTCCTCTGAAAACTGAGCTCTTGGATCATGTGCCTAATAGAGGACACGAAGACTTAAATACTGAAATTCAAAAATTAGGCTCAAAAATCTTCATAACTGTGTTTTAAGGTTTTAAAGTTTTGTGTCTCAGAGTTATGGTGATACTTTCAACAGATTTATGTTTCATCGTGTTTGTATAAATTGCAGATATAAATACTTACAGAAGGACACAGCATTCTGAAGAGCTTGGATATGTAACTTATTACCCTGGAAAGGGGAACTTTGCAGTAGCTACAGAAGGACAAGACAGAAACCTCGTATATTTAGTGAGTAGAGGTCAGAAGAATCTAAATTGCTTTAATTTTAGGTTTCTTCTTCCTTGCAGGTTATAAATAATTCCTTTTTGTCACTCATCTCAGAGTAGACCCATCGTACCTGTTTGAAGCAGAGAAAGAAGAAGCATTCAATAAAAAAGCATTTACTTTTCTGAGCCATCCTGGTGAGGAGAGATGGGATGGCAGAGAAATTCTTTGCATGTTTGCAATGTGGATGATCACAGTAGCATGCTTCAGTGTTAGGGGATTTTCTCCCGTAAAGAGAAGGGCTTTTTGCCCCAGGAGTGGTTTAGCTTGCATGAAGCATCCCTAGGACCAGATCACTCTTCGAGCAGATGTAGATGCCAGGCTTTGGGAAAACAAGTGGTTGCCTAATGAGCTGGTTCAGCATCCACCTAGCAGAGCTGACTGGGGGAACTGAGTCACAGCCCAGCTTCCACACTGGGTTGCCGAGCACCTATTATGGTACTGTAAACAAGAGCTGAGCACCATGTGCATGACGACTATCAGAGTATTCAATGCATTCCTGCGCTTAAGGCTCAGAGTTCTTTGAAGGATTGTTTTCTGAAAAAACACCCAACCCTGCAATGTCTGACAGAGATAAGAACAGTGCCTAATCTTGAGATTTCACGACTTCTGAGCTGCTTTATTGAAAAATAAAATCGTCCTTCAGCCGCTATTGAGAGTGAAGTATTTATATAATAGAGTTTAAGTGGTAGGGAGAAAAATTGGGTCTTAAATTGAGACTTCAGCTCCTAATTGGCCTTCTCAAACTGTATGAGACCATTTACATGCTGAAGAAAGCTGCTGCAGTACCTCACCATCTGTATAACCCTCCTCCTCTGTTTTGTTTGTGTGAATTATAATGGAGATTTACAGGAACCTGTGGTCTGCAGAATATCTTTGTTTAAAATGTAATTGCCATGTATCAGCGGGAGTTCTCCTCTGAAGAGGCCTTGAACAGCCGGTACAGATAAATATTCTGGATGGCACTTTCTTTGCCACCTGACAAATTATTGACCTGCTTGGGTGCGTGAAACAGGACGAAGCAAGGCAAACTGAGAAGTCTTTTGTGAGGCAGCAGAAATTAGCTGGCCAATGCAGTCCTCTATCATATAGCTATTTTAAAGCACAAGTGTTAAACCTTTTATGACTTATCTTTTTGTGATCAAATATATGTAAAAAAGTTTTATACTGACAGTGGTGCAATATTTCACGAGACTACTGGGAAAATAAGCAGAAAGGAAAGATGGAATAAAAGGAGGTTTGTTACAGGTGGCTCACTGCAGCAGTCATTTTTATCTCTCACTTCATGTAGCTTCTGAGGACTTGTTTAACCAATAACTATCCCATTTAATCACAATATTCTGTCTTTTTTTGATACAGGAATAACAATAAACAGCTCCCCAAAAGGTGTCTGAAAAGGAAGAAGTTTGTTGAACAGGTCAGCTTGTTGCACTTTCTGGATATAAGTCTCCTTTCTAGGGCATCTCAAGTGGTAGTTGTTTATTAAGGAGATGTATGTGCTGCTTTTGTGACTGTAAGAAACAAATCTCTTCTTATATGGCATACATATTTGTGCATGTATGTTTAAGTGTATATATACCTGCATACACATGTTTAAGTAATAAAATAACATGATTTCTCCTTTACCTCCTGAGTTCTGATATATTCATTTTTGTGGTGGGCTCCATGGCAGCGAACAGCCGGAGTGCAGAGCTTTTGATACCCTTGTTTTTAACACATTATCCTATTTTCACTCTTTGAAGTACCTCATTCTACTAAGAAATTTTTTCAGGGATGGAAGGTCACATTGGTTTTTCTTTCTTACATGCAAGTCACAAGCTGCTTCACTGTAGCAACAGGGTTAAGGCACTGGAAAAAAATTTCAGAGCAGAATGTTCTCTATTTTTAAAAAAATAAAGGTTCTTTCAGATTTGCTATACTGACTGTCAGGGCTTGCACACCAACATTTTTGCCGTGACATCTGATCCTAGAATATAAATTCATGCGTTTGGCAGTGCTGCTCTGCAAAAGATGTATTCGGTTCGAACACTCAAATGCACTGGAGACTGCTGAAGAGTAGATTGATTTAGAGTCCCAAGACAGCCTTCACATGATACATAACTCCTACGAAACAAGACGGTTGTAGGTCTTTTAGGCTTGTATTAAATCACATACAAATACAAGATGATGAACACACTAAGGGGGGGCGAGGTTTTCACTTTTTAGATACCCCTGAGCACATTGCAACAAAATGTTTCACTGCTTCAAGAAAAACCTGTTGGCCAAGCTGTGATTTGCAGAGAATAACTGAAAATTTTCAGGCACTGATTTGGAGAGAAAAATCATGAGTTTATGCCCAAAGGACAGTCCAGTTTTAAATAAGTTTACAGCAAATTTATGCTTATTTTTGCCTTGAGTTTTGTAAATAACTTAATAATTATGCCAGGCGTTGCTAATATTTTATGATTCGAATAATTAAGGATGCTAAATATTTCCTCCAGTTGAATATTATCTCCATTACAAAAATGTTCTAGAGAGCTAAAACACAGATCTGGGGTGGAATGGAATTGCCCAGGCACACCTGGTTTTTGCTGTTTTCAATGCCCAGCAAGACGCTTTATTGAGTGGGTCCCTTACAGGTCTTTTGGCACATCTATCAGCTCTACACAGACACTTCAGACACAGAGAGTGTAAAAACCAACAACAAGCAACTACATTAGGCTCCTGAATAACCCTCTGGGTGACCTGAAAGTTTGTTTCTAGTACAATTTTCTTTTTTTTCTTTTTTTTTGAGCATGTGTTTCCCAGAAAAAGATGTGACGGAGATAATAAACAGACTAAAATTAAAAACACATTGCAGAGTTTTGACACTCAAAATTTTAGTGCATGGCAAAATTGCACCGTACCAATCCGATCTCTACAATGCAGAAAATACGATGATGATGTAATTCAGAAAAAAACCACCACACCTTTTGATTTCAGATAAATTCTTAAAAGGAATAGTATCATGGAAACAAAAATATGTTTAAAGAAAGTGCTTGGGTGCATAAGTAATCCGTCTATAGAGAAGTATGACGGCTTGTGTGCTCCAAGATAAGCGTATTCTAAAGTGCTACATTAAGCTGAAGCCAAAGAAAACAGGTATAGAACAGAGACAAAAAAGACGTTAGCGGAAACGTGGAGTAAGTGGGGAAACCAAGGCAAGAAGGTGAAAGCAAGACATTTCAATCAATCTGCAGGGGTAGGGAAAGAAATTGAAATTGAGATCTTTTTAGTTAATTCTCGGTTTTTATTGTTGTGGGTGGACCTTCAGGTGGAGAAAGCTTTAAGAAAAGAGAAGGTAGCATTTGATGAAGATAATTTTGCACTAAGCATTATCAGGTTTTCTTTAAGGTATTTCATCATGTGTCTGACTTTCACCGCACCGTGAGCTGTAATGCCATAGGATCTGCGGAGGCCAAACAAAACAAGATATCTCAAACCAACTGAGAAGCTGAAATGTCCTGCCAGGGAGGGAAAAAAAAACCCCAACAAAGAATCATAGAATCATAGAATGGTTTGGGTTGGAAGTGACCTTAATGACGATCTAGTTCCAACCCCTGTGCCATGGGCAGGGACACATCCCACTCGATCAGATTCATAGAATCCTTAAGGTTGGAGAAGACCTCCAAGGCCATCTAGCCCAACATCACCATGCCTACTAAAGCTCGTCCCAAAGTGCCCCATATACATGTTTTTTGAACATCTCTGGGGAAAAACATGAGTCATGAGGCAAATTATACTTTTACGGTAAATGCAGTTGTGAATTGCAAGCTGCTGTGTTCATTTCACAAAAAGGAAACAGTATGGATTTGTCAAGTGTCAATCCACAGCAACCACTTCTTGCAGTTTATAGTTACTGCCGCTGAGGTCCTTTGTTCTAGGTGTTACTGCTGAACCCGCATGTTCCTCTGAGCCTGACGCAAACGTAAATCCTGCTGTCTTGGTCCTTGTTTTTGCAAAGAGGGAGCTGAATCATGCAAAGGTGGGATGTGCTTTAGTGGTAAAGTTGTGTTCAGAAATTCGTGTCTCCTTTTCCAGCTGATTTCCCCTCCTCACCCCTGCTGTTGCCCACCTATCAGTGTCTCCTTAGGAGCTCCTCGTAGGGCTGCTTTGTAAAGCACATGTACCGAACGATGCCTTCAGCTCTCATAAACTAGCTGGAGCACAGGTAGCGAAGTGAGAGATGGAATACTGTATGGAGAAGAAAATTCACATTCAAACACACCGTATAGTCATGGTGTATCACTCAACCAGCTGGGCTAAATGTCAAAGTGACTGACACTTAACTCATGTAAAACACCCACAGATTGGAATAAGAGTGATGCATAGTGACTTCAGGATCAAGTCTGTTCATGGAAACCACCGAACGCTCCTCACTTTTACCACAGTCCTGGAATACACTCGTCAGCATCCAAGAACCCACCCCAAATTTTAGCTGTGCTTTGCATCATGCCAGAGACTGTAAAATTCTCATTTTGTGCTATTACTAAACAAAATCTTTGTGTTTTTTCCTATTAAAATGTATGTACATTTTTAATGTTTTCAAGGATAATTTAATTGATAAAGAACAACAAATACAAATCCCTTGTGGTTTTCAGTAGTGTACAAAAAATATGGCTACCAAGAGGCTTAAGTGCTGTTGGTCAGAGATTGATTGCACTGGTTTTAGCCTTTTAATGTCCCTAAATCTACTTCTCTTCTGTCTAAAAACAGTGTAAACAACAGAGGATATTTATACAGGTTTTTGTCCCTAACCTCACCACAATTCATTCATAATCAAAATCTCTGAACTGACAAAACCCCTCTGTTATTAAATTAACCTTAATAATTACATACATTAAGTACATTAAAGGTGATTAAATATTTGGGTACTACAGCTATGCAGGCCACAGGAAGGTCATGTGTAGCTTATTTATCTCAAGTCAATCTCCTTAACCTAATGCAACTCAAGAACCTGAAACCTTTCCATGCTGTTTCTAGGAGGACGTTGATATAAAGTTTTTCATTTCTGCAAAAGTAGAAGCAGCTCGTGTACAGTTTGCACATTGTCAGTGTTGCTTTACTAATTTTTAGGAACAGTAACATCAATAAAATTAATAAACATTATTGCTCTATTTAAAACTAAAGCAGCTTCTTATATTTCCAGGATAGGCATCAACAGATTTCAACTGAAGTTGATTCCATTGCCTGCGATACAAATCATTGGATTGTGCCACGCAAAGTGAAGAAAGACGAAGATGGAACGGGGAAACTCGTTTTCCACCTGCTCAGTGTGACATGTACCTCTGCCACTTTGATCTGATGGGTCCTGTATCTACCCCAAAATAAACTAACTGCTACATATGATTCACAACAGAAGGCAGTAGTTTTAGTAAAACCTTTTCTCCTCGGCTCCTGTGAGCAACAGGGAAAGGCAAGTTTCTCTTGTAAACTGCAGAGTTACACAGTTTTACTATCTTGTCAGTGCAATTGCATGTTCATCACTGCGAGCTTCAGCGCAGTGCTCAGCCCCACCGGAGCAAAGGATGGCGCTGTGTTTAATGGGCAGCTATAATTCTCTGGTCCATTGGTTCAACAAATGAAGGCGTGTTCATCGGTAGAAAAATAATCCAGTTTTGTCAGAAATATCTATGGTCTGTCTTCTGCAAAACCTGCACCGTTGCCACGTAACTCGGAGCTTTTCTCTTTCAATAGTTTCATCTTTTTTCATAACTTTTTTGGATAACACTTCCCTGCATATGTCGTGTCAGCCAACAGTGCATTTTTTTAGAATCTCCAAGTATAAGCAAATACGTCACTTTTCATATGAACTTGGGTTCTTACTTTCTTCATAAGGGGTGCAGCCTACAAAGAATTTTCTGCTGGGTTTCATATTTACTCCTTATTGTCGGTGCTCTTTGTAAACAGTTTGACAGCAGCTCTCACTTCACACCCGGAGATTTCAGGGGCAGCAAGCTGCCGGCTCTCTCTGCCTTCAGCAGAATAAAAATGCACAGTCCATTCTGATGAGCTTGCCCAGAATTTCATGCGGAACTGCCCCAAAGGAACTCATCAGCTTTTGGGTTTCACTCCAACTTAAACTGCTTCAAAGCAATTTCACCTCTGATGCCCCTACAGGTTGCAGACGTATTCACGAGCTCCCGCTTGCCTCAGTTGCAGTGTCCCCAGCCCTGTGAGAGTGCTGGCAGGCAGGACCGCATCCAGGGATGCTGATGGTGACTCGAGTCATTCACCTTTCTCATCTCTTGTGTCTGCCACTTTTTCACGAGAATTTCCAAGGCTTTGTAGCATTCCAGCACTGTCAGCAGACATCCTGTGAGGTGAATTCAAGGTTTTACTCTGTTGTCACTCTTCTCAGCGTACCCATCGTTTTGCTGCTAACTTTGGGGTACCCTGAGTGTTTTGCCTCTGTGTTGTTCTCTTCTACGCAAAGGGCGTGATTTTTAGAGAAGCCTGTGGACACTACAAGGTTGGTGGGCTGTGCTCTCTGTCTGTCTGCTGGGCAGGTGTGGGTGGGACCATGGCTGGCTGTGCATCTGCTCCCCGCAGCAGAACCAGCCCTGAGCATGGGCTCTCTGCTGCGGGTGCAGCACCCTGCTATATACGAAACTTTTTTGTTTGTAAGGATGTTTTATGACTAACTGAAAATGAAAGAGACAATAAAATAACATTTTGAAATGTATAACGAAACAAAGAAAAAATTCTTTCTGGACTGGCACGTGCTTGCTTCAAAAATGAAGAAATTTAGCTTCGTGCAAACAAGAAAATATTTTAATTTGAATAAACATTTTCCTTAAGAAAATAGTCATGGTTGTACTCAACATATGCAGTCTTCAATTCAATATTCAGAGACTTACTGACTGGTTTTGGAGCAATGGTTGATCTTCAGTCTGCAACAAAACAGCTGTTTAGCATGGTGCAACACCTTCTCTATCGCAGTGACATTGTGCGTCACATTAATTGTAAGGAAGAAAGAAATGGTCTTGTGGTTAAGATACAGAAGCTGAGCACCTCAGTCCTATTCTTGGCCCCACCACAGGTTTCCTGCACAGTCTGAGGTGAGTGACATAACCTCTCTGTGTCTCCAGTTCTTCCTTGCTGAAGTCTGCCTAGGTTTTTACAGACACCTTTGACACTGCAGATGGGGACTTCAAGGCAATCGAACGCTCAGCTGCTTCAAGTTTGAAGTCCCCCTTTTAATTTGGCAGAGATGTTTGGAGGCGTAGCGGAAAGTGTACGGCAAATCCCCTAAGTGGAAGCCAAAGGCTTAATCACCAGCCCAGCTTCTTCTGTTATGCAGAGAATATGAGCTTCCACCTAGCTGATGACAGAAACCGTGGTGTCACGAAGACAAGAACAGTCAAGACTTCGCAAACGATCCTCCTCACAAATACAGATGAAAATCTGAAGCCTTGAGAAGGCCACTGAGGTACAAATCTGACCAATTAAATCCATTTACAGGTTAGTATTAAGATTTTTTACATATTTAGTATATAACATGTGAATATAACATGTTAAGTGAAAAAAACCAAACCAAACCAAATCAAAAACCAGTTTCTCAGTGTGCTCTGGAACCACCTGAAAACTGAGACCATGGTATAGGCAGAAGCACAGTGCTACCCAGAGTCTGAAAATTTAACTCATATATTACAAGTTAGCAAAAGCCTAGAACTTTCCCTTTCCTGGCCTCTGAATCTAAATAAAAGCACACAAACAGAAGAAAATATGTTAAAATATTAAAGCAAAACTCTCTTTTTAGAAAAAACCTTGTTTGAAATATGTGTGAAGTAAAGAAAACCACTGAAGTAGCCTGTTCTAATATTTTCTGTTGTTATCAGGTTGATTTTCAAATTGAGGGAATTCTAGTATTATACATAATGGTTAAGTAACTATTCACAGTTTTCTGTGCTGTAGCTGAATTAAACTCTGAGTGTTGTTTGGTGATGGGTATCATTGCATCCTAGGTACTCAGTTATCCTGAAATGACCTGGAAATGCAGCATCACAGAAATACTTTGTAGATTTTATGAGGTCAGTTTCAATTATATCCAGTCCGTTACTTCTGACTTATTTTCCTCTGAGCACTATATCTATTATTTGAAAACGTTACTTTATGTTTACTGTGATAGTCTCCAGACTTTTAATAAAATTCGTTTGAAAATGCCTATTTATCAGTAGCAGGCATAAGCCTGACTTTTGCCTTGGGAAACAGCGGTCTTCCCAGAAAAATTACTTTAGGTTGTGAGAAAGATTAAAAACATGATTTAGTCTTATACAAACATGAAGTCTGACTTTAAAAACTTGCCCTTCTGGATATATGGTTTGTTCTTTGGTCAAAATTAACACAAAAAATGAAAATACTTAGCCAAAAGGTGTACTTTTCATCTTCTACTTGCTCTTTATAGCAAAAAATTCACTTACCCTGGCTTTCTATATAAGGTATTTTACATCATCTAGAATTATGGCCGGGTGTGTGTAAAGGTTGTGTCAGCATTTCCATTATAAAACTGTATTTTAGGGTGTTTATAACTCAGTCATAAAAACTCACTTCACACTGAAACTTGGCCTACGAAATCCCAACCTGAAATGCTTTTCTTACCACCAGTATTTTATAAAACCTGTGTTTGGCTGTTTTTCAACGTTCTGAACGACACATAAAATTAGAAGGATATTAGTTGGGAATGAAGGGCAGGGGCTGCCTGCTGAGGATGCTGCTTGCGGGTGCTGAGGGAATTGGAGTGGCACAGCTTCGGTCTTAGCCACGTTGCCTTGTCACTGAAGAATGCTGACTTCAGACACAGCAGGTACAAACCACCCCCATACCAGGCTGGCAGATCTCCTCGGGTGTTCAACCTACACGAAGCAGTGAGGTGGCCACTGCTTCCCCAGAGCTGCCCACAGGAGGAGGAACGTCAGGGAAGTCACCTTCAGAGATGCTGCCTTATCCAGCAGGAGGGCCCGGCATCCTGGGTCGCTACTGAATCAAAAGGCACTATTTTGCACAAAAGCAAATGAAGGTGGATATCCAGTGTCTGTGTGGCTCAGAAACGCTGGGCTGCTGCTTTTTGGAGGTACTTGTGAGATATGACAGGAGCAGCCTTCCTCCGTTTAAGCCTGAAGCAGTACACAGGATCATATTGAACATGTATGGGTAGATGAGTTTCTGGTGGGAAGACGAGTTTCCAATGGGTGGGTGAGTTTCTTAGGGACGTGGTTTAGTAAGGGGACAGGCACGGTTGGACTTGACGATCTCAGACGCCTTTTCCAACCAGATGATTCCATGTGACTGCCGAGAAGGTACACTCCAATAATGACTGCACTGTATGGAAATCCAGCACTGTCCTGGGAAGTGAGAAATACCCCCAAATCAAATATTTAGACATTATATAAAATAAGGCAAGTAGATAAAAAGTCAATGAAAGGAGGAGCAAAAGAAAAAAAGGATAATGTGCCATCCTTGCCATCAGGAGATGTGTTCAACAACACCAGGAAGAGACACCCAGAAGTTACACCTGCTGCCAAAGTCTACCAACAGCGAGCAGGCACAGAAGAAAGCTCAGGAAGAAGAGGGAAGGTGGTTACAGGTAAAAAGATACCCTTCAGAAATGACAAATCATATCCAAAAAAGGAGAAGCTCATAAATCTCAACAAGTTAAATGTTAAACCTCAGGGAAGCATGCCAATTTATCGAGGATCAACTTAGTAAAGGAACTCATTACAGGAATAAATGTTAATAATAAAACCTTTTTCAAATGTTTCAGGAGCAGGAAGTATATCAGAAAGTCTGTGGGGTGAATCCCAGATCTGAGAGGAGTTCTTGGTGACAATAAAACTCCCAGAAATTTTACATTAATTATTTGCAGCTTGCCTCTGTAGCGGCAGTCATGCAGGCTCCCAAACCAAGGCTGAACTCTCAGAGAAATGAGTTGAAGGACCTCTCTCAAACTGAATCTGTACAAGGATGTTCTCGGCTCTTGAAAAACTGGAAAGTGCTCTGCTAAGGAGAAAGGTGCTCTTCCAAAAAATGCTGAGGGGATCAGTTCAACCAAATTGCAAACCATAGTGTGGAAATTATCACTTAAACCAGCCTCTGTGTGCATCAGCATCCCTAAGACTGGAGGTTAGATTGGCCTTTGCTTTCATATTACGTTTTACATACCTAGGAGCATTTTTTTCTTAAAATTATATACTTATATCTAATGCTTTGTTCCTTCCTTGGAAGCTCAGCTTCTGGTGACATAGATACTCCAGCTACACAAGATTAGAGATGCTAATATGAAAACCAGACTTCTCTTCCTTAAGTCTCCTTGCTAGAACTTCCATGTAGTATCATCTGGACTGATGATTTTCATCAGGAAGTGGCAAAAGAAGCCATTTGTTTGGTCCAATATCCAGGAGATCAGTCTTACAGATTCCTGCTCCCTCTGTCCCACTGAGACCCACAGCCCAGAGCCTGCAGCCACCGTGCTGACAGTCATGGATGTCACATCAAAAATCCACCACTGAACAAAGAGACCGCTTTCACAACAACCTTTCTGGCTCAAAGGAATCTGGATCCACAACCACCTGTGTTAAAAGGGATAATTTCATTAATTAACATTCTTAACCCTTTTGAAACAGATTTCCCTTTGAAGCTGCCTGGCAATGTAGCCCTCAAGAGTGGGTTGCACACTGAGACCCCCCAGGGCGGCAGAGCTGTCTCTATCCCTGCGACTGCTTTTGAAGAGGACTCCCCTAGCAGCAGGGTAAGTGCTACAGCACCATCTCCCCCGGTGACTGGGCTGCAGACAGCACCACTGCCTCCCCGGGGCCATTCCACCAGCCCTCAGTCCAGGCAGCAAGGAGTTCTCCTGCCCTGCTACCATGTCTTTCTCTTAATAGATTTTCACCTTGGGAAGGTCACCAGTCATAGAAGCAAACAGTTCAAAGTCCTGATGCTAAGTGACTAGCTATAAAAAGTTATTTTGCTTTAAAAGAAAACCAAAACAAACAAGTTAGTGATCTTTGATCTTGTGATTTAGCTGTCTTCGGTGTTAGCTGATTAATTTCCATTCCTAGAAGCAACTGTTTGAAAGGTGGGCGTTTCCTTCTCCATAGCATTTCAGCGCAGTGTCACCTACACTGCGCCCTGTGCTGTTATTGTCACTTATTGGGAGATCACGAAACTCTGTCATGTCCTGCAGATGAGAGCAAACCTTGCCTGATTTCTAGTTGTGTCCCAAATTACTTCTGTTTCAAAGCAATCGATTATGAGCTTTGGCATTACCTTTGAATGTTGTTGTGGTTTCTTCGTTACTCATCTACCCATGTTTATTCTGCAGAGGGAACACGCAGGGACTCATGATGGGAGGCTGTGTCTCAAGGCAAGGCTGGGTCTCACACCACCGATGCTTCGGGTTAGGAATCTTACTTTATCACCTTCTCTTCTTTCTCTATTTTTCCTTTGTGAAAGACCCCTATATAACTCAGTGGTACTGAGAGAAAACATACAACTTCTTCATGAAAGAAAAAGGAATTTGGTTTTTTCTTCTCTACATCAAAACTGTGGACAGCGTGCAAGACAGAACGATGGTAGGCTCTCCTTCCTGCATGGTCTTGGTCATGGCCATAATAAGAGTGTGCTGACAATCTTTTGTATGTTATGAACTCACATTTTCTTCCTGTGGGGATGGGGACAGAAACAGGTATCACCAGCTCTTAGATCCACATAGGCAAATCCTGAAATCGGTATTCACTGATAGTAATCCAATTCCTTAACCAGTGTCTTGTGAGAGGCAGCACACTTTTCACAGTATCACAGTATCATAAGGTTGGAAAAGACCTCTGAGATAATCGAGTCCAACCTATGACCCAACACCTACACCTACTCCTACTTGCCAACTACACCATGGCACTAAGTGCCTCATCCAATCTCTCCTGAAACACCTCCAGGGACGGTGACTCCACCACCTCCCCTTTTAAATTAAGGGTTTGCATGTTCAGTAAGAATGTTTTGGATATTTATGAAGCAGCATTCCTCCACAGAGTGACTTTCTCAAAGCTGTCCGATTTTTATCCCAGGTTTTCATGGCAGTATGTGTTACACATTTGAGCATAAGAAAATATATATTCAGCTTTGGGAGCAAGCAGAGAAAACCTAATTTCTATACAACTTTCAAATCTTCAGCTCTGAAGAAGACTGCGTGGCTTCTTTGCAGCCTTCAGGCCAGATCAATAAGATCCAAGTGCAAAGCATGTGCGTTAGGGAAGACTGTTAGAGAAATCTGACATGCTGCAGACCCCTGAAAGCTTTGGAGAGACATGTGATGTTCTCTCTTATAATACTGTACATCATACTGCTGGTTTAATGCTAGCTATGTCTTCTCCCACCCTTCACAAATACGCTGTAAAGACAGCGTTGGACTGTTTTAATAAATAACTGACACTGCACAGGTGTTACTGGGGTATCTCTACTCTGTGCTTACCCCATTGCTGATGTGATTTTCTTAGTGACACAAGTATAGACGAGTTTGTGCTCAGGTGTATTGAGAGACTCTTTTTTTATGCAGGCAAAGTAGGGTTGCCTTGCCTGTAAAGCAGTGCTGCCCTAAGAAGCCTCTATCCTTCCTTTGCACTGTAATCCCAGAGTACTCAGCAATGACTAAAAGCGTTGGGTTGGGGTTGTCGGGGTTTTTGTATTCCTCCCACACACGCACACAAAATCACTCCTGTCCTGTTGCCGTTACTGCTCAGCTGGTAGTCATTAAGGCCTGAGAGCAATCTGCAGCTTCTGGGCTTCCTCTTAGACTCAGACTAAGCTGCATGACCTCCTGACTGAGGTAGCACTCAAGCCTTCTCACAGGTTTTGAGGAAAGCTCCCAACCTCTTTCCCTACAGCCTGTTGGAGGAAGACGGCACCACCTTCCCAGGTATCAACGAGCTCAAGTCCTTCCCTGAAGTGATCCTGGAAGCAGTGTGCACCTAGATGATAAATCTTAAGGAATGACAGAGGAATTTGTGGTTGCCCTGGATATTGGACAGGTGAAGGCTAGAGAGCTGCCAGGAGTCGGGTGCTGTCTGGGGAGGACCTGAAGCAGATAAAACAGGAGATGAATGGATGGCAAAATAGTAACGATAGTAATAGGTCACGATAGTTGCTTCCTGCAGCCTGTGAAGCTTTTCACTTTTCACTTGACAATTAATAAGGTGAGGAGAGGATGTTTGCACTCTCAAAAAGCAGTCAATGACAGCCTGTAAGCAGGTGGAAGAAGGCTTCCTGCCTTCACACAGTGCAGAGCCCAGGGATCCTGGCAAGAACTCCTGGGCACCATGACCCTGCACCTGAGGAAGCAAATCTCTTCAAAGTCTCATATATTTAGGAAATGTGTTACAGATAGTCTCTGCTCAAGTGAGTTTCTCTTGGTTTATGCTACTTGAATTGTAGTCCTCGTTGTAGCATAGGGAATGAAGGTATTCCATTTTCTCATGACATTTAATACTGAAATGTGTAAAGGGAACCCCTTTACATTTGAAGAAGGAAAGAATTAATCACCATTGTAAATTTCCTCTAATATAGCATTTGTTTTCATGGACAGAACCCCATAATATCACACCACTTTGAGCATAACTTCAGAAGAAAGACAGTCTGCGTTTGGGTTTGTTCCCCCCAGTTTGTTGCTTTCTGTATTTTGGTAGAGCGATCTGCACAGCTTCCAGATTATGAAGCAGAAGTTACACTTCAACGAAAAGTTGGACTGTACATAGTGTTAAGTAGTTTTAAGTCATAGATTATATTTGGAGAAAAATACGAAATAAGGATTACTTTGAATAACTATCACTTTTTTTTTCCCACTGTGTTACAAAAACTACTTTATAGTTCTCACCTGCTTTCTACGTTTCCCTAAGGCCAGGTTTAGAATAGGAGAATTTAGATTCATATTACTGAATGATATGACGTGGACACTTCTTGACTTTCACTTATTAGCAAAACTATTTTTTGCAGGAACAATTTCTTATGAACCACCCTGAAAAATATAATCACCAGTAATTGAAGAGTAGCTGTTGTATAACAGGTCTGGCAGTGGCAGGGATTTTGTGGACACAGGTCCATCAGTCAACCCCCTCCTCACGTAGGCTGTTACAGCTCTGCCAGAAAATATTGATAGTGCAGACGTGGTTATGTTGTTATTTGTCAGTGATTTCTTTCCTATCATTCACCACAGTGATAAGCAGGAAAGCCTTACAAAACTGGGTGAAAAACAGCCAAAGATCTTCATTTTAATTAAATAAAGGAAGGAAGGGTGGGTTTTAATCCTGCTCTAATATGCGGTAGAAATGCAGCAAATTAAAGACCGAAAGCTGGAACACTGATGTACTTGTTAAATCCCAGCTCCCTGTGCGTGTGAGGAGAGGATTTCCATAGGAATAGTCTCCCAAATTCTGATGACTTTAGGTTTTCAGGATCTTAGTTATCTATGGAAATCCAAGTCAGATAGGAATATCCATGTCAGATAGGAACATGGACAGCAAGTAATCCATTAATCTGGATCGCAGCTCCCACTGTGTAGTAAATGATTAAACACATTGTCCTGTACATGGAAGTCTTCAGTTTCCTTGCGATTAATGCTTTCCCCATTGTGCTACCCAAGATATTTCCCTGAATATTCCCTTCATGCTAGAAAAATCAAGAAAGTGATTTTAGTTATTACTTTCGCTATCGGGAAAGTATTAACAATGTTGTTAATGATCAGAACAAGAGATGTAAACATCACTCTGATTTGAGCAGAAGGTTTACAGAAATTTATTCAATAAGATCAATAACTAAATATTTCATTATAGTGTTACTAGGGTTTGGTTTTTTGAAAGCCGTTGTTTTTCTTGTGAAATATGTAGTGAAATTAATTAAAAGTTAAAGCTGAAGTGAAAAATTAATCAAAAATCATTTCTGTGCTAGAATATTTGTCTGAAGCTTGAATTAGATAACAACAGCAGAGGTTTGCTTTGCAAATGGAAACTGGTATGGCTCAATTGACTGTAAAACTGAATGCCAATCAAATCATACCCTGAATGCTGTGGTGAGTTAAAGGAATATATATATATATATATTCCTTTAATTTTCCTTTAATATTTCCTTTACATATTCCTTTAATATTTATTTACATATATTACATATTGTGTACACCTCAATTTAACTCATTTTAAGCAAGATGTTGTTGCATTATTTTATTACACATATGCACACATGTGCAGTAAGTGCTGCATTGCATTTAATGGAAAGGGGAGTGCTGAAAGGGAAGGAAGTTCTGATGAAGTCAGGGGGTCATGGCAGAGAGTTTAATGGATAGACAAGCAACAAGGAAGAATAACTGTGCTAGTACACACCCTGGTCCGGTTCCTTGCACCCTGGAGATCCTTTTCTTTGGTTGCACCTCGCATGGAAGCGTAACCATGAGCTTTGAGGTGCTGGAAATAAGACAGGGGAGGAAACTGGCAGCAGCCAGAAGCACAGAAAGGAGGTTTTTCCTCCATCTCCAAGTTGGAGATGTGCCAACAGAGGAACTCACCACTGGCTGGAAGGAAAAATTCAGGTTTTATCAAGAGGGACATAGGTTACCTTGGTTTTAACATTGTAATTTGCCTTTCAGTAAGCAAATTTCTTTTTCCTCAAGGAATGTTTCCCTTTACCTTCCTTTTCCTTTAATCACGACCATAGAAAAATCCCAGGAAAAGAGGCATACGGATATGATACTCCGTTTGACCTGTGATGTTTCCTCTGCTGAGAAACTAGGGATGACACCATCCTGCAGTTGTGTTACTGTGGAGCTCAGACAAGAAAGAGGTGTAGGAGGTCAAGCCTCTTGTCTGGTGCCCTTCGGATGGCCAAAGGAATTTGAAATTTCTTGGCCTCTTATTCTTGATAGGTAAGCTGGAAAAAAGGCCTAGGACTTTCACTAAATAACTCATCTGTTTTGCATGAATTCATTGTGCATGTGAAAGTATCTGTAGCTATAGCACATTTGATAGCAACATACACTGGTTTTCTCTTATTTCTTTTATTCTCATATTGTCTTACATCAGACCACCAAATGCCATTTATTAGAGTAATTAATTAAGACGAGCTCTTCCAGGTCAGTATTTCTATGTAAATATATCAAATAACGGGCGTTTTTTACAAGGATATGGTCTAACCTTGACAGCCTTGGTGCACTGTGTGCAGTCCTCACAGGGGGCTTCTAAGAAGACAACACTTCTGACCCTGCCCAAAAAGTCCACAAGCCTGCTCGGCAGCCAAGGGTGGGGCGGAGTGTGTGCGTGTCAGGTTTTAACCGAACCCAGTCAACAACACCACGTATCTCAGAGAATAATCACCTTTAATGCCATTATGCTGGAAACTAAAGCCTGATGTCTATAAGATATGGAAAGAAGACACTCGGTATTTTTAACTGCCATGCAATATTTGTTGCTCACACAACCGTTACTGCCCATAGAACTTTAACTTGAATTTGCGAAAGTACATGCAAAGGTCAAAATAAACATCCAGGAGATAAAAAATCCCATTTCCTTTTCAGTTGAACTACCTCCAAATTACTAAAACATGAGCATATGCTAGAGTATTACTCACTACATAAAAATACATATGTTAGTAGATATACAGCATAGTTAAAACACAAAATTATACGATCTACATAGGCTTATATAAACCTGCAACATCATCTATCAACACACCCAGTCAATCAAATGCTATATATAAAAATATTTTCTTATTCTCTCCCAGACACTAGACAAAAAGTTGCAGAACTTTCAAATATAGGCATTATTCTTGAAAATTTCATTACATTCATAAGTAGCAGTATTTTTTTAAAAATCAAAGCATAGATTGTTGCCACTTCTTGAGATGTCAATGAATTCTCATTATTTGGTAGTTTTTAAAGTCTGAGCTTCTGAAACTCCAAAACCAGATTTTTTTGTCCTTGTATTAGGGAGAAACAGTTGATGTCAGTTATAACACCTAAAAATTCAGTTACCAGAAACAAACAAAAATAACTCAACTCAGTGTTTTGAAAATATTGCTCCTTACTCTAGCTGGAAAAGTTATCATTAACCCACCCAAATCTGCTGGTTCTATTTTTCAGACACATTTCCTTCCAAATTACTGTAGTTTAGAATAAAATCTAAAAAACACCAGGGTATTTTTTTAATTATTTATTAGAAAGGAAAGTCAGTTTTCTAAGCCTAGCTTTTCCTAGCTGAAAGTTCCTTTAATTTTTAAAAAGCAGAGGAGTCTTGAAGCCTCAAGATTGGTAGATCTTATTGATTTTAAACCCTGAAAATAAAAAATATAAAAACTTTGTCATTGCCTCAGCTGCAGGTGAAATATTTTATTTGTCTTCACAAATCTTGAAACTACCTAACTAACGGCTAAAGTCAGAGCTTTCAGTGCAAGCAAAGCACTCGTAGAAGGGCACCAGCTTTTAGGCATCGTTATAAGAAGATTTAACAATTAACAATGACAAAGGTTTGTGCTTCCCAAATCTCACAGCAGTTTGCAGCCTAAAATATGATTCTTTGAAAGCCCTCTAATATTCCTTATTCCTTAAACAGCTGTTTGTACTGATTTGTGCAGGACTCATTGACTGAATACCACACGTTCCTACAATTGAAGTGTCTCCTGTCACCTGGCAAACCCTTGGCACTGGGAAGGCAGTAAATTGCTTTGAGAATTGCAGTGTTTAGTCGAAGTGTTTTCCTCTGTTTCACCAGCTACAACCTTTCCATTACTTCACCTCTTCAGTGGAACATCTTCAGGTGTGAAACCCAAAAGCAGCACCTGAGTATAAAGATGAGATCTTAAGCTCCCTAAAAAATGACAGATGCCGATTTTTTTGATTTGCTGTTAGTCAATGGACCAAAAATGATATTTATTTCACATTTTTGAGCTGATTTGCTGCAGTAAAATGAATTTCATCCAAAGTTGCTTGAATATATTTTTGGCAGCTGATTGCACATCACATAGCCCCAACATTGGCCCCCAAGATGTAGAAGTTGTTCTAAATATTTAGAAAATGGCATTCGGAAGTTCTATTGTGTTATTGGTGATGTACCTGAGGGCTTTTTCAGACTGGTTGACTTACCAGTACCTAAGAGCAGCAGGAATTGCAGTTCCTGAAAAAAAGACAGTATAATCAGCAGGGACGGGTGATCAGGAGCGAAAAATTCAGCAAAGTCTCATACTTTAAAATGTATACAGGCATCCCCACAATTTTTAATTCTCCAGATTAAAATTACACTTATCATAAGTGTAAACGGTCTCAAGCTTCGCCAGGGGAGGTTTAAGCTTGACATTAGGAAGAAGTTCTTTCCTGAGAGGGTGATTGGCCATTGGAACGCGCTGCCCGGGGAGGTGGTGGAGTCACCGTCCCTGGAGGTGTTTAAGGAGAGATTGGATGAGGCACTTAGTGCCGTGGTGTAGTTGACAAGTAGGAGTAGGTGTAGGTGTTGGATCATAGGTTGGACTCGATGATCTCAGAGGTCTTTTCCAACCTTATGATACCGTCATACCGTGATACTGTGATAAGCATCTAGGAAAATGTCTGCTTTCTAACAGCATTTAACTAAATAGTGTTATGATAAAAAGAATCCAAGTTTGCGTGTCTAACGTTAAAGCCCTACATTCGGGGCCAAGGAGCGAGTAGTCTGAGCACTCACAGATCTCGTCTTCGCTGCACTGAGGAATGTTCAGCACTCCTCTGAAATAAGACGCTTACATTTTTGTTACTCAGTTTCTACGACTGCAGAAACCTAAGAGGCTGTCAGTTTGTAAATGCTGCCAGTTTCTATCTTTGAGGCTCTTCATTCATTTATTGTTTGGTTGCCACTGACTTTCTTGTGCAATTTTTAGACACCTGAGAGATTTTTCAGAAAACTTCAAAGAGAAACTTCAGAAATCTTCTATAATTCTGTTCCTAGGTGTATTTAAATAAAGTGTTAATAAAACAAACAAGTAAAAAATAACAAGAGGGAGAGGGGAATATACACAAAGCCTTTTTCCTGCAGAGTATTCCAATGTACATAGTGATTTTTTTTAACTAGCTCGGGCAGGATTATTACTTAGTTAATTCTTGATTACTTTTTTTTACACTGGAAAATTATTTAATAAGTCAACACTCACATTTCCTGACCCTCTACAGCCTAGAGTTTACTACATAGATCCGTACTTTTTTGGACACCGCAAACAATGTAAATCATTTGCATTTATATGCCTGATCATTTCTCAGTGTGCTGAAATGTTTGAATTTCCAAGGTCAGAAAACTATTAATCTTATTAAATATTTGACACAATGAACTGAGCAAAACATCTTTTGATATTATAAAGAGAAGATAAAAGAACGAATTCTTATCTTTGTAATGCTTTAGCTGCATGACTTCTGGGTTCTTAGACTATCATAATATAATGTTTATTAGAAGCCAAAACAAAGATTTCTCTCTTAAAGACATATCAGAATGTAATGCAGAAGGCAATTTGATAAACTTTATTCAAAAAGAAAGTGCTCTATTTGCAAAATGCTAGGAATATTAAGCAAAAAAAAAATGTTTAAAAACAGTCAAATGAGAAACTACTTTCTAGGTAGGTGGTGTCTAACAGTAACAATAAAGATTTCCAGTGGAATGTATAACAAATCCGGGGGACTTTTAGTGAAAAATGGCCATGGGCAGCCATATTTTGGTTTTGGCTAAGCCTCAGTCATCATGTTTTGATTTAGAAGGAGAAAACGCAAACCACCTGTGGTTTTCATTTTTAATTCATGGCCCACAGGAATACATACTTTACACTTTCCGTTTTTTCCTACCCATGTGAAGCCTGTTAATCAGAAAAATGATATTTTAAAGCTATTCCTATCCATGCGTAGAATTTTAAAGAGAATGGAGTGAAAGCATACAGAAGCCATCATCATTATTGCCCATGAGCACACAGGAGGGACCTTGCAAAATACAAACCTGCAACCTGGGTGTCACAGGTCGCCCTCTCTAGATAGAACGCATCTGCTGCAGTGCCTGCGCTCTCCAACTTAAGATTCTGTGCTATTCTCTTGGTGAATAATAATGGAGATAAGTGAAATAACAGCAGATCTAATGTGAGCAGGAGACAGTTCTCCTAGGTAATGGTCATTTTCTACAAGCACATGGAGTGGTTTTGAAGAGGCTGCGGCCAACGAATCTCCTTACTTGGTGAGCATCCAGCAGTCAGCTGCAGGAAGAGGGACAGTACCCCAGAAAAGGAAAGGGAGAGTACAAAAAAGAAAAGTATGCACACAAGCTCCAGAGGCGGCAAAGGTGAGATTTCAAGTGAAATGAGACCATGGTGGATCTGAAACCTGGTAGCTCAGATAAGGGACATTCACTTCACTGTTCTGCCTTGTGTGGTTGTGCCTACAAAGATGCACCAAAACAAAAGTATTAGTCAAGTGCTCCCTCTTTTTTATTTTAAAGGGAAAAGTGCATTTTATGTGCTAATCTACCACAGCAGTGGCAGAGCCGTCTCCTGTCACGCAATGAAATGCTGATGTGCATTTCTTTTGTCTTAATCCCCATCTCACTGGATCTCCAGCTGGCAGATGTTACTGGCAGCTATCTGAGAAAATACACAGGGTGAAATCCAGATCCCTTTGAAGACAGTGGAAGCTTTGCCACAGCCTTCAGTAGGGCCATATTTCACACAATTCCATTTGGTAAGGGTAGCAAACTAATAAAAATAATTTGGTTTTAAAAACCCTATCAAAATATAGATACTTCCTTTCTTAGCTGAACTGTTTCAATTTCTTTGCTGTTGGACTCCCATTGCAAGCAATTGAGTTTTTAAGCATATGCACATATTAATGTAAAACATGCATAAATATAGTTTTTATTAAACATCTTTCAAATATTAATGATATTTAGTAGAAATTCAGTTATATAGGCTGTTGTGTTTCTTTACAATTAAGCTATGTTTATAATAAAGGCTTGACATTAGGAAGAAGTTCTTTACTGAGAGGGTGATTGGCCATCGGAACGCGCTGCCCGGGGAGGTGGTGGAGTCACCGTCCCTGGAGGTGTTTCAGGAGAGATTGGATGAGGCACTTAGTGCCATGGTGTAGTTGACAAGTAGGAGTAGGTGTAGGTGTTGGGTCATAGATTGGACTCGATGATCTCAAAGGTCTTTTCCAACCTTGTGATACTGTGATACTGTGATATACAATCCTTTTTCCCACAGAAATTAGGAATATAATAGCTAAAAAGATAATATGTAAATGTACATAAAGCTATTACATATATATATATACACGAAAAACCTGTATCTCTTTCACTTTGTTATAATGAGTTACAACAGCCTTCTGTAAAGTCCCTGCGATCTGCTTCTCAACGACATTTTTCTAAAATGCTCCCAGAAGCAAATGTGATAACCAAAACCACACCCAACATTCCGACATCTTGCTGCTCTCCCTGGATTGCTCCTTCAGGCTTTAAGCAGATGTACATTCATTTGATTTTTATAGTGATTTTCCTCTAAGTTTTGCAGCAGGATGGGGTTCCTTGCACACATTTTTCATTGTTTCAACTGCCTTACCGATTTGTTAGCTTCAAAATAGTGAACAACATGACCCACTGGCATAGCAACGTAACAACTGTTTCTCCAAAAGTGCCTGAGAAATAAGAGATCACTGAGCCCCAGATGGATAAATATTATCCAAGTCTCATAAATGAAGAAGTCGAAGCATAACAAGCGCAGTACTTGTCAAGAATACTCAACAATACCATGACATAACCAAAATTATGTCCAAGATTCCCGTGTTTTCAGGGAGAAAATGGCTTGGTATAACAGTCAGTCTCAGGTTTTAGTGAACCTGAAGTGTTGTGGGTATACCACCAGCTCCTGGCAGACACCGTTCAGTTGCTGATGCAGTTCATGTTGAAGTCAGCTTTCTGGTTCAAGAGAATGTGTTTAAACACCATGGAGGATCACCTTCCATTGTAAACCAGGTCTACCAAAAGCTGAGTTTCAATCATCTGTATGACTTCTGGTTTTTATTTGCATCTGGAGAAAAGAAAACACAGAAGAAGCTGAAGTCAAATCAATTTTTGGTTAATGAATAACCATGCTCCTACAGTTTGGGTGCCCCCTAGATGGATGCTGCCCGAAAGGCCTGGGGTGAGGGGTGATTGCTGGAGGAGAAGAGTTTTGCAGCTGATACGATCCAATGCAAGAAAATAATATTTAAAAACTATTTGTACAGAAAGAATAAAGTAACATGTATACAGAGATAAATTTATAAAACTGAGAAAATCTTGCAAGCTTGCCTATAAAACATAACTTAAGTTCTTCTTCACTTTTATCATGCTGACTTGCTTACATTCATGTGGTTTTAGTCTCACAGATGTTCTGGAGGATAGGACATGTAATATGGCTCCATAGTTTTCTAACCACAGAATATCCAAAATATATAACCAGGAAATCACTTGCAGTCTGTGTGGGGTTTGGCAGATGGTATTTCTAAAAATGCAAATATCCAATATGGAGGTAGTGGAGAAGACGGATTTCACAAGAGAACAGTGTAACTCTTTATATGGAGTGTAAACTTTACACAGTATTCCAATATAGAACTGGTGAGTACTGTTAAAAAAGTTTCCAATGAATATTCATTTCAGTTTATAAACATATTCTCTTCAACTGTTTCAATGCCCTCTTTGTGTTTGCTTACTGTGCATGTTCTAGCTATTGCATTTACTGGCAAGAACGTTTGTAGATACAGCAAATTTTAAGCAAGTATTAAAGAATATACATGGGAAACAAATTTGTCCTTTGGAAATATGGGTGCCAGCACCAGAAACTTCTTGGAAACAGGTAATCTTATCGATTCAAGAGAGGAATGCGAGTGATGTGAAAGATCAAAACTAGCTTGGATTGAATCTGGGTTGTCGAACACTTGCGATGACGTACACTAGCAGTTCTCGATTTTGAATTTTGTTCAGATGGCGCAAAATCAGAAAGCAGTGCATTCTCCTGCTAAGGAGCTTGCATGTAAGGGAGGGGAAGCAGGATGGTCTGATACCGGCCGAGCTGTGTTCTGTTTTCTGTTTAGATACAAGTCAGCCTGATACAGTTGTGAAAGAGACGCAGGGAAGACTTGATCACGGGGCAGCCTGCCAGCCGACCTGCTTAGGCTGTGACCGTGTTTTTTCAACTATGAGAGATGCACCAAGCTCACCTCTTTTGCTCTGGAGCACAATTTCAGGATAAAGCAGGAAGAAAGCCCATTTCTAATTACTGAGACAATGCAAAAAAAAGCAAAGGCTTGCCTGGCAGGCAACGTGTGGCGTGCTGTCCACCATTAGTAGCGCAATAGGTCTTCCTCTAATTTTTTGCGGTTGTTTGGAAGAATCCTGAGATGAGCAGACCGACTCTCTCAGTTCCTTATATCTAAAGGGATCTCTACCATTAATTTTCCTCACTTGACAAGCCATGTAGCTTCTAGTCCTGACAGCTTTCAAAGCTAAATGGTAAATATCACAGTATCACAAGGCTGGAAAAGGCCTTTGAGATCATCGAGTCCAGCCTGTGACCCAACACCAACACCGACTCATCATCTAAACCACGGCACTAAGTGCCTCATCCAGTCTCCTCTCAAACTCCTCCAGGGATGGTGACTTCACCACCTCCCCGGGCAGCGCATTCCAATGGCCAATCACCCTCTCAGTAAAGAACTTCTTCCTAATGTCGAGCCTAAACGTCCCCTAATTTGAAATATGAGTACACGAAATGTGAAAATTAGCTGATCCTACATTTACTCCCATGGGACCTGAATGACACAAAGTTGTTGGTAATGACGGTTTAGGTTTAGATGACACTAAGCACAGAAAGGACCAAACAGATTTCAAATTATGGAAGATTTCATTTTAAGTTGCACAGCTGCAATCACCATCTTGATGTATTATAAAATATACAAATAAAGGATCTTAACTGATGCAAGCAGTTACCACTCCCTCAAGTCAATTTACACTGGAACTGAATCACGCCATTCACCTGGCTGTTCTACCATTAACAGGCTGGAATCTCTGTTAGTATAGACTAGCGGTTTTGCAATCCATAAATATATTTCTTGGAAAAAATTAGGAGGCAGAGCAGACAGAAATACAATGCCACAGCTTACCTTTACGTACCTGTGTACGCCTTTCAAGCCCGCTACTCTAAAATGTTTCAGTCACCTGGTAGTGAGAATGTACAACTTGATTAAGTTCTGCAGTTGGGGATTAAGCGTAATGTCTATTTCTTTTCATTTATTATTAGCTTTATCTTTTGTGTGTCTTTTCAATTCATATTTTGTCAAAGAAAAAACATAGAACATAGAAAAATTATCTCTGTCTGAATTGTTGACTTTACCAAAGGGTCAGTTTCTTTCCAAGACATATCAAGCTCAGAAACTTTCTGGCAATTTCCATTCAGCTGCAAACAGCCAAGGTCATGTGAGATGATCCAAAAGATTCCTAAAATATTAGATATTGCTGTATATACATATTTCAGACTAAATATTTTCCTGAATGTAATCACACGAAAGAAAGAAATGCAGAAAGCATACGAAAACCCAGTTTTACATACTTTAGTCTCTACTTATGAACCAATAAGCCATGTAAATTGGCTTGTATCTTGCCTAGTGGCTTTCTCCACAAAAGTAATTTCCAGCTGCAGTGAGGTTACATCCCACAGCGCATCCGTAGTATTTCACCACTTTCAAAGGACCACACAGTCTGTTATAATGAGAATCCACCATCCCTGGTTAGAGGCCTGATCCATGGCCATTCAGGTTCTCGAAGTTGAGATCATTACGCGAATTGTTTTGCCAAGCGCTGTCAGTTTGTACACAATTTGTTACTTCTTCAAAAATCGGAATAAAATAGCAATAAAAATTTGTCCCTGGGCCCCCTCATGATCCCAAATTTGGCTGCGTGGGTACCAAATAACATTGCCCTCTGGCAGCATAATTCTGGTGTATCTAAAAAGTTCATAAAGCCCTTTGTGATCCTCAGCAATAAGCTGGAGAAGAAACAGGGCATGCAGTGCCTCAGCATTTTATTTTGCAGCTGTCAAGCTCACTACAATCTTGTCTTTGTCTTGTGAGTAGCAAGGTAATTAAACGGCAGAATTCCCTTCTTAGGGGTATTTCCAGGCTACCTCCTAGTATTTTCAACATACATTATTCCATGTATGGGAAGGAAGGCAGGCAGGCAGGCAGGAAGGAAGGAAGGAAGGAAGGAAGGAAGGAAGGAAGGAAGGAAGGAAGGAAGGAAGGAAGGAAGGAAGGTGGAGCCTGATTGCACCCAGAGGCTTTTCCAAAGGATCCTGCAGCCAGCAAACTGTTCTCAGAGCTTCTAAGACTGAAAGACGTGGCTTTTACCTCTACAATGGGAGAGCTGAGGCCGTGAGTGAAGCCAAAACCCGTGGTTTGTGGGGAGATCTTAACTGTTTCCTGGGTTTCTAATGTTTGTTTGGTTTGGGGTTTTTATGTGAAGGAGGTATTGTTAGAGACTGCAGCCAAAACACTATCTAGATAACGTTTTTATGGGGGTGAAACTACAAAGAGCAACTCAACAGCTGCCAGCAGGACTGTGTTAGTCTAAAAGAATCACCAGAATCAGGCAAGTAACATTCATACTGAAAATGTGATTGATCACTCTTTTTTTTTTTCTTGTAACTGTGCCCTGGTCCAAATCAAGGATCAGTGAGAAGTGACTGTAACTGGAACTGAGTTCAGTCTTCAGAGGTGCACTTATTTCCACCAAATTACCTGGTCACATTTCAAGCCCAGGGTAAAGCTGAAGGCTCATGGATGGCTTGTTGCCTCAGTCTTTGGTTTGCATAAAAATGAAAGACGTGGACACTGGTCATTTTTTTAAATTCCATCCAAAAGGCAAGTCAATTCATTTTTGCCTTTGTCAAAAAGCAGCGGTAGTTTATGAATCGTTTTTTGCTTGGAAAATACAGAATACTGCTAATAAAGGTCACTTCACTTTTCTTTCAAGAGGAGCTGAGAGATTTTCCAGACACGTGAAGGGTTAAACCACCTTTCACCTACAAATATACCAGCTCACTGTACGTGCCTTTCTAAATAACTTTTACACTAAGTGAAAGCAGGAATAGCACCACTAAAGTTAAGGTTAATAAAATGATGTGCAAACAAATGTGCCCTTTGGTTGACATGTTGATTTGTCCTGATCACAGGTACCATATATAACTTATATAAGAGTGCATTTATGTAATATACTTAATTTAACAACTGATTTGCATATTCAAATAGCTACCAAAGAATTTGCCTCTGAGTAGGGTTTTTAGAAAAAAAAATTAGTATCAAATCTGGAAAATATATTAAGACCTTTTTCTTAATTCTTTAAGTTCCCTGCTGCTTACAGGAATTAAGTATAGAAACAACATCTGTGTAATATTGTGAAGGATTTCAAAAGGGCTTCTCAAAAAGGGCTGACACAATCTTACTCCTTTTAGAAGAGGATATGAAATGAATTGCTTACTTTGGCTATTACATGCACTCCCTTCCTCCCAGCAGCAGAGACAAGAACGAGTAGCACATCTGAGAAATTTGTTTTACGTGGAGTCCTTCAAATATTTTTGACTGTTTGCAATAAGGCCTAAGAGAGGTCCCCTTCCACAAGCATAACAAAGGAAATTGCTACACTAAAGCCCCTCTTAAATGAATGAGTAACAGATTAATAGAATCTTATGATTAATTAAGTCATGTCTTTGTGTATGACCCTGACAGCTGAAAAGGTTAAATGAGTAAAATGCATATAAGAACTTTTAAAAAATCATAGACACTTGTTAATCCTTAATTATTTATAGAAGAAATAACATTATTGCCCAATCTAATAGGGATTAGATATAAAGTGGCAATAATCAGCAAGCCTAAAGAAGTGCCATTTGCCAGCAGGCAACACCTCCATTGGTAAAATATAAATGGATGCAACTGTCTCCCCTTTCTGGTGTAGCTAGTGAAGAGTTATTAGCCAGAACTGATCATCTACCCAGAGTCTTGTAACACCATCCTTGCACAGCTGGACACTCCCACTTTGGCATCTAAATACAACCATGTTTCCAAAGTCATTAATTAAAGTCTTAATGTCACTATGGAGCTTGATTTGAATTTAGTTTGGCTTCAAAGATCACCTTAATGATACTTTCAGAACTTGCCTGAGCCTAATCACATGTATTTTGTATCGACTCTGAGGTTGCTCAGAATACGTAAAAATAACATCTGTGCGAACACAAAAAAAATAACATCTATCTTATACTTCCCAGAAATATTCCAACTGATTTTAAGAGAGGGGTTTGCCTTAAAAAAAAAGGGTTGGGTTTTTTCTCATTTGAAAGACCACAGGCTGGCTTGGGATTAAGCTACAGGTTACATAAAAACTCTTCCTTCCTTAGGGAAGCATGAATTTCCCACTGACTTCCAATTAGAAGAACAGAACCAAAAAGGCAGCTGCGAACACTACAGCTGAGATAGGGTCCCTAAATAAGATCACGTAATGTATGTCTCCCTTTTTCCCCACTTCAGACATGTCCATCTACGTGACTTGCTACTCTCACAGCTCCTTCGTATCACGAATGAGCCTTGAGGAGTCAATGCCTTCCTGAACTGCCACCTCTGAGCAACAGTAAACACAGATATTTTAGGCAGAGTCTCACACTCTATGAACTCGGGCACAAGAACGGTTTCTGTGATTTGTAACACACGCTGTCACTTGGCCAGGTGGCTGCTTATAAACACATATCCGACTTATCAGAAAATTGCTATGATAGCAACTCCACCTGAATGCCGTCGCATTTAGAGTTGGACCAAGCTACCCAATAAAGTGCTTCAAATAAAAATTTGGGTTTCTGCGAGGGGAAAAGTAACCAGGGTTGTGTTGTAAAAATGTAGTTTCAAAACATTTAGGCATTTTGACCAGCTGAGCTTGACATATCTTAAATGTGAAACATATTGCAAATCAAATAAAAGGCAGACTTACATCCCAGCTGAGGACAGCTCTAGTCTTCACTCTGCAGAGATTTTTTGGTCCTCCTTGAGGACAAGGGAGGGAAGATCATGGAGCAGAATAAAGAAAGGCGTCTTTTCCAGGAACGCGTCATCAGCCGCCTCATGGCTCCGCACCTCTGCTTCCCTCTCACGGAGCAGCCCCTACCTAACACCAGGTACTACCTGGCTCAGTCTGGAACACCCACGGTGGAGAAGCTCCACACAAGGCTGCTGTACCCTAATTCTCCAAGCATCTCCTTCCACACCAGGCACTGGAGCTTGGCTCACCCTTAACTTGCCAGTTTGGCAGGAATACTGGAGTTCACTGAAAAGATTATTTGTAGCAAGAATATTTCCATGCATCAAGCCAGAATCCAACGTTGCTCTTCTGAAAGAATGCTGTCCAGTAAAATCAACCAGCTGAAAGGCATTTTTCACAGTATCAAAAATGTAAACAGAACAGACAGTTGGCCAGTTACTATGCATTTGTATGAGTATGTAGTCAGCAGGCAAACCCAAACCACACATATAGTTTAGAAAATAAAACAGATGCACGTAAAAATGAATTGTGTTAAAATGAATGTTCTGTACAAGTATGATGCTATTTTACTGTGCGACGGGAACTGATCAGGAAAGAGAAGGTGCCTCTATTCCACATAACAGTGCCTCAAAACTCTGAGTTTACTCTCATGCCTTTCTTATTCATAGGAGGAGTCTCCCCTGAAGCTAACAAGACTAAGTCCTCCAGGATCAAGCCCTTAATTTGTGAATTAACAGATTACTTTAACCTCCAGTATATTTTATCTTCCACTTCTAAAAATTTCACAATAGTATCACAAATACTTGAGGAAAAATACATATTTAGACAGGATAATGTATATTAACGTAGAATCTATTTAACGTTGATTCTTTCTTTCCTTTACAACTCACCTAATGCCATGGGCTGATTAGATCAGCCCGCATACATGTCAGCAAGGCACGCAATCATCTACTTTATCCTTGGGGTACTAACTTCTAAAATTGTAACTTTTGGGAATTATTAAACCGTCAACCCTTCGTTTCAAAAGATAAAAGCAGTCTGAACCCTAAAAATATCAGAAAAGTGCCAGCAGTATGGTCACAGAATTTTTTGTCCACTTGCACCAAGGACTTCAGAAGCAGCAGCCAAATCAGGCAGGAAGGCAGGGAAAGACACCAACTCTGCCTTTTATCCACCAAGCCTTGCAAGGGGGTTGTGGTACGCTGTCGTAAGCTGCATCCACAGTGCAGATGCTTGCCCAGACACGATTGTGTCTGCTACTTGGAAACATGTTTCTGTGAGCAGCATGTGCAAGATTGGCCAACGCAACGTTTGAGCCTTGAATTGCTTTGAGTGTTGGATTCGCTGTGCAACACTGTCCTTGCGAGAGGGCACGCCTGCAGGCAGCAGGTCCCAAGGAGTGCCGTATGCCAGCCCAACCACTGTGGCAAGAGCTGCCACATCGTTCAAAAGATGCTCCATGCCTCGCTGGGAGGTCGTGGTGCCCCCTTGAACCATGGCTTCTGCAAACAGGCGGTCCCAGGGCTGGCTACGGGTTGGAGGCGGCTCACCCACACCCTCTCCTTGCTGGAGCTCACGGTGAGTTCAGCCACGCTGCAAATTGGTGCTGCTCCAAAGACGATGTCTTTGGTTAGAAAGAAGAGGGAGTGAAGGGTCCTGTAAGTGGAAAACCCGAGCCGCTGCCCTGAGGCGAAATGCCTTGCAGTCAGAAGCCTGGATAAAAAAGCCAAAGAAGTGTTTGAGCCCAGAAAAGGATTTAATGGATTTACTGGGCCCACAGAAAAGCCAAGCAGAAATAAAGAATATACACTCTCGGTCTCTTCTGCTCACTGCAATTCAAGAGAAAGGAAATATGAGTTACAATGAACTGGGAAAGGAATTTTCTGAAAGGAAAAAAATATATAATTTGTGCTCGGTTTATGTTGTCCAATAAACCAGTTTGGGAAAGGGATAACCCTATGGATTTCTGTATATTCACAGGGAGCAGAGAAAAGGAAAAGTGGGGCAGTGCACACACAGTTTCTGCACTCATTGCGGGCTGGTGCCAGAGAAATAGCTCTTTCCGATTGCTTTGTCATTGGCCATTTTCTGTCATGGAGCATTTGGGTAAAGGCGGTCTGTACCGTGGTCACATTATTCAGGAGCTACAGAACTGCACAAATCCTGATCATCGCTGCAGCATCACATGTGCTAATGGATGCAATAAAAATGGTTTTTCTGTTTCTCTTATAAATTCTGTGTTTCTTGCGTATCAATAAAATGTCCACGATTCTCGCTTCACCTTTGGAAAGAGTGCTTATATGCAGGCATTCTCTTTATTTGTATCTGTATTTAACTTCCAATTTTTTAATACTCTAAGTCTGCTTATCTGTAGGACACGCTTTTATAATCTGATGTAAATAATATTGATATCTAGGGGTGAACGGAAATTCATGATACCTGTGAGGCTGTGCATTTCTGCTAGTGAAATCATTTATTTGTTGGAAGAACGGTATTATATAGGGCTTCATTTCTGTTAAAATATCAGTTGAAGGTAGAAAAGTTTAATAAAGAAAGGCAGACTTGTCTCTAATTTATCAGATTTCAGAAGTAGCAGAAATTGCTCTGTGGCTCTCAGTACCAGATCTCCCAGTAAAAATTTCCATTCACTTCCTTGGAGTATTTTCTTCGTTTGTTGGGGTTTTCCCTCTGGAAAATATATGGCCTTATAATTTCTACTGCACTTCTACACCAGCCCAAACATTTTACCGGAGTAAACATTTTTGGTGTGTCTTTGGATATCTCTTTCTTGCCCTCTTCAGGCTGTGCCTCTTTTAAAGCATGGGCAGAGAGCTGGTTTGGAAGCAAAGCGTGTCCACACATCTTTGTGTACTCAAGGTCCCGTTTGTTTGCAGCAGTTTGCTGACACGCTGCACGGTCACGTGGCTCTTTCTTCATTTTGACCTCTATTTAATGAACTTCTATAGGAATACCTGGATCATGAACTCTCCTTTATCAAAGTATATATTTGTAGGCTGCGATATCTCTGAATACACAGATACCCGATTAGGTAACGTGTTTGCGTTCGGGCTATTTGTGTAGCTGTTGAGCAGCAAGAGTCACTGAAGGACTGTAACAGAGTGCCAGACTTGCTGAAGTTTGAGAAGCATTTATGACTTCAGATAGTGATGCTTTGCTTCCCGCAGATAAGTTATTGTAATGTTCTCCATCAGCAGTCAAACACACGTTATTATATACATGGCTTCAGCAATAGGGTATATTGCATGAAGACTGCATAATAAAATAAATGAGAATGACAAATGGGAATAACTTTTGACTCTGGTCCTCTCCTGCTTTTCTTCTAATCTGGGTTCTCAGATCTTTGAAAAATGGATTAAAAATATTTTATATTAATATTTTCTATATTGATATTTTATAATCATATTAGTTTAGATGATATTTATATAATATATTATTTATACGATGTCAATATTTTAATATTTTGTATTAATACAATATATTAATATTTATATTTTATTTTACTATTTGTTTTATATATTTATTCCATATAGAATATTTTATCTTTTATTTATATATTTTATTTATATATATTTATTTTAATATTTTTAGGCTTGACATTAGGAAGAAGTTCTTTACTGAGAGGGTGATCAGCCATTGGAATGCGCTGCCTGGGGAGGTGGTGGAGTCACCGTCCCTGGAGGTGTTTAAGGAGAGATTGGATGAGGCTCTTAGTGCCATGGTGTAGTTGACAAGTAGGAGTAGGTGTAGGTGTTGGGTCATAGGTTGGACTTGATTATCTCAAAGGTCTTTTCCAGCCTTGTGATACTGTGATACTGTGATAAAAATATATTTTAAAATATATGGGTTCACACCCACTCTGCACGTAATATGTAAAGTCACATATACGCAGCAGGGCAAGTATGTAACTCTGCAAGTGTATTAACCTGTGTGACTGACACATAATAAATGCTGTCTTTGAGGAGCTTCTATAATTTTTTTCCCACTTAAAAAACTTTGCTTAAATCCTAAAACACCTTAAAATTTCAATATAGCTTTTGCTTTCTTCACTGAGGAAAATATTTCCCTTCCCTTTTTTTTTTTTTTTTTTTTTGACTAGGGAGAATCAATGATGCAAGAAAAAGATTTCAGCAAAGGTATTTTCTCTCATGCCACACTTCTCATGGACTTTCCCTATTCCTACTCACTCTACCTCAAAGGAATAATTAGCTGCTAAAAAATGTGCTTCATTTTGGCTGGGAGAAGACACAGCATGTTTTTAATTAAGGAAGTACTATTAAAATAAACTTTTCTAGGAAAGCGTGCACAGGGTAATATATAACATAATTAGAAAAGTACTTTCTTTTTTTAAAAAAAAAAAACAGTTGACTGAAAAGTTGTCAGCCAACTCCAATATGAGCTCTATCTTCCCTTTCAAGTGGTCTCTTTCTGTTCTCATCCTCCCCTTGGGTGTACTTACTTCTTTGGCTCTTTCTTTTCCTCCACAAGCAGTTTCCTAGTTTTCGCTATTTCACTTCTTATCGTAACTGTCCATAAATTTTCAGCCAGCAAAAGCAAAAGCAGGGGTATTTTAATTTTGATCACTCTATGGCTGCCAGCGTGGAGTCCTCCTGCCTCTCACACTTTGCTGTTCACAGCGTTTTCGTGCCTCATCCTCCCCTCTAGTTCTCTGCTCTCTGATTCTACTGTGTTTGTTACTGCTGTAGCCACGTCTACTGAAATGTCAAGCTTTGGATGAAATCTGAGCCCTGCCTCGTGTCTTCACTCCCACCAGATTTTCAGCCCAATATGAACAGTAGGGCTCCTTCTCTCAAAGGAAAAATGGCACCGGTCCTGATTTTTCCAGGCAGAATACCTGGCAGATTTCTGTTTCTAAAGCAGCCATACGCTGACTCTGTCACTAATATCAGGGTTGGTGTGTTTGCTAATAATGGCCATCGCTGGATAACAACATCATTTCAGAAGAAGCACTACCAATCTGAATATTAGCTTTAAGCTATCTGGACCTGTGATAACTTGAAATTAACGAGCTGCTCACTATGAATAGAGTTTGAAGACTCTGCAGATGCTTTTTGCTTTTTTGCTCCCTATATAGAGCCGCATTTCGGCTGTCATATTCCTTTGTCCTCTGCTGGACCACAGAAGCTTGCCATTATTTTTATCTTTTTTGTCCTTCAATTAAAAGCTAAATAAGCACACTGATAAACCTGTTTATGGTAAGTTCTAGCACATCCACAAGCCAGTTTAAAATACGTTGTGGTGCACAGGAGTAAGCAAAGGCTTGAGGTTAAAGTCGTGGAGGAGATTGGAGGTCTAATGCAACGTTAGTATTAGGTACCTCGCCACGTACCACAATCCCAAACAGCTGAGCAAGCCACCAAAGCTGTGCTGCCTGCAAATGTGATTTACAGAGGCCAGATCAGGATGGGTGCCTTTGCTCATTTAGCCACCAGGTCATATTTAAATACACCTGCCCTCTTCGGCCGTTTCTTAGAGGGGCTGATGTCTCAGCCCAGTGCACCACTGCGGGCAATGGGATGTTGCACGAGTGCTCCAGAGGACATCTTTGCACCTGATTAGCAGGTCAGGGTCAAATGCAGGTACATGAACGTGAACATATGAGACAAAGTAAGGCTTATGTGACTTTTGGTGTTAGTTTGAACATTAACTGCGAGCGAAGCTGTAAAATGAACAAAATGGCATGATTAAAGAAATGTTAATACAGCAACTAAGTAGGGTAATAGGGAAGCTTATAGAACCGGCATATGTTCACATTCTGGTTTTATTTTATAACTAAGCAGAACGAGGCCTATTATTTCCTCTAAAGTGTGGTTAAAAGTTACTGTAAAAATGGTATGAGGCTGCTTAATATTTCTATTTCATTTACTTCCTGGTATAATACTCTTTTCAGTTTATAAATAAAAAGACCTTCTTCCAGAACTATCAGCTCAGAAAACATATGCTGGCCTCTGAGAACTGGACATTCCCATTGATCTGGCCAGTAATAAAAGTTATGTTGGCTATCCCTAACGCCTAACCCTGTACAAACTGCATGCCAGTTCCGGATGAAGGTGTGCGTTTAGTGGGCGGCTTGTATGTGCATATTTTGGTTTGTGTAAACAAGGGAGACATCAACTATACAAATAAACACGTGCATGCAAACCCTTCTCATGCGGTAAAATGCATTTGGATTTGTCAGCAGTTTGCTGAATATAACACAAAATACAATCCTGCCTGTTGTTTGCAACACATATCTCAGGAAGACAATGTGACGACTTCCCTCATTTATTGCAAGGCTCAGCCTGCCCCTAGCATATAAAGCCCCATACAGAGAAAATGTACAGGGAGGGGTTTCCAGGAACTAGTTTATTCTCTTTGTTGCCTGATATTCTGCCAGATGATGCATGCAGGGGAGGGATTCACGAAAACACTACGAGTAAGTAAGGCTAAACTCCCTCAGTCTCCCTGTTGAGAGTCACTGGAGAGACAGGTTGCCTTCTCCCCGGCCCAAAAGGGTGACAGCACCTTCCCACAAGAAAGCCTAGAGCAATCAGAGATGGCCACTTCAGGACCTGGCAGCAACCCTGCCCTTGGTCCCCGCGGGGCAGGTGAGCCAGTCGGCCACAACCCCAGGAGCACCGGGGCTTCCCTGCTGGGCACAGCCAGAGAGAGCCCTCACAGCTCCCTCCTGGCTTCATGATCCCCACCCAGGAAAGAAGAGGGAGGCCCAGGTTCCAGCGCTTGCTTGGTTTGCTGTGGTCCACGGGACAGATGTAGGCTTTAACATTTGAGCTGGGTTTGCCTTTGAAAACTTACCCATCACACTTGAAGAAAATATGTTCTCAAAGTTGCTTGAAAGAGTCAAGAGTCATTAAGATATGTAAATGGTAAAATTGTACGTGGATAATAGTCTGATTACCATTTCAGCGACAGATGTTCTAACACAGAGCAAGATTTTCAAAGGAGATCCGGGTTAAATTTTCAAGTATTCAGCCCCACATCTGGAGTTGGATTTTCAGATGAGCTCCCCTCTCACTGAGGCACTAAGTCGGCAATTGTCTGCAAAGCCCTCGACGCGTAGCTCCTATTGTGGTTTTAGTAAGGTCTTTATTTGTTTCAGTTGCAAAAGAAAAGTTGAGAGCGACTGAACTTTTTTGAAAATCTGGTCCTAGCTCTCATTGCTGAACACTCGTAGAAATCCAGCTTCTCACGTGCACCCGAGCCCCACAGGCACAGGATTCCTCATGCACCTTCTCTTGAGGGGTTTGTCAGGGACCTTGGTACAGCAGAGGGATTCCCTTGCCCTACTACGGCTGTTCAGCAGCAGCCTGCTACACTGCACACCATGCACCAGTCTCTCTGGGATATCAGGAAGAAATGGGTAAAATGATAAAGGCTACACTGAAGCCAAAGGCAGGCTTCCAAACACAGGTGCAATGCATATTAGGCACCAGAATCTGATCTTGATTGCAGCAGTTTGGTGCTGGAACCGCTATCAAAGTCACAGGAAACAAAGTGTGATGGGGAACTGGCTTTGTGTACGCATGTACATATTGTCCAAAATGTGACAGAACCTCGCAGGCAACCTCCATCTGTCTCCTTACAAAGCTTCGAGTTAAAACAGGAGCTTGTAATGACAGCTGAACTTCAGGAAGAGCATCGCCATTTGACTTGCACACTATGCAACGTTTGCACTTAAGACGCTTCCATTCTGCCGAAGTTACTACAGAGGGAAAACGGCATTACGGAGCTGAGCTACTGTTGACCACTTTTGCGAAGAGGATTGCATCACTAAATCACACGGCACGAAGCTGTGGTAGCTTAGACACATCTAAGAGTAAACATCGTCGCTGTGCTGCTGCATCAGGGCAATGCTTCAAGGAAGGGCACAGAGAAGTCATGGCGAAGATCCCGGCAGCCACGACCCCTTGGGAGGGCCTGGCACAGCCACCTGCACACAGCTCACGTGGTGGAATTGCCACCTATAGAAAAATTATATGCATTTCTGCTATTAAAAATAGGCATCTTTCATCAATGTATGTAAATTACTTTAAGAGGGAAACATGTTCAAGTATGATGACTCATTTCTGCATTCACATCTAAGAGTATACGACTAATACTGAAAGTACAGAAGCTGTTCTTGCACATTTGGTTTATTATGTGTTCAGACTTGAGAGTGTACAAAACACTTTCATAAGCACTAACTATCTGATTTGGGTTTCCTTATTACTGGGAGGCAAAACTTGTCTGCTCCACTAGCTCAGTGCCTTGTCTTGCACCAGTGACCTTCACATTTCATTCATAATAATGCTAAGTTGGTGTTCTAAGGGCAGGCAATTCCCCTGCCCTTCAGCTGCTGAGGATTTTTGGTTTTTTTTCATTGTAATTTAAGCATCTCCCAGCAACTCATTTCCTAAAACCTGTGACTTTTTTTTAACTAACATTTCTTTCAAAGCGATATGTCAATGGGAAAAAAATTTATTTGGCAGCCGCCCCCTCAAAGCTCTCTATTTTGTCACCACCAGTCACTACTGGCTGCCTCATTTTAAAAGTGAGGCATGTGTGTTTCCTGCAATAAAATCAACAAGCTTTATTACTGCAGGATTATGACTCTCCCTGCTCACCATTTGTGGAAGGTTTCTTAATCTCAAATTTCATGAATTTTTAGCACCCAGGATTGTCTATCAAGAAGTTGCATGTTGGAAGGATTTCGTTTTGAACGCCTGCACTCATAACCCTTTATTATGCTGTGATAGCAGAAGAAAATGTATTTTATAAATGTTGTGCAGAACTACTGGCGAGATACTTGGCAGTGTTGGAGAGATGGCTGGTACCTGATGGCTACAATCTGCATAATGTCAATAGACACAGCACAATGGGACATTATTAGAGGTCGTTACGACAAGCTGCTGGAGGAAGCAGTCTGAAATTTGGCTATCTTAGTTTAAGGTGATTCTTAGAGTTGTGGTCAGCGACAGGGAAGTAGGAGTTAATTAAGCTGTGGGATGGGGGAAAGATTAGAAAATCTCATACAGGTAGGTAATTAGTGACAGAGTGTTTAATTGCCAGAGTTATATACAAATGTCAATGAGAATCTTTTCCTCTCTTCCTAACTAAATACAAACATTTCTTGTTTTGGCAATAATCACTACCTGTCTTTTGTTACTCTTATTTTTCCATGTGAACATTTATTTCTCTCAAAAGCTGAATCAAAGCAAGAAGATGTATTTATCAGTCCTAAGCATGGTGAGGTTAACAATCACTCTTACCAATTGTGAGGGCAGTTTCCTGTTCTGCATCTTGCTACTGAGAAAGGTCCATTCCTGGTGTTCACAGTCCTCCTATTTTTGTTGAAAGTTTTGCATTCCCAGAATTTTGAAAGGCTGTGATGGAAGCAGCTAAATATATATACATATTTCAAGTAGCTAGTAACAATCCTAAAAGAGATTGCGTGTGGGTTTCAGATTTTAGCATTAGTAATTATCAATGCCTTGACGTCTGTGGACCCATTTTTCATATGAACTAGCCACACTTTTTTCCTTTAGTCTTTTCCATCCAGACTCAGAGAAATTGTTCAACTTTATTTAGCCCAGACAAATGTTGCTGTTAGGTATTATAATTGTTTATGAAGATTAAACATGAAAACCGCCCATAATAAATGTTCACTAAGCTCGGGTTGTTTAGCCTGAAGAAGAGGAGGCTCAGGGGAGACCTTATTGCTCTCTACAACTGCCTGAAAGAAGGCTGTAGTCAGGCAGGGGTTGGTCTCTTCTCTCAGGTGACCTGCAACAGAACAAGAGGATACGGTCTCAAGCTTCGCCAGGAGAGGTTTAGGCTCGACATTAGGAAGAAGTTCTTTCCTGAGAGGGTGATTGGCCATTGGAACGCGCTGCCCGGGGAGGTGGTGGAGTCACTGTCCCTGGAGGTGTTTAAGGAGAGATTGGATGAGGCACTTAGTGCCGTGGTGTAGTTGACAAGTAGGAGTAGGCGTAGGTGTTGGGTCACAGGTTGGACTCGATGATCTCAAAGGTCTTTTCCAACCTTATGATACTGTGATACTGTGATAGAAGTCCCCATACCTCAGCTAAAATGACTCTGCTGGGAGACTCACAAGCATCGGCCACTTGTGAAGGCACTCAGCAAAGACTCAGTGCGGTTACCCAGTCCCTAGAGAATGTGCTGTTTGTCACCAAGGCTGCTGTCAAGTTGCACCATGCTTTTCCAGTTTGTCCAAGCAGTCTGAGAAACCTTTGATTGTTCTGTGCTAGGCAGCATCAGGCTCATTCAGAGAAAACTCATCGAGATCAGCAGTGATATGAGGCGGCACCGTTTGATCAGAAAGACACTTTCTTCAAAATCCACGCTTAGGAGGAGCGAGTTTAACAGATGTCACGGCGCAATCAGTTCCTGTCGGGGCGGTACGTGAGACAGCCAGTGGTTCTGGCAGGGTGCAGATGATGGCTGTGATTCTGCAGCTGGGGCATCTCCATCTGGAAGCGCTCAGCACTGATGTGCAGGAAGTGATCCCATAGGAAATCATGTCTTTACCTACCCATGAGAAGACCACAAAGTCACCACATGTACAGTCCTCAGTTATCAGCATCTGCTTGCATTTTCCTCAGATGTTGATGTATTTCACAGGGCTCTGGAAATGAGATACATCTACAGAGAATGTCGAAATGAGGGAAAAAGCCGGGGTCCCACTGAGACATGTTTCGATCAGATTTGCAACATCAGGTATGTGAATTCCCACGCATGCCACAATCAGGACACAGGGCTACCATCATATTAGAAGCAAACCCCAAGGATGAGGGCAGCATCCTTGGTTCACAGAGGACAGGAGGCAAACTGTGACTCATGTCAGGCACCATGTGAGGGGGCTGCTGACTCCGTCAGTGCAAATTTTATCTTATTTCTTTTGTCTGAGCCCTGTCAGCAAGAGGCGAATAGCAGAGGGCAGTCCCACGCTGGCAGAGCAGTCCTGAGATGGTGAGCATCAAGGTGGGTGGAACCCGAGACCTCCTCTTTCGTGGCCCTGGCTCTGCCCCTGAGGTGCTGCACTGTGTGTCTCACTTCCTCTCCCGCTTAGGTTCACCAGCCATAAAATATGGATGGGGCCTATTTAGCTCTTAGTCATGTTGTGAGCATTATTTTATGAGTGTGTTACAGTACTTTGAAAACTAAAGTATTCTCTGAATTACTGCTTTAATGCTGTGCTAGAGATCAACGACACTGATAAACTGGGTTGTCATTAAGTCATCCGTTTGACCAGCTCACCGCTCAGCACACAAATGGAAGAGCTGTGAGCTCTCCTCTCGTTCGTGCCACCACCAGAGCAAGAGGCTCACCCCTGTTTGCTGAATCATCTGCACGGGCTGCATAATCAATATATTTGCTCTAGATACCATTTCCAGTGAAAATAACTGCTCTTGGGGCCACACCTCACACTTCTAGTGAGATAAGTGGTTAACCATTGTCTTAACTAAAGATTGATGCGAAGCTGATAAAGCCACTAAGCTAACTGAACAGTAACTTCATTAACTCCCTAAATGCCGACCAACCGTGGAGTTTTACAGGCTGATCAGAAACTGAGGCCACCTGAAACACAGAGCAGGCCTCTCCAGCTGCTCCTGAGGATTCACTGAGTAAAGTTCCCCCTGTTAGTGTGTGCACTCTGCCAGTTTTAAAGCCTTACACTCATCTGTTTCAATTCGCTTTGTAAGCATCCGCAACCAAACGTTCACCACGACTTTATGCCTCCCTTCAGGCTTCTCAGACACCAGGACTTCAGAAAAATCCCTGTCCTCTGGTCCATGCAAATGCACTCTCTTATCTCACTTCTTGTCTCCTCTTCGGTCTAAGAAAAATGCAGATCAATCATGACACGGATGGAGAGCCACAGCAGACGGGGCGCTTATCCCTACCCAAAGGAGTTGTGCAAGCCCTCGAGGTACCTCTTGCTGTGCCTGAAGTTAAAATGTGACACACTTGCTTTTTCACCTCTCCAGGTGGAGCCTGCTTCCTGTAACACTGGTGCAATGGAGACACCGCTGCCGAAAGAGCCTACAAGAGCCTTGCCAAAACTCACTTCCTTTCTCTGCTTCTGGGTGCCCCACAGCTGTCTTTCAGCCTACCTCTGGTGTCCACTTTGGCTCAGCAGCTCGCTACAGAAGTGGGTTTCTCACCAGCATCTCCTGGTGGCAGCCTGCCTGGGGCAGCCCCCCGCTGCCGACACCGCCCTGCCCTGCCCTGCCCATTCGCTGTCGGCTGCCCACGCACCAGCTCCTCTGCCCACGCACCAGCCCACCCGTGCCACCAGCAGCCCAACAGCAGCTGAGCTAAACCTTCGGGACCGGGTGGTTTAGACTTTTGTGGTCTTACAGCTAACCCAGACATAATTATCGGGGGTTTTTGCTGTCTTCTGAGAAAACCATGGTCTGAGTGGACATAGCAGCTTCTCTGCCACAAGAGTTGTCTTTTCAGGCTAGGACTGAGGCACGTTGCCAGGATAACACAAACTAAAATACATGCTATAGGGGAAAGCTTCAAAGGTCCTCTTGAACCCCAAGATTCAAGTCTCCCTCCTGTAAAACCTTCAGTCTTTGCTGCGTAATCTGCTGAACGGTGATGAAGAGCAATTTTCAGTTTCTCAGACTGTTCATCCAGAGCTCCACACAGGGCCCTAAACATACAGTGTACAACTTCTGATTAAAACATGGCACGTTTCCCCCCACCCCCGCCAAGACTTAAGAGGCTGAGAAACCACCTTGTATATGTTATAGGACTCTTTGATCTTTGCAAGTCATCAGTTGCAAAGAGAAAATATTTGATAGCTCCATGCTGTTGAGCAATCACCATCTTGCCCTTGGACTCCATCATAACATTTGCAGCATGCCTCTGCAAAACACAGTCTGCAACGGCATCCCTGACTCCTTGTACTTCCTATTTGTGCATTGCTTTTATCTTTCCCGTGGATTAAATCTGACTGAATCTTTCACACGCCAGGAGATAGGGCAAGGATTTTTATTTTTTTTTTAAGTAAATTGCAAGGTAAGGAGTTCCTTACCAGAGCAATTATGGTTTATTGTTTCAGTCAGTAAATGTTTAAAAAAGTAGCTGTCTCTTCAGAATGTATCATAAAATGTGGCGTGCACACAAGCTGTAAATAAATATAAATAATTGCTTGTGCTAGAAGATTCAGTCCAGGGTTTGGTTTCAGTTCCTGGTACAGTTGCAAACTTTCTGTCCACCTATGAACAAACCAATTAATCTTCCCCGGAGACCATTTCTCTTTCAGTGCAATAAGCAGAGTTCTTCCCGTATCCAGAGCATGAGTTCTGTAGCTCAGGGGAGGCCCAGCATATTTACCCCCTGCCCCAGGGATGACTTTAGCAGGACCAAAATAAATGGTTTGCAGTGATTTCATATATTCCCAGACTCATGTTTTAATGTGATTTTTAAAAAGAGAGAGGATTTCCAGCCAACCTGTTGTTCGACTGTTACCCATTTACACCGAAGAGCCCAGAAAGGGCTCGAGTTAAGGTGTCACTTGGTTAGCAACATTTCTTCCCACAGTCAGATATTTCACTGTCTTTTAACACTGTGGCTGTTCATAGGAGCAACGGGGAACCCCCAAAGCCAGGATTTATATGAGGGCTGTAGACAACAGCTGCTCCCATAGCTCTTGAAACAAGAGCCATCAGATCTGTGCTTTGGTGGTGGTTTTTTTAAATTCTTGCTCTATCAGATAATACTGGCAGTCGTGAAGCACTGACAGTCAGAAGCAGAGCGTGTTTGCCACCCGTTGTTATCACAACTAATCATCCTCCTATAATTAAAGTGCAGGGGCTTCTTCCCCTATTAGCCCACCCACTTCTAGGCAGCATCTGAAATTTTTTGTTCCTCTACAGGGAGACACAATAAAGCCTTGTGCTTGTGTTTTTCTGCAGACTTTTTCCTGCTGAGCTGGTGATCATGTCATCCGTATAGAATAAAAGACTCATTTTCAAGGATAATGAAAAATGGATCTCTGCAATTATGAGGGACTGGCCTCTCTGTGCTTCACTGGTACCTTCACCATCATGACAGTGGCTACCTAGCAACCATGCCTTTCAACCCAAGCCAGTTTGTTTATATATTTGTATTTCTACTGGCGTGGGAGAAAGGTGGCCATAAAAATATTAATTTGTTTGGACACGGTAAGCTAAAGCATCTTCTTTGAGAGAACGTGAAACAATATTTCAGCAGCAGCTTGAAGAAACCCCAGTGGCTTTTTTCTGGGCATGGCAGGTGTACCTGTTTAAGCTCACTATTTAAATCTGCTTCTTCCTGGGTTAATGTGTGCAAAACTTACTGTAAAAACTCAAAAAATCCTAACCAGAACTCAACAAACACACACTCCAAACCCCTGAAACACAAGACCTTACGGTTTTAAGGAGCAAGTCCTTTTTGTAATAACGCACAGCAGAAATTATCCCCTATCAGTGGGTGGTTTCTGGGCTTACCTTAACTTAAATTTATGTACTTAATGCCAGTTACTTTTCGCCCAGAAAACAGGGTGGAGTAAAGAGTGCTTGAGATTTGCAGACAGAGGCAATCTAAGGCAATAAATAAGTTCTTTTGCCTTCCTCCTGTCTGAAGGCATATCTCGGTTAACTTTATAAAGCTATGTAATTGTTCTGGTTGTTTGTATTTTAGATCACTGCCCTCCCTTTGAGCCCTCCCTCCTCCCTCCCCATCGTCTATGAAAAACAAAATTAAGCAGAAGCTGTAAATGCATTCATTTTGCAGCTGACAAGAAGTAAAACCTAGTAAATACACTTTCTGTCCATTTTCATATGGCATGAGTTCTGTCAGTTTATGGGATGAGATATCCTTCCAAAAAGTATTTAAATGTGGTTCCGTACTTCTCCCTGTCCTGCTCACAGCACTCCTCTCCCTCACTTTGTTTCAGCCTTCAAAATGGTGTCTTCAGTTTTTATCCATGTCAGTGTTTCGTGTTTAGTTTTATCCTATTTATTTTGAGTTTTTCAGAATATTTATTGATTAACCTTCACAAAAATTCTGTGAAGTAGCACATTGCTCCCAGTCCAATTTAACAGGCAAGAAACGAGGTGCTGTGTTATAGAGCATTGGGTAAATGTCCTGATTCTCCTGGAATTGTGCACTGAATAAAAGGACTTTGTACAAGCAGACAGTATTTGGCCAACTGTTAGAAAGATTGAAACGGAAACAGCCAGTAGGCAAATCAAAGGAAGAAGGGGAAAATTGCTTCTGTAAAAGTAGACATGGTAACAAACAAATGCTCAAACAAACTAGAGCAATGGACTACTGCAGGGTAAAACGAACGGCCAGTGTTTCTCAATATCAGGTTACTCATCCTGGATGTTAGAGGTGTGAGTTCACGCTCCTACAGCAGACCAATGCTCCTGTAATAGGTTCACAGTTAACAAATAGATACAAAAAGAAGGGACTAAGTGAAAGGTAGCCCCACCTTAAGTGCTTGGACACTTGAGATGCTTTGAGTAGGATCCAAAACAGGTGTCACTTCGGGCACTGACAGAAAAGAAATCGAGATGTAAGAGGAGGGCCTCTGTCTCCCAGGGTCTCAGTCATCTTAGGTGAGGCTTTAAGGAGTCACTTCACCTGAAATCCACGGACCACTGGACGCGTGGACTCTGTTACCTGCAGGTAACTTGCCTAGGTTTCCCATTGTTTCAAGGTCTATATACAATTACAAAATCATGGATAAGCTCTCAGGTCTTCACCACTAATGCCTTAGTCATGTAGTATCGGTTCTGGTCTGCATTTGTGCTATCCAGCTGGATTACGCTAGAAATCATTGCTCTACAAGAAGGAATGTGTCAATGAATCACCCAAAACCTCCTGTTGTCCTGCCTGCTTGAGACAGATCGAAGTATGGGCTCCTGTTGAAAGGAGCTGAACCCAGAGGTCTCAGTAGCTGGATGACTGTTTAAAGAGGATAGAAAGAGCTCCAGCAGCAATTTAAAACACAGCAGCTACAGCCAATTTCTTCATGAGTTACCTATCTTTTTGACATTTGAGACACCGCCTGAGATTGTGTCAAATTCCAAGAGAACATGGTAAAAAGGGGTATTTTGTTTGGACAGAAGGATTTACAATCCATTTCAATCCTGCTGGAGGCACCAAGCTCTTGGTCAAGACTTATCTTTGACAGTTGATTTTATTGAGCCAAACATGTCACTGCTTGAAGCCTACAAAAGCCCATGAAGTTGCATCACAAACTATGAATCCATTTCTTTAATAGGTTCTGCAAAGGAGAGCAGTGCATTGCCTTTGCCACCCCTACTGCTTTCATTAGAGCTGATATTAAACATGTTGGATAAAAAAAGGCAAAGAGCCTCTGAGGCAAAGAGCAGGTTCAAATTTAATGTGGGTCGTATTCAAGGTCTGTAAAATGGGGCTAATACCACTCGTTTAACTCACTGGAGAGCTAAATTTTGCAAAGTGTTCTGCAGATATCAGAAGAATTATAGCGATCATTAATTAGAAAACGATCATTCAACTTAGTCTTTGATTCTAGGCAGATTTCATCCCCTACCCTTCCTATTACAACTGTTGAATTGCAATTCCATTTATCTTCATTGTCTGCCGTTTTGAAGTAATGGGAAAAGTTCCCAGTGAAGGCTTTGAGGTGTCTTCCTGTTATCAAGGGTTCCTATTAAATACATTAAATTGATTTAAGCCTATTAATTTATCAAAAGAGCATAATCCTATTCTTTAGCTTTCAAGGGAAAGTAGCGACCATCTCAGTTAATTACTGTTTCCTTGCTGGTACCCCAGAGCAAGCAAACGTTCCACGGTCCAGAGTAATTGGTAATGATTGGGAACAAACACGTGCCTATTGGTCCTACCTAAATAATAAAGTTAATTGGAAAAACTGGGAAATGTGTGGACTGTAAAATAACTGCAGTTTCTTCACACAAGAACACAAAGGCGTGGAGTCCACACCACAACCCTAGATGAACGAAGGAAATATATACCAGGGTGGAAGAGATGAAAAGCTTTGAAGGCACAGGAATGGGTGGACAAGAAAAGTTTAGTGCAAGGAGAGGCTGGTGGCGAGAGAGGGAATGATGCATTTCAGCTCACATGGATTTCGATCCAAGCCGGAGAGCAAGATGAAGCAGAAAGCTTTTTGAAGTATGTTTCAATAAATTTTCCCAGATTCTTAAGAGATTTCTAATAAAAGAGTCTTGTCAACTTCAGTGAATCTTTGATTTATATTGACTGGGGATTTATCCTTCTGCTGGGGTATTTCTAAAGTACCTATAATTTTGTTACACTAGCGAGTCAGAGTTATTCTAATGTATGTATTATAGGTTATTACGGACTGTCATCAACCCTTCAGTCAGCTGGCCATGATTCATGAAAGAAAATCACTCCTAATTAAACATTCATCTAATTATTCTTGCCAAAAACAAATGAAATATGCAACCAATATGTTCTATAACAACTTCACAAGAGTACCACTAGGATTTGTAAAGTCAGATGATTGAATGCACAGGAAAGCTTTTCAGCACATTACATGAGAAAAGGATCCATCCCTACCTTTTAACTGTCTTCCGAACATTTCAAGCAGTATTTAATGACAGACTAGATTTTGGAGCGAGGCACATTAATGACTACAGTAATTGCTCTTTGGGAGAACAGATTTGAGTGACAACACTTTCTCTAACCTCCAGGGTCTTACTTTCCTATGAACAGCTTAACGTTTAAACACTGATTTCTCAATATTTTAAACAACAACAACAACAAAAATCCCTGCAGAGGCTCACGTAGCTATTTTTCTGTATGTAATTAAAAGGAAAAGATCCAGCATAACATTTTTCTTTGGTGTGTCACGGTATCACTAGTCTGTTTTATGCATATGCATCTAAGTGGTAGGATGTTGACCCCTACAGAATGGCTTTGAAATGCCTAGAGCTTATCATTCCCCCCATGTCAAAGAGTATAAATCTAATTACTGAGTGCTTGGAATAGTTTGCTAGTCCTGCAAATTTCTTTCTTGCCCTAACTTATCTCGGCTTACGAAGTCCTCAATATGCAGTAGCTGAAGATTCTCTTCTTCAATGTGTGGACATACGTGATGTCAATTTCTTATATATGTTTGATTGAAATCAGTTGTATTTCCTTAGTATTAAATGTTATTTTAACTGAAGCAAGAAACAGAAATGAGGTTCAGCAATATTTGCCTCATCAAAAGGGCAAATGTATAAGATGAATGCGCATTTCCACTTCAAATCCACCTCAAAAGTCTGACCTTGTTTTTTAGCGCATAATCCAACAACCATTAACAGATGGATTGCCAAAAAATATATTGTGGCATCATAAAAACTACAGTAATGCCATGAAATTCTCATTCTTGTTTATAATTGTAATGAAATAATTCATGTTAAGAAACCCTCTCCTCGATTTGAGAAAAATATAACATGAATTATAGGAAAATAAGTAGCAATTTATGTGGTTTACTCTGTTCAAATGTGTGGCAAAACCTGGAGATTCAGCAGGTTGCTTCCCATACCATCACATCTGCAGGATATCAGGTTCTGGCATGCTGCTTTCCTGTAATTATTTATTAAAAGATCTAAAATTAATGTTTCAAAAGGATTTTGCAGAGTAGCTGGAGTTTTGGGTTGTTCCTCAATCTTACCACAGCTTTTATGTTAAGGAGATTTAGAACCACGCTTGTTGAAACAGGTAAGTGCTGATCTCCCTTAGAAATCAAGACATTTCTTATGAAATCGGTGGGAAGCAGACATCTAAGCAACTTGAGAAATCTACCCTCTGTGTTCTCTAGAACAACCTCCGATCGGAAGCAAACAGTGCAATACCTGATACGACTTGGGAGTTCAATGTCAATTGATTACGTCTTGGAAATTTCTTGTGATCTGCTCTGCTTTTTGTAGATATCTTAGTGTTCCAAGGACTTCTTCAAGTAAACATAAAATATTTCAGGTTTTCACTGAAAGATTTATACTTTGAACTCACAGAATGAACTGTTTAATTACATTTTGATCTCAAACACAATTTCTTCCTTATTTGCCACAAACAGGTAATTCAGCAAGGCAAGTGATAAATGTTAACAACAATTATTGGAGTCAAGATGTTAAATAGATATGGATGCTGCTGTTTTTTTATGCATGGTAAATATCCATTGTCTCTGGGTCACAGCAATTTTGTTAAGATCTGGGGCTCAAATACTCCCCTCTCCAAGAGCCACTTGTGCATCACCCGAAGCTGGCAGTCACAGTACAGCCAGCATGTTATTGATATATTTTCATGCCATTGTGACTCTTGAATGCCACCATCAAAGTTTCCTCTTTCTCATTCTGAAAAAAAACCCCCAGTCAATTTAGCTTTTTTTTTAACTTATCATAACCAGAGATTACTGCTGACCTTAATCCACAAATCACGTCTGCCTTACCACATTGACCAGATTAGTCATCAAATAGTCAGATCCGTAGTCATCTTTCTCTCTTGGTTTCCTTATTATCATTTTATTAGCTGCAAATTCCTGCAAAACCACACAGTCTTCGTTTCCAAATCTGACTACCACTGCTCCCAGAAGATGGAGGAGCATTTCAGCAAACTGTGACCACAGGAGGACGGCAATTAAGAAATTGCTGCTATGGTTGCATCCTTCTGCAATCGTCAGCAGCCACCGGTGAGGCACTGTGGCATTTCACACAGCACCCAAAAGTGTGAAAAGCAAGGGAAGTAACAAGGCAGCAAACCAGCAGCAGATGGATGTACCGGGGTGCGTGGGGTTCCTGGGAAGTCTGACCCTCACGATTGTTCTCGCGGCCGAAGCACCTGATTTTCTTCTCCTGCTGCCTCCTGCAACTCCCAACCATGTGGAGTGCGTTTTCCCATGGGGGATTTCTGCCTTCACTTGTGCTGCAACATTAGCTTTGAACTTGTGACTCACTCTTCATGCAGCGAGCGCAGACCTCTCTCCTCCTTTCGCGCTGCTGAGAGCGTTGCCCGCCGTCCTCACCAGCCCTCATCACTCTCCAGCTCAGCAATGGGACCAGCCCTGGCCTCAGACCCCAGGGGAGCAGAACTGCCCCCATGGGTGCTGAGCCTTGTGAGGTGGACAGCTCTAAAGCCATGCTCTGTCCTTACTGTTTGCAGCTAGCTAGCCCTAGCTAGTCTCTGCCTGGCTGCAAAGAGGGAATGGAAGTAACAAGCTCTTTCAACATGCCTGTGTGCTGTTCGAAGGGTCCAAGCACTTAACTTTAGATTTTTGCTTCTATTCTTGGACCAGTTGGCTAAATATCCACTTTGCAGCATCTAAACATATGGGCATCTACGTTCTTCATCACATGTAGCTGACGGTCCACTGAGCAATAAGGAGACTTATTTGTGCTAACTGTTCACTTTACATTGTTTTTAATATTGCAAAATAAGGATTTAAATTTGTTTGCATACAGAAAGCAAATTATTTTTATGTTGCGCTGCCAGAGCAAAATTTTGTTGCATGCAGCTTTCCTCTTCTTTTCTAAGAAGCTATCTAAAAACAAACACTGCACACCTGCCTTTTCTCTGTGCACCATCCAGTCACTCTAAATCTAAACATGTATGTGCTAAAGGCTGCAGAGAACCTGGAAAGTTCACAAGCACTGGTCTTTACCAATAGTCTTATTTGCTTCTTGCATAAGAGGGCTTAGACTCTCCTAGCCCAAGTTTCTCCGCAAAAAACACCTTTGATATAACATGCTTTAACTTTTGGTCATCCCTGAAGTGGTCAGGCAGTTGGACTAGATGGTCCTTGTAGGTCACTTCCAACTGAACTATTCTATTCTATTCTATTCAGAAACCAAAAAGCCATTTCCTTGCTCTTCCCTTAGTGGACATTCACCCAATGTCTCTGATCACTGTACTTCAGCTTGGATTCCCACAGCCACGCACCGGTATACGTAGCGGTGTAAGGTCGATCACGACCTGAATTGAGGCCAGAAGCACATGCCAGTGTTGGGAAGGTCAGGTGCCTCACACCTCAGCTCCCGTTGACAACAGGATGCCACTAGCCAAAACGCTGCTGGCACACTAGCTTGTACTACAGACTCGTTCTCCAAGAGCGCGTGAATTGGCAAATTGAGGCTTCTAATTCAGATTGGGCCTCAACAAATCTTGTGCTGTTGGATACACCTCAATTTCAGCAATTTACATCATTTCGGTTTTGCATTTGGAGCTCCAACACAAAAAAACTCGAGAGTTGACCTGTAAATCTTTTTATTTAAAAAGCTAAGAAAATCAACTATGATCGCCTTCAAAATAGTCCCCTTTCGAGTTGATACACAGCTGCGTATGATGCTGCCAGCGTTCAAAGCAATTCTGCAGATCATTGTCTGAAAGGTTGTTGAGGATATCGGTCATTTTTGCTTTCACATCTGTCAAAAAAAATGGGATCCTTTAAGCATCGATTTGATCTTTGGGAAGAGACAGAAATCAAAGGGAGCCAGTTCTGGTGAACAAGGTGTGTGCTCAGGAACAGTGATGTTGTTATTAGCTAAAATCTGCTTCACAGACAGAGCGCTGTGGGCTGGTGCACACCAGCATTTTCCAACTGAGGGTAAGAAAATGTCTGTATTTGAGCACACGTCCACTTGTACTGAGTGAAGCGATGAAGCCGAGCTTTGTCTCACTGTGACAGGTTAGAACGTGTTCTGTAACCACCTCTTTGTCTCCCCCCTCTCACTCTTCGTTCCCAAGCTGTAGGGTTAGTCTTTGTCTTTTTGTGTCAGACCTCACGGTGATTTCTGTCTTCTGAACGAAATGCTCTTGTTTTCACATTCTGGGAAGCATTGTGACTGTTGTTCTGCTGCTACAGCAACACACGATTGGGTAACAGCTAATCTGGAAATTCATGCCAGGTCTGCTCAACCATTTTTTTCTTCTCTTGCCCATTAAATCAGACTGGCATCCTGGGACAAAAAGGGAGTCACTCTCCCATTGATTTCTAGTCCACGCTAATTAATGTAATGCCCCTAAAATTTCACGGTAACCTCATCGTCTCCCAAGTTTTATAGCTAACCTGCTCATAAATTAAGCACATAAAACTGGCTACAATGACATCCCTAAATCTAACACAAATGAAATGTATCTGGGACCTATAGATAGGATCAATGAAAATCAATAAATGTTGCATTCTTCATCATCACTGAAGGATTTCAAGAAATAATGTGTAGAGAGCCATGCTTCTTGACTTGAAATTGCTTATTGCTTACTGCTTGGGGTACTCTGTTTAGAGATGGCAAGTACATGATTGAATGCCTGAGGACTGAGAATGGATTGAAGTATGTTTTCGTTCAGCCATCCCCGAGCAGAGGGTCATAAGTACACTATATCAAATCTGCGAGGCAGCCTTTTCCTCCTCCTCCAATTGTCCTTATAATCAAGGAGCAGCTCCTGTTAAATTTCACAGGAAGAACGCTCAAAGCACACTTACCCAGTTTATGGGTTTCTGCAGATGGGAGACCATATCTAAAGCACGATCCAAAGAGTACTGAGGTCAGCTGGCCAAATCAGAGCCTAAATTAAACTGAGGACCAGCTTGATCTGACCCAGCTGTGTCCCACTTAGAAATAAAAAGTCAAAAACATGTAAATCTGAGGAAGGTTTTATTCCTGCATCAACTAGCCTAACATAGCACACTACCGATATAAAAAGCATTTTCAGGGAGAATTTGCATTGTGGCACGAATTTATCTATTTTTTTTCACTTATACCTGTTATACCTGAAATGAACAATGCAAATCCCTGCACTTTAGGACATAAAACAAGGGCAGAAAAAAACGCCCTGAGGATGAAAGGTTTTCAAAGTTGTGTCAAAAAAGGCATTGCAGAGTAATTTTACCTATAAATATCAGTGGAGACAAGTGATTGAACTAATCATTGGTGTGTGGCATCAAGATTATTACAGAAATGATCACTGCAAAATTACTGAGAAATACGATGGGTGCACATTGTCTTCACTTACGAAAATAAAAATGTTTTGGGTCAGCTATAGTAATTTCTATCAGACGAGAAGAAAAAGGCTTATCTTTGATGAATGTGTTCATCTTTAGATTACATGTTTTGGGACAAGGAAATTCTTTTTATCATTAGTTGTTTGGATGTTTTGGTTCCTGGGTCAGCAGCTCTGGAGTCACCAATAATACATGAACTAAAGATTTCTTCCATTCCTTCTATTTTTGGAGAACCCACCAACCTCAATGGCTGCGATAAAAACAAGAATGGATGTGATAGATCCTGACGTACATTAAGTCACCAGAACAGTGGGGTAGAATATAGCTGAATGTCCCATAAGCAATATAGATGTGGTCACCAGTCACTCTGTGCGGCTATGAGCTTCCAAAGCATAAGACAGTTGTGCCCACAAGGAAAACAAATCAGTAATGCAATAAAGGTTTCAGAACGGTTTAGGACTGGAGTCTATAGTATGTCAACAAGCAACAATTTAATTAGCCTTCACTCTGCACTAAATACCTTGGAGCCTGTCCTGTAGTTGGGCAAAATGCCCACGAACGGCAAAGGGAAAGCACAGAGACCTTTAATGTAAGGAGGGAAGTGCAGTTTGTTCCTTAATAGACCTACAAATATCTCAGCAAGCTCAGAACAACGCAGGGAGGCAGCTTCCTTCTTCCTACAAATTTGTCTTTCAGTGGAATCACACGCTTCCGAATTTGAAATGGCCCCTTCTAATGGAAACACAGGGTTACACCTGATTGACAATCTTTTGATGGGATTAAAGAAGGAGAGGAAGTTTTCTTCTGACCAGATGCAGCAACTTTAAATTCCTTCCTCTCTTCCTTCAGCATGTCTTATGCTCTGATATAGAGAAGACATCATTAAAATTTTCCAAACTACCATCATCGACGTATCAACATAGCACCAGCGGCTCTGAAAGTGATGTAAAGTTATAGCAGATGAGGATGCAGCCTGCAGTTGGTGCTTGTGTGTGGACACGCATGAGTGTTAAGGGGAAAACACACGCGTAAGCACACATTCCTAGTTTTCTCTGTTTGTTTATTTTTAGTGATTTCTCAATTCAGCCACTGTTTAAAGCGTAAACTCTTTTGAAGCCTCTTTAAAAGCTGTACCTTTTTTGAGAGGCATTTGAAAGTTTTGAAACCAACCTTTAAAATGTACATGTCACAGACACGGACCGCTTTTCGGTTAATGTATAGTCAATTATGTCATAAGATTTAATCCAACGAGGAAACCAACTAAGAAACTGTTCTAGAAGCAGCTCTTATAAATCAGGAACATAGTTAGATGAGCAGCAGTAGTGGTGGTTTAGTAGTAGTAGTAAATGAATTTTGACGCATTTCCAATTTATTAAAGCCTTTCTCAACTCAATGTAAACCTCAGTTTTAGAGTTAAAAACTTAATTAGAAAATAAAATCTACCATAACGCCTTTTTTTATGAGATAGGAAATGAGAGTGGTATTTCATCTTCTATTGTTTAATACTTAAAAGTACTAATAATTTGAAAACCAGAAAAAATCTGTAGGATGGAGTAACTCCAATATTTAAGATGAAAGACCAACTGTAGATTTATTGAACTGATTAATCTTCCTTCGTCTCTCACGAAAAAGACTTCCATATGAAAACAAAATTGCATGCTTTGTATAGCATGAGCTGTCTTTACCGAACTAAATAGGAGATTCTTCCAAGGGTGCTAAGGAAAATGCATTTATCCTCAGGCAGAACAGAAGTACTCATGGTTATGAAGGTCATCCTGGTTTCTAATCTGAGAGAAATATATGTACCATGTTTAGCAGACACATGTACAAGTGTGCCCATAGAAGAGAGAGAAAAGCAATTATAATTGCTGTTCCCCAAATATATCATGAATTCTCAAGGTTTCATATTATGCTTTTACATTCCAAGAACAAACCTTCACAGATCTTGCAGTGAACTGCAATCCTTTTTTTGATTTTTCAAAAAATTATATTAATCCCAAAAGACAATTTTATTCTAGGGAAAGCTGGATGGCAGAATTCTGCTCTCAGCGCAAAGCTTTAGATGCCCACAAATTGCGTGAAACTGTCACTGGAAGTTGCATTTGATGCCAAATATCTGTATTTTCAGCATCTATTGACAGGCCTACAAATAACATATCTAACTAATCTGCAACAGAGGGAATAGCCTGATCTTTGTACCTTACGGAGCTTTTGTATTTAAACATTAGTAAGGAAGACAACTTGGCATAAGGATATTAGAGTGGTTTATACATACAAACAAAGGGAACACAATTGAGTTCCTCTTTGATCACTATTCAAATGAAATCAAACAAAATCTGTAGTTTTCAGGGGGTTTTAGGCTTAATACCATTTTATAGACAAGTTAAGTCCTTTACCACATACACCATCATTACAGCAACATACATGGCATGTGTCTTCCTTGCTCCTTTTGCTTTGTGCTTTTAGGACATACAATAAAGGCAGTTAGAAAAATAATTACTGTTCATCAGAATTGTTCCCCCTTTTTATGGAAATAGACTTTTATACATCTTCAAAGGGTGAAAAATTAAAGAAATTTTGTGCAGGTACTAGAATGGCACAGCTGTCAAGGTCTGATCTCTCTTCCACTGTTTTAATTCTACTGTAGCACAGGAAGGGTACAAAAATTCAATAGGAAAGAATTAAGCAATAGGAAAGAATATAGCAAATCATGACCAATTGTGTGGTGTCATTGAAGAGCATGAAGTGCAGCAAAGTCTAAAAGCTGTAAGTGCCCCATCATTCATTTTTACTGAAAATCCCAGAGAGCTTCTTGTAAACTCAGTATTTGTCACATGGCCCCTAAAGTAGGTCTTTCAAGATTTCAAACAGTTGCTTCACTACTGACCTTCAGAACCATGAGTTATTTCTGTATTTATGGAGTTCACATCATTTATAGATGCCTGAAGTGTTGTGTTAAGAAGCAAAAATACAAAGTGAAAACTGGATCTGTTTGGCTACAAAAATAACACTAAAACCAGCGTTCAAAATATAAACATATGGAGATTGTGAAAAGAATTGCTTTTCCTCTTCCATTTGAAACACTACAGTGATTTTGTTTTCACTTCTAGCCTTTGCAAGGGTTATACTTCTAAACCAAAACCTCTCAATCTAATAAATGAAAGAAATCTCTTCACAATCTGGGATATCCACAGTTCTTTGCAGTTTATTGTCCTCTGAAGTGAAAGATGCAAATAAAAAATAAAACAGTTACCAAAGCGGAGTTTATCATTACTGCACGCTGATTGCTTGGGAAGCCATTGACCTGCATTAACACTTCCCATATTTCTCAACAGACCCATTGGTCTAGTTTGAATTTCAGATTTGCTTACACAAAAATAAATATCACACAGGCAGGAAGATCAGCGGAAGTGTTCCTGTTACAGACCCAGTTTATGAAGTAGGTAACAACTCTGAACGGCATCCACCACCTGATAATATTCCTTAATTTACTCTTTGTGCAAGTGCGTCCTCATGCCCCATTTCAGTAATTTCTCAGGATCTTTTTGTAATTCTTTAATCTCGGATAACCATCGGCCACCTCATCCCACATCACCTCGGTGTTCAGGATATTCTGATCAAACCCGTCTCAAGACCTTTGTTCCATAACAGAAAACTGGTAGTATCTCATGCTGGGTGCGTGTCCCCTTGCTGGTAGGGATCATTTAGTTCTGGTGGCAAGCCATGCCTTCGCAGTTACTCTTGCTGCTGTGGCCAGTGACGGCTTGACCAAGCCAGGCATTACAGAAGCCCCCGGCACAAGTTTAGCTTCTGACGACAAGCAGATGAAGCCATCTGGCTTGGTTTCTTATTGCTCGTAATGATGATGATGGACCTCAAGCATCAGCTCCTGGCTATGCCAAACTGACTTTTTCCTCCCTCTCCATTCTGCAATAGACAATTAAGACCTGGTATTGCACCGAGTACATGACAGAATGCCCGTGGAGAGCTGTGCTTCTTAGGAAGGAAATTCAGAGCCTCGGTACGAAGCAGCAGCAGCAGCCTGCACCCATCCTGTATTCCACAATCTGTAATTTCAGCTACATATCTATTTATTCCAATGCTGCAGTATTCCATTTCTGAATGAGTTCCCACATCATGGTGACACATGCCTAGCATTATTGCATTTTAGACAGCCATCTGTACTGATATATTCAGCCAATAATTTGCCACCAGGAAATTGGTTCCTGGGAATATATTTTATGCAGAGTGCATGCATGCCTCTCTCTAATTTCTAAAATCCATATATCCTTGACGTATCTTGTAGGAAGAGGAAATCCTATTTCAACCTGAACTGTCTATAAAATGTAATGCTTGGTATTAATTAACAGGAAAGAAAATTTATGCCATAGTTTATCAGCAAAACCTTAGCACCAGTGTAACAGCCCCAAAAAGAATAAGTAGTAACATGGAGATGCCAGCTATCTAAATATGGCAAATGGCAGAGAAGAATGAAATAAGTCTAAAGGGACATAGATCCTCTAACTAATGAAAGATGTGCGCTAAAAATAGACATCACTGCAGATAAATACAGAATAATAATTGTAAGAAAAATAATCCAAATGTGGGTTGCAGCATTAGGTGAAGTGATCTTACAGCACCCTGAAAAAGAGAGTCAGGTAGTTATTAACAAGTAATCCTGCAGTATATCATCAGACTGGCTTGTAATACCCATACGTAGTGAGAAACGGCCACCTAACTTCAGATCGTTAAGTCCATTTCCTGTGACACCGGAACAGAGTCTACCAGATGGGAGACACATGAAATATTAAAAAGATACTAAGCATGTACTTTAACTTTGGGCAGAGAGCCAGGGGTAGCAGGAGCACGGGCAGGCAGCTCACAAGGGGGGCTAAGGAGGCAAGAGTCCCTCAGCTGAAAAATGTCACTCGAATTATATGCAATGCAATTTTTATCTGCTAAATTAGGCACTTTTTTCCTTCGCTTTTTTTTTGGGGGGGGGGGGGAGGGAGGGGTGGAAAAGGGGAAGAGAAATAAAAAGAGAAAACTTTAAAGGATAGCTCAACATGCTACAAGAGAAAGAGAAATTCTATTACTTTAAGCTAAGAGAGATGGACTTCAGGAAATAAAGATTTTTTTTTAATTATCAGGGATTTTCCTGTCCTTGCACAGACACCAGGCTGCTAATCAGGGGCTCTCACAGCAGTTAATTCCACTCTGAGTAGGATTAGCTTTAATATTTAAATAAATAATCTCCATGGCTTTGCAGGTTTTGGGTGACAGGAGTCTGGGGATGAGAAAACTGGTAATAACAGGGAAAAACGAAGCCTCCAGCCTCCGCCAGATCTGGAAGCGGAGCAGCAAGGCTGGAAGAACGTTTGAGTGGTCTCCCACAGCCCTCAAGGAACTTTCAGAGGAACTGGTCAGCCAGTTGCAATAAACGTAAGTTCAGTTTGTTCTTAGAACAGAAGGCATTTATAAGTATCTCTAGTCTATTAAGTCTTTCCAGAAAGAATACTTGTTCATAGTGAAGAAGCAGTCTCCGAAGTGTCTATGAAACCCTACATAAATATTATTCTGACTTAAGCAAAATCATCTTTGCTGTGATCGGATTTTTTTCGTGACGTTTACCCAATACTACAAAAATGTTACGTTTTGTAATAGATGTCAGCCAGGTTTTTTATTTCAACAAATTTTTTAATGTCAATTTAAATATTTTTAGGAAAATTCACTTAAAGGTTATTTGGGCTTTGTTTCCTTGGTTTACTGAATAACCTTTCAGCTCTGTATGTTTTGAACTCCTACAGGGCATCGTAACAGTGTTACCAGTACATCACTGCTAGAAGTATTGCTGCGCTTTTGCCTTTTATAGAACACCAATATTTTATGTAAAATGCTTTTTCTAACTCTTGAGGAGGATTTTTGAACCCATTTGGAATTAGAAAGGATAGCCCTTTTCCTTGATTAATTGCTTATATATAACAACAGACTTCGAGGACGATATCACTTAGGGTACAAATTTAAAGGCATGGGAATATTTTGCAACAGGGGTCACATTTTAAGAGATATTTTTTAGAAAAGTTAGGTCAGGAGAAGCAACCAAAGCAGATACTGACTCAGGGTCATCCATCAGGAACTGTAAGGTTATGGTTTTGCGAACACTTCAAGCTGGCACCAGCGCAAGCCTTGGTGCAGCCTTGCAGTGCCTCCAGGGAGGGAGTTATTCCAGATTAACCCCTCCCCACCAAACCCATTCGTCACTGCATGAGCGGGTACAGGGGACAGGCACTCACAGAAAGGGGTACAGCTGAGGGCAAAGGCAGTCTTACTTCTTCCACCACCTTTGCCAGGTTTTGTTGCTTTGCAGAGCTGCGACCTAACACACATTATTTGGACAAAGGGGAAGATTTTAAAATGTTGTGTGTCTACTTCCAATAAAACTGAGAAAATACAGAGTGCTCTGAGCTCCTCACCTCTCCAGGACCGTAGATCCTGTGAGAATCACCCTAGAAGGAAAAAAAACTCATTTCTCCCTTGCAAGTCCCCCCTGCAAGTATCTGGGTAAAGAGCCACAGAGCTTATGTCAGCTACATTTAGGTTCTAAGGTCTTTTGGCATTGCTAGAATGAAGAAAAAAAGAAAGAAGGAAAAAAAGGAAAAAAACAAAGCAGATGTCCATGAGCTGACTACTAGGTTGAAATTCGTTGCATATGTTCAAAAAATACAAGTGACATTTGCTCCCATGTATTACAGGCAGCAGTAACAGAAAATTTGACATGTCAAATAGAGTACATGCCACTTAATCTATCCAGCTTGAGATCTGGAACACAGTGTGTTACAAAGACCTGGGAAAAAAAAAAAAAAAAAAAGAGAAACTAAATCTATGTGAAAAGCTACAGGGAAAAGTGTAAATTCTGTTTTTCAGCCCCCAGCTTCATGATTCGTCCTTTCTGATGTAAATAGCTTCCAACAGAAAGATTTGGGAGTGAAAATTCGTATGAAATGTTGGCAATTCAAAAAATAAAATGTTGAGAGGAATGGCATCATTTGTTTCCTTCAAAATTTCTAAAGTTCTCCTCTTTTATGAAGCATCAGGAGAGGTTTCATAACAGGTCAGAATGAAACCTCTCTGAAATGTGAGCTTTCTCTTCAGTCCTTCAAGAGGACAATGTGTGCCCAAAGTCTAAAACAATCTCTGTATTAAAAAAAAGTTGAAACAGTAATTCAAAGAGTTAACAACCACTGCAAATACATTTACTGCACTTCATTATAAAGTTAAAGTAAATGGAGCATTTAAAAAAAAATAACAGATGCCATCATCCTGGATGGATAATTAACAGCAGACTTTTTAACACTTATATTTAAATGGGACAGAAACATTTTTAAAAGAATTTTTTTGCTGTTGCAAAACACTCAGATGCAAAAAAAAGACCATTCTCCTCCAACAGCCTCCTTAGGGAAATGAACTTCTGAGAGAACACTTCAGCAGTCCAGGTTTCCATATTTCTTGAGAGGAGCGTGGGCAGCATTTTGAGTTCCTGGGTGCAAAAACCAGTGAAGGTTGTACCTAAGCCGCTACAGTTCTGCTGGAGCAGAGTTTATCCTCCTCAGTCTTGCAGACCCCCGGAGCCCAGCTCCTCTGCCTCTGGTGGGCTTTCCAAGGCAACTCTGGCTTGCCTGCCCAAAAATGGGTACTGATCCAGAGCCAAACCTGTGCAGTCCTCTTCTGCACCATCAGTTCAGGTAGAGTTGCCCTCAGGCACCATCCTTTAGCAGGTGCTTGATAATAAAAATAATAACAATGCCCTTTTCCATATGCATTTTTCTTCCACCTTGAGCAATTCGGGCTTCTTTTCCGTCTCCGTGGTTTTGTGGAGACGCACAAAGCCAAGGTTTGCTCAAACCTATTCATCAGAAAACTACACCTAGTTTGCCGTCACTTGGCACCTTTTTTGGCTGCAACAGTAGAAAAACTGGCTCGCGCTGCCAGAGAGATTGGAACCCTCCTCTATTTTCCAGAGGTGATCTCTCAAGGTAAGGATTAACATATTGTTGAGACAGTCTGTGGAAACAAAGCTGCTTTTGCCATTCTCTGGGTCATTTCGAGGCATTGGATAACACCTTCCGCTTTAATTTTAAGGAATACAAAAGCCTTTGGAAAAAAACGGTGAAACTATCAGCTGTGAAGTTGTAAAACTCGCTCCAGGTTGCCAGCTCTGAACTTGAGGTGGGTTGGTAAGGTGGGGCTGTCCAGAGACTGGGTCTGTGCCTGCTATGGGTGGACAGTCAAGACATTTTACTGCCATCCTGGGCCCCTTCAGTACATGGCATGATCCAGCCGTCACCTGCCCCAACGCGTCATTGCAGGCTCTGAGCGTACATCGCCTGTAAAACACAGCCTTTCAGATAAACACAGGTTTCTCGTTTTCCTTTTCTGTTTACCAGGCTCTTATGTGTACAGATTATCTTTCGAATTGAGACACACAGATGCTCTCCTTATTAGTGTGAGAAAATAACAGCGCCGAGGGGCAACAGATCTGTTCATTCAGCAGGTGGGGGAAAAAAATCGTGCAATATGATGATGTCAGACAAATAACAGGAAATTAAGGACAACTATTTTCTTGTAAAACACATTTTAAGTTTGAATAAGCGTTCTGTGTATGTAGTCTCCATATTAGCAGGAGCAAATTGATAATTAAGCTTTTTGACAATCCTAGAAGTAGGAACTTCACCTACAGCAAATGGAAAGCGTGTGGCTTTTTTGGTAAAAAAACAAAGACTCCAAACAATAGAACAAAACAGGCCCTGTCTCATAATCAGGAGCTCCTGTGTTTGCCTGTGCCTACACCTCCAGCTCGAAGCGTGCAGAGGGTAAAGGATGAATATGAACATCCAAGAACGATTATGACAGGAAGTTTACATAATGGTAACAGTATCTGTCATCCTTTGCGATTCTCCCACATGTGATATCTGATGTCTGACAGTGACTCACGGGCCACGGCTCTCATGTGGCTGCTCAGTTAGGTATGACTAAAAGCCAAAGCCAGAACCATGCAAACGGCACGCATGTGTGCCCCAGTGCTGACAGATCAGTGGGCGTTTATTGGTGCTGGTGTCAGACACCTGGGTGCATCATCGATAGAGGGAGGCACATGGGCACTAAATTGCATCTTTTACAGAACTGTGATTTTGAGACGTCTGGGAAGAGAAGTGATACTCAGAGTCACAGTCCCCCCCTCCTGAGAAGTTGTTAAGTTAGCATTTCTGTCTCTGCTTAATTTTCCCAAACTTCTACGTGTATGAAATTGCTGTAGGCAACTGCCCAATGCCTTTGCATCTGCTAGAGCTGTTAAGCAGCTGATGAGGTCTTTTTCACAAGATCTGGCTTTTATTTAATTATTTAATTTTTTTAAGCAATTTCTGAAGATATAGAATCTGTTCCAGCAATATGGTGAGTGCAAATGCTCCTATTGGAGACTTGCTGATATCCAAGATGTCTTACTCCTGCTTATAAAATCATCTTCTGAGCATAAACATGTAAATAAGTACATATAGATGTATGTGTAGAGGAGGACTATTAAGAGACATAAATTTCCAATATCTCAGATTTGTCTACGACTCCCATGAGAGATATGTTTTGACAGAAATTGATAAAGGACAGTCAAGCTCTTCGTGATATTGGTAATGAATATCAACATCTTCAACCATACATAGAGAAGGTAATGGGCTATATTCAGTCCTTAATGTATGGTAAAACTACCACTGAAACTGGAAACTCCTGACTACACACAATCATGGCAACACGCTTCAGTTAACTTGAAAAAGCAGGTAAAAAATCCCTTTTTTATTTAGTTAGATGGATTGTTCTAATACTACTCACAGCATTTTCATGACTGAATGATTTCCCAGGAATACTATGAATTGTTAGTTTATATATAAGATTTGACATATATTTTCCCATGTAGGTTTAAGCTCCCTGAAACGCAGCCTGATTTCACAGGTTCCTTCCTTGTAAACTTATTTGTGAAGGGAGGATCTCCAAAGTTGGAGTCTGTCTGCTTATGGATGGCAGTGAGGCAAAGGACTGTAAAACAAATAAAACCAGGGAGGGGTAAGATGAAAGCACCTCATTAAGAGCAGGACCTCTGCCTGCAGAGATTGTGAACTAGTCCGTCCCCAGTTAGCTGATAGCCTGCTTTCTCAGGGCCAGGGAGGAGGAAGGGGGGGCAGGAATGACACAGGTGCTAAAATTACCCGTGCATGACCTGTATTCTGAGACACCCACGCAGGGGTTCAATAAAGCACCTTAGAATCATAAGGTTGGAAGAAACCTCTGAGACCAAGTCAAACTGTGCCTGTCTCCCCACTAAACCCTGTCCCTAAGAAACTCATCCACCCGTCCTTTAAACACCTCCAGGGATGGTGACTCCACCCCCTCCCTGGGCAGCTGTGCCAATCCCTGACCACCCTTTCAGGGAAGAAATTCTTCCTAGCACCTTTGCTAGGTTTTCGAGCAAGTTGTGAGGTTGTTTGCTATATTCCCTAGCAGCTGAGCTGCATTTCCACCTGAGAGCTCCTTAACAGAGGCTCCTAACTGTATTTGGCTGTGTAGACAAACATGCTCACACCTCTTCTGATAACTACATGTTAAGGAAAGGACCTTGGAGGAGAAACTTCTGGGTCTACATCAGTTCCACCTAAGTCTGTGACAGAGCAAAGGTGGCTGAGCTTTCTGTGACGAAGGTTTCCTCACCCAGGTATTGAGGTATGACCTGTCTTTCCTTCTTCATGTTGCCAGAGCCAGGAGGACTTTGGACCCATCCTTCCCACCTGACAACTGTTTATCATCTGTGAGCATGAGCCATAAACTCTTCTGAGCTGACAGTTCCTCTGGGGCTGGTTTCACCCCCGCCCCCTGAGAGCGCTCCTTAGGGCTGGTAGGGGCTCCTCCAGGCTGCCACGTGTCTGGGGGAGCACTTAGGAAGGACATATCCCTAGGATTTGAACCAGCTTTCTGTCAGTGCAGCAGCACTGGTCTAAGAAGTTCCAAGAGGCCGGTTGGGATTTGCTCCTCAGTTGAATTTATTGAATATTGAGAATAAACCCTATGAGGAGAAACTGAGGGACCTGGGGTTGCTTAGCCTGGAGAAGAGGAGGAGAGGGAGACCTCATCCCTGTCTGCTTAGCCTGGAGAAGAGGCTGAGGGGAGACCTCATCCCTGTCTGCAACTGCCTGAAAGGAGGCTGTGACGGGTGGGTGCTGGGCTCTGCTCACAAGTGACAGCGATGGGACGAGAGGAAATGGCCACAAGTTGTGCCAGGGGAGGTTTAGACTGGACATGAGGAAGAATTTCTTCACTGAAAGAGTGGTCAGGGATTGGCACAGCTGCCTGAGGAGGTGGTGGAGTTGCCATCCCTGGAGGGGTTTAAAAGATGAGTGGATGAGTGCCTTAGGGACAGGATTATAGAAGGGAGACAGGTGCGGTTGGACTCAATGAGCTCAGAGGTCTCTTCCAACCTTATGATTCTTTGAAAAGAAGTAATCAGAAAGGAAAGCCAGTGGTTTTCCATTTTTCTGTGTGAGCTAGCTTCTGTCCTGCCTCCTGCCAAGACACCCTGCCTGCCTTGCTGCCTGTTGAAGTTCTCAGGCATTGCTACTGGCTGTGGATAAGATTAAAAGAAAGTTCAGCAGTAAGAAACCCTTGCCTTTAGCTGCTTTCAGTGGGCGCTGTGTGGCAGCACCAGAGGTGGCTCTGAAGTAGCTCAGGATGCTTTGGCTGCTGCTTTGGGTGATGCAGTACCACCTGAGCAGGAACACTCTTTGCAGCTTGGAAAGAATCTTTAAAGCCCAGTGACTGTGTTGCGCAGCTTACACGGGACATATTTGGTGCAATAAGTAGTGATTTTGCTGCCCTGTGCTGGCCTGACCAAGTGTAGCCACCATTATCTCCTCTCAACACAGCTCTGCCCAGGAGGCAGGGGGCACCGGGGCACTGTGGAGGGCTGGATGCTGATTGCCCTACGTTGCAATGCTCTGGGTCCTTCTCAGTACTCTTTATTTTGTCAGGAACAAGGGTAAAAGTCATGTACTAATACTCACAAAACATCAAGAGATTTAAGATGGGGCAATCAGGTCCAGGGCTCGAATGCAGTAAGCTCCTTGCAGTGGAGGTAGTTCTTTAGTTCCCTCGTATCTCTAGGGAAATGGGCCTGCTGCTCCACCTGAGGCTGAGCTGAAAGACAGCCTGGTGCAACATTTGGGCTCCCAGCTCAGCAGGTCGTGAAGCTGAAGCGGAGTCAAACACCTGAGTGCCTGCTCGGTCACTAATGCCCTGGCTACAAGCTCACTGACCCAGGTTGGTCACCTTCTGTGCTGCAGGTAGGCACAAGCACACCTCAAATCATCCCCGAAACACAAGATTCCCACAGTCTTGCCAAGAAGAGAAGGAAAGGAAAGACTTGCAGCCACCACCACTGCAGCTGCTCACAGCCACGTCCCAGAGGGACACCTCCAGAGCCCGCTCCCAGAAACACTCACCTAGGCTCACCCCAAACCTCCCACACATACACAAGAGTAGGTTGCAAATGAGCAATTTAAAGGACCAGAACCAGGAGGTGGATTGCTTTAGGAACAGGCTGCTCATTAGGTGATTAAGAAGCCTTGGCTGTTCGACACAGGTGCAAGAGAGGCACCAAGGCTTCTTTGTTGGGGTGCTGCTCTCCTGTCAGCTTCACATGTGTTTAGAAATCTAGCCTAGGGCCACTGGTGACTAGAGAAGTGAGAGAAGTCCTGAAGATAAGTTCCCGCCAAACACACGGGTGACTAAGCAGCCTTAGATAATTGATAAGATTAATCACGTCCTCGAATCTTCCTAGACATGTTGGTTGCATCTGCCCATGGCTCCTCGTCAGAGGCTCATCAGGAATGTCCTTGAGAGAGGCAGTCTTTTCATTTCGCATGCTACATTGGTAACCAAATCAGTAGTGGTGCCTGGTAGCCTACATCGTTATATAAATAACTACTAATAACAACAGTTCAAATATTTATCAGGCTGTAAAAGTCTTCTCACCACACCTGTGAGAGCATGGTCTGATTCCACTGGAGTGAGGTCTCACTTCTTGGCAGGTTTGCTGTGCCACAGCAGCTGTTCACTGGAGTGAGTGCCTGCCCAGTGAAGACCATTATATCTCTGCAGTACCGACTCAACAAGTCCATGGCCGATACTTTTTTTTTTAATTACTTACTAATTACCTGTTAATTAGCCGTACAAAAAGCTCCATTCATTCTTCTCCAGCTGGACAGGTCAGTGCATAACGTAACTTCCAAGAATTATGTCTTCCATCAAAACTGGAAAAAACAGAAACCAGTTCAGTTGTGGTCTCTGCAGCAAGTATTTACAACAAAGTTTAACTCCAATTTTAAGTAATGGGTCTATAATGAGGATTTGTGTGGATGCACTTTCTCTGTCTCATTCCCTTTCTTTTTTTCCTTGCCTGTCCCCTGTCAATCCAACTCCTCCTAGGAGGTGTAGCCCACTCTGGGGACATCTTCACGTCCTGCTGGAGGCTGCAGCGCAAGGTGGCACTGGAGTATTATTACACCTTTTGGGTGACTGCTGGTTTCATTCCTATTAAACAAGGATTTTTCCCATAGGGAATACAAACAAATTAGTGTACCTTATAAATAATTACCTTTATGTAAATGCATGTGATAAGATAAATGCAATCTGAAATGATTAACTAACCTTCCATTTAACAACATTTCTGACATTTGATTCGGGGAATGAAGTCCAACCAGCTTTCCCATGCCTTTTACTGTGGAATACCAAGGATGTGTAGTGGTCATTAAAGCAACCCAGCTATGCTTTGATCTTCTTCTTCATGTAGGCTGAAAATAGGAAAAATTAGGGGGAAAAATTAAGGAAGCAAACCAGTCAGCCAATTTTTCTTGTCCAACCAGGGTCAGCTTCCACTAGGGGAGGAGCACCTTCTTCTGCGTGGCTCCTCTTCATTTGACCTCTGCTTCAAGTTAGATCTCAAGCTTACTTGGAGCCTCGAGTCCCAGCATCACCCAATCAGTGCAACATTGCATGGTGGCCAGCTGGGAAGCTGGTGATCCAGTAGTATTTTCCCAGGGTTGGTCCTGAGCTCATTGAAGCTGTCTGTCAGTAGCTTCATGTTCTGGTCCAAGGTCTGGAGCAAGCTCGTGCACTGTTCGTCTGGGGATTTCTGCACCACACCTTCCTGCCCAGTGTAGACATGTCCCAGGTCTATCATCATTTACATCTGCTAAGCATTCAGACAAAATAATTAACTTAGATTTGCTGGCACGCATTCTTCACTCTAAATTATTTGTATCAAAGAGCATTATTTCAACAAAATCTTTATATTTAAATCATGAAGAGTAAACATGAGAAGACTCAACAGTAACAACAGTGATTAAAAATGCAGAAAAACTTGACTGAGTTTTCTGGCACAGGCAGATAATTAAGAGGATTTTTAAGGGGTTTCTGTGTAACAGGTAGAGATTTAGTAGTGTTTTGTGTTAATCACCTCTAGGCTGCAGAGGCAGTACCACTGCATAAAATAAATGGCCATAAGGCTTAATGGTTTTTGTGTTTTTATTTAAAGTGATTTCATATTACAAGCTCGTGCCAAGAGGTTCATTTTATTCCGAGTTTCTGCTTTGAGGACTGTTATCCGTGCTGTGCATATACAACTGTTTGTCCACACAGTTATTGGAGTCTCTATGAATAACTTCCAGGTGGCATTCAAGCTTCTCTGTTTTTTGGTCCCCAAAACAACTTTTGACAGATACTGATTCGTCCATTTTAACTTCCTACAATGCTGTATCTGCTGTAATTATTATTGTGATTCATGAAAAAAACATTCTCTTAACAGGCTAGGAATATCTTTTGCATAAGAGCATACCTGCTGCAGGAGTGTCGTACAATACCTCTTGCAATCAGTGGAGGAAATTTAGTAGTGACTTCTCTACAACGAGAATGAAGTTCTAAACTGTTCGTGTAAGCTGGTTTACATCCTAGGTTTTGGGGGTTTTTTTGAGGGAATTGTTCTTCTCATTTTATTCAGCTCATTTTTATCCAGCCAGTTTCAGCCACTTTTTTACTTCTGGATATTATCACAGTATCCTAAGGTTGGAAAAGACCTTTCAGATCGAGTCCAACCTATGACCCAGCACCTACACCTACTCCGACTTGTCAACTACACCATGGCACTAAATGCCTCATCCAATCTCTCCTTAAACACCTCCAGGGACGGTGACTCCACCACCTCCCCGGGCAGCGCATTCCAATGGCCAATCACCCTCTCAGTAAAGAACTTCTTCCTAATGTCGAGCCTAAACCTTCCCTGGCGAAGCTTGAGACCGTGTCCTCTTGTTCTGTCACCGGTCACCTGAGAGAAGAGACCAACCCCTGCCTGACTACAACCTCCTTTCAGGCAGTTGTAGAGAGCAATAAGGTCTCCCCTGAGCCTCCTCTTCTCCAGGCTAAACACCCCCAGCTCCCTCAGTCGTTCCTCACAGGGCTTGTGCTCCAGCCCCTTCACCATCCTCATTGGTCTCCTCTGGACGCACTCCAGCATCTCAACATCTTTCTCAAACTGGGGGCCCAGAACTGGACACAGCACTCAAGGCGCAGCCTGACCAGTGCCAAGTATAAGGGGATGATGACCTCTCTAGTCCTGCTGGCCACACTATTCCTGATGCAGGCCAGGACACAATTATGTTCCAGCACTAAGACTTGCCTTGATGCCTTTTGCCATGCACCTCTTCTGTTGCAAAGTTCTCAAAGGGCAGCCTGAGATACCTTTGGGTAAGACTAACAAGGTGCCACTTACCTCGATGAATTCAGGTGGTGTTTGAGTCTCTTGCAGCTGCAGTCTCCTCCATACATGCAAAGTGTTTGTCAGCACAGAGCCCAGAGAGCTGGATGCGTCACATCTTAAATTCACCCCTCAGCAGCCCCATTTTCTCTGAAAGGCAGCTAGAAACTATGGCTCACTCCTCTGCTTTAAAGAGTGGTAGGAAAGGGGACACCAAAAGTTTTGGGGAGATGAGAAGGCAGAGGGCCTGTGAGTTACAGACTAATTATTTCAGATCCTGCCTCTCAATGCCCTGCTAGTTATGCCAGCTTTCCATAAACAAACTTTGGGAATCCATGTTCTAATAGTATCTCTCCGTCTTCTTAATGGTTATGTTTTTTCACTCCATATGGCCACTTCATCTGCATTGAGCCTCCTCACTTACAACAAAAAATCCTTCTGTCGCTTCTGTGTTTAGCCAGGTCTGTTGCTCAGATGGTGCAACCACTGAATGGTTAAACGGAGTCTCTGTAAAATGTTGTTGCTCTAGCTATAGGCAAGGGCAGAAATAAATATCTTTGGTACCATATCTATTTAACTGAAAATCTAAGTAGACCTCCAAATCTGTGCGCTCTGTCACATATGTTAGAAACAGATCCTCTATGAATTGATTTGTAATAACCATTCCTACCACCACCTCCTCTTTCCTAGAAGCCTAATTGCTCTTGATTATATCCCAATTGTGTCCAAGCAAAATTATCTGAATTGAGTGGAGCTGAGAGAGGAACTGAATGTTGTTTTAACACCATAATACTTTGGCTGTGCTGGACCAAAGGTCCCTTGACTCCAATACTATCTGACAAGGAATGTCAGGAACACAGATAAGAGCAGAGGAGCAGAGTGAACCCCATGCAATCTCTGCCCGTTAGAAGCCATATATAATGTCCTTGCACGTGGCCTTTTCTTCTATTAATTTGTCAAATCCTTTATTGAGTCCATTGAAATCCTTAGCATCAGCGGCATCCTATGACAAACGTATTTCAGCTGCATTTTGCACGACCAAGCACTTCCTTTTGTTTCTTTTGAACTTGCCAGATGATAATCTTATCTGGCCTACCCTAATTCTTATCATATGCAGAACAATGATCTACTGCTCCTGCTTCACTTTCTCCACTGCCACTAGTAATTTCATAGATCTCTACCGTATTTTTCTGTAGGCCTTACTCTACTGCGTTATTTCTTACAGGACTTATACCATGCTTCCTTTTGTTCACTGTTATTATCATTCCCTGTTTGTCGTTTTGTTCTGCTTTATGCTTTTTGAGAGAAGTAACAACAGTGATTAAAAATGTAGAAAAACTGCACATGGTAGCAAGACCATTAATTTAGACAGTGACAGACAGGACCCCTCCTCTCCTCTCCTCTCCTCTCCTCTCCTCTCCTCTCCTCTCCTCTCCTCTCCTCTCCTCTCCTCTCCTCTCCTCTCCTCTCCTCTCCTCTCCTCTCCTCTCCTCTCCTCTCCTCTCCTCTCCTCTCCTCTCCTCTCCTCTCCTCTCCTCTCCTTTTCCCAGGTAGGATGAGAAGGTTTTTTCTTTCAGGTAATCACAATAGATGGTCTCTACAATCTTCCTCTTGGTCTTTTAAAATATGGTCTTACATCTTTGTTCCAGCCTTCTTTTGCCTAAAGTCCTACTTCCACTAGACACTTACGTCTCCAGATGACCTGCTGGACCTTTATTAGAAAAGGAAGATGATTTAATTGGGGACTGGGCAGTTATGGCAGCAGCTCAGCTGCTTCATGCTCAGAATTCTGCTTTCTGTTTCTGGTGATGCATTGTTTCTGAATTTCCACCTGCATGCTTCCTCTTAACAGCTCCACTCCCAATATCACCTTTATTAGCTCAGAGCTGTAACCAAGTCTCCAGCAGCCCCTGTGGCAAAGCACTGCTGTAAGGGACAATGCCCTTTTTTTCCCATTACCGCTTGGTGTGCCTTCAAAGTTCACTTCTCCTTTCCAACCTTGCCTCCTCTCCTGTTGAGAAAGCAGATTTTTCAATCAGAGTATCTGGGCAGCCGGTTCAAAGGCAGGCTAATTCTTCAGCACCACTATAAATAAGCCTGTCTCTCTCCGCTCCTCCGGTTCAGCAGCCCAGGCCCCCTGGTACCATAGAAGTCCCTGTCACTGGAACCTTTGCTCTGTGACTGCACATTCTGGGGCAGCAGGGCATGTAACACACTTTTCAGTCTTCATATGCCAAGATGCAGAAAATCAATGTTAATGTCCCTACAAAAAAGGACTAGCCGAGCGAAAGGCTATCAGTATTGCCAGACACCTTCCTGCACCGGAGGAATGAAGAGAAACGCTACAAAAATAAAAAGAGGTTCGGTGCTTTTTTGCAGCTGGTTACTGTTGTGGCAGTGATTATCTGTGTAACACAGTGCAGGGGCATGTAAATGGAAAAGTGAGTGTCTCCTTCACAGCTGTCTTAAGAAATGTTTTTTTGATAAAACAGAAAATTGAAAGATTATGCCTTCTTTGCCTGCCTATTAGTAGATCTCACTCTGTTCGTGTCAGCACAGAATCAGAGATCAAACAAGAAAATCGAAAAGCAGCATCTAGAAATCTATAATAGTTGGGAAAAAAGTGTTGAGAAAAATTTCCCAAGAAAGAAGTAATTAAATAGTAAAGTAATAGTACTACAAAGGTCTCCCTGTAGTTTTAATTAAACTCCCTAGTTTGCATCACTCAGCAATAACTGGCTTTCTCTTATCTTGCTGCATCTGTGGCACAATACCACCCATATCTTAATTTTTTAAGCCCTTACACTAGTTTCAAAATTTACAATGGTTGAACTCCACAGATGAGAAAGTAGAAAGCAAAAAGAGTGGAGAGAACAAATCAAAACAATCCATTCAAACCAAACTGTTTCTTAAAAGCTGAACATTAAATGTCTTCAGAATATTTTACTTCAGGGTTTTGACAGAGACAAATTCTAAAATCTTGGAATACATGGTAGGAAATAAGTCAACAGCTTTTGTCAGCGAATAACACATCAATGGGAGTTATTTCAATCATATGAGAATCTTAACCTTTGCAGCTGTGCCTTTCTAGGGATATTTTGAGTGGTGCATGAACTGACACTCTTTTGTATGCTCGCACAAGGCTTGCTCTTGTTCTGCTGGTTTTCTTTGTTGTGTCTGCTGCCACTGACCGCTTCCTTTCCAACTGCATCCTCAAACAATTCCTCCGCACTCTGAGCATTGCAAGCTTGGTTTTATTTAGCCGTGTTGTGCACGACTCCTCCGTTAGTGGACAAACCCTGATACATACAAAATATTAGCACAGCTTTTGGTGTAGGGAAAGCCTTTTCAGGCACTGAATGTTCAACAGGTGCATTCAGCTGGTGTTTTGTTTTCCTCTAAATACCCTCTAAATAACAGCATAATTTAAGCAACTTCAGAAAGAAATAACACTGAGTGTAAAGATCCAAACATAATAAAGCTGTGAGAAACGCATTAATAAAATGTACTGGATTACAAACCAGGTGATTCCCTGAAAACAACTACAATAGAAAAGTTTGATGTGAATTTCTTCCTATTAAAACCCAACTGTTTGCAGAATTACGCCGATATCACTGTGTAACCCATTTTAAAAAAAAGAATAACACAGACTGAAAAAGATTACAATAGGACAAGTTTGAGGGATTATATCAGAAAATAAAATATTCAAGCACAAAATATTATTGCAAAGAAACCAGACGGGCCCATAGGCATTTAAACCACAATATCCTATAGGGTAACAAACATGCAGACACGGTATCAGGAAAAGAAATCAGGCATTTTGAGTGCTGCATATGCTCAAAATATATAAAATTGAAAACAGAAATTCAATAAATAATGCAAAAAATAATCTGAATCATTAAATTGATGCTGATTTTCTCTGAGCATTGCTTGCTTAAAACTTCAACAACACTGTCTAAAAAACCTAAAATAGCCACAGCTTTTACTACGTTATTTTATGCTGAAAGAATCATAGCTTACTGTGTTTCTGCGGCATGTGAAATAATTTTAATATTTGCACCACTGAAAAACATGGTCAGTTTTCTCCTCCAAAAAAGGTTATACTTTGTTAGAAATTCACTGGTGATAGGATGACTGTTGGGCTGTGAATGCATGTGTAAATAATGAACTCAGCGTGCACAGCACTGTCAGTTTCTGTATATAAGTAAATCACATTCTGGGGGTTTTTACTAATAAAAGTGTCTCATCTATATATAAAGTAAAATTATATTTCTCTCTGAGATAGAGAAGATTTTCGTGATAATGATTTTTTTATATATTGTAACATACATACAGCCATGAAACACATGGAATACACACTCTGAGAAATTTGGGTTGGTTTGACTAAGATGTTTTTCCCAACAATAGGGAAAATAAATATTCTGTAGATTGTGTTTTTAACAAGAAAATTCAAGAGTAGGTGATTATATTATTCTGTGAAAATCAAATTTTTTTGGAATAGTTGCAGGGTTGTCCCAGAGCAACTCCCTCCTGGCCAGACATCAGGGGTGTGTGAGGACTCCCAGCCCTGGGGGAGGCCAGGGATGCTGAGGGGTGCCCCCAGCACCTCCCAGCAGCACCACGCCCATCCCAGGGCGGCAGGGCTGTCATAGCGTGCATCCATCTTCTGAAGCTCAGCCCAGGATCCAGCAAAGGTTTCATCTCCCTGCTTCCCAGAATAATCTCCCTTTTGACAAACGTGCGTTATTGCCAGTGGAACGCTATTTTTGTGTAAAATTCCCAGCCATCCCTAACCCGGAGTTAGCGCTGTTGCCTTCCACAGCCTGTTTTCTACAGCCAACACAGGTTGTAGGTCTGGTGATGAATACATCTTTGACGTCAAGAGCACGCCAGACAACTGCGTTTCAGCTGTGTGTACCCTGCTGTGCAGGATCAGGTCTCCGTTCCTCTTCCGACGTGTTTTACAAGCAAGTTGTGCCAGGGGAGGTTTAGACTGGACATTGGGAAGAATTTCCTCACTGAAAGGGTGGTCAGGGATTGGCACAGCTGCCCAGGGAGGGGGTGGAGTCACCATCCCTGGAGGTGTTTAAAAGACGGGTGGATGAGTTCCTTAGAGACAGGGTTTAGTGGGGAGACAGGTATGGTTGGACTCGATGATCTCAGAGGTCTCTTCCAACCTTGTGATTCTATGATTCCACGATTCTATTACCGCAAAACACACCTCTATCACAAAAAAATACAGCAACAATAAAAAAGTGTCACTGCCTTTCCCTTGGTACACTCTGTCATTATCAGGTGTTGCTCATTGATGAAGCCAAACTTCCCTCTGATATAAATCTATAAACTTCTATGGTTTGGTGCTTCTTTTTTTCACATTAGGAAACTATTAATTTCGTAGTGTTTATGAACTGTTAAATATGACTATACCTATTTTTCTCTTTTCTACAGTCTCAATTTTCTGCAGAGGATACCACATGAAAATATAGTGATATAAATCTGGATGAACCTGCAGACACATTTATTCCTGATGTATTTTAAGAGCTTTAAGCAAAAACACAACACAGCTCGCTAGCTTCCCTTTTAATGGTCCTGAGGCATACAGCAACAGCTTCTTATATTGATTCACTACACAATTTGCTTTTTGCCAGTTCTCAAAAAATCAAGCAAGCCTATATCACCAAAATTTAAATGATAGCTTTGGTTCACTTCATGTTATCTTTCTCTAATACTCACAACATGTATGTACTGCAACTCACTTGCTCTGATTGCTCGGTATTTATCATCACGGTGAATAGTTCTTACCCAACTTGTGTATTAATTTGGGTAACTGGCATAAGCTGGATCGAGCATATTTTTAGGTGTTCAGTTAAATTAGAAAGCCATCCTGTAGAAATGCCACCAGCACCAATCTCTCAGGGCATTTGTGTACAACTGTGGGTATAGGTAGGATTCAGGTTAGCTATTTTTTCATTCAATGGAATCTGTCAGAGCTTTTCTTCCAATTCTAAACACGCCTGCAAGACTAGTTAACATGTTACAAGAAGAGATGTTGACTGAGATTTCCATTAGCCTCTAACTTAGCACCAGTGAGATTTTTCCAGAAGCCTAACGAAAGTTAGACCAAGCCAACTACTTGCATTTAACAAAACAAACAAACAAACAAAAGTGCTGTGTCCTTTTCTGTTCTCTCCTCTCTCTGGCAGATCAGTTGGTCAGATATTATAACACACCATCAGTGAGAAACAGTGCCTGTAACGTTGGCCTAAGTGAGCAAGGAACGGACTGGAAGCAGTGAGGAGGAAATTTAGTGAGTGCAGAATACGCCTGAGCCCCATCACAACAAGTGCAGCTTCTGCAGGTGTGAGAGGAAGGCAGCGTATGGAAAATTTTTCAATCCCAGCTTCTTTTCCTCCCTACTAGCTTTCCTTTCAGTTTAGGAATCAAGAAAGAGGTCATGGTGCTTTATTCAATGCTCTTCAAGTCATCGCCGGGCTGTTTGTCCATCAAGGAGCCTCAATGCTTTGACAGAGGAGATGAGCGAACACTGTCTCCCTGTTTCCTTTACAACCTGCATCTGAGAGAGTTCCTGATCAGAAGGGAAAAAACCCTTTCTAAGTATTCTGAGTCACAAGGCTCCATTCAAACAGCTCCCTTCAAAGGTGTAGCAGGTTTTTATACAGGAAAACACTTCTTTTTTTGGAAGAAAATACTTTGGCTCAAGAAAGCGCTACTAAGTGCCCATCCCACACTGCATTCCAAGTGGGAGTGTTTCAGCCCCACGGAGCCCGCAGGACCGGGGGTGCTGCAGGATGACTGCTGAAGGACCATAAAAATCAGTTGAGTACAGACAGTCACAGCCCACCTCCCTCCCATCCAGCACAGATACCTGTGCATCCCGTTCTGTGGCTTAGAATATCAGAAAAATAAAAAATATGCCTAGATAAGCTGTTATTTAGAGATAGCCTCCCTCTCTAGGTCCCTCTCCTGGTTGCTGCTTCACCCCCTTTCCAGCCGTTTTTCCTCCCTGTCCAGACACATCCCTCCCCATCCCCTTGCACACCCCAAGCCAACAGCTCGAAGGGGGTAAGCGCTGCCTGGATCCCAGCGAGAAAAATGCCTTGGAGCCCAGCACAGGTCCCAGTCTGGCCCTGGTGTCCCAAGAGCCTCCACGGAAGCCTTGGGACTCCTTTTCTTTATCCTGAGGAAAATATTAATGATTATTATTCAGATATGCCTTTCTTAATGCTTTTATTCCTCTGTTTCCCACCTTACAAACAGCAAATAGAATTAAACTTTCCGACAACTGTTGATGTGGGAAAGGAAGAGCAAACACTGACTTGTACATACAGTCCCTTAAAGACTCTGCTTCTTATTTACCAAAAACTTCCTTCTGTTATTCAGCTTTAGTGAGTCTGGATGATTTAAACAAAAGATTTTGAGTAATGCACTGTTCCTTCTGCCCTAGTGGGCATGAGAAGAGCAGAAGCCTTCCACACAGGCCTAGAGCCACAGTTAAGGTTTTGTTCATCCTCTCTGACTCAAGCACACAGGGGCAAAGCCTACAAACTTATTACCACAACACTGGCTTTTCTAGACATTTCCCACAGGGTCCACAAGGTGTGAGAGACCTCTTATAGCATCAAGGGATGACTAAAAAGCAGCACATGGAGGTACCAAGAACCCCAAGGAGACCCCATCCTGCAGCCAAGGGACAACAAAGCAAAGACCCACTCACAAAGGACACGACCCACTGCAAAGGCACAGGTTGTCCCCAGACATCCTTGTGCCACCGCGGCAGCCAGCAGGGTATAGGAGGTCTGCAAGTGTTTCCCTGGGAGAGCATTCCTCAGCTGGGGCAGCTGCTGGGTGTCTCCTCTTCCCACAGGCCTTGCTACGGAGGGTTGTCCATGGGTGTCGGTATTTGCTTCCAAGGTAAAAATGTTTACTGAAAGGCTGTCAAAACTCGTCGTCGTTAAATAGGTCAAACTGGCTGGAGCACTGTGAGGGCTCCTCCTGAAGCCTCACCAATGTGTCCTAACTACTGTAATTTCATTCTTGGTCTTTTTTGCCATGTCCAAACCCAAGCCACACTGACAAATTAAAGTTAATTCTGAAACTCACTCTAACTTTTGTCCTAATGCAGCTTTAAGCCAAAGGCAAAGAGTTAGTGCTTTAATCCACTTCACCATCTATCCCTCTGGGGGTTCATAACTCAGCCATGAATGTTTGTTTTGAGCTGAAACTTGCAGTGCAGGTTCTCCGCCAAGGAGCCGTGGCAGGGCGGCAGGTGGCTGCTCTCCAGCAGGCACCGCAGCCGCCGTGCAGCACATGGTGGGGACACACTGAGGAAGGCAGGGGAGAGAAAGGGCAGAGCCCCCCTGCATCAAAGGAGGTGGGAAACATGGCAAGGTGCAGTCTGGAAAAGGAAGGAGAGAAAAATTACAAGGCGTACCTATGATAACACCTTTGTATTTGGCTTGCAGACTCTGACTCTATTCTGGTTTGGCTGTCTTGACTTTTCGCTCTGCAAGTTCTTTGTACAGGCTTTCTTATCATAGAATCATAGAATCATAGAATCAATAGGTTGGAAGAGACCTCCGAGATCATTGAGTCCAACCATGCCTGTCTCCCTACTAAACCCTGTCCCTAAGAAACTCTTTCACCCGTTTTTTAAACACCTCCAGGGATGGCGACTCCACCACCTCTCTGGGCAGCTGTGCCAATCCCTGACCACTCTCTCAGTAAAGAAATTCTTCCTAATGTCCAGTCTAAACCTCCCCTGGCTCAACTTGTGGCCATTTTCTCTCGTCCCATCGCTGTCACTTGTGAGCAGAGCCCAGCACTCACCCCGTCACAGCCTCCTTTCAGGCAGTTGTAGACAGGGATGAGGTCTCCCCTCAGCCTCTTCTCCAAACTTCTGATCCTGATTAGGTGGTGGTGGTGTCAGCACCATGCTCTGAATCATCATAATTACAGTTATGAAAACATCAGTGTGACTGGTTCACATTTCTAGAACTCACCAATTTTGTATATGTAAGCATACATTTTAGCATCTTTGCAAGATTTATGCAGATTTTTGTAATGCAGAATAAGATTCAAGCAAACAATGCACTTCATCTGAGGTCCTAACACAGTGCTGCCGGCGTATCTCAGGCTTTAGGATTTGGGTGGTTTTATAATGCCCTTGGGAAGAGTGGAAACGCTGTCTCCATTTTACAGAAGAGGATCTGAGGTACAGAGAAGCTAAATCACTTCCCTGAGGCTAGGTAGGATGTCTCAAGCAAAGCAAAGAATGGAAATGTTTCATAAAATCCAGATTGCTGAAGTCCTGTGATAGACTTCCAAGCACGGGGGCACTGAGATATGAACTATGACCTTTACTGGCTAGAAAATAAAATTAGACATCCTGTTATCAGAACACAAAGTACTTTATGTATGCCGTGTTTACTGATAGTTTTCCTCGGTTTTGATTTCTAGAGTTAGATCTTTAATCTCTTTAATGTAATGCTTGGTGGAATTATATCAGTAATGGACGTAATGAAAGATTTTCCATTTCTAAAATCCTTTTTCTGTTCTGACATGCACTTTCAAAACACATCTTATTGAACAGCTCTTTTGTTTTGCTTACGTAGCTACTTCTTTCTTTAGAAACCTTTCCATGGGTAACAGTTAGTTAATCTGAATTTTGAAACTCCAGAAGGAAGCTTTATAACCTACTGTCATCTCTGTATGGCTATACACACCACTATCCTGATCAAAGCTACACCAGTAAAGATGGTTGTGGCTATAAGCATGTCAAAAAAACCATCTTAACAGGCCTAACATTTATTTAACAGGGGCACAGTCACTCAAGCCATAAATTTCCTAACATTTTTTTGATTGATCCACACTGTTTCATTTGCAGCAGGGACCAAATTTCAATACAAAAATACATGGAAAAAGCATATTCTTCATCAACTTCTGACAAGTCAGTCTGAGGACAGGCATGATTAAGCAAGTATGTGAACGTGAATAGATGAAAAGTTGAGGTGTTCTTGGAAATGCAGTGCAAAATGCTGCACAAAGATCTGCCCACTTAATTCTGGCTGAGAGAGCATTAAATGATCAATCAACAGCTCACCCACACAACCATTCACCTTCAACGGAAAAAGGGACAGAACCTGCATGGGAAGAAGAGCCTCTTATTCAGGCAGGCAGTTGCAGAAGCTGGAAAGCTGATAGATGAACTGTTCTTATGAGAAAAATACATCTCGGTTTCCCATGGTACCTCGGTGTCACCCGCAGCAAGCTGTATCAAACTGGAGGACTTGGCACAGACTAGATAATTCTGTGCTTCCTAGGTAAAATGGCCACAAAAAGGTGTTGAATGAACACAACAGCCACAATTGACCACTTGCACGGGCTCTTGCAACAGAACATAATCACCAGGTTTGCATTCCTCTTTGTTATAAATCCCCATCACACTCCCATCGGCATGCAAATAACAACAGTTCGTATGTGGCCACACTGATGAGGCACTTCCCTGCCCCATCCCACCGCATCTCTGCCGTCCTGACACCAGCAACTCCACTTTAGCCAAGTATGTTGCACAAGAATGGCTTTTGCCAGGTGCCATTTAGCAGATCAAAAACACCAGTGGTCACTCCCATTTCTTGAGTTGTTGAGTCATTAACAGGAAAAATAGACAATGATTCACTATATATGCATGAGATGGGTGCATTGCGGTGCCGTGCCTAGTAACCAGCTGTTATGCCACAGAGAAAAATCTTTGCATCCTTTCCAAAGAGTATTTCACTCTATGCTAATGACATAAAAAGCTTATTGAGACCCACAAGTCTGATCCTTATCTACAGGTACTTTGCACTCTAGGTACCAGTATATTCTCAATCAATGTAGATGTGCAAAGGAAAGACTTAAGAGGGTGATCTTAGGAAAATTAACATAACCTTCTTGAAAGACAAGCTCACATTTCAAGTACATGTGATATTTACAAATACAAAACTGATTTCTCTTGTACATCTCACTCCGTCTCATTCCTGGCACTACGAAAAGTGGCTCAGCTTTGTTTTTTAATGTATGTCGCTGAACATTCGCCAGCCCAAGTGAGAAACCAAGCCCGCAGGCAGGCAGAAGGGCATTACTGAGGATTCCCTTTGAGACAGAAACATGAACAATCATTAAGCTTAGTATTAACACAGGACATCAAAAGATGCCTCAGCAGAGGTCATGCATCTTACCTGTCTTCTCATTTACAAAGCCAAATTAGCACAAGCATTCTTTGAAGTACCAGTGTTTACTCAGGAGCCGTTAAATCATTGCTGGGTCCTGGTAAAGATCTAATGACTAAGCAAAAGCATTTTGCATCTCATTTCAACTCTGCACGCTGATTTGAACAGGTGCTCCAGTCATGGAGTGCATTCTACACTGCAAGCGCTAGCAGAAAAGGGCTTGTAGCAGTCACCACCTGCCTGGCAGCAATGTGTCACCTGCCCCCTCGGTCACGTGTCTTTACCTGGCAGTAAAGATCTTGCACTCGATCTGCTTTTTATTAAATGGCACAGGAGCAAGATGAATTGATGTCCTTGCATCCGGTTCCTAGAGTCCTCTGTCTAGTCCTTCTCCACACCCATGTTCTCACAAAAGAGGCAGAAAAAAACTCCTCAAATAAATAAACAAGCATTCTTGATGAAGAGAGACGAGGAGACAGCTACTGGAGAAACATCCTAGCTCCCTGATTCCCAGGAAACAGCACTGGCCCTTCCTGGTGGCCCTCTCTGGACACAGCAGCATTTGCTGACACATAGCGACACTCTGCGCTCTGCCTCTTTTGGAGCTTTTCTCTTTCCTTTGGGGGATTAGTAAATGTGCTTGCTTCTCTGATATTTGTCTTTTTGGTCTAGAAATAGCCCATAAATAATATTTCAGCAGAATGAGAACACGCTGACTTCTGATGTTTTCCACAATAGATGGGCTGATGTGAATATGAAAGATGATGTACTTGATTTGCTTCAGTTTTATCAATCTCTAGAGAGTTTAATCTATCCAGAAGAGAAGTGTCTGTCTGATTTTCTTCCTATGTGACTGTCAGTTCATCATCTTGTAAGACAGAGTAATTCTGAAAACAAAAAAGGAGAATTCATAAGGCAATTTGATGTTTTACTCATCCTATTTGTAGTCGACCTCTTTTATGAGAATACGTTGAGATATGGCCAGCTACCATCAAAAAGGTGACACCCGGATTCAGTGCCCAAGCTTTGAAAGGAAGAGGTTTTCTGTATGCTTATCAATATTTACTGAATTGAAACTGTTGGATACAGCTTTATAAAATTGATCTAAGGGGACAAGTATGACCAGCACAGAAAAAGCTGTACAATGGTGTAGAACAAGGGGTCTCTTGCTCAGTGATCACCAGCAGCCAGACTCCAGAGAGCCACAACACCTCCTTAAACGAGAGACCTCGTCCCTTACCTGAGGGAGCACCAATTGCAACCAGTCAGCTTTGAGGTTTTCCATTGGCAAAAAAACCCAGAAGACAAATTTAGTTCCTGGTACCTTCAGCTTGAATTCTGGTAAATACGGCCTTTCCCTGTTTTTATCAGACACACAAAGCCCCAAGTGACATAAAAATATGTAAGGGCATAAAACAAATGGATGTTGAGCAAGAGCTTCTGCTTTTCTTCCCTAGTCTTATGAGGATAAGGTGACATTCAATTACATTAAAAATTGGCAGCTATGACTAAAGGAGATCCTCTTCCACATAATGAATGAATGGAGGTCCTGGCCCCAGGATGTCATTGAAAAGAAGTGCTACTCCTCGACTGATGAAGCTGCAGGGATCTGCACATGCTCCATGCCTGGCCCTGGAAGCACAGTTGTCTCCCTGGGACTTCCCAGTATTAACAGTCTGTAGGATCTAGAGATGACTCTTTGAAGGAATTTTATAGGAAAAGAATGAGAAAAAAAGCCTCCTTTGACATGTTGTTAAATGTTTGTTACATCTGACACCTGCACAGCAACTGTGGAGATGATGGAATTCACCAGCAACAACTAGTGACATGCAGTTTTTCACAAGCAGTAAAGCCCTGACAATTCCGCTAGGGCTAGAAGTTTCATTGCTAATGATTTAAGAATTTAAGATGATTAATACTTTTAGACAATGTTTATCAGCTACAAAATCTTAAGAGGTTTAATGTTTTCATTTCCACCATAGCCTGCATTTTTCTGTTGACTTTAATGTTTATTTTGATGATCAAAAATCAGATCTGACACCCACTTTCAATAGCACTTTGGCAAAATCAATAATAAAACAAACAAAGGTCTCCTGTCAGGTGGATATTTTTTGAAGAAATTCTGAGTGTAACTTTTGACTAAGGACAACTAGTCCTGGTTCCTTTGTTACTGGCAACTTTTTTGCCACGTTTTTTAACAAACACATTCATGCTGTGTTTGTCAAAAAAATAGATTTGTTAAAAAATTCCATGATACACACAGCATCTTCAACAGGTTGGAAGTCACTCACGAAGCTGCCCAATTCAGCTCTGCAAGACCTGGAGTGGTATAAATTGAATATGTCCTATAGTCATACAATAGCTTTTCATTTCAAGTTTTATTTTTAACAGAATTAGGTGCCTCAAAGACTGTTTTCATCTAGATAACTAATAGGGAAAATATAACAACAGGTGGAGTCAGTATCTGCCCAAATTGCAGCACAAGTGCACCAGAGTTATTGACAGGGAGTTATTTTCAGAGTATGTCAAATACCAGACTAGAATTTAATTTTGTAGTTCAAATAACATGCAAGTAGTGTACAGCACAGGCTGACTAAGAAGAGGACCGGATTATGTTGGATTCCTGTGCTAGGTAATGCATCTACAAAAATGTACATATATGAACTGTTTTAGCAGTAAGACCAAAGCTACGTCCCACCCAATGCCCTGACTCAAATAGCTGCTCTAGCAAATACCCAAGGAAGAGTAAGACAAGCAACAGCTCAAGACATGCTAGCACGGCTTAGAAGACCAGCTCCTGAATTTTTGTACTTCAAAATAAGTAAGCAGCAAGTTTAAGGACACTTCTTTCCTCAAAAATATTTGCAAGTAGATTTACAACCAGAGATTGTAATTTTCAATGCTGTAATCCAAGTAATTTGGAGTAAGTACAGCTGCAGTGTTACTGGTTGAAGAGGATACACGATTATTAAAAAAAAATCAGCTTCACCAAAGCTGATTTTATTCAATTTTAGAGGATAAGATCATGGCGGTGTGATCTCTCCCACAGGAGAAAGGCAATTGCGCTGCTCTCCTCGCACAAATTGCTCTCTGAGCTTCTTTTGGGCAGGAGAAAGAACAGCACCCACCAGCAGCCAGGTGCAAGGTGCTGCTGCTGCTGGATGGCAGCAGCGGGCACAGGTGCACAAAGCCACCAGGAGCCCAAAACAAAGGCGGTCTTGGGAGCATTGGTAGGTTGAACACGTTTGTTTCAAAGGTCAGCGTACTCCAAGTACCAACTTCTGCAAGAGCCTTCAACCTTTACAAAAATCTAATGCCTGTAAGAAGGGAAAGAGGATTCAGGCAGAGCAGCTTAATATTATTTTAATTGATATTTTCCCTTCATAGTGACCCAACCCAGGGCCTGAAAGTTAGGATTTCCACGCGAATTAAAGCACTTTATCTTTTGAGGTTTGCATCTCAGTATTTATGGCACAGCTAGGTGGGGCTTGGTCTCGCAGCACTAAGCATGTGGATAGTCCCATTCACTACCACTGCTCAGGAGAACAAGGACCGCAACAGCATCATTCACTGTCTCCTTCACCGTTAGCAACTGTTAGCATGGAGACCACTGAGTAGATGCCATCATAACCCACAGCCCAATCCTGATCCAAGCTTACAGTGGCAAATCACAGGTAAATCCACAGCAGTCACTGGCGTTACAGCTGGAGTAAAACAGCTGTGAGCTAAGTGGGATGAGGATCAGATCATCTGCTTACAGCCTCATATGTTTCCAAAACATTCTCTGATGGGGCTGAGATTTTCCATGATTGATCTCTGGCCAAAGGCAAACTCTTCTTTCTTGTGGTTTTTTTTTTTTTAAAAAAAAAGGTATAAGCAAACCATTCCCATAGTGCAAAACATGCTTTATTTCCATAAAATAGTTAATTGCTAAAAAAGGCCAGAAAAAGCTCTGTTGGACAAGAATACTGGGTTTGCCACATTTCTTACTTAAACACAACTCCTGCATATATTTTTCCTGTAATTATATGTATTTTGTGTGGAAATCAGAAAGTAACTGCTATACAGCTGTTTACAGAATATGAACTAATAAACCTGACCATCAAACAAATAAATCTTTCTCTCTGTAGTTTCAAGAGCATAAAAGCATTCCTCTACTTTGCAAAGCCTGTGCAGGGGCCTAACCCACAGGTCACACATCCAGGAGTGAGCTCAAAGCTGCTCATCAGGACAGAACCAGAGAGGGCCAGCTCATTTGCAAGTGAAAACTTTACACAAACACACAGGAAAGCCCAGACCCATTAAAAAAAATTATATTACTGTGAAAAATAATTTTTAAAGAGCTATGAATGTGTCTTCTAGCATTTGTTGCAGACTTTTGGTTAAACTATCTCTTTACTAACCTGAAGTAGAAGATAGAGAGTCCACTTTAGTTTCCCCAGGTTTTTGTTTCCAGCTCAGTGGTTTCCGCCTGCACGCAGCCCAGATTCCCCGCGAGGTCAGCAGCCATTCAAAATCGCTCCCACTCCCAAGGACTAGCCAAGCCTCATTATATTTCTGTGCAAACATCCTCCTGAAATCACAGCTCCACTGACAAACAGTTTTGCACAGCAGAAAACAACAGGGTAAATCACACCAAGCTACAAGCCACCACTTTCGAGTTTCCAGCGAATGTATAAAAGGCACGTAACGGGGTAGAGGCACAAAATCTTCAAACGTGGCAAAGCAGGCAGTGCCAGTCAGGCCTCTGTGTTAGTCTAAGGGGGTGTTCAGGATCCATACAGGGGTCAATATGATAAGATGGTCGTGTGTTTAATGATTTTGAAATGCACACTGTGAGAGCCCAGCCCTGGCTCAGTAGCATGCGCTGTTCAACAAAAAGGTTGGTCTACAACAGGAAACCACCACAGAAGAGGAAAGAAATACCCCTTCCACTCTAATGGAATGATATAGAGCTGCTTGGAGGGGAGGTCTCGTTTCATAAAGATGGTGGTATGCACTGCTCCCACCCCATGCTTCCCCTGCCTCCAGCTCTATCTGCTGGCTCACATGGTCCCCAGGAGGTCACCTCTTCTACCTTCACGGGGCAAAGGACTGGTGGGTTTTGTTGTATTTCATTTATTTAGTATATGTATATCCAAAGGTAGAAATTGTGTTATGTTCACAGCAAACATCAACAATGCATGGCTGATACCACGACACAAACGTTATCACGCGGGAGGTACCAGTGAAAGAGCCTCAAACCTGGCAAGTTCCCTTATTGCTCACAGATTGCCTGTGAAATCCCCAGCAAACCACTCCCCTGCCCCACAGGACCAAGAAGCAGTGCTGTCTCAGATGGCTGTATCCCAAAATCCCTGCCTGATGGACTCTTTTGGTATTGCTGATGTCTCACTCCTGAACCTCACACCAGTTTTCCCTCGGCTCCCCTGACAGCCCAATTGGATACACTGCACATTAAAAAAGTTTTCTGAGAAGAGAGATCAAGCAAAATGAGGATTTCCTTCCTACTCAGGGGTGCCATAAACACCAGGCTTCAGAGCCAACCTCACTGATGTTGGACATCTTTGTCGGCATTGTGTTGCTTCTGCAATCTCCCCCAGCGCCCGCTGCAGTCCGACAGCTGCCAGCTGCCCCAGAGTCCGCAGGATGCTCCGAGCCCAAGACGAGGGACACCAGAAGAGACCGGCTTTTCCCCCCAGACAAAAGGAAAGAGCTGACCTTCAGTGGGGAGTGGGAGTTGAGACTTCTGCCTGCACAGTGCTGGGTGGCAAAGGCTGCTAGTGGGCAAGGGGTGACTGCTTAGCGCACGTGGCTGGTGGCAGAGGTGTGCCAGCAGACGAGCAAGGGTGGCTGCTGCCAGCAGGGGCTTGGTAGGGACAGCCAGTGTGAGGGAGGGAAGCAGTGGCCACTGAGTCTGGGGGCACGGGGGAGATAAGGTGCTGGCCCTGTGCTGTGGGTTGCTGCTGGAGTCCCAAAATGATGCCCAGCCCTTGCTGCAGAAGCAGTGCTGGGTGGTCCTGGCTCGTATGTCTAATGCCAAGAGAGAGCTTTGGTTTATGATTCTGGATTTCATCAAAAGTCCTTCTTCAAGTACAAATTGAAGCCTCTGCCTTCTGTCGGCAAGCTGGAGGGAGCTGCCTCCTTTGCTGCAGAGCCACATTGAGTGGGTTAAGGCAGAGAAGCACAAAAATAGTGTGGCAATGGCTGACCACAGAAGCACCATAGTTAGACATGGTTTGTTTAGTGCCAGAAGTATGCAAGTCACTTTGCCAGACAAGAATCTTCCTCCCAGAGAGGCTCCCAAAGAGCCTATCGTCAGTTTTTTAAGTGTTTGCAGTTTGCTGGCTGAAGCTTTCCACTGGAGCTGGTCTTGCCTAGGGGCTGTACACTTGCAGGGTTGGAAAACAGAATGCTGGTGTATTCTTGCCAATTTCAGCTTGTTCCTTGGATTGTTTCCTTTCTCTAATCACTGTTTATCTTTACATGGGCCAGATTGGCCCATTTCTTCCACTCTTTTCACTAGTCTCTGCAACAGATATATGATCTCTGAAATTCATCCTTGGCTGACCACAATTCATTCATCAGCGAATAAATTTATCCCTTTGTTGGGCAATTAACAAGCACTCAGTGAATTTCCAAAGGCATTTCTAAGACCTCAGCCACCTTGGAATTCCAGGTATCATACGATCAGTACCCTACGTGTGCCCAGGCTTTTCCTCTTTTATCAAAGCTTGTCCCACCAACAGCCAGCAGAGAGATCTGTACTTCCAGCCTCTCTCCAGTTCAACAGACAAGGAAAAAAGAGAGCTACCCACAACCTGCCCTCATCTGAGTTTCTAAGCAGGGATTTTCACTGAGCCAAACGTGTTTCTCATTATATTTGTTTTGATTCCCTCTCTCCACCTCTGTCACTTCCATACTCCCAGGCCCATTTGCTTAATGTTCTGTTATCATTGCTTACATTTCAGTATATATTCTACTCTGAATAGGTAAGATGAATAAAAGATTATCATCCCTTTTTACAGATAGACAAATGGGAGAGTGGAAAAATTAGGTTATGCCTTCGCAGTCTGCGGCACAGTCAGAAGCAGAGCCTCAGCCCCTCGAGTTTGGTACTCTGATCATAATTTCATTATTTTCCAGCTGAACCTGTTCCAGCTCTTACTGATTCTGAAGAGCTGGATCAACGTGCTTTGCAGTACCTCTAGCTGCCCGGGACAGCAAGGGCAATCCATTTACACTGAAGAGGGGGGAACTAACCGGCCACTAAAACACCAGGAAGCACATTCAATCCTTACATAAGTGAAAGCAACTGCGTTTTGCCAAGTCTGAATTTGCCTCTCTATCCATAGCGTTGCATTTTTTAAGTTCTTCTGGCCAGAACGAAGAAAGGTTTGGTAACCCAAAGAAACCATGAAGCCCAGCTCTGAACTGGCTGTAACGCAGCCGGCTGTCATCTAGGACAGCTGGAGGGAGCTGGGCTGCAGACACAGTGCCAGCATGCAGATCCATCACCCATTGCCCCCCACAGGGATGCAAGGATCATCGCCAGACTATTCCCATCTTGCAGCCAGAACCATGAAGCTGAAGCAGCTCTGCTGCCATCTCACGCTGTGCTTCTTCTGGCCTGCCTCCGCTGAGAGCCTGCTCCCCACCACTGGGAGCGGAAGCCGGGGCTGCGCACGGCGGTGATGCGCAGGGCCCCGGGTGCTTCGCTGTGGGAATTTTCACACATTAGCCTCTGCAGAACTCCCACTTGGAAACAAAAATCACACGTTTGGGGCAAAAAGTATTTGCCAAGACCCCTTAATTGGACGAGCTCCTATTCAATTTTCCAGTATCTATATACAACTTCTAACTTCTTTCCTCTCAAGCACATATTTAACATTTGGGCGTTCAGATCCTTACAAAAGAAAAGCACTATGACTTTAAAAAAGTCTTGTAAACATTACTTGTGTAAGAGAGCGCACAGGGTGGTAACGTCCAGGCAGCTGGCGTAAGCGGGTAGATTCGTGTCACTGCCAGAGTCATCTCTGGCAGCAATGAGTTACACTTCATGCAAAATGGTGATATCGGCTCGCAGGCAGTAAAAACAACAAAGTTTGCCTGGGACATCTGAATGTGATGTCTTGAAATTCTTATATGTTCTGTTACCCTGACCTTTGCTTCTTTCCATGTAAATAAAATTATTACGCCTACTTTCTTTAGAATCTTCTTGCCCATTTTAAAATAAAAGTAGTTAATTCTATTTTAAGAGCCTTCATATGGCCCGCTTGCCATTTTCCACACTGAATCACAATTGCAGCTTATACAAATGTGACAGCATTTACAAAATACAAAGGTCCAGCAAACACAAGACTGCAATCTAGAATAACTTTGATTCTCCAGAGCAAATGGAGAGAAAAAAAAAAAGATGCAGGGCCCTGGGATGTTGACGCAACAAAACCTCTCTGTTGACCATGAGCAAGAAAACCTCTCCACTGACCTTGAGCAAGAAGTCCTTCCTGTCCTCTGCCCTACATCACCATCAGCCAAATTCCAAGATACCACAGATGGTAACATGCCCGCTGTCCACAGCTCGTAACCAAAAGACTACACCCTTTTGTGGTCTTGATTTCAGTGGCCAGCACAATATCTGGAATTTAGGCTCTAGAGACCTCATGAAAATTGCGCATAACAACTGCTGCATGTAGGAGGAGTGTTCCTATGCCCCACTTCCTCCCTAAGACACCTGCACTATAGAGAACGCTAGAAAAGGCCACAGTTTTATACAAAAAAAAAGGAAAAAAGAAAAGAAAAGTAAACATTTTCAAGAAATGGTCTAATCAGTTCCTTCGGTGCTGCTGGAATAATCATGATGAACTCTGTCAGTGTTAATGGGGGTGTCATAAGTATCTGTGTAGGACTGCCTCTGTAATTCAGCATTAATTAGTTGAATCATTATTTTAGAGTGTTACTGAATTATCTTATAATTACCACCTAACTTGGTGCTTGTAAATGAGGCAACAGAAGGAAATGGCAATTCTTTTAAATGTACTTAAAATTAAGAAGGCATAATAAACACTCCATTCTGTCCTTTTTAGAAGGTTTTTTTATCTTCTGTGAGATGTAAGGCTAGTACAACTGCTTTCATCTGTGCCTTGTAGATTTATTACAATCATTATAACAAATGGAAATGAATGTTATTCAGGTTTATTACCCCATAGTATATCTTTATGAGCACGCAGGAAACCATATTGCTTCTGTATCCACTGCCTAAAAAGAGAAAGAAAAAATCCTGCCTGAAAAAACAGAGTATTGTGATTAAAAAATAGATCATTTGATTCTCCTAATATAAGTGTTTTGCTAATAACTTATCAGACCTAATTGTTGCTCCCTAAGAAGCCTCATTACAGCTTGACTGGGAGGTAGTTAGGAAATACCATGTACATTTTGTTGTCACTGACTCTGCTTTGCAAGTGCTAAATCTGTGGTACAAAATCTATTTCACCATATACCCCTGCCTGAAATGTGCAGAAGAAAGGGGGAAGAAAGGGAAGATGTGTGTCACAGGGCAAATTGGGAAAGCTTGTAACACCTGGCTGCTGTGGTTTCAGACGTTTGGGATCGGCTTTGAATGCTGTGGACAAGACACTTGCTCAGTCATACATTCACAAGAGATTATTATTCACTATAATTTTTTGCAGGATTTTCTGACAGCACAGATGTGTTTATAAAATTGTAAAGAAGTGTGCTAAGCAAATTTCTCCTTATTCTCAGGTTTTTACTGGGAAGCACTTTTCAGAACTTCTCCACTCAGACTAAAAGAAATCGTGCAGGTCAACAGATCTGAGGTCTGCTAGACCAAAGGGGAGTCGATGTTGTGCAACCAGTTGTACCAGCAATCAGACATTTCTTGCATGCTTCAGTTTTTCAGGGTGTACTCAGAGATCTGCAGCAGCCAGTTACAGTCTGCATTCTCTCACTTTTCCCACATACTCCTTATGTGGGAGTCACAACATACCTATAGCCTCCATTTCGTTAGTATTTTTCTAGCAGAGTTGAGGGCACGTTAGCACTTGACTTCTTTCGCAGTTAAATGATTCTAAACGTGAAACTAAAATCAATACATACAGATATATATATGAGTAATAGAGATACTTGAAAAATCTTTGTTGTGAACAGATATTAAGCCTGACTTTTCTCAAATACATTTCTTCCTCAACACTAAATATTATAAGTAGTTTGAAATAATGTAATAGTTTATTGTGGATGATTGCTGGTAGGAAGTTACTGACAACAGTGAAGGTATGAAACACTAAATCACACTTCACTTTTGCATCTGTGAAAAAAGGATGATTTTTATACCCTGGTATGTTTATTGCTTTGAGACCAAGTCTGTTATTTATGAGGGTTCGCTCTCTAGTTCTTAGAAATGACAAAATATTACTATTGTGATTGCTCTTCTTGCTAGAATCATGATGGCATTCACTCTTCGTACGGAACAGTTTAAATCATGGGAAGAATTCACAGCACAGTTAAACAATTTGGTGGCAAATGTAGTCCACAAATAACCACAACCTGGGTACAGTACAGCTTTACAGGTGACAGAAGAATGTTTTTCTTTCCTTAAGCTTCTCAACCCTCATAGCCAAGGTTAATCGATTAAAAATATATGACATAGCTGGTCTTTAAAAGCAACTTTTTAATAGACAGTAGTGGTTCATTATTAGGAATTATAGCAGTCCTGAAAACTAGAATATAAATCATTTGGAAATTTATATGATGAAAATATGAGCAAAAGAAAAATTTTGGTTGGAAGGGACTTTGGGATCTGATCAAGCCCGACCTTCTTCTTAGGGCACCACTGACTTCAAAGTTTTGCTGAGCGGCTCAGGATCTCAGGCAAGCAAATTTTGCTTACATTCCGAAGTTTCTAAACCTCCAAATGCAGTACTTTGTTCAGCTTACACCCAGAACACCTCCAGTTTTGGTCCATTTAGATTTGTGACTGCTGCCTCCACTGCTAGTACCAGCACAGGGAGTAGTAAGGCTGCCAACCACCTTGACGGGCCCACTTCCAATTGTGCATGTCATTCCCCAACCACTACAAAATACTTCCATACTGAGCGAATTCTTTGCTTTGCTTTGTTTTTGTTTCAAAATACAAATTTCAGTTGAAATTTTTCAAGAAAATTCTGTTTCTAAGAAACAGACTCAGGAACAACCTTTCTGCTGAAAAACCTAGTGCCCTCCAATAACTTTGGAGCAAGGACAAGAAGCTGTGTCAAAGAATGGCTTCTCTGTGCAGTTTCTATGCAGTTCCACTCACACCTGGTTAAAGGACGAGCCTTACCGAAGTTATGATTGAATCTGCTCAGTGCGGACTTGCTAAGCCTTTAACAGATGCCGTCTGTGAGGATGCCAACCCCACAGAGCACATCTGAACCCCTTTTGGAGAGCAGACTGCGGCCGTGTGCCAGGGCGGGGACAAAAGCCTGGGCACAAGGAACCAGGAGGTTGCTGTCACATGCACTGTGTGTGCTGCAGGATGTGGACACCAAGTGGAGGACAACACCATACACCAGGGATGCAAAAAGGGGTGGTAAGTGGCTGTGGCACAGGAAGGATGGAGTCTGGGGCGGGAGCCCAGGGACCACTGCTGGAGGAACCAGAATGTGCAAGATATGGATGGGAAGGCTGGAGAGGGGAGAGGAGCCAGTGCCAGGGGCCAGTGCTGGGGGCCAGGACCTTGGCATTGAGCCCTAAACTGGCCAATGTGGGAGAACACAAGGGGCCAATGTTGAGAAAGGGAGCGTGAAGACAAGAACGAGTTAGAAAAGACAAGGAATGAGAGCAATTTGCTCATAAACTTCTACATGGTGCTCATCACTGCCAGTCCCGAGTCCTTTATAAACACCAAAGATTTCATTTTCACAGCATGCTGTGAACTGAGGTGATACTAACAACACTTTAAAACGGCAGCCTAAAACCTGGAGAGATGTAGGGCCAAAGTTTTCACTATTCTTGATGTTTCTTCTAATCATGTATTTGGTTTTTTTCATAGCATTTACCATTACACAACATTTCAGGCATTCAAGGTTCATTAGAGATGCAGTTGCTCATACATAAAAAAAGAAGCCATTGTCAAGTGCCCATAAAACCAAGAATACCTGGTTAAGAAAAACCTCTGAAAAATACGGTTGTAAGCAACTATCTAACATGATACATGATTATTTAAATGTTGATGAAAATGCTTAGTTTCCTTTGCTGCTACATCTTCCCTCCATTTAGGCCAACTGGTGCCTCTAACCCCCTCCAGAACAGGCACGACCCAGAGAGCTCGTAGTCACATCTTCGCTGCTCCTAAAAGCACAGACATTCAGCTGTCCAGAATAAATCTCCTGGGAGGCGATTTTTTCTCTAGCCCACAATTAAATGACTTCTTCTTTACTGTCTCTTCCTGTTTATGCATTCCTGCTCCCCGGTGACTGGGCTCAGTGGCTGAAGTGTCATCTATTTCTTCATGGGACGGCATCCTTCCTTCCCAGCTTTAGGTGTCAGGACACTTTCTCCTACTTACAGCCTCCTTAAATAGAATCACAGAATCATAGAATGGTTTGGGTTGGAAGGGACATTTAGAGGTCATCAAGTCTGACCCTCTGCAGTGAGCAGGGACATCTTCAACCAAAACAGGTTGCTCAGAGACCCATCCAACTTGATCCAAATACAAATTTTCAGCACCCTGCTGCATTGAATCTCCATGTACACAGACAAATATAAGACGTAGTTTAAGAATTAAATAGTTCAGGCTACTCAGTCGGCATCTCGATTTCTTAGATTAGGGAAAGGGCCTTGCACCTGCACTGATTTGAGTACTGGGAGGTTAAGTCCAGTTTCGAGGCATTAGCCTGAATGCAAATAAAGTATGTTTACTCAGTTAGGTTTGAACATGATTTGCCTCAGTTGCCTGATAGCCTACATGATATCATGACATTTATAATTGTGTTGATTCTTACTGCAGGGTTAAATCTTAATACTATAACTTTTGGAGTATTTTTTTCTGTATGCATGCAAAAAAAAAAAAAAAAAAGAAAAATATATAAAATTACAATATGTTGGAGTTCTTAGGTGCCTCCTGAACTCAGTTTAAATTATCTTATTTACTCTTGGGTTTGTTATTAAGAATCATGTTTAAAAGAACATTTTACATCCATTTCACACTCTTTCAGGCATGAAAATATTTGCCTGCGAGCTGGTGCCATGACCACAAAATCCTTAATTTCTGATTTCTGATGACAATTTTTGTTGGGATTTACTGACATCAGCCCTGGCCCATCCTGGCACCCCACTTTGGCAAAGCAGAGGTGCAGGCAGCTCTTTGCAGACAACTAGAAGGAGGCTCACTTAAAAAAGCTGTGCCCACTGTTCACCATACTCCTGCAGCAAAACTCAGAGAATGGCTCCACTAAAAAAATGCGACTGACAGATCCGCATACGTCACTTCTTGGCATCTATCTGTCAAATTATTTGGCAGTTCTCTCCATACAAATTGTAGCAGTTTAGCTGCAACAATTTCCAGATCAAAGCTGTCAATCACTAGGCAATTCCCACAAGGACATGCAAAAGGACCTGACAGGGAAATTATCTAAAGCTGCAACAATCTAGAAGACATGATAAGGGAAAAAAGCAAGATTTCCCAAATTATATGGACTGAAGTTCAATTACTGTTTTCCTTCATACAGTTTAAGACAGTGAGCTATCATAGCCACTAGATCTAGAGGCAAAAATCTAGAATGTGAATTGCAATTCATCTATTTCCTTGCCATTTCCCCCCTTTCCAATTAAATATGCTTTCTTTTCTTCTCCATTATTCTGAGGAGGCAGTAAACCTCAATCTAAATGAGCATTTACATGAAAATCAAAGCTCTCCAAGGCATCCACTGAAACTCCTTTAATACAATATTTGCTTTAATTTGATTTTCTTTCTTGCCTGTGGGTGAGTTTCAATCACATTTAGTATGATTTATAATTGTACACCCCCTCCTTCTGCAGAGGTCATTCCCTTTCCTAAAACTGCATCATTTGACTAGAAAGAATTCCTTTTAGAACTAAACAGCTCAGCAATCAATATTGTCCACAGTAAGCACAGTCAAATTTTTAATAGGGTCTCTCAAATGTCAAAAAACTCACGCTAATCTCCGAGCAATAAAATCTGTTTGCATCACGTGCAGCCTCTTGGTTGTCTCCTTCAGAAAGACTGCTTTCTTGGGCTGACTAAACAATCTCTTATACCTTATCTTACAAAAAATCCAGCTTCATCATACATATTTCAAGCATTCTTTACCTTCCTGAACACAAGTGAATCAGGGAATCATATTCTATGCCTCTCATTTATTTATTTATATCTCCACTTCAAAATATAAAAACATATACAAAGAGTTAGGGTGCAAGCACCTTCTTAAAGATACTTAGTCCTGCTTTCATGATATCCATCTCACTTTGTTTTATTAAAAAACTGTCTCTCAAAGAAACAAATACTTCTTTTAAAGAGGCTACATTGAGGAAATGTGTTGCTTAAAGCATTCAAAAATAATATTAAGTTGTGTTTATACAAATACACTAAGCCTTTATCAAACATCGAGTGTTGTGTAGCAAAATTAAAAGTTAAAGTCAGTCCCAGAAATGCAAAACTCTAATAATAATCAAAATAACTATATTTTCTATTGCTAATCTATGCTATGTCTTGCAAAAGCGCAACCACACCTGATGGCATACTAATCCCAAAGTAAAAGATGTTGTTTATCTAATCTAAAACACATACACTGGGTCTGATTTTCTGCCCCCCACATTTATCTCCATATGTTATTACATAAAAATATCATAAATTCATACACATACACAGTAAAGTAAGCATCCAGCCACATCTGTCTGCATGTGGATTTTGTGCTTAGCTATGTATATGTGCTTACTGATCAGGCATGTAACCAATAGAGAAAAAGTAGGGTCTACATCTTTCAGTCAATATATATTTACTGGATCTTGGCATTTGAATTTTGTGAGAGTCCTCTTTCTTGCAGTTTGAAGCTCTTAACAAGCCATTATTTATCTCCTAAGCCAACTGATTTCCCCTATTCACCTGTCTTAGCTTCAAGACTTAAAGCTGTGGGAAAACGCAAATGATTTCTGCTTCATTTAGGAAACTTTGGGTTTTATTTTAGAAGCAGTGTGCACTACCCAGACTCAGGTCAGCTATTCCATCTGTGTTACTGCTTAGCTTAAAAACATTCCCTTCCCTACACTGCAGATGACCACATTTTTTTTCTCTTCTTGCTCTTAATAGAAGAAAGATAACAAACTTTCCCATGTGCATTGCATGATAAAAAGCAGTGCAGAGACAGCTAACCTGTCTCCAGAAACCAGCTGAGGGACCAAAACTGTGGTACCTCCTGAGTTAACATACCCTGTAAAATAAATTGATAAGCATTTCTCTGATGACATGTACTCTAACTTGTTTTACTTGCTTTTATAGTGACTAGTCCAGCTGTGCACAAAGCATATACATATACATATTTGCACACGGCTTTCAAGGGCCATGTTGTTTCAGTTGATCGTATTGTTGAAGACAAGGCAGAAAACCACAGAGAAAGCCTGCCAAGCACTGAGACAGGGTAAGAGACACACCCAAAAAAAGATGCAAGCCCACCATCAGCCAAAGGTTTTCCTAATCAGAATTCACCTGCACTGCTCAGGATGTTCTACCAGTCTGCAACAAAATGCCCAAAGCCATTGGCAACTTAAAGAGGTAAGCGGAACCACCGGCACATCATGCCAGAGACGCTCTATTAGTGCATGACACTTGGGGAAAGGCTAAAACCACTGTAGCCCCCTTGCTGGGTCTACGGCTTTTGGCTGAACCACTCCAGCTGATGGGAATTTACAGTCACGCTACTGATCAGTAAACCACTTGGTCTCTGCATATAAATAGTGAGAGAACCTAGAATACATCATCGCCAAATCAAAGCTGAGTATCAACGATACCACTACCCATATGCCTCTCAGAAATGAATGCTTGTAGGAGACGGGGCCAACTGATTTACACTGATACTGAGGGGAAAAGTCAGAGAACTGGTGTTTCTTAATCTTCTGGGCTACCCATTTGTCTGCTCACTGCCTGTCCTCATGATGCACCCCAAATCATATTTCCACCAGAGTGGTGGGATTTACCTTAAAGCTTTCAATCTAACTGAAACCCTACCACCCTGCTCAGTATCACACTCCCAAAACATTCCTTTATTTTTTCATCATCTTAACAACGTGAAGCTTCTCGTTTCCAGATGTGTCTGCTTCCCTGAAAGCAGAAGGCACCCTAACTGGATCAATGCACAAATGTTGTTGCTCTGTATGTATGCATTGTTGCCTTGCAGTAACTTCTGCTGTGCCTTTGATTGCTTTTATCAATGCCTTGGTCATAATAAGTTTTCCTGTGATGAGTAACATTTCCAACAGTGATCATTTCAATCTGTAGTCATAAGCTGTGGACAAATATCCTGTTTTTTCTTATGGAAAACTCATTGTCCCTGAAAAGACTTCCATTCACTTGAATCAAGGCTATGTCAGAATATTAACTTTACATCCAACAAGAAAAAACAGCAGGGATACACAGCAATAACTGTAATCTTATTTAATATTATATTCTAGCTAGCCCCTAAGTGACATAATGATGAGTCACCGCTGCACCAAACAAGGAATAACCACTAAACACACTTGAAGGTATATCCTGTCATTTCCAGATGCTCTTTGGATAAGATTTGTAATGCATAAGTCTGCATCCTTCCTCTTCCGTTCAGCTGACTCTCTTCTCTGTTACCTCAAACTAAGGTGTCATTGAACTGCTCTCCCTACTGATCCGTAACAAGAGTGGAGTGTCATGTCTTATTCCTTACCAGAGTCACTTACTTGGACATAGTGTTTGAGAGTCTCATATCTTGGCTGTGAAGGAATCTTATAAGAAACACCTTTCTCACTTCACATGAACCACATAACATTACTTTTCCACCTGAGGATCAATACGTGTCTGCCAGTGCTTTCCTACCTTCACGAAAATAAACTGTTGAATGCTTGTCCCTCTGTTACAATCCCTAAGGCGATACTGAAAAACTCCTGCCAGTCTCTTCCCACCAAACCATATCCTCTGAAGCTCTGGATCCAGACTGAGCTAACAGAAAATTATCAAAGGGGTGCTTCAAACGAAACATAAATCTGCTGCCTCCTTTATCCGGCTCCACTTCTATTTTGATCACTACTGTTACTCATCTTTTCCCTAGACTTGAGACTACAGAGATTCCCCTGTTCTCCCGTCCAGAACACTGAGCCCCCAATATCAAAACTGACATTGGCCCTCTTTCAGCTCAGTGCCCTGTAAAAATGGAGTCTCTCCCCTCCTAAAGGAGCACTCCAAGCCCCTCATTTTATTGGTCAGATTTTCCAAATACCTCCCCAAGTTCCACTACTCATCTTAGCAGATACAACTACTAAAATGTCCACAAAGACCCAAATGGAAAGAGAAGATGATAGGCTTTTGTTGGTGTGCTTCAGGTCTTTGACATGGCTGGGATGGATGGATGGATGGATGGGTGTTCCTCTGTGCCGCACCATCATTAATGAGGAGATACCACTGTCCTCTGTGTCCACATTCATTGTCATCTTCAGTTTGCCTTTGCAGCCTAAATTGTAGTCATCTTATAATGTCATTACTGGTATGAAAACTACCCTGCCAAGTTTCATGAACTCTATAAAGGTGATAGATACCCACATAATATGTAGCGATATTAATGTATACCACACTTGCCTTTTGTTCTTAATTGCCTAAACACTTCCCGCATTTTATATACATGTTTTCTGTGTTATATGACACGATATTACACTTTGCTGCCTGTCAAAAGGAAATGCCTACTTCATACTGCCCTGAGTGTTTGAAGTTCTCATATCAGCCTGGATTACCTGTAATCCTTCCCTCTCACCGCCCTATTTACAGATTATCAAAGTAGATGGGGCAATTTTGAACTCAGTATCGTTTTCATGCATAAAGCAGGAGGCTGCATCATTTCTTTTATGAAGTATTCCAGTAATCTCTGGTTTCAGAAATTCCTTGCCCATGTCAATTTGTCTCTTTGATTAGTCTTTCTTTATTTTAATCAGAACTGGCATCAGGCTGTTTTGACCCTTATACCTTCCATCCTAGAAATCATGTTTTTGGCACATTTGATTAAAGTGGATCAATTAAAGGTGACACTTTGCCATTCTTTGACATAAACTCCTTACTTGTGGTCCCATCTCCTATTTTAGTTCCCAAGAGTCACGGCACTATTAGAAGATTTTTTTTTTCTGTAATCAAACTGTGATAATTCTTTTTATAATGCTGCAATTATCTACTCTGTTCTGGTTTCACCTTAGCAAGCTCAGTGAGTCATAGACCTTTACATCTACTGTATCTACACCCACTGACAATCAACAAGGAGCGACAGTCCCCAGGATTCATTTGCTCTCCACAACACATTTATTAGGAAGCACCTGCTTAGAACTAGACACCCTTCAGTACAAGCTCTGAAACAAAAATGCACACATGGAGTGTACTGACTAACATATTTATTCATTCGTATATGATTGCCAGTAAAATAAGGTCTAATTCTTTCTCTCCTGTAAGCGTAAATCATAAATCAGCACCTCTAGTTCCTTAAACAATCCTCTTCTTCCTTTCACTGTTCTTAACATTCCTCTTGCAGAAAAGAATAATGTTCAGGACTGGAAAAGTGAAGCTCATCCGCAGGACTAGAATCCCACTGACAGTTGTCTTTTCCCTAGAACAGAACCAAAGGAACCAGATCAAAAAGGTCAGTACCCCATCTTACATTTAGGAGTAAGTCACAGCTTCTGTGCAGGTGTTGAACACAAAAGATTTCTGATAGGGTTATTTTTTCAATTTCAAGTCACACACAAAAGATATAACTAAACCACACTGGGAGAAATTCTTGTTCGCTAAACCCTCTGTCATTCCTGCCCTAGACCAACTTTGACTCATAAAAACCCAAGATTTCCTTTGAGTCTTGGCTGATCTTCCTTTAAAAATCTTGAGAGGGATACATAATTACTACTTTGTGATTGTCTAGTCAGAGCTGAGAATGGAATGTGAAATAAAGAAAGAAAGAAAGGAAAAAAAATTGAAATTGCTTTCACTTGGCCATGTTCCTGCCTCTTTTGTGTTTGCTTTCCATGTATACATGAAAGAATGAGTTTTGTTGTCAGAATTACTCATGAAAAGCAGAGTTCAAAGGGGTGAGCTCATGGACAGCATGCGCAGAAGCCAAAATGTAAATGTGCATGTACAAGAATTCATGCCAGAAATTCTTGCACGTTCATGGAATGTGAATCTTCTGACCAGGCTTAAGCAGGCAAGGTAACTTCAATCTTCAGCAGCCGCTGCTAATCCATAGAGTAAAAAGCCCCCAAAATGAGGGGTTTCTAAATTCATTTAAATAATGAATACATTCAAACAGACGACGGTGCACTTTCCTTTCCCAGACAACAACCAAATGTGTTTTAACTCTACGTCACTCATGCTCACGCAGCAGTCTTAGGAAGGCAACAGCTGAAAAAGAAATCTGGTCCTGTGACGAAAGGCAGCGAGCTGGGTTTTGGGAAGGTCTGAGCTTTGTCATAACCTTTTTAGGGGACCTGAGATAAATCCTGCAGACTCTTTGTTCCTCCCCTGCCTGCCTATAAAATGGTGATAATGCTCCTCTTCTTTCCAGAGCACAGAAGAAATATGTCTGCGTGGTACTCGAATGCTGCCGGCTCCAGCATTGTACAAGCACTGATCCACTGACAGCACAGCTTTTGTAAACCAAGCCGAGCGCCTGTGACTGACGCTTACACCAAAATAGAATAAACCATAGTGGGGCAACTGGGTTGGTTATGTTATCGACTCTCACCTGTGAATCACTGTTTATTTGCATGTGTTAGAGGCCATTAGGGACAAATCCCTCTGATGTGCCAAAACTTCTGTCACTGCTGGCTTGTGAGCCAAGTATTGGCAAGCACAGTGGGAAAATTTTGGAATGCATGACCTTTGGTTACCAGATATTTAGTACAGCCCAGACGAATTCTGGTGTGACCTTCATCTTCAAAGCCAGGACACTTGCTCAGAACACCCTCTTATGGTTCCTTGTGGCAAATATATTCCTTTCTTATCCAAATCTGTTTAAATCAACACGTATCCAACAAGGACCAACTAACTCTCCATGACATGTACGATCAACTGCCCAGCCTGGACCCACGTGGCAGATTGAATGAGCTCCTTGAGTTGGACCATAGCCTACATAGGAAGTGGGTATTTAATACATGAAAAACAATCAACAGACTACATGTATTTACAAAAGGAGTGCTATTTCCACCAAAATGACTAGATATTTTTTTTCTTCTTCTGTCTTGGCACGTGTTAAATTAACATTTTTCTGGAGCAGTCTCTCAACTCAGCTTCATAACATGGCTCTCTTCAGTCTCTCCTTCACTGTACGCTTTGGGAAGAACCCATCTAAAATCCCTCTTTTCCAGGAAATAAATATTTTAAAAAATTTAGAAAAGAAAGATCTTTCAAGTCTCACAATGAACGGGATCTTGTAGCTAATACCAAACGGTCTCTCATTGCATAACATCAGAGAGCCGGTAATTTCAGGATTATAGAAGAATCTGGAAAGTTACATAAGATTTCTCCTTTTGCTGTAGGAGCTTTAAAGCTGCACCTTCATTCAATCAGGAAGGTAATTTCCTCAATACAGCAAGCTTCAGATTCTACTTATGACCTTGGTGTCACGACAATTTTGGTACTAACTTGTTCCATGCTAAGTATTGCTACTAGAATTGAGAATAATCATCAAAATTAACTAGCCTATAGAGTGATTTCCTCCAATTTGCATTAGATGTGTTTGTTAAGTGCTGGAGGGTGTTTCTTACTCTCTTATTTTTACTGCTGTAAAACACTATGTCCGTATTTTTGGAATAGGTGCAGTATTATTATGGTTACTACAAAATTTTAATCAGATTATGGTATGAGTTACCATTTGATACTGTAAAAATGCTAGTAGGTAGTAGATAAACATTAAGACACAATTAGCGGCCGTTACCTTTTACTGTTTGGAATTCATTAATATCAAGATAAGTCTGCTTTCTGCAGTGATGACAATGGTTTTAATGTTCTGTTTTTTACAAGTTACATTTTTTTACACATGCAAGTTGAAAACAGGAGAGAAGTTAAATATAAACAATTTAAAAAGATATGGCATTATTAAAGCTAGAAAAAATAGAAAATACTGCCTACGTATTATTCCTTGTGCTTCGCTTGCCCAACCACTGTCAACAAGACCTGTCACCCACAACAAGTAATCCTTTGTGAGACGTTCTCATTTTGAACTGGATGAAACTATCGGTGCTAATCATCAATAAAAACTGTGATTTTAAATGCATTGGAAATCTGTGTTTTCAAATGCATGTCTTGGCCCTTTACACAAGCAAGTGGTTGCTAATGCCAATATGCATTAGAAACGCAACTGTACTATACTTAGATGTGGTTCAACCACAGTTATAACATGGGCCATTAAGAAGCATTAAAACAAGAAGAAAAAAAAAAAAAACAGAAAAGAAAGAATCCAGGTTAAAAAGGAACATGTTCTGTTGCTTAGCTAAAAGATGTATTTATAACTAGAAAAAAAAAATGTTCAAAATTAGACTAAGATAAAATATTGATATCTCAGAAAGCATAAGGGTATCATATAGAGAACATGCTTACTTATATTTTCCCAGGGCTTCTAAAGAATTCCACAGATTCCAGCGTGGCTCAGGAAATTAGCTTTAACACAATTAACTGGTGAGTCAGAGAAGACTGTGGACTCCTCTCTTGGAAGACTCGTACCTGTGGAACAGGGAAAGTAAACTCTCATCTGTCACCCCCAAAGTTTTTTGCAGTGTCTTCCTGACATTAACTTCTCCCGATTAGCTATAAATCTCAGATAATCAAAACCATATGAGCCAAATGGCACAAAAATTAAAACGGTGAATAATATGGGGTAAAGGAATAACATATGTGGCTATGGGATTGCCTGCTTTCCTGGGCCGGAGCTGGACAGAAGTGGGAAATGCCCAGCTGCCTTAGTTGGAACTGACTCAAAACTTCATCCGCTTTGGTTCAGTTCTCAAAATAGGGCACATGACCTCTAAGTAAGACAGTACAGTAGGCTGCTTTTACACTACATCGCTGCTCCTGCAGCCCCTGATACCAATTCGCTCACTTTGCCGAGCATGGAAGGAGGTAAAATTTGACACTTGCTGAGTTTCAGCGTTATCCTGTTTTGTAATGCATTATCCATAGCAAATTTACCACTATCTTTAGGAACAGAGATGACATCTGCTATAGAGTGGCTTACACTTGTCTGTCTGCTGCTTTCAGTGTCATGTGTCTGACATGAGTTAACCTCTTATAAAATCTAATGTGAGCGAAGAGAATCGCTCGTCGGAGGTGTCCGCGCTGCTTCTCTTGACCTACTTGGAAAAACTACTACTCGACTTCATCGGTTTCCTCCATTGCGACACAGCTGCAGAAGGCAGTAACAGGACCGCTTTTAATGGAATTTGAAATGTGGTATACACACATTTGTATGTAATAGCATTATTTCCAAACCTTGCAAAGCCTATTGGTTATTTTATCAAGCCTGCTATAGGTCCATTTTTTTCACGGAATTGGTACAATAAGAAAAGATAGCCTTTTCTCTTCACAGATAAAGATCCAAATTGCATTTTTTAATCTGATAATTATGTAGTTTGATTTTTTAAATAAAACAGATAATCTCCCCTGTTCAATACAAGTTCTTAGTTGTTAGTGACAGCTGTTAAAATCCTGCTAAAAATAGATATAGTGTCAACCACTAAAAAGCTAAGTGCTCCTGTGAACCACAAGCAGAAAACAAATGAGGTTTCTAGTGAATTTGTGGAAAATCTGTGAGCATCTCGCATGTACTGGGAAGAGTACTTAAGTCTTTCAGCAGCCATCTCTGTAGGTAACACAGGGGGGTGAGAAATCAAACATTTGGTTTTAAGACAGAAGATAGATATATTCCCTCATCCATATTTTCTCTCTCTCCTTTTTGTTCTGGAAAAAAAAAAGATCATGCAACACAAAGACTGAGGCTACCTCCAGGCATTTTAGATGCCTTTTTAGTTTACACCTTTGCCCTGAAAAAAAAAAAAAAAGAATAGCAGGAAGAGTAAAACAAAAGAAGCACAACCAATCAGCCAAATACACTGTTACTATAAATTAACACAAAATAATCGTGCTCAGCACAGCAGTTATGGGTAGACCAGCCAACGTGTTTGAGTGCTTTTTGCATGGTTGTGATTTGCCAGGTTACTTGCAGAGTTGTGTGGAACTTTCCTCTCCCTTGGAATTGCAGCCTCCAACCCACTCGCAGCAGCTCTGTTCGATTAATAAATTAGCTGTATTCCAAACCAGATGCATGACACGAAATGAGTAAAAAGAAAGAGAACAGAACTGTTCACATTCAATGTTATAATACATCTCAGTAGGTTCCTCCTTTTTAGCTACATTATGGCTAAAAATAGAGCATGAGTGTAGGCACAGTGAAATATGATTTGCTTCCAATAATATAGCAAACTAATTGTGAAATTAAGCTATTGAATGTGCCGTTATCTCCAAGTCTGGCCTTACCAGCACTTTATGCTTCCCTGTTTAACATTTATCAAGTTACCCACAAACTTTGACGGATGCGAACAACAGCTGATAAAATACTTGCCTTTTCCAAGGCCCTGCTCCTACGGAGGCTTTGGCACAGGTAAAATCCCCTCTCTGAGCAGTCCTTTTAGATGTTTAAAGACTTAATTGAGGGTATTAAAATAGAGCCAACTTTTTCCTCCCTCCGCTGCCTGACTTTTTTTTTCCATAAGATGTTTAAAAGAAGAGACATTTAATGCCCTGAACTTAAAAATAATAATCTTTAAAAGATCTTAGCCACAAGTGAAATATTAATTTAAAACCGGTATCGATGTTAGCGCCGATTTTTTTTTTAATTTTTTAATGTCTGAGACGAGGATGAGTTTTTGCTCCAGCGCAGCCACCCGAGTGCCACGGGGATGCGCCCCCTGCTCAGCATCACCCCGGGGCAGAGAGCAAGGCGGGCGGGGGGGCGAAGGAAGGTGCAGATCCAGCAGGGAAGGAGGGGCGCAGCCTTCTGCCGAAATCCCATTCCGGGGGCCGTGCGGGGCGGTGGGAGGTGGGACGCGGGCGCGGGGCGGGGGGGCTCCGCCGCCAGCGCCGGGAGAGACGCTCGCTCCGCCTGGGGAAGGGCGCGGGGAGACACTCCTCCCCCGCCGCCCGCCCTGCCTCCCCGTCGCCCGCCCGCCCTCCCTCCCTCCTTCCCTTCCTCCGGCGGCTCCGCGAACCAGGAACCGCGGCGGCGGCGGCCGGGGGGGCTCCGCGCGTGAGAAACCCCGCGGCGCCGCCGGGAGCCGCCGGCGCGGAAGGGAGGGAGGGGGCGACGCGGCCGCCGGGCGCTGCGAGGGGCCGGGCGGCACCGGGAGGAGGGGGGTGGCGGGGGGATGGCGGGGGAGGGAGGGGGGGGGGAGGAAAAAGTTTACACCCCCGCCACTCTCCTCCCTCCTCTTCCTTGGTGGCGCAGATGGGAGTTTTACCTGGAATGACATAAGTTTTTTTTTTTTATTTTTTTTTTCGGGTTCGGTTTTTCTTTTTTCTTTTTCTTTCTTTCTTTTTTTTTTTTTTTTTTTTTTTGGAGGGTGTCTCTCTCCTTCCCTCTCCCCCTGTTTTTCTCCCTCCCCTTCCCAAATCCCGCCGGTGCTGGATCCACCCCCCCCGCTCCCCTCCGCCGGCGGGCGAGGGTGTGACCCACGGGAACACCCACCCACCTTGGCGTCCATGGTGGGAGCTGTCCGCGAGCCGCGGGCTCCCGCAGCCCCTGCCCGGCGCCCCCCGCACGCTGCCCGGCGCTTCCTCCGCCTACTTTTTTTTTTTCTTTTTCTATTTTTTATGGGGGGGCTCTCGGATGATTTGCTGGCAGTAGCCGGGGGCTGTGCCTCCTCCCGCTGTGCCACCATGTCGTAGGGAAGGTGAGTGGCGAGCGCGGAGCATTGCGCGGGGCGCGGGAGGCAGCGGGGGGGGGGCGGGCGGGTGCCCACCGCACCAGCCGGCGTATCCAGGTCACGGCCGGTCCCGTCCCTATCGGTGCAAACTTCGCGGGAAGGACACGTCCATTGCTCGGCAGCGCCTGCGGGGAAGCGCGGCGGCGGCCGCCGGGGCCGCGAGTGCGGGTCGATATTTGGCAGACTATGAAAACCGGGGGAGGGGGGGGGGAAGGGGGGCCCGCACGTGACGCCCCAAATCCTGGGGATGTTTGCGCTCCCGCTTGCGCCCTCCCGAACGCAAACCCCGCTCCCCACGCAGCGAACGCGCGCCTGTGCGTGCGGGTCGGTGCGCGCAGAGAGGGAGGAGGCGGCTTCGGGGCGAAGGTGCGCCGTGCCCCGGCGCGATGGACGGCGCTGCCGGGGCTCATCCCTTTGCCGCCCCGCTGCCAGCGGTACCGCTGTCCCCCTGCGCGGCCGCGGAGCTGCCCCCGCGGGGCTGGGGGGGTACCTGGGGGTCGGAGCGGGGCTCGTTTGGAAGCTGTGGGCGTTATTGACGGAGCGAGTTGGGCGCGTATCGCCTCAAAGTTTGCTCGGCGTCTGCTTTTTTTTTTTTTTTTTTCAGCTTCCCTGGGAAAAGGGTATTCCTGCAGCCGGGACGCGGGCGGCAGGGAGGGTGGCAGCACCTGGGAGCTGCGCGGGGGGGCCGTCCCGGTGTCCCCTCTGGCTGCCCCTGGGTGGGGGGCGCAGGATGGGGTGCGTGGCTGCAAAGCCGAGCGCGGCGGCGAGCGGAGGACGAGTCCTTGAACCCTCCAGCTGCGCCCCGCTGGATTTTGGGGTTTTTTACTCAATTTAATTTTTTTTTATATATTTCATTTAATTTTATTATTAAATCCCCGCTGCATCCCTACCGCGCCTATTCATGCGCCGCTGAAAGGCGGAAACCGGTGGGGAGGCAATGCCCGGCCCTGGCGGCCGCGCCCCGCGCACCTCACCTGCCGGGGGTGGGGGGGGACGGGGACACCCTGCCTGCCACCCTGCCCCCGCCCCCGGGGCCACCTCCGGGGGGGAGGAGGTGGCAGGGAAAAGAGGGGGGCGTTCTTGCTCGGCGTCCCGGGGGCTGCGCGGGGCTGCGCGGCCGCGGCGGCCCCTGCGGCTTTAAGGAGATGCGTTTTTGCAGGCTGTGTCGCAGCAACTTTGTATCAGTCATGTCGCCCGGCGGGTGACTGACGGCGCGCGGCAGCCAATGGGGCGGCCGCCTGGCCCCCGCCGCGCGGCGCCCCGCGTCCCTCCCGCCAATGGGGACGGGCGGCACGCGGGACGTAAACTCGAACTTTATGTGGGCATGTGACATGTTTTTAAAAGGACTTGGCACCTTTTCCCCGTCCCCTCCCGGGTGCCGCTCCGTGTCACCGGGCGGGCAGACGGAGGAAGGGGGAGGCGGTTGAGCACCGCCCGCCCCGCCGCTCCGCGCCGCCCTCCGCGCCCGCCGGGGGCTCGGGGACGCGCCCCGCCGCAACAGGTACCGCGGGGGCCGGGGGCGATGCTTCTGTCCCTGCGCCCCCACCGGGAGGTGGGGCTGGCGGGGTGTGGGGGGGTGCCCCCCCCCCGCGTGGAGGCGGGTGTCACGGTGACAACCCTGACCCTTTCCACCGGGAGGGGTGGGAAGCGGCGTTTGCGCGGAAGAATAAGCGCCTTTCTGCCCGGCTCGGGAAGGAGCAGGCGGGTTTGGGCTCTCGGGATCCTCCCCGCCTGCGAGAGGGGGGTACGGGGAGGAGCTCGGTCTCTCCCGGGCGCTGTTGGGTTCCCCCACGCGTGACAATTCGAAGCGTATCTGCGGGAAGGCAGGGGGTGGGGGCAGGGAGGGCGATTGGGGGTGCGGAGCGGAGCCTCCTTGCACCGGGAGCCGCGCCGATGCTCCGCGGAGATGGTGGGGAAGGAAGCGTGCGCGCTGCCTGCGTGTGCGGCAACGCGCGTTTGTGTGCGGGGACGGCGGGAGCAGCCTGACCTGCCCGTGCTGCCAGCCCTGCCCCGCTGCCCTGGGGAACGCAGGGAAACCCCAGCTCAGCCCTGACGGTGAAACTCGGGTCCCCTGGGCAGTTTCATTTCAGCGAAGGCAGCTCGCAGGCAGTGGAACTTCAAATGAAATTCCATTTACAAACACCGGGAATTAAGAAGTGGGTGGTCGCTTGAGCCATCGGTTTAGTTTTTGGGAAGCCGGATTTCCTTCAGGTTTTCCATATCTAGGTGACCCTTCGGTTGCAGGGATACCAGGTACCATTTGATTTTTTATTTGACTGTTGCTGCGAAACTGGTTTCATGCCTGATTGATTGGAGACTGGTACTGCAGAGGGCTGTGTTTGTTGATATGTTTAGGGGTGAAATACACAACTCGCGGTGTCCGACTGCTTCTGGGTGGGGGACGCAGGGAGTCTGGGGAAACCGCTGTGCTCATAATATAAGCATTCTCCTGCAGTCTATCAGATGTAGATGGTCTCGGTTTCAGTACGTAACCCGACTCAGCTTCTGTTGTTGTCTGTGAATATTTTAGCCCACAGTCAAATTCACTTAGTGAAAGTGAGTAAAAAGGCATGTCTGTGCAGTAGGTGAAGTGTGGATACCATGGATAAACACGCTAGTCAAGTTGTAATAAGTTCTGCTTAGAGGAACAAAACTAGATCCTTACGTTATCAGCAACCCTTGAGATGATTATTCAGCTCGAGTTTAGATGCTCGGAGGTGGCAGAAACCAACAGTCCCCCAAAAATCTCATTGCCGCTGCATTCTTGCTAATTTATATCTGTCATTTTAAACCAAACTTGTATCAAGCCACAAATAATCTCTTTGCAATTTTTTGTTCCTCTCGGATATTTTTACCAGACAGTGCCTCTCTCTGGAAGTGCAGGACCAGGGCATTTTTATTTATTTATTTTTTCTTTGTGTGACCCAGATTTTTATTTACTGAAGTTTTAAAGCGTGCTTGCCTACTGATTATGTATGAAGTTTGAAATTTACTGCTGTGGGAGAGGTCGCTAGAAAGCTCATGCACCAGCGTAATGTTAGGCCTGTAACTGAGATTCCCTGGTACTTGGTGATTCTGCTGGTGGTTCTGATGGTTAAAATTCACTTACATCCTAATTTTAAGCCTTAACTAAGTTTTCTGGTTTTCAGAAATTCTGGTCACTCACAGCTGCAATTGATTTCTCTAGGAATTAGACTCGCTCAGCACTTAAATCAGTGGTAGGTGATTATCTGGGAGTGACTTTATGTGCAAGTAGGCACTTCTGTCTGAAGATTTTAGGCTATAGGAATGTGATTTGATACACAGAATGATGTTCTAATAGAGTCCGTGCTTGAGGGGAATGTAGACGTAGGGCAAAGAAGTGTTTGAGAAATTCATTTTAGGGGTTGTTTGGTTTGTTTTTATAATTTTGCTTAAAATAGCATTTTTAAGTAGTGTTAAATAAAGGGCTTAAGCGCTTGAATGTTGGAAAATTAATACATTCTAAGAAGAAAAAAATTGCATAATATTGATATAGTATCCATTGCCACTTGAGTTTCTACAGTTCTAATGATATTGCGAGCTAATTCCTTAAAAACAGCTTTTTTTTTAAGTTATACATGATTTTTAGAATAATGGAGGCTAGCTTGCACATTTTCCTCTCTGCTTCGAGAGAGTGGCATGCAGGATAGGAGGGTTTTTTAGGATATGCATCCCCACCTAATCTGATCTTTCCTCTGTGGGCAAAAAATTTCCCATTCAATTTTTACATTCTTTTTCTCCCTGCTCAGTTCATCCTTCGTGTCTCCTCAGGTGGCCGTACAGGTGGCTGTTTGTATCGTTGTGAAGGCACAAGTCAATGCCCAGCTCCTCAGAGCGGCTGCTTCCTTCTGAAGCATCCCGTGTTATGCTGCGTGATGAAGAGGAGCCCTCTTAGCTCACCAGCTTCCCTTGCTTTGCTGTCCATGTAGCATGGCAGTGGAAGGTCTTTGGAGGAGCAGGGCTGTCCTTGGAGGAGCAGAACTGTGATGAGACATTTCCACAGACCTGCCTACCACTCCTGTGTCCTTTTTGGGTTCCCCTCCTTCATTGCTGCCCCTTCTCTATTTGCCTGCCTGATCCCTGGGTGAGGGACAGCCCATGGTGTTCCTGGCACCAGCTACAGTGCTGCGGCTGCTGAGGTTGGGCGGTTGTTCTGCTGATGTTGCCAAGCCATTCCTTTTGGGGCAGGGTGGGAAGCGATGATTTGGGTCTTTTTTAACTGCAGAGTGGTTTTCTCTTGGAACCCCTAGGGCTGTCATATCCGTGAGACCTTTTCCCTCAGTTTGATTGAAATTGGACAAATGGTTGAGAGATGATGGATGAAGCAGGGAAATGGGACTGGCAGGCAGACAGAGAGGAGGATAGACAGAGTGAGCGGATACGCCTTGTTTCCTTAGGAAATTAGGAAATTTCCTTAGGAAATCGCACTGTCCTGTCATTTATTAATTTTACTTTTTTGTATATGTCTTTGCTAGTTATGGAGACAAAAGGATACCACAGCTACCCAGAAGGCTTAGACATGGAGAGACGGTGGGGTCAAGTTTCTCAGTCTGTGGAGTATTCCTCTATAGGTGCTGGAGAGCAGACTGATGACAGTAACTATATGGAGATTGTAAACGTAAGCTGCGCTTCAGGCGCTTTTACCAACAGCGGTGCTCAAGGAAACAGCAAAGAAAAACCTGAGCTACTCTCCTGCCTGCGGCAAGACAGCAGTCAGCCTGGTCTTTTGCCCTCTGACATCAAAACTGAAACAGAGTCGAAGGAGCTGTCGGCAACGGTGGCCGAATCCATGGGTTTGTATATGGATTCGATACGAGATGCCGATTACCCCTACGATCAGCAGAACCAGGGCAGCCCAGGAAAGATCTACCAGAATGTGGAGCAGCTGGTGAAGCTCTACAAGGAGAATGGCCATTGTTCTTCTCCCCTTCACAGCACCAGCAGGCCCTTGAGGTCTTTGATGTCGGACTCTGGAAGTGCTGTGAACGGTGGTGCCATGCACGCTATTGTCAAAAGCCCTATCATGTGTCAAGAGAAAAGCCCTTCGGGCTGCAGCCCTCAGAACATGGCTTCCTCGGTGTGTAGTCCTGCTGGAGTAAACTCTGTGTCCTCAACTACTGCTAACTTTGGGAACTTTGCCGTGCACAGCCCCATTGGCCAGGGAACCCCTTTGTCACACTCGCCGAACGTTGAGAATCGGGGGTCAATGTCGCACAGTCCTGCACACATTAGCAATGTGGGGTCTCCACTTTCTAGCCCTATAAGTAGCATGAAATCGCCGATTTCCAGTCCTCCCAGTCACTGCAGCGTGAAATCTCCTGTCTCGAGTCCCAGTAATATTACTATGCGATCTTCTGTCTCCAGTCCTGCAAACCTGAACTCAAGGAGCTCCATTGCCAGCCCTTCCAATGCCAATAATAGGTCCACTCGTTCTAGTCCAGCAGTTAGCACTGTGGGATCATCCATCTGTAGCCCTGTAAACAACTCCCTAGGATTCCTGGCTTCTGGCACGCCAGCAGGACCTAGCAGAAGCCAAGATACCGTTCCTAGTCCAGAAACAAAAGACAAGGGTGCTCAAGGACTCCCATTTCCTAAGATGGAGGAAATGGAGAATGCCATCTCCAACAACAGTCAGATGAACCTTGTTCAGTTCATAAAACCCGAGCCAGATGGTTCGTTCGGCAGCGCGTGCATCGGTGACAGCAGCAAAATAAATTCTGATTCCCCCTTTTCAGTACCAGTGAAGCAAGAGTCGGCCAAGCATCCTTGTTCTGGTGCCTCCTTTAAAGGGAATCAAACAGTAAATCCTTTCCCATTTACAGATGGCTCGTATTTTTCTTTTATGGATGACAAAGACTATTACTCTCTTTCTGGGATTTTAGGACCACCTGTTTCTTCATTTGATGGAAGTTGTGAAGGTAGTGGGTTTCCAAATTCAGGCCTACCTGTGGGAATTAAGCAGGAGCCTGACGATGGCAGCTATTACCAAGAGAACAGTATACCATCCTCTGCCATCGTGGGTGTAAATTCAGGTGGACAGTCGTTTCACTACAGGATCGGTGCCCAGGGCACAATTTCTTTGTCACGACCGGTTGCTCGAGAGCAGGCGTTTCAGCACTTGAGCTCGTTCCCTCCCGTCAGCACGCTAGTGGAGACCTGGAAGTCGCATTCAGAGTTGGCATCCAGAAGAAGTGATGGGTATCCAGTCCTAGAGTACATTCCAGAAAACGTGTCCAGGTGAGCAGGCAAATTGCTGCTTTTTTTTCCTTCTCCTGCATTAAACAAACCAAATGTGAATTCAAATAGGGGCCAGAGTGGTATTTCTCAAGCTGATGCATAATTCTTTGTGTGCATTTCAGTTCTTAACATTAGATTTGCTGGTTTCTTGCTGTATTTTACTCTTGCCTTTAATAAAAACAAAGTGCTGGCTTTAATATTTAAAAAGAACATATTGTATTCTATTGTTACTAGATTTGAAAGTGTAGCTTTAGCATGTTTATGAGCTCTTAGTACTATAAATGTTGGTTTTCCCATAATGAGAGCTTAGTAAAATTGCTCTTGTGTGTCCTATAATGGTTATTCTTTCTTAGTTGGTGCTTGAATGTGTTGTACCTCAAATGAAATGGTGAGATGAGGATAAGAAAACAATAGTGTTGGAAATCCATTTTTGTAAAAATGCATGGCAATAAGTTTGCACCGGACTTTAACTGGTTAACTTAAAAACTAAACCTTACAAGCCTGTGGCAACATATTATTTCTGTATTTTAACTGTAGGAACATTTGGTTTGTATATATAGAAAAATGCCTCCAGAAGGAGGAGGGCTGTTAAAACTTGATGCATTTGAAAGGGATAAATGGATAAACTGATCTCCTCACTCTTGGTGGAAGAGAAATATGCAAGTGTCATTTGAATTTGTGTTTTGTGGCAGCATGTATTTCTTCGTAAACAGGTGTTCATGTATTTCATAAAGGGCACTTACTTTCATAAACTATCGCGTTTCAATATTCAAGGTTATTAAGCACATCTGACATCGTGACTGAGTTACCGTAGTTCCGTGCTTCTCCATGTGTCATACAAGCTCACCAAAGGTTTGTGCCAAAGCTCAGTGAAATAACCAGTAACAGAATTTGCATTCGTCTTTCTCAAGTCTTTTTTACTCATCATGAGATACACAACTGCTCTGAGTGAATGGAACATCTGCCTTATTCTTGGAGTGGGGTGAAGAGGATGCACAGCGTTTCCATATTTGTATGGTGACTTGTATTTCCGAAAAATAGTCTTGCTGTGAAAAACAATACCTAAATTATGGTGGTTTTGAAAACAGCCTATCTACCCAGGAGGAAAAAAAAAAGACTTTAAATGTTTCCATTTTATTCTCAGACATGTCTAATACCTCTACAATCCACCTGTCATTTTGCAAGCCATACTTCATTTTTTCTTTTGGTATTTCAAATACGGTCTCTAAAGAATGCACTTTTTAATATATCTTTCTCAGCTTGAAAGAGCTTTATCCCACCTTCGTGCTGAACTTTGCACGTAGCTGGATACTTGTTGTCACCCAGGCTTGGCTTAAACATGTTTTCTTGGATCACCATTTTCATAAATTGCATTATTTATATAGTGAGGAAAGTTCACCAGAAGACTGATGGGATGCCCAAAAATAAAGACCCAATATCTTACTGATTTGTGGTTGGGCACTGTTGGTTGGGCAAGTGGCTCCTGCCAGCTGAGAGAGCTCTTGCTTGAGTGAGTGCTGCTTGCGCTGGGTCAGGGTTGTCATCCATTGCAGGGACAGGCACAATAAGCAGGGAAACGCTGGTAGGAGCATGGTTGTCATCCATAGTTGCATTTTGAATGACAGTTTCTCATAAGCTCTTTGAAGGAGTCATCTCATTGGACTTAGGGCTGCAGCAGCTCTTCTCACCTATTTACCTCCAGACCAGTAAATGGATAATCTGTGCCACCAGGCTCAGTGATGACGCAGGCTTGATACACCTTTTTGTCTTTGTTCTCTATGCTGTTATCTCAGTATGATGTGCAGGTGAACATAGCTCTTACTTTGCAGGATGGAAATCCTGAAATTGTTAGTACTCAGAGCTATTACTGCACATGTGGAATTCTCTTCAGGTGGTGGAGATCTGCAGGGTTGTGACACTTCAGGCATCCTGATCTGTAGTACAGATGAGGACATGTTTCATCATTTCAAATCTCTTCTCTCAACCCTGTTATTTAACTAAATATTGCTCTTAATCTGCTTGGCAAGGGTTTTATGCTAACAGATACAGCTGGGCACCTGTGCAAAGCCTTTACAAGTTTCAAGGTAAATGCATGTAGAATTCATTTTAGTGGTACAGATTTGCATGTGTTAAATTCGGCTAAACCAGAGGAAATCACATGCAAGTTTGTTCATGCTCCAAAGTGTTGTAAGAAACCACGCATAGTAAAAATCCATGTCAGACCCAACATCCCAAGGCAGGTTTCAGCTGTCCCTGGTCAGCATGGTACAGGGGTTGCAGTCTCTCTTCCCCCACATTCTCGGAACAGCAGGGCGAACCTCTGCGCTTTGCATCCAAACCAGTTTTTCCATATTAGAAAATGGCCTTTCTTGAGTCAGTTATACTTGCTAATAGGGTCTGATAAACATAGTTTAGGCATTTAAAATGCCTTGCTACCATACTGGCTGTAGCCACTGTTGACAGTAGCCACTGTCAACTAGAACATTTCTCTTTTTTCTCCTTTAGTTACTTCTATTAGGCGTCCACAATTATGGTTCTTTTCAAGAGAGCTGGTGGTAGCGTTCTTTATAACACTCCAACTTCTGGTGTTTGAGGAACGCGAGCCACTTAAGCAAAACCAATTTCCCTTATTGGCTTTTAAATGATTTTCTTCTGCTAATATGCATGCAGAGCATGTCTTTGAAAGATTTATACATGTTTAATTTTTAGTAGAGGGTGGAACTGCCTGTGTGAATAGATCTCCTGCCTCCACACCCTCCAAATGACATTTCTAAGACATAATGGTTTCTAAACTAAATAGTAGCAAAATGGGCTTGAAAACTAAGGTATGTGTGATGTCATTGATGGACATTTACACTAAAAATCCAGGTAAGATTTCACTTTACAGATTGCGCATCTGAATCAGGGTACCAGCCTAAGCCTCATGATCATGCCAATTATGCATTTTCAAAATGGTTTAGGAAAATATCATTGCTGCTTGAAACAACAATAAAAATTGAGGAGGATGACCTTTCTGCTGCTTTAGCTCTTATCTAAAGCTTCCTCTGCAAATGTGCCTTTTCCCTCCAATTTCCATATTAACTCACGTATGTGCAGATACATACTCACTTGCCTCAGCAGTTCCGCTGGAAGAAGGTTGATATTTCTACTGTAGTTTCTTCCTGGCACTTTCATTGCTGTAATGCAGCGTGGGATGAATTTACAAATTTATTCTGTGTTTTTGTTTAAAAAGTTTACAATTTTAACATAAGTTACTTAGATCTATCAATAATTATGTTTCAGTTGTTGTCATTCAGACATGGAGATTTCCCTTCAGTCACTGTTTCTTGATATTTGAGAGTCTAATTTATGGTTGTTACAAGCAGTTGAAAGACTGGCATTGACTCCTTAGGGTCAAATCTATGATCAGACATTGACAGTATGTTAGGGACTTCTTATACCTATCTGTTCCTGAGCCATCAACATGGATCAGCATTTTTTTCATAGACCCTACTTGAAGCAGACCCCGAAACACCCACCCAACCCAAAACAAAAAAACAACCCAAGAACATGATCTTCATTTATGTGCAACCTTCACTAACTCGAATGAGTGATTCTGGTTAAATCTGATTTCAGGCTACTGCAAGTATTTTTGTAAATAAACTTTTATGTTAAATATTATCTAGAATAGTCACTAATCAGAATTATACCTGCCAGAGAGATAAAAGCCTGGTAAACATTATTTTTAGAATTTATGAATGGCCTTGACCTCTCTTTGCTTGCTAATGGACTTGATGGGAAAAAGACTGAGTTGTTAAAATATTCTCTGTGCTTGGTAGGGCTATTGTTCACAAATTTAGTATACAAACTTTTTTTACCAGTGAGTCTCGTATTCTCAACTGTAGTTTAAATCTGTACTTTTTTTTTCAGTTTAAATAGTTGGTTTTGTAGATTCTTGTATAATTTTGTGTGATTTTTAACAGCTCTGGGTGTCATCTTGATACAACAGGGACCTTTATACATGGATGTCTCTCTCACTAAAGAAATTAGGAATCTGTATTAATGTGTCAGTCGAGGAGGTCTAAAGGTTTTCTTTGGTGTACCAGCACACATGTAACAGACTCGTTAATTTCTACGGCTTTCTTTGTTGTTATATTGTTGAGGGTGCTCTTTTTTTTGTTGTTTTGCTCTTTTTATTAGGGAGTGGAAAATCTCTATAAAGAATCTTGAAAATATGCCTACTAATGACGCCTTAGGCTGTGGCAGGGAGAAGTCCACATTGCTGGAAAGTTGTGCTCCATAAATGGGTAGACCTTCCAAATCTGGGGAAATAAGAGCTCCGTTGTCAATCTGTATGGCAATATCTGCGGGTTGTTTGTTTCTTTGCATGTGGGGGTGAGTAAGGCTGTGTATTACTAGAACATTTCTATTGCAGTTGATACTGCTGAACTTTGCAATACTTGTCTTGTTGGAAATCAGTTTGCTGTAGTTTATTCTGATAATAGTTAGTAACTGTTTCCCAGCTCTTGTATCACATTTGGTGATACAGAATCTCACTAGGATATCCTCTTTTGTCTGTTTTCTGAAAAAGAGGAAGGCAGTATTACCATTGTGCACAGATTTTAGCAATCAGAAGAAATTTTGGTTATCTGTATTGCAACAGTATGTATCAGTCCATTTTAATGAGGACTGGAAGGCACAGGTGTCTGAAATATGTGCCGTATAAAAACGTTCCCATGCTATTTTATGGGATGTGCGTTGCAATTATGCAGCTAAGCATGCATAGGGATTGCTTCAGCGGTATCAATACTTGTGCAGTACTCAGATTGTCTGCAGAGGGAGTAAATTGTTAAGTTGTGATTGAATAACCTGTCTTTACTCAACCGACACTTAGCGCTGATGGAACTTAAACCTGCTGAGAAGCGCTCTGCCCATCCGAAGCAGATTTCCAGATATGTATTGGTGCTTTCCTAAACCCAGGCTTGAGTAACGATTGCCCTCAGGTGTCATTTGGAGCTGAATGATGTATTGTTTGCAGTGACGAAATGTACTGCTGTGCTATGCCTTGTCTCGTCTGACTTCGGGTTTGCCCTTTTTTTTTGGATGTGCTGTGTGTGAGAGCCAGGTTGGGTTCCTGATCCACTTTGCTCTAAAGCTCTGAAAACCAACAGGTTAGTGCAACATGGTGAGCAGCGTGGTGCGACACGGGCATGCGAACAAACTGAAGGGTTGGAAAGGGAAAGGAGCCTATTAAATAGCCTTAAGTGCACGTTTCTACTAAAAGAACGTGTATTGTCAAGCCATAATCTGGGCATTTATATTTTTCGGGTATGTTTTAAAAAGGCAGTTTCTGTTTTGTAACTTTATGTATTGCACCTTCAAACACAATTGTAGGAGCTCAAATTAATAATGGACTGATTTCAACCAAAACTTCTTGGAGAACAGTGGAGTGCTGTGATTTCAAATTTAAGCTCTCAGAGGTCAGAAAATACCAGAGTTTAGGGTGAGCATAGCCCCATAACTTGTTCTCTGGCAAATATGTCTTAAATATGGCTAGATAGCAGTGATAAAAATGGTCCAATGAGGAAACTAAAAAGACTGGGTGAAAACCAGATATTAGATATGTCCAATTTTAGTACTTTTATCAGTTTTCACATGCAGCTGGTTGCTACACAGTGCCTGATGCTCAGCATATGAATTACTTTACTTCAGCTGCAATCTCTGCTTGAGGGATCTGTGTAGAAAAAGCAAGGAGTATTTCCATTGTGTGTAATTGTCAAAGTCTTTGCAGCATTATTGGGCACATTTGGATGCACCCTAAATAGACCATGGCACGATTTGACTGCTTGCTGACATGGTAGTGCAAACCTCAGTGGAAGGTCACCACGAAAGCCCTCTCCTGCTGGAGCCACATTGATTTTGCTGCTGGAGGAGACAGACTGACCTTGGAGGAAGGCATATTTTTTTGATTTACGCTACAGGGGAAGGAATCATAGGTCAGGAAGGCCCTGTTTATCCATGCCAGCAGCTCCCAACATAGCCTGTTCCGGTACCACTAGAGGCAAGAGCAGTGGCTGCAGCTCTCAACTCTGTGCACGTGCTCAGGAGGAGGCACTCCCTGCTCAGGCTTGGAAGCAGAGCTTGTAATGTGCATCCTTCTGTTTAGGAACCCTGGAGTTTAACAAAACCTCGAGATTGGATTTCCTTTCAGGACAAAATATTTCAAATAAACTGTCTCTTCAAATGGGAAGCTTTGACCTTGTTTGGGGTTTTTTTCTTTGTTTGAGTGTTGTTTGTGTGGTGGGTTTTTTTATTGGGGGGGTGGGGTTGTTTGTTTTTTGTTTTGGTTTTTGCAGCTGAGGTTTATTAACGTGGTTTATCTGAGCTTAACAGTGTTTTATCTGAAATGATGTGATCTGGCCGGCTGTCTTTCTCTGCTTTACCCAAACACCCCACCCCTGCCCCCTGAAGGCTGCCCAAACCGAAAAAAAGACCCAGAAAACCAAAACTCTGCTGTTGATGTTTCTGGGTTCTTAAAAGGATTGGTAATGTTGATTGTATCTATTCAGTATGTGGACAAGTGTTTTGCAAGGCGCTATTTCTTTACTGAATTGTATCATGGCAGAAGTTCCCAGATTGTTGGTGGACCACAAGGGAATAACTTGAAATTGTATTTTATTTCTTTGTCTTAAACTTTGAATTAAGCTTCTGCAGTTACATAAAAATGTGTTGTTAGCTGCTTGCTAAATTATATTTCTATAAAGCTGCAATCTGGAAGCAGCGTATTTGCATCGTGAAAAAATTGATAGCTTGAATTTCTTATTTGGAGATGAGGTAACTTAGGGTTAATATATATTAAGGCTTTTCTTTAAAAAGAAAGAAAACCCTTTGGTTGGAACATCTGAGCAGAAACAGAATCCAGTATTTGTGGATAATATGTAAAATGGCTTATAGAAATTTGTACGCTCTCCTAAGATGTATGGGTATGCTGCTGATTGTGGTTAGTGATAATTAATAATAGATCAAAGAATTACAACCCTGAGGTTAAAAAGCAAATTTCAGACTAATTGCTGAATGTTTTTGACAATTTTTATATCGCTTCACTCGTTTCTGTTCTTTCTTCTAAACAATACTTTCTACTTGCGTCTGGAGGTGAAATAACTTTTTGAATGGGCTTTCAGGCCCAAATTTGGACTGCACACAAGAATCTTTTCTGGTTTGCTTTTTTTTCCCTTGTCAGATTTTGAGAGGTGCTATCTCATGTTTCTAAAAGTGGTGGCTTTATACAGCAATTCCCCGGCAGTTAGATTTCTGAAAAAGACATGCAAAAAATCTGCCATTTTAATAATGTTTACTGATTCATTTGGATTTGGGAGAATACCTTTCTTCTGTTTATGTGTGTGAGTGTGGCCATTTCGGATTCATATTCAGTCTTATGCCTACAAACTAAGCATGTATTTTAGAGGTTTATTTTGGCCAGTGTAATCTATCAGTGGTTTGAGACATTTTAATCAGAGGTCAGAACTGGAAAGTGGCTATGGATTTTGGCTGTCCAAGCTGCTGTGAACTATGTGGCACTGGTTTTCCAAATCCCATGTTTCATCAATACGTGATAGCGCAGTCCTGGGAAACCCGTCACTACAGTACTTCATTTATTTTGTGTGCCAGCTCTTCTTGTGTACCTGCCTGAGTGGGTTGGGATGGGGATGGAGGGGGTGCCTGGAAACTGTCCTGGTCGTGGCTTAGGAGTCCCCCAAAGAGATGTGGAGTAGTTCTCTAGGCAAAGCAGTGCTGTGCTTGATTAATTTTGAAGTCATGCTTTGCTTCTTGCTGGCAGATTCAGGCCATGTAGGAAAAGGCAGCCGCTGAGTTTTGAGAATGGGCTGAAGCCCCTGTGTTGTCAGAGTGCCTTGCCCTGCGTGGGGGGCGGCTGCCTGCGCCTCTGCGTCCCCATGAGCTTGCATGAGGCAGCCGTGGCTGTGTACCCGTGTGAATGCGTCATCTGCCGTGTCCTTACCGAGACCTGTGCTCTCTGAGCCCTTGGCAAACCTGGTTTCACAACCGACAAGCACCGGTTTACTCTGGCAACGTCTCGCCTTGAAAAATCAATCATGTTTGTATCTTTAGCTCTTTGTTAGCACTGCTGCAGGTAAGGGTGGGGAGAGGACTCTTCTGCAGCCCATTTGCCTTATGCACTTCTCAAGCACGGTCTCTTGTCTGACTGAAGCAAGGTTGGAGATGAGACCTGGCCTTCCAGACAAGGCTCAGGTTATTGTTCTCAAACTAGGAGCAGGAAAGGGATGGCTTCTGGAAGCACGTCTTAAAAGTAAGGGCATCAAGACAGCAATCTTTTATTTTCCCCCAGGAGCCCAAATATGAACGACTCCAAAAGACTGGAGATCTCACTTTTAGCATTGCTGAAGGCTTGTCTCTAGAAACCTGTCATGCACTTCAGCGTTTTTGAAGACTCGAGTGCCAGGGACCTTGCAAATGAAGGTGGGTGGGAAATTTGCACTGTTTCCAGGCAGACTATCTGAGCTGTCAGAGTCATTATTTTAAACTAAATTAAATTTGTGCTAGGGAGTGCAGTATGTTAGAGCAGTTAGGGAGCTCTTTCTCTAATGGTAGCTTCAGATGTTCTTTGCTAGGTCTAACTTTATTGACTTCCAGACTTGTTTGAGTAAATTAAAAAAAACAAACCAAAACAACAAAAACCATGCGCTGCACAAGTATTGATCCTGGGTTACGTGAGAACTTTCTGGAAAAATTAGAGTTGCATTTGAAGACAACATAGCATTATGTTTGCCATGTCTAAGGATCAAGGTTCATTTTTTTATTATTGTTTAGTGGAAAATAAACACACGTCATCGGTTTTGGCCCATTGGTCAGGGGATGCGCGTTTCTGGGCCATTGCAGGTGTCGCTTTCCATAACTCCAAGAGGTCTTGTTCCAGAGGTGGGCACAGTCCTTTGTTATGTGCGTGTCTGTCTGCATCCATTTGGGCAGTAAACCTGCTCTCTGAAGCTGTGAGCAGCGGGGGCTCCTGCAGCGCTCCAGGCACCCAGACCCCAGCTGGAAGAGCATGAGATGCTCTGGTGGGATGCTGCAGCGGAGGTCCTCTTCGCACATATCTTGGGGGTTTTCCCCCAGCTGGTAGCACCTTTGCTTGGGGTGCACCATGTTTTGATTTTATTGCTTTCATTTTAAATTTGTTTGTTTGCTTTAGAGCACTAAGGCTTTCTTAATGATTAAACCCAAGTATTGGCCAATGTACTTCCCTTAAGGATTAGAAAAAGTTACTAAATTTGACTAGTGTGACAAAATTATGCGTTGAACCTTTGTCGCAGACCACCCCACTGTAAAATGCATCCAGATTGCTGCAGGATTAGCTCTATAAACCCTCTTCTTTCAGATGCATGCTGGCAAAACAGAATAATTCCAATTGATCTTATTAGGATTTTTAAATCCTTATTTTAATCTGAATCTATGCAAACTAGCTGGAAGATGAACAAAGTTGGGGGGGGGTTTAGATGTGTCTGCTTCTACTCAGTGTATGGAAGTAAATATTGGAAGTGATCCAGGGCTTTTTGGCTGCTGCCAGCTAATGACATAAGATAATGTTGCAGTGAAACAATGCACTTGATTGGTGCTTGTTTCCCAACTAACCTTTCTGATTCTTGAGACTACTTGGAATTTATGTTTTTGAAGATGTGACAGTGAAAAGGAGATTAGGCATTGCAAATTGTGACTGATTAAATATGTGGTAATGACAGCTTCAAACTGCACATGCAGATAATGAGATAAAGGACTGTTTCTCAGTCCATATTAAATCCATTTGGTGGAAGAAGCAAGGAGGATGAGTGTTTTGGATGTACATGTTATTTTAAAAAGAAAATCAGAGGAGTTGATTTATGTAGTAATACAAGTGAAAATAGTGAGTTGCTGATTTACTTTTTTCCTCTGGGACAAAAATTGCAGCCATTGTGGGTCTGCGAATTGTCCTGCATTTCTTTCCTTACAAGAGTTAACTGTGTCCAAGAGGCCACTAACAAACTTGCTAAGTTTTTGTTAGCATTTTCATTTGGATTAGAAATGTGCTTTTGAAGTGAATCTTCCAGTTGCCCCCATCTTCTGTTGAACAGTTCACATCTAGGGGCTGCTGAGGAATGAAAACCAGATTCTTCTTAGCCTGCAGTGAGTGAAAAAAGTACTCCAGGAACTGCCTAAGGCCATCCAGCCCCTAATGGCTTCTGTCCATGGGTCCTCCTGGAGCTGGGCTGAAGCATAACCCTTGCAAAGCCTACAAAATGGGTAGTGGATCCTCAGTACCAACTGCTTTTCTTTATAGATCTCCTTCAATTGCAGCCACACTGCCTGCAATGTAGACGCTGCCTGTATGTTAATTGCAATTTTTTTTTACCTGTTAACTCAAGCATTTGTAATTGAAAAAAGATTCAGGGTTACAGACAGAGGAAATTATTCTACAGAAAAAATTGGAGGCACTATTTTCAGCATATGTGTTTGGTGTTTGTTTGTAAGTCGTGTCCAGAATGAGCAGAGTACCTACTTACTCTTCCTTCACAGCACTCTAGAAATCTTAAAAACTGAATTAAATCCTGGAAGTAGGAAATGAAACTGAAGTGACAAATAGGCTGTATCCTGTTTTTTCATTAATGAACTTTACTTCTTTTCAGCGAGTTGAAAGATCTATATAGAATTTACAGATACTCTCTTATTTATTATAATACTAACCTGTAAAGGAGAACAGAATTGTTTTGATTACAGGCAGCTGTGTTAAGTATTTACAAGTAGCTGTAACTTAGGGAAAGTAATTTAACAACTTAGAATTGTAGTTTTAAGAAAAACAGTACTTTGTGGATCAATTTTTTTTTTAAATAAACCTGTGGATTTGCAGCTAATTATATATTGTGGATGTCTGATAAATTAATTTTAATATGAGGCTGAGTTGAAAAGGTGATGTATTATATGAGCTTTGAGCTAATTCACTACCTTCTTAAGAGGACCTTCATGTTTTTCATATTTTTATACCCTCCATACTGTGATGAACAAAATACCCCATGTCCTCCACCATTGTTCCATATCCTTCCACCTGTATTGGCCCTTTCCATGATCTGAAGATGTTTTTGGTTCTGCGTGCTTCAGCACAAACACCTGATATTGTGATTATTAAAACAAAGTCTTAGGAAGGTTATAGCAAGGTCAACGAGTGGTGCAGCACAGAAGCCGAGTCCTCCGTCTACCAAGTCTATGTGCAAAACTGGCGTGCTTCAAGGTGCGAGGAGACGACAGCCCCAGCCGTGCTTTTGGTTGGTAGCAGTGGTGAGGGGCGATAGGGGTTCCTGTGGAGTTCTCTAACCAGTGCCAGCAGCGTGGACATTTATAGTTCTTTCCATGTTCTGCTCAATGCACATGAGGCTTTAAGCTCGTGCTGGGTCTCAGTCCATAAGAAGAGTTGCTGCTGGTTGGGATGTATATTGGCTTTTTTCCATCATGTGGTGCACCCCAAACTGAGGGGTGATATTGGTGTTGGCATAACTTTAATCAGTAAGTTAGTAGAAATTAATGCAATTTTCATACCAATCAAATAAAATATTCAGGACCAAGTAGGAATGATCTAGAGATAATGACTGCAGAAGATTAAGGAATATGATTTAATGAAAAAGAGAGAAGGATTGTAAGAGCAAGAAAACCAGCCGGTATTGGCACAAGAGAATGGAAGTTTAATATAGTGCACCAGATCCTAGAGTTGTTTTTTTTTCTGACATGACTAAAAACTGAGAATATGCAACATCTCATCAATTAGATTACAAGAAGTAGCTTTGACTGATGTTTATAGATATATTTCATGGAATCAGTTTGAAAGACAGCAGTAAATACACAAATGTTTCCCATTTACTGGTTTTGGTACAATCTAGCCCTTTGTCTGATGTTTCACATGAGCAGATTAAGGTACTGTGTACCTCTCTACTAGGCATGAGAGTTGTTGATGGAATTTGTTAAATTATCTGCTGTTCAGAGGACAGAAATGTAAAAATCTCTGCCATTTGTAGAAGAATCTACTTGAATTTTGTGGCATTTTTTTTTTAATTAAGTGTACACAAAACCAAGCAGAAGAGCAGAACTTTTTGTTTGCCTGTTACTTGTCTGCACTGCTGGCAATGTCCAAAACATTAATACCTGTGCTGTTAAAGGTCCTGCAAATGGAAGGTAACTACATATCCAACTCTTAATTGTATTTCTATGTTATGTCAAGTCTGCATATTAGGAAAATGAGATGTCAAGAGTAAATTTAGGTTGGGGCTTCTCCATGTCCTCAGTGCTCCCACCAGTAGCTTAGTATGAATTAGTCTGTTTCTTTAAAGGCTTGAGGTAAATATTGAGTAGGGTTTCCTAGCAACATTTGTAAGGTTAGGTAAAAATCAGATTTGCCTGGTATTGCTTCCAGAGTGCACCAGTCTTTCTATTTCGAAATTTATACTTTTGATACATTATCTGCAGTATGGAAGGCTCAACAGAATCTGATAGTATTGTAAATAAATAATTTTTAAGTCCAGAAACAAGTCACCTGAAATTTTGTTCTTACTTTGGGATACAGTTTTTCTTTTGCTGTGTTTTTGCACTGTGCCTAAACTAATGGGGACGAACCTTACTTGACTTCTGCAAGTATTAGCTTCTATATGTGTGAGGGTGTGATAAGTATATATAAAAAATGCAACAAAAATAAAGCCAGTAGGTATCCTTCACTGTCCAAGTCTGCTAAAGGAAGTTCTTATTTATTGTCGATTTTGTCAAAGTAAACAAAGAAACGATGTATCCAGAGTGGTCTCTCGAATTAGCAGAGGTCTGAGATTCAGAAGGTTGAATCTTGTACAGAAATCTTGGTTTGTTTTTTTTTTTTTTGTTTTTGTTTTTGACTTGTAGTGATAAGATGGGAGATCAGTGCGAATACTTTTGAATACTTTCTGCATTTCTTTTATCCTGTTCAGTAAATTGCATGTAAGGGTCTTTACAGGTGCTTTGGATGTGTAAGAGATGTGTGTGCCTAGGATAGAGACCTGTTCTGGGTAGGATTGTTCTACCTTGGGGAACACAGAAGGTGGAATTTAGGTTAGCCCAGGACAGACAGACAGATAATGGAGGGGAGCAAGGAATGGAAAAATTTGGTTGGCTGCTCCCAGTTTTAAGTTTTGAGTCTATAAATAGAGTCTATCAGAATATTTCTAGTTAGTTCTGGGGAAAGTCAGCTGCTGTGCTGGGGATTGGCTGTGCTCCCAGAATGAGGAGGGGAAGGAAAAAAAGAAGTATGATAGGAGGCCTATTGAATATCTACCAACAGACACTAGTGAAATCTAGAAATTGGAGGATCCTGTGTTTAGGCTTCAGTTTATTTTTATGCAGCCTGTGTCAGTGCTGGATATTGTGCAGAGCGACTCTCCCTGTAGCCTAGTACGAGCTTCCAAGTTAAACGGGCACAGGAGGTGGGTCTGCATGCAGCACCCGGCAGGGTTCATAGTTCAAAAGCTTGATATAAAGAATGGGTATGGAAGTAGAAGAAAGTGGCACATTTTCCTCATTTCATGCTCCAGACTACTGGATAGCCTGTCCCTTCTCTGGTTTGGATGCATTATATAAAGGAAAATAGAGAAATGAAAACAGAAGCTGAATTTTCAGCTGATAGAATTTAGTTATTGTGTAAGCTGTGACTTTTTTTAATAAAAAAGAGAAAGATCTTGCTGATAATTTAATGTTCAAAGTAGTATATTATGATACTAGAAATAGAAATTTAAGGGGATCATAATGCACTTGCAAACATTTAAGATGCTTTCTATGAAATATAAGCCATACTTAAAAAATATTCTGAATTGACATTTAAATATTATGTACAACTAGAATATAAATAACTAGTAAGTTTAAAATTTGGAGTATTTTTAGATGGTTCTTGTAGTTACAGTATAAGATAACTGTTCAGCAAAACTCCCTCTCCCCCATGTATCCTCAGAAGGAAAAAAGTAGCTTTGGTCAAATGGAAAGCTTTTTGCACGTAAGCTGAACCAGCCTACTCAGATGAGCTGAAATTATCTGAACAGTTAATGAGCTTTTCCAGCACTGAACTAATCCTGGAAAAATCTGTGCTCACCTTGAAAATAAAAGTGTTCATGACAATGGTTTTCCTGCTCAGGCTTTGCTGGCAACTCATTCTTTTTCATTTATCATTATCATAGTGGGAAAAGTGGTTATATTGAATGTTTAAGGCAGAAGGAATAGAGCAGAGTCAGTGCTTCTAAGAGGAGCACAGTGACTTTTGATGTCCCATCGGTGTTGTGTATCAGTAAGATGCTTACTTACTGCTTCTAGATTTCCAGAAACAGTAGAAAAAAAGGTCACACCCATGTTTAGCTTTGGGGTTTTTGTTGGGTTTTTTTTGTTTTTTAGAAATATAATAACTTGGTTTTGTCTTTGTATCTGTAATAAGCAAAGAAACACACAAGACATTTTTAACTCTTGCGTCAGTAGGTACTTCAGTTTCTGTGTTAGCTGGAATAAAATCTTGCACTAACTGTTGTCCTAGGCTGCCTTATTAAACTTTTTTGATTATTTAAATATTATTGCATAATGATTTTAGACATTCTTGAGTGATTTTATAAATGGGTAAGTGTAGGTAAAATTTTCTTCAGGTGCTCAGCGAAAGGCAAGAGTTTTATTTTTAAGGAAATTATGTCAATGAAAACTTTGTTATTTTCAGTTCTTGAAGAAAATGGGGTAAAATAGTAAAAAAATAATATTTTATCTCATTAAGAGGTGGGAAAAAAAGGAAAAAAAAAAGTTGTTACTGTTTGAATTAAGGAGGAAAATTTGTCAGGGGATTGAAGTCTGCCCTCATGAGAATCGATGACTGTTCCCACTCGCGTTCCATAGGGCTAGTATTTTGTTTGGATGGCTGTGGGAATTAAAACTCATGGGGACTGTGTGTATTGCCTTAAAGAAATGCTGTGGAACAGCTCATTGGCCAGGGGAGGAGGGGAGAATCGACTTATGTATGGCCAAGGTAGATTTAACTTGGAATAATGCAGTAAGTTTGAAAAAACCTACTAATATCTGCTATCTGTGTTGGAAAGGCTCCAGGAATATTTCAGCTTACAATTCCATTTGTCAAAGCCTGAGAATTTGGAAGGAGAAGATAAACAACTTATTAATATTTTATTTCTTTTAAGATAATTTTCTGTCATGTATTTGAAAACTGTACTGAAATACTGGTCTCATTTGAGCAAGCAGCTCAAAATTCATGTTAACTATTCATTGTGCCACTTGTTAATTTAGGTTATGCAAACCAGTGTGATAAACTGATCTTGAATGAGATCAGAATAGAGTTCTAAAATGATGCTTGTAAATAGGTCTGATGACAGCAGATGTTTTACTTCTTTCCAGAGCAGTACATTCAAGATGTATGTCAAGTACCTAAAAATACCCCAAAACCAAACCTCAACCCCCACAAAAAACCCAAAGCATCTCTGGATTTAACGGTGGTTTATAATCCCCATTTTCAGGGACAGGATTTGCTCCAAGTCTTAGAAGCAGACAGAGTTGTGTCTGTAGATGGAGGATTTGCTCTCCCATCAGTTGGTCCCAATGGCTTCTCCTGACACACTGTTTGGTGCATGGTCTGGCAGCGAGGCTTTTGCATGGAACTTGTTATTTGTGCTGCTGACCCCATTAAAATCAGTGGGACTGGCCATACACAAAGGCTTTGCTTAAGCTGCTGCAGGTTGAAAGTTTCCAATGTTTCTAACTTGCATCGACTGTTTTATATTATGCTTTCTTCCCTGAGTTGTTCTGGCACTTCGATTCTTGTCATGCGCAGCGTGCATCTTTTCACAGTCCCGATCCCTGACTGTGATGGCTAGAATCCTTCATTATTTTGTGATTAATTGTAGAGATACAAACATTATCAAATGGAAATCCCCAAAAGGCCTCTTTTAAAGGATCTGCCTAGCTTTTTGATTTAGCTGCCCCACAAATTACTTATCTAGTGGCTGTGTGGTTTTTAACATCCTGCTAAATTTGGAACAAGTCCATGAAATACTTTCTGCAATATCTGGGGAATAGAAAAGTTATTTCATCCATTGCTTGGGTCAAGCCTTTCAAGAGAAAACAGTGCTGAGTGTTGGATCCATTAAGTACGAATCAGTGGGTGTGCAGGATCATGGTTTATATTGTCAGTTATTGTATTAGTATGTTCAGTGCAAATTTTCAAGCGTTAGAAGTTCAATTTCTGTCTTTTAGATATGTGTAAGCTTGTAAACTACAATTGTAGCTATATAGGAGGAAATTGTGATGCAGATGAGAAATAGCATGGCAAGGAAAATGCTTTGCATTAGCTCTTTTATGCGTTGCTACTTGTGGTGTTTCTTTAAAACAGATTTTATCCTTTGGGATCTAATAAAAGACTAGAGAGTTATTTGCCTTATAAACCTGTGTGGTGTATTATTTAGATATTCAGAGGGAAAAGGTCAAAGAATGTCTCCTGTGTTATCAGTTTCTCAATGGGAAACTGTATTAAAAACTAGAAAATACAATACTATATAATTTAGAAACAATATATAAAGTGGGTTGAGAGACAATTACTGTGGTTTATTTCTCTGTATTTTCCATTTTACTGAATGCATTTCAGCAACAATTGGGGTTTGACTGTAATGTTATTTGTAGCAGTTTCATGAAGCTACACAGCCAATTACCGTGGTTTACCAGATAAAGTCAACTCCTCACTTCATTCCTGAAAGTCAGATTATGAAAGTCTCTTCCTGCTGGCTTATGTAGGTAACAGTGGGATTAGTCCGTATTTGTACAGTTCTGTGAACTCCTCTTCTTTAAAGCAGTTTTAAGTTGGATGTATTTTACATATCAGTAATTTTTCAGAGTTTATGAATTTAAAACCATCTAGTTTAATTAATGTGCAGATACACGGAAGATGTCTGTTTCTCATGAAATCCTGTGTCCTGAGATGAACTGATCTCGTGTATCTAAGTCTTCAGCAGCTAAGCCTGACAAGAAATAAAAAGTGTATTAGTTGCAAGTGTTCGATCACAGAAATAGATTTACTGTTAGGGGCCTTCTTGGTATAAGTATTGCTGTGTACCAAAGCTGGTAAGTATTTTCCTGATTTTGATGACCAGCCTTGTAGTGCTAAATGGCTCACACTGATGTGATAGCAAAGTCTGGCAGATTGGGTTAAAAAAGGAAGTTTGTGTTGCTGTGAAGTCATGGTTTATTGCAGGAGCTTGGGGTAGCATCCTTAGCACGTGTCCCAAAGAGCTAATGTACCACTTACATGTGGTTTGCTACAAAAGCAGTTGCAGAAGCAGGGCCAAGAGATGGTGTTAAGACTGAATATTGGTAGAAAGGATCAAAGTTTACTTCCAAGAAGTCAAATGGATCCGTTTGGAGAAAGAAGGGCGGATGCCTTAAGGACATAGTGTAATGAGTGGCGGTTTTCTGCCTCCATTTTCACCTGGCTACTGCTTAACAATTGCAGAAAAAATTAGAAATAAACTGTGTTTCCTTACAAGAAAGTTCATGTCGGGCATTCCCAGTGAGGTAGTGAAGGTACTTCTGTAGCAGTCGCAACCAGCCCTCCTCGTCCTCCGGCATCCATGAGGCCGTGAGCCTTCCTGGTGAGCTTGGGTTAGTGGAGCAGATTCTGCCAGTGGGCGCTACTGACTTCTGGAAATATGTGAGAAGGGGTCTGCACTGCCTTTCAGAGCTGTTTAGAAACTTCTAGAAAGGCCGGAGGTGTTATCTGTGCTCCTTCTGGGGTAGGCAGAGGTTTTGGAGACGAAGAGCTTGTCTGGGAAGTCGGATTCAGTTTTGGCGTACAAGATGTTTATATCTGGGCAAAAGCCCCCTGTTTCTTTTTGGTGGTTGTGATGGTCTCGAGCATGTTCTGACCGAAATGGGCAAACCAGGTGTAGGAAGTCGCTAATAACCGCAGGTGACTAAGGAAAAAGTGCCGAAACGAAGTCCATATTTATTCTGCAATCTGTATCCAGGAAATGTACCTTTCTGTACTGTCTGTGTGTATGGATTTCACTCTTTTCTTCATCTCCCCATTCAGTGGTGCCCGAGAGTGACCTTCAGGGGGTGCCAGTATCCTCCACCATGTGAACGAGGAATAAAAGTGCCTTTTGGCCAAATATGACCTTTGTGAATGGTGTCCCTTTGTTGTTGTTTTCCGTTAAGACTGTGTATGTTCCCAGATGTGTTCCTTCAGGTTTCACTACTGGATCAATGTTCTGATGGCCTTTTAATTAGATCGACAAGGAACAGGTCTGCCCAGATTTTCTGGTCTCATCTGGAAGGCTCTGAAAGACTTTCTCTGCAGCAGAAGCAAGCACACGCACTCTTACCTGTCTTGGCAGCGGCAAGGGCAGAGCTCACTGATCCATCAGTGCAGTCTTCTCTGGTTGGTTGTTGGATTTTCAGACTACTCTGCATTTTCAAGGTGTCCTATCTGCTGTCACCCTTCAGAAGGGAGGGTGAGAAGTGATGAAGTGGTTTTGGTGTGATCTAGTGATCAGTAATTTCCATGTCTGCTGGGTTCAAAACACTGCAGAAGTGTGTTCTCCATGGGTAAAGCAAAGTACATGTGCAGAAATCTCCCACTAGTCTGTGCTCTGAAGTTTATCTGTAGTCAACGGGAAATTTTGGATACAAAAATGTGAGCGATTACAGAGAGGTTCTACATTGAGATGTGCATATATATTTAAAAACTATTCCTGTCTGTCTTCCTGACAGGTGTGGGATGAGGTTGCAGCCCCTCTGTGCTCTGTTCTGCACAAGAGCTCCTGGACAGTGCATCCCCTTTCCACCACTGTCCTTTCCCAGGCTCAGCAAGTGAAGTTTTAAGGCAGATACTATACAACTTCTTTTTCATAAAATCAAAATTTGGCTGATCTTGGGAATTACTTTTAATTAAAAATGGGTTAAAGTTGTTTTTGCTGTCACTTTTATTTATATGAAACAAACGTACTAATGCTTGTAAATAATTATCTTTGTTATGTAAACAATTTACTTTCGTAGTGGTACTGACAGTGCAGTGTCATTAAACCAAGCCCAAGTGGTAGAAGGTTTTTCTTGCACAATAAACTTAAATTCTTGCTGCTCAAAGTATATTTTCACTCTTCCCTAGGAATATTAGAGAGCAATGTTGTCTTTTTCTTTTAGGAGCTGCTGGTTTTAATTAAGCCAAACCAGTACTTTTTGGGAGCGTTACATGGTTTGACTATTCATTATATGGTAATACGTGCTCATTTTGATTTTTTTTATTCAAGTTACTGTGTGTGTCATGAAATTCAAAGTACCTTGAAATTAATACATATTTTTAATACATAGCCTTTTCTTTATTGTCTTGCTGCTCTTTCTTCCCAATAAAGGCAGCTGTTTTTCGATTTTTATAAATCTTGGCATCATAGATAACACATCTTCACTTGTAAAATTAAGGAAGTGGGTATAATTTTGCAAGAAGGAGGAGAAAGGAAAAAAAATGGTTAACATCAATTTTCATGACATTTTCCTGTTTTTTTTTGTTCTACCAAAATGATTTTATATAAAACTTATATTAAACCGTTTCAGATCTGTTGTTCTTTTCTGTTTTATTCCCTTTCTTTCCTCTTGCACTGTTTCAGTACAATACACATACATATTTCCACTAATGAAATTTTAAATGTAGAACCTATCTCAAGTTGTTGACCACAAAATAGTAAATGGGCTTTTCCTCTCTTACCTCAAAAAACTATTTTAGCTAATTTCCCTTGTGTTTTATTGTGAACCCCCAGCAGGGCATAAATGTGTATGACCACATTGAAGGATAAATTAAAACCTGCAGATAATACCAATCTAAGCCTGCCCCTTTCTTACAGCTTCTTATTTCTGCAGTAAACCTTGAGAAAGATTTTATTTACTTGCTAGGAAATTCAGGAAGTATAATTAAATGGCAGTTAAAGCATAGAATTTATTTCACGGCACGATCACCTTGTTTGAACTCAGTGAGTTTCTTTAAGAAAATACTGTGCTCGAGTGAGCTGCTACTGCAAATGAGACAGGAATAAAAATTACTCTGGCTGGCCAAGGAAGGGATGCAGTTCGTTGAAAACTTGTGTGGTGGTGTAGGAATACTGGAGCAGATGAATGCGGACACTCAAAATATTGTCATTGGAGAGATGGTGTGTAGGGTCCCCCGTTGAAGCCAGTGTGAACAGAATTAAAAAGAGCAACTATGACAGACCCATTAGTTTGTGAACATAATTTATGTTTTGGAAAATAAAACGAAAAGCTAAAGTTTAAACGAGGTTTGTCCTTGAATTGGTAACAGCATTCAAATGGAAATCTTAGCAATGTGAGGTTGCTCTATGGAGCATAAGAGGAGCTCCAATGAATAATTAAACAAGTGATATCTAATAAAATATACAGCACATTGCTTCAAACTTAGAAATTGTAACTCTGCCTAAGGGATGAATGTTTTTCATTACTTTTTAATTGTTGCCAGTGTTGACCTTCAAGGTCTTTTTCTGGCAGATAATTTGTTATGGTAAGGATGAGATCATTAAGTATTTTAGCACAAGCCGCATGATGCAAATAGTTTCCTAATATTATAGAATGCTGATGCGGTAAGGGTTTGTTTTCTTAGGAATTTGTTCTCCATATTTAGTGATTTTTCAGATCATATCTTAAAAGAGTAATTCTACTGTAATCCTGCAGGACAGTGGTTGTAGGTAGTACAGTAGCAAATGTCAGCAGATTCTGCTGGGAGATTTTTATGACAGGTTTCAAATTGTAATAAAAAGGTATTACTGTAAAGTCTCGGCATGATTTTTTGGATCCTAATAATATTTGTATATACGGACAACAAATAACAGCTTTTCTCCTTTGCTTGTTTCATGAAACGTCAGCATAGGAGCCTGCAGGTTTTCCTCATCGCTGAAGCGAACCTCTGTGGCGTCTGGGGCTCCGGGGCCTGCATGCAAGGAATTAAGTGTTACTAAATTTTGCTAGTTTTGTACTGTAACTCTGTTTTTCCTATTTTAATGTTTGCTTAGGTAGGCACTAAAAATATGTATTGGGTAAACACCAAATGCTCTCAGAATTTATGTTTACAAATCTTAGTTTAAATTCTCTACAAGTAAATGTTCTAGTATTCAACTTTTTTTGTCAGATAGTAGAGATGCCGGCTCAGAGAGAAATGGCAGTGGGCAGAAGCAAGCCAGTATATAATCTCTTTTTATTTATGTTTTCTTGATATTGTTATTTTTCTAGCCTAAGATATTTGGAACAAACTGAATCAGTTGTTTGCTCAAAACACTTATTGCTCACATGGTCGCTCACAAAAAATGAACAGAGGTATTGACTTGTGTTCATCTCTTCTGCATTTTAAGGTGATTCGTCTTGGTGAGCCTTCTTCTGAGCCTGCACTGGGCTTTGGGTCGTTGTAAGTCAGGGAGGATCCCCCAGCAGGGAGCACAGCAGGCTGGCCTAGCTCGTCCCAATTTCTGTTTTTTCTGGTGTGACCCGTTATTGAGCTGCATGAATAGCTGCTTTGTAGAAACAATTTGTTTATTTTAAATCTGCCCCATCCTGTTAATTAAAAAAAAAATAAAAATTCTGTGAATTATATTCATTTGTCCTTTGCTAATCTGCAGACCCAATAATTTTCACATAAAAATATTTTTCCTCTCTTTTATGATTGAAAATCCAGCATGTCATTTTCTGTCTTTTTGTGAAGAGATACCAGAATCAGATCTGTCACTCATGCTTGTGAGTAAGCCCCACGCTCTTCGGGAGCTCCCTGTTCCCAAATCAATAAATTTGGAATGCTTTTCCTCAAATACTAATTCAGGAAAATATTCCAGTTAACGTAAGTGGAAATGTAAGCCTTCCGATGGTAACCAGTTTTTTTTTTAGCATTGTTATTCTAAAGATTAATGAGCTAACTAAAGCATCTGAGATGGCTAAGGGAGTGATGGAGCTGTAATGGTGTGGTGGTCCTGGGGCAGTCATTGTGGCTGTGACATGCACAAATCTGTATAACTTGCATTGAGCACCTTGAACACAGAAGCTGAAGCATCCAAAGTGGCCAGTGATTTCCTCAGCAGCAGGGGACCTCTTTGCTCACTTGAGGTTTGAAGTAGCAACTCCTGGTCTTGCCCTTTTTTTCATATCCTAGGGGTGAAAGATGTGTTGATGGATGTAGAGAATATAGAGCAGATGAAATGAAGATAGTTTTTCATTGCTCAGATGTGTATAGCAGTGGAATAAGTTGGTTTCAGCATGTAAATTGTGTTGTCCAGTTACTTCCAGCTTATTTTCAGTGATTTGCAGCTTACATGGGTCTCAGAAAGGTTAAATAGATACTTATCTAACTTCTTTATGGCTAGAAGGAAGACTAGAATCCATAGGATCATCAAAGTTACGGACAGCATTATAAGGAGGAAGTGCTGAACAAAACGAGCCCAGTTTTAGTCCTGAAAATACTTTAGTTCTGAAAATACTTCGTGTATACTGGAAGCCACACAGTCTCCCTGCTTCCCTAAAGATGTCGCATCTCCCCGTGGGCTGAAGGTGAGACAAGCTCGGTGAGGAAGCTGCCTCTGGAGTTCAGGCCCTCTCCCTCCAGATTGTTTGGAGAGGAAACCAACCCAGCAGGTCGCGTTGGAGAGTACTGCCTGGTCACCCTGGACCTTTTCTAGCGCCATCAGCAATGTTGAGTCGTTGAAAAAGCAGAAATGCGAAGCAGTGATGTAGTAGTGTTAATGGCTCATGGGAAGGCAGGGGGGTCAGCAGACTATCCCTCTGCTCTCATGTGTTTTTGACTTTGCAAGTGGCTACAATGGAGGACAAGGCTACGAACCAGAAAATAGCAAGCTTCCCCAAAAGACTTACCTTGCTGTTGGTCTGTGTACCTTACTTGTCATAACATCCAAGGGTTTGGGTTTTGTTGTTGTTTGTCCTCAGCAGGTTTGTATTCATGATCTAAATGTGATGTGTATTGTTAAATTCAAACAAGGATGTCTGAGTGTATCAGAAAATGTTCTTTTTGGAACGTTTACGTCAAAAGAAGCCAAATGCTGACTTTAAAGAAGCTTGTGATTTTGAGCCCAAATTAATCAAGTGTTTGAATAACATATTCTGAAAACATACTTTCTCAAGTCAACGAGGAAAGTTACTGCATGGTGAAGCATGCGTAAGTGCAGTGAACCAAAGGAGCTATCAGGAATGCAGCCTCAGAGCATGAGCAAAATTAAGTATTGTCGAACCACGTTATACACCCTGCAAACCAGTAGATTAAAAGTAATGATAATTATTATCAAAGCTATCATTGGTTTAAAAATAGTATTAACTTCTTAAGAGGAAGCACTGTTAATCAACTTGTACTAGAATAGGGAACTAAAAAACACTGGCAGATATTTTATTTTATTACTTGCAGTAAGTATACTACTGCAAAAATCCAGAAGTGTAAAGACAATGATTTGTTATAGATTCTTATGTGGCAGGAGATTTAGATGACTCTGTTGCTTGTAACACACTTCATAGCAATGAAATTCCATGTAGTTACTGAATTTTTTCAGAGGTGAAGCTAAAAAGCACTTTTATAAAATTATACCCAAAATACCATGACACATGAGATCTGAGACACCTTCAGAAAATAGTTAGCAGTTGTACAAGTGCCCCATTGAAATGTAAAATATCCCCTTTACTTGTGAAATTTTTCTGTTATCCTGTTGACATTCTCTCCTCTTTTTGCATTTATTTCTCAAACACTGCAAAGAACATTGCTAAATCAGAACTGTGATTTAGCACACTACAATTAGTTTGCGTTAGGGTATTCATATAAAGGGAAGAAATTTGCCAGTTTTGTATTTACTGGGCCTGTTAAACAGTATCTGTTCTACTAAATACCATCTTCTCTGGCTGTGATGTTGTAGAGGAGTTGTCCTTTGTATTTGTCTTGTGACCTTGATGCCTCCCTGTCCCCACCACTCTTTTAATGATGGACCAACTTTATTTGTAGCTGCAGTCTAATGAGAGAGTAGAAATGTGTTAGAGGATGTAACAATGATCCCTTTTTACCAGTTTTTGCGAACAGTTTATTATTTGTGCTTATGAAGTGAAATTAACTGCAGTAGTGTTCACTTACATACATATCTTTCCAGTGTCTCTGTGTGCATATATATACGTACTGGAGCATTTAGAATTTTTTTGAGTAGCTACAGTTACATGCATTTGTTCCCCATTTGTGTAATCCAATAGCTCTTTCTTCTAATAAATCACAGATAAAATGCTGTGTGACAAGGGAGGAAGGGAACCACTGCCTCTTTGGAGTGCGTAGTGTATCTGCTTGAATTCCTCCAGCATCGGGGTAGCCTGCACAGCAAAGTCTTTGCAACGTCCCCAGTTCCCAGCTGAAGCAATTTTTTGCATTCCCTTTAGTTTGAGCCTTGGGTGTTTGCACAAAATGAATGCTTTTTTCTTCCTGCCTGTGTTTGTATCTGTAAAGCGAGTGTAGGGAGAGCAAATGCCTGAAGTATCAGGAACTGAAACGGGATGTCTTAAGGCTGGCCTAAAGCCAAGATGAAATACATCTCTCTTGGCAGCAGGGGTGCTTGAGACAGCCCTGTGATACTGGATAACTTATTTTTTTAATCGGTTAGACTCGTCCGTACCTCGGCTGACCTGCTTTGTTGGGCAGCTGCCGGGGCCTTGCATGGCCCTGCTGGTGTTAGTGCAGGAGAAGAAGAGGTGCGCGGGGGAAGTGGTGTTCTTGGCACAGTGTTCTATCTGTCAGCTGGTTAGCTTGCCCGTGGTGCCCCAGGAGGAGCCAGCCGGTGCTCGGCCCGGGGAAGCGGCCTGCCAGCAGTTAATAGTGAAAAACCTGCTGTGCTCCCCACCTTGGCTGGAAATGGCACCTGCTGGCCTTGCCGTGCCCGCGCCGGCCGCATCTCGAGGAGAGGTTCCCCCTCTCGCCTGCGTCCCCTGTTGGGCAGTGCCAAGCCCTGTGCCCAGCCGGCTTGGATGTCCCGGTGTCGGTGACAGGCAGCAGCTGTCGGAGTGTCTCGCCCCTCCTCAGGACACATGACCGCTCTGCTGGGTTGGGAGTGCGGTGGTAGCACGTTTTGCTTTCCGTGCCAGAGACAATCGGTGAGGAATATGGTTTGGGTCGGTATTTTCTTGGGGGCCTTTCCAGAGAAATGCAATACATGGCTGCTGGCCCAGGGGAGCCGCGCCGTCTGCGTGAGCTGGGCAGCTGAGGAGAGCCAGGTCAGGCCTGGGAAGATGCTTCTCTGAAAACCTGGATGAGACAGAAAGGAGAAACAAGGATTAGTGTTGATAAGCGGCTGCAAACATCTCACTGTGGTTTTATTTTTCCCCCCAGCAGTAAAATTGAACGTGGCTAGTGTGCTTGGCACCCTTCTCCAAGCTGTGGAAATCTTGCTGGAAGTTGCTGCTTCCATTGCTGCTTTTTCTCTTTTGTTTCCATTTTATTTTCCCTGTTTTCTAGTTCTGCATATGGATGCTGGCAGGAACTGAGCTTCAGGTGAGTGCAGGAAAGTGGTGCAGAAAGCTTGCTCACTGAGCCATCTCCCCTAGAGAGAGAAAGGCTGCAGCGAGCTGAGGTGCTGGGAATGCAGCAGGGTCCTGATCTGCAGCAAATGCAGAGGTTCCTGCAGCTGCCTACTTGCGCGCTCGGTGCTTGCTGGCAGGGGTGTGATCATCCAGCACCTCATTACTACACAAGTTTCACCTTTCGGTTGTGAAGGGACAACTTAATTTATGGTTTTAAAGGGAAAAAGATGTGGGTCAATCAGGGTATTAATCAGCTATGTTGATGACTTACTGATTTTTAAATGAGTTTTTAAATACTTCAGAGTAGTTGCTGCAGGCACTGTACAACAGCCATGCACGTGACAGGACAAATGAGGTAGAGAACCTAGTGAGTATATTTTGCTTATATCAGTTCATTACCTAGGAAGAAATCAATGGCATTTCATAAATTATCTAATGAACTGAAATAATTAGTAGCATAGTTAGAAGCTTTGTTGTTTTAAAAAATTATTCTCACTGTTTTATAATGGTATAAATAGAATAATACTACAGCTGTTGGATAATAGCAAAATACATATAATAGATGTAGTAAATATAATGCGTTGTATGATAGTATAATTGTTTAATATAATAATGTGCAAGATCCATCATTATTTAAATTTTTCGAGCTCCTGTCTTTTAAAATTGACTCTAGCATTTCTACCTTTACAGAATTCTGCAAAGATTACCAGATTGGAGCAACTTCTTTATTTTTTTCTGTAAAGTTTTGCGAAGACAAACGAATACAATAAAATATTTCATATTTCAGACACAGTATAGGTGGAAAGTTTTTAAGAAGTAAAAGCTTGCTTTCATAGGGCACACTGAGTACTTGAAATGTGAGAGAACAAAAACATTCTGGTGTCCCGTACTTCAAAATAATGTTTCACTTAATTGACAAAACGCTCAGATGAAGGAGAGGTGCTTAATCTGCTGCAGGATAATGAAAGATTACCTGTATTTTGAAGGTCATTTGTTTGTATAAATAAGAATATATTATAGCTGATGGCATTCTGATGAATCTTAAACCTTGAAAAGACCAAGAAGAGTAAAAAAAAAAAAAACCCTTTATTTCATGCATTTCCATGGATTAACGTACAGTTTCTTTCTGGCAGCCTGGTGGGAGGTGTGCTGAAGTTAACTGGAATTAAGCTGTTAACTTCTGATGTTTTGGATCTGAGCTCCAGTGGATTCCTTTCTTCCTTGTAGGAGCCGCTTCAACTCTGTGTCAGAATCATTTGGAAAAAATAAAATTCTTTACAAGATTTACTTTATTTTTGATCTAAGCAGTGAGAGAAATTTGTAGTTGGACACAGTTATCAAAATATGTAAAAATGATGCCTAGAAATATGTTCTTATCTCATGTAATTGCTTTATAATTGTTGGGGAGGGGAATCAGATTAGGGAGGATAAATATTTCCAGTGTTGAAGTTAATATACTTTTGCAGATAGTGACTATAAGTCTGCATTCCTTGAAGTTGATGGGATTTTGGGGCCTTTGCAGAATTGGAACTGGTATTTGCAAATTCTCAGCTTTGTGTTAGCAAGTTCTTGGGGTTTTTTTAAGGAACAATCAAAACTTTTAATCAAAGTTTTCATTTATGTATTTTTTAAAGTAGGAAGTATTGAAAGTGTAATTGAAAGTGTAATTTTTTTTTTTTTTAATTTGAAAATAAAATACAGGAACACTTCCATGATGCATAAAAATTGGCGACTGTTTTCCATGCATGCATTCTAAACAGATTTATGCTTTTTTTGCCAATTACTACCTTTAAGCTGAAATTTTTTACATATGTAAAGTTACTGTTTTGATGTCAATAACTTCATTTGGGAGGATAAATCTTTCTTTACTGCCAGTAACTTTCCAAAACTCTTCCAAAGATAAAACGACTGTGTAAAGACATCAAAACTTGTGCTGTAGGTTATGGTGTAGATGAAGATGAGAAAGGTAAAAAGTGACCTTCTGTGGAAGTTGCGCTTCGTGGCCATTATGGTTCGTTCCCTGGGCTGGTTCCTGTGACTGGAGGGTACCTGCTGGGTGAGCCTCCCATCTGCCCCAGGGAATGGTGCCCTCGTGTCCTGCTCTGGTCTGCTCCCGTCCCAGGAGGGACGGAACAGTTTGGTCATCTGTTCCGAAATCCTGCCTCAGGGAAAGTGGTGCTGAGATTTCTTTCTCCCTTTTAGGGACTGTTTGTTGTGGAGTATTTCTGTATTTCTGTTGTCCGCTTGTGCAGTCTGGGAGGGAACCGGCCACATGATATGCAGATTTTCTGCTCTGTGTCAAAGCCGTTTTACTGTAAGCATCTTAGACTTTGGATGTGAAAAGAAAATCTACTTTTCCTCTACACAAGACTTGCCAAAATCAAATAGTTGGTAAAGCAAGGTGCATGTCAAACAGTGATTTTCATATCTTTACAACATTTACAGATATCTTTCAAAACTTGGATCTAAGGTGAGACATTTAGTAAGATGCAAAGGTCATTTAAATAAGGCAGTTGCTGACTTGCAGGAGTTAGTCTGGGCAATTTTACTTCCAGGGAGGGGAGAGAAAATAGGACTGTCAAGAACTTGAAAATCAATGTTTCCAGCCCTTCGAGGACTGGAAGCAAAGCTGTCTGTTTGCTGGAAAGCTAGGAATTCCTCTGTTCTTTTCGATGTAAGTTGAAAATTCATTTTAGACTTCAGAGACTGCAAGATAAGAAAGTTTAAAGATTGAATGTTATTAAATATAGAGTTACAAAAAAGCATCTCAAGTTTGGAAACTGGGCGTGGAAGTCGAAGATAAAGATGCTGCAGATAACATAATGCTTTTCTGAAAATAGGATTTTTTTTTTTTAAATGTCGTGAAGTGTCTGTAGGTATTTAAAACATCTCCAGACATAAAATGGGTGGGGTAGGAGTGAAATAGTCAGAAATTCACAGAAAGTTTCAAGGCTACTTAATAAAAGAAAGACACGTCTCATGGATGTTTGCTTCATGTAGGTGGGATCAGTGTTCCTTTTATTTTTCTTTTAAATAAAGTGAGAGGACCGCTCAGGCTGCACTTTATTTATAATCATTGGTCCTTAACTCTTATCCATATTCTCTGTATTTACTCAGGGATTCTTGCCCTTAATGCAGCATAGCTGTTTTCTCTGTCCTTTAATGACTTGTTTCCTCTTCAGTGAAGCTTTCATTCACTTCCTTTTGTCTCTTTCTGTTAACTCCAGCCTATTCTAATCCCTTCTTCTTGCTGCTTCTTGCCCTGTCTTTCCTTTTCTCCCTGGCCCTGAATTCCTCCCATCTTTCTGTTCTTCCTTCCTTCCCGCCTCCTACCACTGGGTCAGATGGTTTTGAGTGGCCAAGATGTGGGAATTTTGCATGATACATATGGAATGGAGGAATAGAGAGTTCACTGAGAAATTCATCCTCAGAAGTCAGCACTAATTTCACATTCCCTCATTGCTGGCAAGCAGCTGACTTTATAGACTCGGCAGCCTTAGGAGTAAGCCCTTGGAAGGGGCACAGTCCTGTTGAAGCCCTCCTGTAGAAGTTGGTACAGGCGTCTCTACAGCTTTAGAGGGCATGAGGCAGCAGAGATTGTGCACTTGTGTCATGGGGAAGTAGAGAAATGGACCAAACTACTTAACCCAGCACCTTATATTTCTGCTGCAGTAACTTGATTTAGTAAGTTAAAATGTCAGTGCTGTGACTCCAACACTTCCATTTGGTTTCTCTGCTTGCTTTATGATGGTACACTGGGGTTTTTAGAAGCATTCACCAAAAGAAGGAAAGATCAAGAAAAATACGCTCTTAACTGCATGCAGTTTTTAATATTCCTGGGATCTGTTTTGAAGGGTACATTTGACAGAGAGAAACCCAGCAGCCCCACACTGAATCCTTTGTCCTTCCTGCGGGGTGAAACAGTAGATAGCTTACTGTAAGTGTGGCTGCCTGCCAAACCGTGGCGCAGATTCTTTTTTTAATACTGTAAACTGGCAAGAAATCAAGAATTGCCGTTCTTCCTTTTATTTACTTTCCCTTCTGTATTAAAGAGCTCAGTAAATAAGAGAAAGTTAAATGTTGAGTGAAGGTTTAGCACTGATTAATTATTGAAGAGCAAATAATTATTGGTTTAGGGGTTTTTTTCTCCTTTTTCCCCCATTTTTTTTGTTTGAAACTGGAAATATCAGTTGCTTCATCTGGAATAGATTATCGCAGGGAAAAGTCTGTGCAGAGTTTGAAATGAGGACAGAATGCATCCCTCATGCATAGTTTAAAATAATCTGCAAGACTGCTTCTGATTTGATCCTTAGATGTACTTCCTCCCGATTTTCTTCCAATCTTGTGTTAATAATGAGTATTCTGTCTCTAGAAAAGACTTTTTTGTAAAGTGTACCCCCAGCCTCTGCTTGTAAGTATTTTCTTGTTTGTACAACTAAGCTTCCTGAAATAGCTGCTGAGTTTCTTGTTTTGCTGTTATATATAAAAGTGGTAGAGGGGTGTGGAGTTCCTTCTGCTGCTTCTCAAATCCAAGGCATGCCTTGCAAGCTACGTTGCTTTTGCAGCAGAAAGAGAATCGGCGTTATTGCTTTTCTGACGATTCTATTGCTAAATTATTAGCAAAATTATCCCTGAGGAAAATAATTATGTTGATATTGATATCATGCTCATTTTAATGATTTCTATGGAGAGAAATACATTTCTACATGAAAGATACAGGAGGTCAAATTAAATTTAAAAATTACTGTTGCTGTTATGTACAGACTTAATGTGAAAAATTAGCCCACAGTAGATGGTTTTGAGTCCCAGAGTGTGTTGTGGCTCATTTCAAGGATTGTCTTACTTAAAACATATTAAACATTTAGTAATATCAGCATATATCTGTTGCTGACTGGATGAACCTACCTTATAGATCATATAGGCACAGCTTTATCAAAGGCATTGTTGAAAGAAAACATGGATTCGTGTTTTGTTTCTTTTTTACTTCTTGGCTAATTGGAGGTTAAGGTGTCTGGAAATTACAAGGAATAATTTTGTTTTTAAAGTGGTGGACTGTGACTGTAGAAATCTGGACTTGATCTGCCAGATTTCTTGAAATAACTTGCTCAAGTCATCGTTTTTTTCTGAGTTCGTCATCCGTAAAATGGAGATAATTCTGTGCCCTTACCAGACAGCGGTATGGTAAAGATAAATCCCTGAATGTTTGTGTGACAGTGCAATAGTACTTAATGGATTCAGCATAAGTATTCCTATTAACAATTCATGTTAAAGAATGATTGGAAAATCGCATTAACTCAAAAGTTTGGAGTATGTTCTTCCAGAAGCAGAAAGTGTTTGAGGTTTAGTTTCCAATCTGCAATGCCCAAACGAGGGATGCAAGAAATATTTATGAAGGAAATTAGTAGTTTACAAGTTTCCTTCCTTTGGTTACTTCCTTCCTTTAGTGAGAAAAAGAAGTTCTTTTCAGACTTGGCTGATGAGTCTGGATTTCTGAAGTAAATTAGTTTCAAACATAAAAGGAATGTCTACATTTTTGTAGACATTTGTGTAGGTGACTTGGAACAATAATTAATGAATAAATAAACTATTTCAAGCTGATTAAATTTGAGAGATGATCCAACGAATTGAAGGCAACTTTTCTAGGCAATAATTGGATCAGAAAATGTCCCCAGTCTCAGTGATAGCCTTCAGCAATCCACCCCTCTTTCTCCCTTTTCTTTTGTCTTGAAACTGTATCTCAAACTCATTCAGCTTACGTACGGAAGATTTATTGAAAAATGACTATCATAAACTTGTTACTGTTTTAAGGGTGTTGAATAAGGTGCATAATTATCTTGAAAACAGTTTCGGTTTTGCTGCCTTTTCAGTGTAGCACACCACAGGGAAAACTCAAATTCATTTTTCAAGCATCTCTGATGTTAGAGGGAGAAATAAGTAGGTAAAAACACTGTTTGCACTGGTGTTTTACAGTCTTTATTTTTGGTAAATGTGGTTGCTTATTTTAAGGGGAAGTGGTGTTGGTTTTATCCCTGTTTATCACCCACATTAGGGGAAAATAAGGAAATATGTGCACAGAATTTAAGTTACAATGTGGCCGTGTGATTTTAGACTAGGAATATGTTTCTCCTTTGATGCTGTGAGCAGATTATCTTGACTAGCTAGCAGATTTCAGTAGGTATTTTTAAAACGCAGGAATAAGTGCTTGACATAAATATTACAGTGATTTTGTTTAATAAAGGACAGTGTTTTGCAGTATGGTTTCAATATGACTTTTGCCACGTCAGGAAGTTCTGTGGATCTCAAAAGCTAGATTTTTGTGCTCCTTTAGACACTTATTTGGAAGAAACAGAAAATGGTTTTATCACTCACTTCTTACTGACACCCTCAGTTCTTACAGTAACAATTTTCTGTGGCTGTTGCAGCGTGTGCCAGGAAATTGCAGATCCTGGATCTGTGTGTAGGCCTGATACCTCAGAAACTATCTTTTATCCCATATACCAGTGAGCAGTTACCATGAGTCGGATGAACTCTGCACCCCAGGTTCCTAGTTATGGGTCAGGTCAGAGTAAGACGTTTTCTGGTCAGGAATTAATGTCAGTGGGAATTACGGGTAAAATCCCCAGCCATGGCTGGTGTCCAAAATCGGTATCAAGGCTGGCAATTTAAATGTCTGCCCCTCCTGGACAAAAACAGACTGCTTGCATCTCGCTTTTTCTCCATCCCAACAAGGGTCATTTCTGATTTGTCCGAGTAAACCCAAACAAGGAAGTTGAAGGAGGAGGAAAAAGCGTTGTCTTCCTCTTTCCCTTCAGTGAGGTCATGTTTGCCTTCAGCAGCAGGTCTTCCACCTTTGTTCTCCAGCTCCTTAAACCAGAGGAGCGATGTCCTACTGACCGTCTCTCAGCAGGTCACGGCGTAAGCCGCTGTTGGTTTTATCCCCCTGGCGAGGCCATATACCACTCACTGCATTCACTCTTTCCCTTCCGTTGCCAGGTCACGTGTGATTTTCTCCTCTCATGCAGGGCTTAGACCGAACACCCTCGTGGCCAGCTCCTTATTCCCTTTCCAGAGCTGGGGGCTGCCGGGCACCCGAAGCGGCATCGACCACAGAGGGATTGTCTTTATTGCATTAAGCATGTGAGAGAAGATTTAGTAGGTGCGTCGCAGCCTCCCATGACCAAGTGTCTCAGCAAATCCTTTCGTGACTGTGAAGAATTTGTTTGGGTTTGAGCAAATTCATCTTGAAGTATTAGAGCCACATTGGAGGAAACTGTTTTCTCTAACCACGGTGCCATCTTCTTAGTTCTGGGAGACTGGACTCGTGGTGGTATTTGAATCATTATGCCAGTCTTGAGTAGCATCCCATCTGGCAATGGGAAATTTAAAAATGCAATTAATTAAGTTTCCTTAAATCATATGGTGGTGAAATTTTTTTCTAAAGAACTGTTACACAGAAAAAGAAATTTTATGTTTGTGGTAATAATGTCCGTAAAAGATGTTTTGCTGTAATTAGTTCAAAGTAGCATTTCAACTCTTGGAGAACAATCATAAAATCTATTTAAAAGAAAAAAAGAAAAGAAAAAATAGTGTTGCCAGATAGATAGACAAAAGAACTCTGTCAGAGTTTGATGTTTGTGTATGGTGGAAACCAGTTAACAAATTCTTTCCTTGTATCCATGAGCAGCATCTTGTCGCAACAGCTTGAAAATGTTAGATAAATTAACTCTTCACTGTAAGGGGAAGTACACCTAGATGACAGGGATGTTAGTTAATTACTATCTTTATTACAGGTGTGGCCTTGTTTAAATATCTGCAAAAATATCTCATCTGTGGCACCCTGATGCTGCTTGAGCACGTGTATCAGTAGTATGTGAGCCACCTTCAGATTGGGCGAGCCCCTAATGAGGAACGGAAAACATACCATCCTTTAGGTTTAACTGGAGTTCTGCTGAAATGGCTTTGAAAAAGATATAAGAAACCGAGCTTTACTTGGGAAAACGTAAACAAACCAGGATTTTTATGTGAGGTACAGGTAGGGTTTGACTGTGCAAGTACAAAAAGAAGACCTAACCCAGCAGATTAGCCTCCTGCCAAATTCCATATGACACAGTGTCTGGAAGTGGCTTGGTCTGTGGGTTTTTTTGGGGTATAAATCCCTGTTTCTTCTATGACTGTAGGTTTTTTTTCTGGGAATTGCCAAGTCATCATGCCCATGGGGTTGGATTGCACACAAACGTACAGGAGAGGTTTCTACTTTCTTTGGAAAGATCACTGGAAGAAGGGATGCGAGTATCTGTGTTAGATGTGTGCACCATGGTAACACCTGTTGCCCAGTATTTAGGGTCTGAGGTCCAGTTACTGCCTTTGATTCCGGGTGTTCAGACATTTTTTTGCACAGGTAGGCTGGACTCAAGCCCAGAGCAAGTGCATGCTCACTCCACCTGACTGAAAATAATTCCATTTTGACTCAGTAAGTCTTCATTTTTCCCAGGTGGAGACAGAGACTTGCTCTGGCCATGCGATGAGGAAGGTGACTCATGCGTTCCAGCTCCTATTCCAGAGACCTTTCGTAGATGACATGCGTTAGCTATTGGATAAAATCTGGACCATACGGGGATGTACTGCTAAGATGAACTTTCATTGCCAGATACGGGAAGGATTTAAGACCTGTTCACAGCATTTTTTTCTGCTAGCAAATGTAAAAAACTTTCCACTTAGCGTGATAATTTTTGGGGATCTTACACTGAAGTTTTCATTCTTCTCACACATCGCTTAAGTAGAATAAGCACATAACTTTTGACTGTGGATGGTTGTTGATGGAATTTAGTGTTTAATTATGATAATCAAAGGGTCAAATAATTCTGTTAATTGCTAGATATCATTTCATCTTTACTATAGTGAATATTGTCCCTGGAGTTGAAGAATAGTGGTTGTTAAGGGTTCTTTTACCCTCTGGCACTGTGACAAGAATACTCTGTCTTTGTTGCTGTAGCATGATGAAAAAATAGATAAATAAATGGGATTTATGAGTTTTCTTTTCAAGGCTTTTCTACAGGGCAATTGATTTTATTTTAGTCTGTACAAGGCAGGCGAAGATAAGAAAAAAATCGTATTTCTCTCTATCACTTTCCCAGATCCACTGTAAATGAAACAAGACTGATAAGTGTTTACTGATCTATAAAATACCCTAGAAGTTTTTGTTTAGCTCTCTAAAGAGAAAATTCTGGTCCTATATTGTTAGTTACTTCTGCAGAAGAAAAGAGGGGTTTTATTGCAATAATTTTGAATACTCTTGGCCCCTCTTTACACAAAACTGTGTAATATTTCATGCTAAGCACCCTGCTCAAGGCATTTTGGGGTAGGCACCTTTCTTTTTAATTAGATTGTAGGTAGAGCAAAGGTTGAGCTCTGTCACGTTAGTCTGCTGGAAGTTTCTGCAGTGACTTTTCCCATCAATTGTATATTCTCTGTCAAGGTCAAAAGGATTGCTGTTCTTCAAAAATGAACACATAACCTTTTGTTTAAGGAAGTAGTAGTCAGCTTTGGAAGGGACATACAAAAGATTAAATTGGTAGAATGAAGAGTTCAGTATAAATCAAAAGGCTTTTTATACATGTGAAAAATTCCATTTAATATTCAGCGGAGATTTGCCACGTTGCATGACTAGACAAATGAATGACAGAAGTCAGGATCAAATGCATTTTGAGTTTTTTTGTTTGTTTTTAAAGTGCGTTGCTCTTTCTAGGAGAATATGCTTTGAGTAAATACTAAATCTGGCTGTAAAATGCAAAATTCGTGTCATTTCATTTAAAAGGTGCCTTCATATTAAAGGGAATATGATGTCATTAAATAGTGTTTGCCCTGAAGCGAAATGCAATGTAATGCTATATTTAACTACTTTGTAGGAGCCAAGCTGTGGTGATGAGAAAATTTCAATAAAGTTTCTAATATAAAAATATGTGTTGCAAGTATGAAATCAACACCTGTCTCTTGGAATTATGTATCGGTTGTCTTCTTGGAAGGAGGCATGGATGTCTTTAATAATTTTCAAAATATGAATAGAGCTATAGATTACTCATCATAAGAAAGGTAGTGGTTGTCTTTTTTGGTGCATAGGTGGCTAAAAGTGTCAGTCATTACAGATCAGAGTTGATTTTTTTTGTGAGGTGAAAAGTAGCTGTTTGCTGTATTAAAGATATTGAATTTTTGAAACTGTTTAAAAAATGTGCAGTAGAAAGTTACCTCATGTCTATAGCTTTATGTTTAAAGGCCTAATTATATAGTTCTACCCAGAGTATAAAGTAGGATGGGATGTAACCAGAAAGATGCTACAGGACTGACCCTGCAGCAAGACCCAGTTCATCCTTGGTCACCCTTTGGGGCATCGGATGGGTTCAGGAGGATCATTGATACAGGAGAGCAGTCAGATTCTCAGAGCAAGCCTTGTTTAGTTGGGCACAGGTGTATCTACATGAACATAGAAGTGCACTTCTGAAGCAAGTCCACTCATTGTCCCTGCTTCCTGCAGACGTGCGCGTGTTGCCGTGTGGGCTCAGAGTGCACAGATGGGTTTCTTTCTGGGCGCTGCTGAGCCAAAAGATGTTTTCAGCTTGGTAATGCTCATTCAGCCAGTGGGACAAGACTGGCTGCAGCTCAAAGTGAAACCATCTGAACCAAGTGTTGATACTGGGTCCTTGATACTGTGTGCGTTGCCCTCTACATTAGGAGTTGTGCTTTTGGCAATTGTAGCCTGATGCCTAGAGAAGATGGTAAAAGGCAAGCAGTACTTTCCCAGTATATTTTCCCAGCTTTCAGGAATCTGCATCTCACAAACTTCCTGAAACAGAGATGGTATCTTGAATTTAATAGCCCTAATAGATTTTTCTTCCATTAGTATATCTGATTAATGTGCATTAAATGCTCACATAAAAATGTGTATTTTTATCATCCGCAGTATCCTGTGCAGTGAGTTCTAAAATGTATGTGTTAAGAAGTACCTTCTTATGTTTGTTTTGAATTTTCTACCTGATAATTTCATTTGATGCGCCTTTATTCTTATCTTATAAGAGACAAATGATTGCTTATCCACTGCGTTTATGCTGCTTCATTTATCACAGATCTCTTTGATACCACCTTGATCGTTTGTCTTCCAGGCTGGAAAATCCATGTCTATTTAGTTGCTTGTACAGAAGCCATTTCATACCTTTGATCATCCTTGTTGTTCTCTCTGCCTTTCTTAGTTCTGTTACGTCTTTTTAGAGACTGGAGGACTGCACACAAACCAGATAACATACTCATTGTGCAGTGTCTGCTGTTTAAGTGCTGACATGATGGTGTGTTCTGTGGTGGTCTGCATTACTGATAATTTTTAACAGTATTTGATGTTTTTGACTGCTGCTGCCGAAACTAAACTCTCATTTCATTAAGTATGTGCCTCAGGAGCAAAAGATTTCTTTCTCTGGTGGTTGCAGTTCACTAAGGGCCCATATAGCGTGCATGGGGTTGGCATTGTTTTCCTCACCACCCATCCTCACCACCACTCCCTACAATTCTTTATAGCTGTCGACACTGAGTTTTGTCTTCCATTTTACTGTCTAGTCTTCTGCCACGTGAGATTATTTGCAGTTCTCTCAGTCAGCTTTCATTTGTATTGCTATGAGTGACTTAATATCAGTAGGGTATTTTTTCTGCACACTGTTCTTCCCCCTTTTCCAATCCATTTATTCAGCTGGATACTACAGAACTTCTGTGGAACACTGATACTGACCTATTTTCATAAAGACAACTGAATGTTTGATACCATCTTTTATTGCCCGTCTTCTAAAAAGTTGCCTACTTGTTTGGCGATCATATTAATTGATAGATCCGATCATGTTTGTCCTCACATTTGTTGATTCTCTAGCAATGCTAACAGATCTATGAGGCAATTTTGCAAATGCCGTGTTGACTCTTCCCCGGCATGCCATATCTGGTTCTTTGTTTGAACACTTCTGTTCTTTGTAAGAGTTCCTATCAACTTGCTCAATGTGTGTATTAAATTAATTGTTTTGCCATTTTGTGGATCCCCTTGAGTGCCCTATTATGAGATCAGCACTGTTTGCTATCTCACATTTTTCTGCTATGGAGATGGGTTTAGATAAGATCAACGAGAGTAGCAGTAGCCCAGCTGGGTGTACGTGAGTTCCTGCAGAAGCGGAGGAACACCATCTCATGCTTGTGATAGGTTACCATTTGTTTTTCCCATACTTCTCCTCTGACCTTTATCACTGACACTTAAATTTCAGATTGATTCACGACTCACAAAAAAAAAATCCAGTCAGGAGATTATCTGCCTACTTCTTCCACAGAAAACAGAGAAGCGAGAAAATAGTTTTGTTGTTTGAGGGGTTTTGGTTTGGTTATTTTTCTGCTCCAGCCTTTCCCTCTCTGTATATATTCAGAACCAGATCCATGTCAGGGTTTCTTTTTAGACAGAGGCAGATTAAATTATCCAGAGATAGAATAGATTCAGAGATGGAATGGACAGACTTTTCTACTTTCGGAAGATCCATCAGCATTCCCCAGGCAGCAAGAATGGACCCAAGCAGAGCTCAAATTGAAGTCTGTGAGTGAACCTCCTTCCAGGATGCACTAATGAGTTGAAGGAACTTGAAAAACTTCTGAGTTGTGTGGGCTTGTTTGTAGTTCATTGTTGTTTCTTTTGAGTGGGTCTTTTTTGGGGGAGGTTGTATTTTGTGTTATTTTGGGGTTGTTCGGTTTTGTTTCTTTAATTCTCTTTAAAGACAGCTAGGAAACTAAACAGGGCCGTTATCTTAGTGCAACATTAGTATTTCATAATTAAAGTCACAATGGCAGGAAATGCAGAAGTTTAGGTTTCGGTAGCAATATTAGCTACATATGGACTGTTTTCACTTCCTGCTGTCATAATCAATTCTTATTTGCGTACTTTGTGACCTATGTTAATAACTGAGCAACTGGCAAAATGTGATCATCTTTATTGTAATGACATTCCTAGGAAGTGCGTGTGTGAAATCAGTTTTTAGGTGAAGAAAGAAAAGAGCAGCAGAGGGTGTCTCTGGAGTGAAGGGCAGTTGGGGTAAATATGCACCCAAAGGAGTCACCCAGGCAAAGCTGAGGATTGGACACAAGGCAACAATTTGCAAATTGGAAGGTACAGTCGCAGACTGGGGGTCTCATGGGTACTTGCCAGGAGGGTGTCTGCGCAACGGGCATGAATGCACTCACCAGATTTGACGAGAGCAGTGCTGGTCCTTCAGGAGATGTTTACAGATCTGCACAGCTATTTGAAATCTCTGAGACTAATTGAACATTTTAGTTTTTGTTTACTTACTAGGTATTTGTAATTTCTGTGCTATTTCAATGTCGATAGTTAATTACTCGTACATTTCATTAGGAAAGCAAAATGAGACTGTGCCTGTCCTTGGCACGATTCGGCTGGTGTTGGCTATCATGCTGTGCAGAAGTCAGGATTTCTCATGATAAAAATCAGATATTAAATAAAACCAAAGCACATGATAGTCTTGGGCTTTGAATCGTACTGAACATGCTGCTTGTTCCCTTTTCTGTCTTAATATATTGTTAATTCTGTATGTGGTTCTATTTTGGCTGGGATATTTGAATAAGTATGAAATTTTTTTTTTAAGTTGTCCCATACTGGTAACTCGGCAGTGAGTAAATGGTCCGTAGAGCCATTCTTTTTCTGTCTCCTGGCATTTTCAAGCATTCTCAAGTGTGACTCCTTTATAATACGAATGGTGTATCTTTCCAGTTGTGATTTAACAGTTTGGATAGTGGCTAAGATAATGAACTGAAGGACTTCAAGTTGATGATCTCATCTTTCAGCCCACCAGCCTTTCTTAAATTCTTAGCTAATTATTGCTCACACATTTCTTTGCACTTCAAATTTTTTCATATCATATATGGAGTGAATTTAATAGTGAACCAAATGGGACTTTCTGTTATTTGAAAGACTTTGCTTTTGCCTTTTTAAGGTAAATGAATTCTCTAATTTCCACTGTGTCGATACCTCCCTTGTTCACTTCATAACTTCAGAGAATTTTTGAGCAGTGGAGATAAAGCATAGCATTTGCTGAAAAGTAAAGTTTGTTTATGAGCAGAGTTTACATCTGATTATGCAGAGCCACTCACTGCACTGAAACTGTTGCATGGCATGTTTCGTAAAAGTAATATTTTAGTAAAGGAGGATCTTGTGTGACATTGCTTTTCATCATTGTTGAGAAACAGTGATGTTTCTCTTTGGGTGTGAGCCACAGTGCACAGATTTGTGGGATGAATGTTTGTAAACTCAGAATGAGTTTTCAGGTACTTGTTAGGTAGTGGTTTTTGTTCTTGTGTGTGTTTGGGTTGACTGAGCTGAATTGATTTAACTCTGCATGTAATGTAGATATGTTTTGGTAGCTGTATTAAAGGGTCTGCATTCATCCCACGGATGGATTTTTGGACTAAACCGAGGCGTCCAAGTTAGCAGTGCAGCTGCTGTAGTCTCTGCCTGTAATCCATAGAAACAAGAGAGGTACTGCCAGAGGGTAATTTGCAGATGCCTTTGTTTCTATCTTCAATGCACAGATGATGAAGAGGAGACCAAATCCCTTCCCTCATTTTTTAATTCTGAAGTACTGTCATCTTTTCAGCAGTGGGGTTTGGCATCCTACCTCCGGAGAGGTTTGCTCAGTCACAGCCTAGTCTGTGTAGGATGCTGTTCTCATAGTGTTGTTTTTTCTTGTTGGAGCTTTGATAGCACGACTGTCAGGTTGGCATCTCGCTCTGTTTTGTATCTACAACCAGCAGAGCTTCATTTTTGCATCCCTGTCATGTACTAATGAACTGAGTCTCGAATTCTGCTGTTCCTCCTTGAAAACTAAGTGCCAAATTTGTTTCCACACAAAGCTCCTTCATTCAAGATGTGAAGTAGATTCAGATGTGCTAGCATATACACTTCATAAAGTTTCTGTTTTGCTGTGTTCTGGCTAGTGATGGAAAGCCTTGATTGCAGTCCACTTTCTGGCTGTTCAGTTTTCCTCCATATAGAGTTCTGGAAGAGGAATTGGGTGACTCTTCATCACCACTAAATATTCTCAGTAGCATATGGCGCTTTGAAACTCCAAACACTAATAAACTTAAACTTAAGATGCCTATATAAAGAGGGATGCTAACTTCAAGTAATTTTGCACTCAGAGATAGTAGTTTTCAGGAGCAATGTCTCCACTAATTGTATGGCATGGATCGCTTCCTTTGCAGTGTGCTTCACCAGCCTGACCATATGATATCTGTAATGTGACTGGGCTTCTGCAATTTTGCTGCCCTTTCTAAAAATGAACACTGAAAACACGTTATCGGAATCTGCAGATAGCCTTACTGTTATCAAGTGATAAGTGTGGTGGCAGTCTGTGATAACTATAAGCCTTGTATGGTGCTTCTAGAACTAGCTGTGGAGGGGAAGACATGCTTTAAGGTAAGTGTTTTGGATGAGTCTGTTACAAGGGTTGGGTTACAGAGCATGGGAAGAATTTTGAGAGTTGAGCAGTTGAAGAGCCACTTCAGAGGCTACATCAGCAGTGGTGCTGCAGTACCTTATTTACTTTATTAGGAGAAAATTAGGAAAAAAGTCTTCACTGAAAGGGTGATTGACTATTGGAATGCGCTGCCCGGGGAGATGGTGGAGTCACCGTCCCTGGAGGTGTTTAAGAGGAGATCGGATGGGGCACTTAGTGCCATGGTTTAGATGATGAGTTGATGTTGGTGTTGGGTCGTAGGCTGGACTCATTGATTCTGAGGTCTTCTCCAGCGTTGTGATACTTCACTGGAAACCTAGTGCTGATCTTTCTGGATCCAGCAGATCGTGCCTTTTTTGCTCCTTACACATAGAAAAATTATTTTTGTTTTAGCAGTATTAGCAAGTGAATTTAGGCTACCCTTTGTAGTCACCCACCAGTAGAGATACTTACACTTAATTCAGAAATGCAGATGTAGAGTAACGCTCTCCTTGTGCTGCCTGTCTTATTTACGGTAGCAAACAGCCTTGGTGCCCAGGTTTCTGTCTGACTAAGTTGCTGTAGTTATTTATAATTTTATCAAAATGAAGCAGTTAGACAGAGTTGGTCTCAGGTAATGTATGAATCCACTGAATAAAGGAACCTACTGTAAAGTAAATTATTCAGCTGTTGGGTGAAGGGCTGTGGTTTCTCAGAAGACTCACGAGATCTCAGTGCTAGAGATGGGGATGATTATTGCATAATGAAAGTGCAAAAATTTGTATGTTGGCTTGTAACGGGTGGGGTTTTAATGTAGTCCTTTGAAAGGCAGAGGGGCAGAAGGCTTTCTAGTTTTGAAGACAGAGTTTCATCCATTTTTCTAAAAGGGATGGTGGGACAGGGTTACCTCTAGCAGGAGAGAACTGCCCTTGATTACCTGAAAGGCCCTACCCGCTCTTATGTTTACGTTCCTGGCTGGAGGAGAAAAATGACCTCCCCATGTGAAGGAGATTCATATTGTCAACAGAGTTGGGTAACTGGGGAGAGCTTAGCGTATTATTCTTTTCACTTTCATTTTCCATATAATTTCCATGCTCCAGTTGGGAGCTGAATTTTGCCTTGAATTCTAAAAAAAAAAAGTTTTGAGTGTTCTCAGTGGGAAAAAAAATAAAATATTTTGAGTGCTCTCAGTGGGAGTTTGTTCATTCAGAGGTTTTTTGCATTATGTGTAACCTTATATATTCATACATATAGTATTTGTACATATAGTATATAATAGTATTTTTGATAATTTCTGAAATAAGACACAAACTTGCACATTTCAAATTATGTAAGAAAGTAGTGCATTTAAGAGTAATGAATAAACAGTTTGTGTTAATCAGGTAAAGAAAGGAATATGGGATGTCATTCTACTGTGTATGTAAAAGACTTCTTAAAACTTTTAAGTGGTATTTCCATTATTTTCATTTCAGTGGAATGTGAAATTCGTTTTAAAATAAAAAGTCCATGATACTTACCAAAATGTTCATCTTAATAATGAAATGCATCTGTGTAGTTTTTAATAGCCATTGTTTATCCTACTAGATGTTATATATTTAAAAAATATAAAATACAAATGCATAAATATAGTGCACAATAAAAATGGTAGGAAATATTGCTGTTCTGGGTAAGCTAAGAAAATATGTGCATTCTCCAGTTGCCTACCATCACCTTTTACCAAAAAGGAAGGAAAAATATGATTTGAGTCACTGTACTTTATTTAAGAATTTCTCATTTTCAATTAAAAGAAAAATGTTTAACAGTGAATATTAGAACTTCCATAGTTTTTACTAAGAAAAGGAAAGTTCATAATGGTTAATGAGATGATAGATAAAATGTTAGCTCAAAGTGCTCTTTATATAATATGATCTCAGGTACCTTTTGATATTAGGAAAAAACAAACAGAAAGCCAATAGTGAATTTCAGTTGAATAAAAACCCAGCTCTGCTTATTATGACTTCAGTAAAAGCTTTTTAACAGAATCTTAACTTTTTTTTCCCCTTCATGTAGCAGAGGGAGCTTAAGATGTACTTGGAGATGGCTTAATTTTTCATGGCAAAAGCTAAAGTTGAAATAAATATTTTGAAAAATAAAGGACTAACCACTGTTCTTGGGTTAGGTATGAGTTATTTCAGGGTACGTCAGTTTAGCTGCAGTTCGGATTTTGCTGTGTAGTTGAGTCTTGTCTCTTCTAAATCATGTTCACTCTTAGTAGCTGTGATGAAAGCCATGAAAGTTCAATATTCCTTCACATGAGAACTTGCTGGCAAAATAATAGCGATCTTTGGCTGGAGTCTGAGTTCCAGCTGTTAAGTCATATTTAAACTTATTGGAGGAAAAAACTGGAGGTCAGTCATCCAAATATGAAGAACCCGTATGTTAGCTTCATAGGTACTCGCCTTTTGATCTGTTGAAGAAGCCATGAATTTTTTGAAGGGTTGTCTTCTTAGGATCTGCTCTTAAAACTTTTTAGCAATATAAATTTGTAGAAAGACACTTGGCACATTTTGTTTTGTTGCTGTATTAAATACTTAACTCAGAAAACCATGGAGATAAAATACCAACCAGCATAATGTTTTCACGTCATTTGGTCCCCATATGCGCGTTATACATACAGATACTGCTGTTTTTCTGGCTAATATTTGTAATTTGCTTTTCAAAATGTTAATTTAAATCCTCCTGGAGTATTTTAATTTTTCATGCTGTTTCCTCTGTCTAATCCCATGGGATATGATGTAGAACAGCTAGTAAAGTTTGTTTGTTTTTGTAGGCTTGGGGGGGGCTAGGTGGGGGTAGTTGCATTTCCTCAGGCATTGTTAACTATGTGTTTAAATGTTGAAACCGGGCCAAGAAATTCCACTTCATAATTACATTTGTGGTTTAGTGGCAGAACATAATACTATTGCCTTTAATAGCGGATATGAGAGTACGCACAAAAAAAATTTCTAGTAAGTCTGTTTGTAAAGCATAGACCTCAGGGATAAAGACCTGGTTTTGAATATGAAAATCACATTCCTAAATTTATCTTCAGTGCTTAAGGGAGACAATAGAACAAATGGTTGATTATTAAAGTAATTCTGTGAAAGATTGTTTGAAATATCTTAATTCTGAATTGCAAAGTGAAATATTAGATTAATAATGACGAGAAAGATGCTTTGTTACAGTAGGTCAAGTTGTTGATTAGTTCTCTATTTAGACAAAAAAAGTAGCATCATTAGAAATACTGGAATGTGTGTGTTTGCAGAAAGACTCTTGAAATGCTGATACTAATATATATGAAACAAGGATTATTTTCCCTTTATTTCTTTGTATTTAATTTCTGGTCATTGTAATCTGTGACATTCTGTGTCACTAGCATAGCAGCCATAGGGAACACAAAAGAGCAAGGCATCAAAAGGAAGAGTTTTCCTGCTTTTAATGCATTTAATTCAGTAGGAGCCGTCTGACTTTGAAATGAAAAGGTTGGAGTTTGGGTCTGGAAGGTGCCGTACTGGAGGAGGAGCTCCCAGAGATGATGTGATTGGACTCACCTGAGAGGCAGAATGCTTCCCTGGTGTTTTCTGGGATAATATGTAATAAAATACAGAGAGGTGAACAAGATAAGAACTTAAATTATCCCCCAGTATATGTCTTTCGTTGCACAAGTTGGCTGGTTGTGGATGGAGCAGCTCCTCGGCACCAGGGAGACAGAATAAGCAGCTATTCCGTTCCTAATTCTACAGACCAAACCCACCAGTGCCCTACCTACAAAAAAGAAGGGTCTTTTTGTCGCAGCATGGTCCTGTGCCAGGAGTCCAAGATGCAGCTGGAAGCCAATGTTCATGGGAAAAGCAGAGGATTAGTTATTTTCAGAGATACTTTTTACTGGGCCTGACTAGTGACTTCATCCCAGGTAGGACAGTTCCCAATTCTGTGTTCTGAATTAGAAAGTATTGCTTAGATATCTTTTAAGTATCAATTAGAAAACAAATTTTGATGTGCCTGTGCTAACGTTATGTCTATTAATATGCGATTAAATACATCGTTCTTCACATAAGTCTTTATCAGAATTCAATAAAGAAAAAGAACTTACCATTATATCAAATTTTTAAATGTTTTTGGGATTGTGTTGTTCTTTATTTATTCACCTTAGGCAGATGTTGATTCCCTCACTTTTGTGTTGATTCAGCAACCGTCTTCATTGCTTTTGTATCCAAGGGTAAAATCATAGGATCTAGATATTCAAGATAGCCTGCACATAACAACAGTCGCTTCGTCAAATTTTTTTAAAGTATGTAAGCAGAGTAGATGAGCTGGTTAGATGTAAGGCTTCTAGTCCACTTAGACATTTATTAATCTGTATTATGTATTGAAAAAACTTGAAAATCCAGTCCTAGAGGCCCCATAGACCCCATTCTAACCAATGTCTACTACGTACTTCACTTTCCATAAGGAGCAGGATCAATCTTTGTACCTCCCAGACTTCTTGGCCTTGTCTTGGAAGGTGGGATGGATTTCATCCATATGAAAGAGATGTTTTAATATCAACATGAATTTAGTTGGGAAAGCAGAAGTCGCTGTTGAATTTGAGGCATAGTTTACCCCAGTCTCTGATTAATTCAGCATCTAATTAAGCAGTTTTATAACTTCAAGCATATGAATAGGTCTAATTAAATTAATGGGTCTCAGTGCAGTTGCATGATTTTGCCTGCCTGGAACGGACTGTGGGATTAGGACCTTGGTTTAAAGATTGTACTTTACAGAATGCCTGAGTTCATCCCCATTCTTATTAGAAACTTTAACCTACGGTAACATCTTAGCATGAATATTTATTAATTCTGTAGGAAAATATAAATGATGGGATTTTGTAGCTTTTCTGAGGACTTTTACCTATTTCTTTATACGTAGGCTTAGGAAATCAGCACTGAAGAGTAATAATGAATATATTTTTGTGGTTTCCAGTCTGCCACATTCAGTACTCTCCAAATGGATTTGCTTTGCAGTAAATGCTGCATATTATAAACTTTTTCTGAGGAGATATTTAAATGCACTTCCCTGGCAGCACAGAAATGTAAATAAACACACAGTGTTAACATTTAGTATTATTAATCCCTGTGAATTTCAAAAGTAGCTTAAAAACCCATGTAGAGTAATATTTGTTGGGTTTCAGAGTAGATATGCTGTACCTTTATCAATCATACAACAAAAATAAAGGTAGAAACAGCATTTGCAATAAACCTTGTAGAGATTTGTACTGATGTGCTAATCAATTCAAATATAATTGTTAACATCTGTACTGAGTGATTGGAAGACTTAATATGATAGAGGCCCTTGAGATAAGTATTTTTTAGATTTTTGTTAATGACTTTGGTAAGTACATTTTAGAATATAGGGAATTGGACAGTTAAGCTATTAATAAAAGTAAAATAATACTGAATGTGAGAAGGTGATCTTAGTGGTAGTTATTATTAAGATAATATTCCATATAAACATCAACATGTTGTTTAGCTAGAGCTTCTCCATTTGTTAAATGATAATCGTACAAGTAAAGAGCAAGAAAAAAGGACATTATAAATTAATTAGCTGGTTATAACCTTACTCCATTTCAACCAGCTGTGTGAGTTTGCCACCGACACCTACAAAGGCTGCGTCTTTGCTTCTCATACAGTTTTGCTGGTGGATCAGGGAGCTTGCGGCAAAGAGTTTTATTGGAATTTCCCTACACATGGTGGCAGTGTGCAAGATCTCATTACACACAAACAATACTTGCTCTATTTGTTCGATAAGCCGCAGTAAAAAGAAGTGGCCTTTTTTTGTTGATGGTTTGGGGTTGGTGCTTTTTTTGTGTTCATGCTAGGAGATGAATAAGGTGTCTGTTGTCTCTGTGTATTTGTAGCAAGCAAATATAACTCCACTGTCACGCTTAATAGAGGTTGTTTATATGCCATTGCGATGCTTCTTGTTAGCAGTGTTACCTGACCAAGTAAGTTAGGCTTGAAGTGATGAACTTTGTAAACATTTCAAGTGTTTGTGTGTCTGTGTGCTTTAATGACAAGTTTATGCAATCCTGGAGTCTCTTTAGAAATGACACAGTAGTGAAAATCACAAACACTGGATAGAAGACAGCATTTCAACACTGTTGTTTTGCACATAATGGCATTTGGTTAATGACATTTGCTGTGCATTAAAAAAAGAAGTGCATAACTGAATGAAATTAATTATAAAAGCTGCCAGAACTGTTTTTTCCACTGAGACCAAATAGCTCACTGTCTTTCTCCAGCAGTTCTGAGTGTCTGGAAGACCTACCTTACTGACATTTTAAAATAAAGCAGAAGTATCCCACTAGTGGACAAACCGGCAATTTATGCTACATATGCTTTATATAGAAAAGGGTATCTCTTTCAAAAAGTTGCATTTACCCACATCCTTAAGACCTCGAGATGTGTTTGTGTTGCTGGCCGGGGCAGGGGACCCCAGAAGGCAGCTGTGCAGCTTTTGAGTGTCTGGGAATGCACCACGTGAGGCAGTAATGAGACAAGGGGACCTGCACACCCATCAGTCTCCCTGCCAATAAAGCTGCGGCTGGCCAGGAATAATTGCCTGTGACACAACAGCAAGTGATCCAAAACCTAGATGGCTTTCTTGAAGAGTTCTAGCAGATACAGTGATGTCTGGAATTTTTTTATTCTTTTTCTTATAACTAAAAGTCTAGCAGTTGATCCATACTTATAAAATAAGCTCTTTAAAGAGAAAATGACTATGGCAAGATTAAAACTGTAAAGATCTGTACTGTGATAGAAGCTCAGCTTTCTGATTTCAGCTGACTCCTCCCTTTAACAGATGTATTCTAGTAAGACCTATCCAGCCAAGAAATGTGGGGTTTGCAGTGACTAATTTTTTTTAATTTATTTTTTTTAAATAGATAAAAGATCTTATCTCTTCATATTTTTATACAAAGAGCACACGCATGTGTTTTCTCTAAGAAGTTTCAATTGTGGCATTGTGAGAGGGCTCTCGGCATCACATTGGAATACAGAAATAGAAGGTCTTAACGGTGGAGTTTGGTCTCAGTGAGAACATCCACAGGGTAATTGTGTTTGCTGTCTACACTGCTTTTCCTGTGGTCTTTTGTTGTTAAAATATGATCTCTGTCACGTCATTTAGAAGTACCAATTGATTTCATATGGTAATACGGAAAAGAATAATTGTTAAATAAAATGCTTCTTGGACATTTACTTTTGGAAATACATAATTATGTAATTCCGAGGGAAGTTTGGTATGTGTTCTTAGGTATTCCAGTTTTTTCCTTTTCCAGACTGTTGAACATCCCGGTTATTTACTGCTCTCACACCCTCCTTTTCAGCCCGATGAAGCTGTAGATCATTCCTCATTCCACACACCCTTGTGTTCCGGACTGACTGTTGTGCAAATGTTTTTGCTTGCCATTATTTTAAGAGAGTCTTCAGGCAGAAGCTGGAACAGAAGAGCCCCAGTTTCTGGAGAAACTGTAGGAACCTGACCATTTCTGCCTGACCTCCCAGCAGATCTGAGAACTGGGCTCGCAATAAAGTTGAGAAGGAGCTTGACGATCTGAAGTTTTCTCTCCTTTCTTTGTTAAAAATACAGGGTTTTTAGCTCTTGACTTCTCTTTGATCTGTGCTAACCAACTGTTTTAAATCTGGTAGTTATCTTCTTGAAGACTGAGTGTCCTGAAAGTAGGGCATACCTTGCTTCTGGACAGAGCACTATACGTATGTGAAGGAACAGTATAATTAAATCTGAGTTCAGTGTTGGGAATTACTGAAGTAGCCAGTACCAGCTTTGAGAATGAGTTTGTGTTCTAGAATTTTTCACCATAGAAGTTCATCAGCCTACTGTTATTATTTACTGGTGTCTTTTAAATCGTTAGCCCCAAGATCCAACATCTTTATTGCACTGTGGAATTGATTCTGTAAGCATTTGATTACTCTCTTCAGAGAGATTGCATGCTTTTTCCATGGTTTGCCAGGTACAAATAATGTTTCAGGTACTTGGTTACCTAAAAGCTTACAGACGGTTTAATAAACTACCAAAAATTCAACAGCAAAATAAATAACTGGAAGCACTACTCTTTGTGCACCTGTTTTGTTTGAGCATGAAGTTACTGTTTTGAAGACTTTATGTCTGTGATTTAAATTGCAATATGTAAAACTGTTTTCCATTAAAAACAGTACATTCTCTCAAATTGGGCACGTTACACCAGAACTTTGAGTAAGCCATAATTCACAGCTATCATAAAAAACTATGTCATAAGAAGTAGCTAAAAAGTATCCTACAAAAGTTTTGTTTGGCAAGCAGAAATAGCTCAGCTACATTAGAATTTATTTCTAAGTTGTTACTAAAATGTATGTGTATGCCTGTGTGTTTGTAGCATATGCTGTAGTTCAACTGTATTTTTAATAGCCACATAACTCTTTTTCTCTGTACTTTGCCAGATGAATTCTTTTCATTTTCAAAACTGTTACACTTGCATTCATCCCAAGAAAGGAATTATTTTGGGAAGGTTGAGAAAAATGTGTTTAAGCGTTGTATGAAAAAAATAATCATTTTGAGTTCTTAATGGTGTAATTGAAAGTTTCAAGGAAAGAAAAGAACCAAGTCTCTGTCCCTCCTGGCGTGGGAGGACACGGATTGAAGCACAGTTAGGTGTGTGGCAGGGCTTCACTACAGGCTAAGGGAAGCTCTCTGGATGCTGTTGTGGGATAATCCCTCACCACAGGAATCTTGATTTCTGTTCCTCAGAACAGGCCAGGATTGGAAATAGCGTTTGTCTTAGCATGGACTTAAAATGAACTCACTCCACCTTCTTTTGGGCCAAGAGTTGGGAGGAGAAACCCCCCTCTCCACGAGTATTTCTTGGTTTTTGCCATACAAGAACATAGGGAAAACCTTCAGGAATCCACGGAAAATCTAGGAGTTTGATGCTCGTGAATAATTAAATCTGTAGCTTTCTGAACCATCTTTAGTTTTCTTTAACTATTTCTTGTTTTAAAATTTTTTAATATATATATTTTTAAGGGCCCTCTTTTAAGACCTTCTGCAGTCAGGAGAAGTGACGTTAATTTCCATGGGATTTATGCACCTCATCTTCTCCTGAAAGCTGATGTCCTTCACAGCTCCTGCCAGCAGCACTGCTCCCCACCTAGAGCCAGGAGTACTGGGCGGCATATGAACGCACAGTGTGAATTGGTCAGGCTATTAATTAGGATTAAGCAGAAATGTCTGTGATGAATATACAGATGAAGGGATTTCTTGTGACATCTGATGGCTTTAGATCAAGTCTTCTGTCAGACTATTTCTACTTGATGCTTTCAGTGTACTTTGAGGGAGCGAGGGGAGAGGGTGGCAAACTGAAAATAGACCACATAGGGGTGACATTATATTGCAAGAGTGATTGCTTTCTAAATAAAGAATTTCTGTATCTCTTGAGAGAAATTAGAAAAAGGACCATAAAGCTTCTGTTGGCCGGCAGAAGAGAACCGTCTGCTGGAGTTATGAACAGTTGGCTGCATTTAACAGCCAGTGGTTCATGGTCTCTGCTCTAAACCAGGAGGAATTAGTTTATTCAATGCAGGTGATTGAAAGTGAAGAGTAACACGCCAGAGTTATGGAAGGGAGAAAAGTGGAAAAAAGCTGTTAAAAAACAAAGTTATGGTTCCACAAGGACAGTATTCTTCTGTTTCAGTTTTTTTATCATAAACGTCTCAAATTGTTAAAAGGCACTTGCACATGGTATGTCATGGTGTTCATGAATCTCTAGCTTCATCTGCAGAGAGAAATACAACATTTTGGCACTTCCTCTTTTTTTTTTCCTTTCTTTCTTTGTGGTTTTCCATTTCTCTTCAGCAAACAGTTAGGATGAACTAAAGCATTTTCTGTTTTCCATTAGGTCTCATTTGCTACAGCTTTCTGCCTTTAAATTACTTCTGAACCACAGAATCTGGCAGGGCTCATTGGAAGGCATTTGAGGACAACTACTTGATCTGGAGTACAGCCATGTACGGTACTTGAAGGCATAGAACAAAGCAGTATAAATTGAGATTATTTTACTAAATGTTTATGGCTCTTCCAGGGCAGCCAGTGGAATTACAGAAAAAAAATCTTAATTAGGGCATAGTATGTAAATACTCACTTTTTATTGCATCAAGGAATGCTTTTGCCTTCTCTGTCTTAAAACAAAGGCCTGTTTAATGGTTTTTCCTTAGGAGTGTCCCTAATCTAACATTTCTTGTTTAATTGTTGGAGATCAAGTACATGTAAAGAATTACTAACATAAAGGGTATTGAATAAAAGACTTAAGGAGGACTGGCTAGGTTAGTAGATAATTCATGCTTCCACAACACTGCAGCTGATTTAAAACTCCGTACTGGAGCAAAGTAAATGCAAATTTCAGTTATATCTATGAGGAGCCAGCTTCTGCCTGTTCCTCTAGACCGTGTCATCCTTCCCCAGCAGAGGACCAGTCACTCACTCCTGGAGGCACAGTGTTCGATGTAATTCTGAATATGTGGCTGAGAGGGAGAAGAAGCGCAGAAATAATACAGCATCTTCCTCCTAACTCATTTAGTTATTATGCAAGAGAGGAATTCAAGCCATGTAAACTGTTGGTCATGTTTCTTTTCCTCTTGCCCATTGTGGTTTATGTTCTTCCTGCAACAAACTCTGTGTGTATTCGAGAACTTTAAATATATAAAAGCCTGTTTTCAAAACTTGGCTGGTTACTTGAATGCAGATGAGGGTGATCAAGGTATTTTGTACAATTTTCCTCCAGCAAAAGGGAGTGCCCATGCAAATTATGTAGATCAGGTTATTCCTAGGCAGATTCTAATTTGCTTGCATATCACACGTTAAAAATTATGAATACAAATGGAGACTGGCTTGAACTTTTGGGGAACTTTGATAAATAGACAGTGCTGTGTTTCCTGTGTGCAAGTTCTGTTTCTCATAGTAAAAGAAACAAAAAGTTAAGGACACTTAGATGAATGAAACATCTTTGGTTTTAGTATTAAGATTTATCTGTTGCTGGATACTCTGTGTTTGTATTTAAAGCACACTTTTTAGTCTTAACTAACAGTGTGGTTATTTAGTGTTTCAAATTCATGATACTCATTCCATAATTTTGTGGCTTCCTTGGCATTGGTAATAATGGAGTAATGAAAATGATATGCAGTGCTTGAAAGGTTAATGTTAGTGGTTTGATTAAAATACAATGATTACACCTTGGAGATGGATGCCTGTTGTTTATTTTCTCTGATTTCATTGTCAAGTTTACTGTGTTCCAGCTGGGGAAATGCTGGCTCAGGAAGTGTGCCATTAGTACCTGAATGTTCCATGCTTCTAGTCTTGATGTGTCTTGCAAAATGATGGGTTTGTGTATTTTCCCCAAATCATATCAAATGACTTTTGCAGGATCTGAGTGCTTTCTCTCATCGTGACTTTAGTACAGAAAAAGCAGTACTCAGGACATCGAAGAAACACCCAGTGGTCTCCCGGGATCATGCCTTGGATCGTAAGACCGCGTATTTGGAAGAACATTGTCTGTGAAACCATGAGGACACATCTCATATATCCCTGTAGCAATGTTTTCATTTGAGGAAGGCCATTAATGAATGTTTTTCTTTTGCTTTCTTTACATTGTGAGTTCCTGCCAAAGGCAAATGCCGCCCTGGTGGAAACACAAATATAAAAAATATAAAGACGTATTACTGATTTTGAATTCATAGCCATGCTTTTCTACTTTACTACTGGCATGCCATGTAACTCTGTTTCTCTTAGACATCTTGTTAATTAATAGAATATTCCATGGAGAAGCAGGCTTTAGTTATCTGGTAGCTAATCAAGCAAAAATTACTGTTGTGTCAGTATTATTTGAAACATAGTGAGGGGTCACAGGGAAGGGAATCTGGTTTTACTTTACTGTAATCTAGAATGCTGGGGTTTTTACGCTCCAAGAACACGTTGACATCTTGCATCTCTTACTTCATTGGGCCAAATGTGGAATTTATTTAGATCTCAGTCAGATACAGTAGTAACACATTCACATTCAGCGGTATGAAATTTCCCAGACTACTTTAAGTAGTGCCAATTAAGCTCACAGTTACATGAGTCACCTAGAATGAAAAGAGAGGAAAGTGACCAAAAAAGCACATAGCCATCTTTGTGTGCTGAAGATTTAGGAGGTATGTCTGAATAACAGAAGTAAATGCAAACATTTTTAATTTTGTACTCTGAAGTGCCAATTAAATATATGATTCTGAAAAGCAGCTTGATTTTAAAAGGTTATACGTTCTTTAAAAATATATACCAAACACAGCTATATTCTACTGGTATTAGAGATGGGACACTTAGCATGCATCAGACTTGTTTTTATGAAACAGAAGGCAAACCAGCGAAAATACCAAGTTTTCCAGAGTTGTTCCTTCTTTTGTATATGCCGTCCAACAAGCTATATGTAAAAAAGAATTCATAATAAGCATAAGGTTTGCCAGGGAAAGTTCCCCTCTTAGCACAGGCACTCTGGAAAAGGCTATAAGCATTTCAGTCTGAGCAAATTTAGCATAAAGAAGAAAGGTTTAACAAAAGTACCTCTTCCCTTTTGCTGTGGTTCAAAATTCATTGTCTGTGCCACTGGGACTGACTACGAGCTTTTCTTCATTCAGCGTTGTGTCCAGTTGCCCCCTTCTGCTTGTCATGTCATCTCAGTGCTTTATAGAAGGTAATTCTGCTTGGGGAAAAAAAGTGTGAGGGTGATTTCTACAAATCCTTTATATTTTTTTGTAAAAGCAGAGAGTCGTTTAAGTATCAAGAGAAAACTCGGCAATGTACAGTGTGTTCCTCATTTCAGCTTAGCTGCAGAAGAATGAGTGAGGCTGGAACAATACAGTGCTATCATTGAAGATATTACTGTCCTACCTTGGTAGCGTGATACGATGTCAGTGTACGAGTCAGTGTTGAGGGGATATGATTGAAATTGCTGTCTTTGATGTAGTATAGGTGTAGGCACACGTTTATGTATACGGGCAAAACATGGACATGAGTAGAATGTAACTGTAAAGCTACAACGTGTGCAATGGCTACCTTGCAGGCAAAAAGAGCATTAAATAAAACAGAAATACAAATGGAATAAAATAGAAAATGAAATAAAATAGGGTATGAATGGAATAAAATAGAAATAAAATGCTGAAGTAGAAAAGGCCCAAGTAAAGGCAGGGGTTGGTCGCTTCTCTCAGGTGACCGGCGACAGAACAAGAGGACACGGTCTCAAGCTTCGCCAGGGGAGGTTTAGGCTTGACATTAGGAAGAAGTTCTTTACTGAGAGGGTGATTGGCCATTGGAATGCGCTGCCCGGGGAGGTGGTGGAGTCACCGTCCCTGGAGGTGTTTAAGGAGAGATTGGATGAGGCTCTTAGTGCCATGGTGTAGTTGACAAGTCGGAGTAGGTGTAGGTGTTGGGTCATAGGTTGGACTCGACGATCTCAAAGGTCTTTTCCAACCTTATGATACTGTATGATATTGTGATACTGTGATTCTTGTTGTCTGTGATGAACTCCCTGAGGGCAGGAAACGACCCTGCCCTCATGGGGATAGAAAAGGTGTGTGGGATGTAGGGGAAGTTGTAAATGCATGCATAGGTACACGAGTAAAGTTGAGAACTGAAGAAGAATTGGGCTGGAGAAAGGGAATTCCAGACAGATGGGGCAGTCCGCGCTGAAGGGCAACCCCTGCTGCTGCATGGTCACAAGGCGGGCATGGGGAGGATTCCGTGAGTGGGCAGTAACGGGATGATAAACACAACATCGGAGAGGTAGGGTGGAGTGGGGCCAAGAAGAGGTTTGGAAAAAACCAGGACGCTAAATATAAACAGGATTCAGACATTAGCTGTGTCACAGTGACACAATTATGGCCGTTATGTTGCTTTAGTCTCGGGAAGGACACAACCTCAGTCCTTAAGGTTTTAGGTTACAGGGACTGAAGAACAAAGTTAAAAGAAATAAATACTATGAATGGAGGCAGGAAATGACAAAACCATGAGCGACAATGTAGATGGAGGTAATCAATGAAGTAAATAAAACCAGCTCCATTAATTAGTTTTAAATTTAGAATAATTTGGAAAAATTCCAGTAGAAATTTTCAATTTTTTTTTTAAACATAAAACTGAAGGCATTGGCTTTTGTGTTTCTAGATCTTCACATTCAGTAATGTGTTTTCAGCATATGTGCTAACTTGAAATGCATTATTTTAAAGTCCATTAATTCATTTTAAAAGCTGTCATTCAGATTCTGTGATGTGAATGTGTTTTAAATCCCTAGATAGATTTATTAGGATAAATTGCATTTCAAATCCTGGACAATCATTGTCTTGTATTTATCAGCTGGAGAAAAAAAGAGTGTTGAAATAGCAGATTATTGCTGGTTGAAAAATGTACCAATCTAGTTTTCAGGTGGTAAAAATGTACTCATAATTGAATTTAAACCTAGTTTAGGCTCTTACCAGGTTACAGCTTTTTCATCCACACAGAAAATTGTCCAAGTAATGAAATCACTTATCTCTAATATTTTGTAATTATAGCCTGTTTGCTCATTCAAATGGCTTTCTTTTTTTTTTTTTCTGGACCAAATTCACATGTGTCTTACACTTCTCTGCTTTCTCTCTGTAGTTGGCATGATGTTTTTTTTAAACATTTCATTTTATCTGGTGGAACTGCAGACAATTTTGTAAACGCTGAGTGGCTGTGAGGCTGCCTTGTGCCCTATTTGGGGTGGGCTGGCTCTGCTGGCTGATTCGCTGCAGCTGGGGAGGGAGCTTGTAAGGGGGTGAGTGAGATCAGTTACCACAGCTGTGGGAGGCAGGGGGATGGAGATCACCTGCAGCCTCCTCCTGGCAGAGGCTCCGGGATGGAGCAGTGCTGGTGATGTTCCTGAGCTGTGGAGTTTGGGTTGTTAATCTGTTCCCTCTAGGAAGACTTGAAAGTGGTTTTTGGAAGTGAAGCGTGTCTCCCAGGGCTGCAGCACGTGTCCATAGAGCACTTGTAATAAAGTGGTGAATGCGTGATGGTGTGAGGCTAGCGAAAGGGTGCCTGAATAAGCCGAAAACTACTGTCCTAGTTCTGGAGGCATGAGAATCACTGGCTTCCTTTGTGCTGAGGCTGCAGGCGTGCGTGTATCTTTGTGAGTGGCCATCGTGTGCTGCCTGTACAACCACCAATGGGCTGTTTTCACCACTTGTCTTCTGTGTCTGGTGAGTAATGCACAAAGTCAGGAGGGTGGTGGGGTTTGCATCAGCTCATGGCGCGTTGGGTAACGGCAGCACTGTGTCTCTATAGGGAAGAGCAGCTCCTGAGGGTGATGCTGTCCCCAAGGCTGCTGCTGTAGTTGTTTTCTACCCTGTAAGGCAGAAGGTCCCATGAGGGCAGGATGAGAATGAAACTTTGCAAATTTTTTTTGAGCAATTAAAAATGAGTGTATTAATATCTTGATCAACTTGGAGAATGCTACTGGGAAGCTAAAGAAGAGAGGATAAGAAATTACACCTGGGACTGCAGCACTGGATCATGATATGAGGGTTGCTCTTGGTCTTGTTGTGCTGAACTGTGTTATAATTCTCTGCTCTTTCTTATGAGAACATAGTATTTTCTTTGGAAGCTTAAGATAGAGAACGTGTGAGGTTCTCTTTTTTTTTTTTTTTTTTTTTTAATAAGCTCCTAGATAAAAAAACTGTAATTGAATGTGACATAATATAGCACTGAGTTCACAGGGGGCCTTAGGCTCTACTGTATTACAAATAGTACTTGAAAGTCGGTGTGTTCTGGTAGCCTGACAAAAAACTTGATTATTCTGTACCAGCCTTTTCACTAAGAGAATTTTTAACTTGTATTTTTGGTTTAGTGGTTTTCTGTTAACCCACTTAAAATGTAAACTGATAAGACATAAGCATGCTCAGTTATTTGCGTTAGGCCTACTTTTCACGTAACAAAGAGGCTTTCATCTGTCCATTTAAAACTTTCCCAAAATAACTTTTTAGGTTTTTTTGAGTCTGATTAAATAACCAAAGCAACTACAGAAGTTACATCTTGCCTTTAGTAGGGGAGGTTATTATTTTTTAATTTGGTTTCTGTGACTTGGTTAATACTGGGTTACTTGGAACCTTCGTAAGCTGATGTGCCGTTGTTGTTGCTGTCTGATTCCTCATTTTATTTCTGCTGCCTTAAGACATGTAAGTGGAGAAAGGGTGCTATGTTTTATGGCATGTGGGTGCATCCGTGTGCTGGCTCAGTTTAGCTGGTGTGGATAACAGAAGTAGCAAATATGCAGGGACATAAGAGTATCAGGCTGGCACTGGGATGCAAGTGCCCCAGAATCCTGGGGTACGTGCCCCGGCTGTCACGTATTTGCCACTGCTGGCAATCCTGCAGAGTCATTCCAGCTGTCACTTCACTGTACAGACAGGCTGCAAATGTTGGTCTGGCACTCCTTTAAAACCAGGATAAACCTCTGCTCCTCCTCCTCCTGTAGAAGTGACCACTCTCCTTGCTTATCTGTGGTTCTGCCTCTGTTTTCTTTTCACTCCTTCACACCTGCGTGCAGCCACCAAGCAGCTGCTGCCCTCCTTCCCCACACCACTTGTGATACTCCTTTTGTGTTTTGATTAAGTACACCCATGGGTGACAAAACAGTGCTCTCTGCTTTTCAACTGAGCCTCACTTTTTCTTTCTAAACCTCTTAGGCTGCTTTGTGCGCTGTGTTCAGCAAGATTGTTGTGCGTGCCTTGCCTATAGAAGCCTGTGCTGTGGCTGAATCTACTGCATGGCTCAGGTGCCAGAGCGAAAAGAGCTGGAGCCTGGTTTCATTTGGAGAGTAGGTTGCTACAAACTGAGCTGTCTGGGGAGTAAAAGCAGCCTCAGGGCAATCCTTCTGGTGACTGCAAATCCTTTTTCAAGTCACAGTTTTTAGTGAAGCCACTATTGCGTTGCCAGTTTGCAAACTGACCTTTACTTCTTTCCATCAGTGGTGCCAGTTTGGAGATGCTGTTTGATTGCATCTGTGTTTTTTGATTTATATACTTCTTGCAGGTGTCCTCATGCAAAGAAGACGTGAATCAAAACCACATGGAAATGCGTCTTAATTCGTTGCTCAGTCTGCTTGTATCGTCTCTGTTTAGCATCTCTTCTACAGTGTCACTTCTGTTGCCAAGGCAGCTGTAACTTATATCTGTTAATTATTTTTCTGTACCCTAACATGTTGGAAGAAGGGAAATTGAAAACTCAGAAAAAACTGCTAAAGTAGAAATAAATGACAATGCCTACTCTGTATGTCCAGCACTTAAAATGGAGACAAGTAGAAATAAGCTTTTTGGGATGTTATCTTCCTCTCTTTGAGTTTCTTCCTCAGTACTGAGGCACCTGATGACATACTTTGAAAAGTGAGATGTAAGTATCTGTAAATCATTGTGGCTTGACGTATGAGACTGCTCATGGGTTTCAGTTTGTAAATATATTAAGTTGCAAAGGATCTGAAAAGTCCTCCCTAAGCCAAAAATTAACAAACCGTGTATGAAATGCCAGTAAAATTGCTTTGCTGCTCGTGCAAAAGACCTCAGTATTGGGAAGTTAATTAACAGACTTTTTCCTAGTCTGAAGAATGGGGCTGTTTCTCATGGGTGTAAATTCATGATCTGGATGTTCCCGTACTATTTGTGACCCATCCGATAAATTGCAGCTGGTTCGGAACAGACAGCAAAGGGGGCGAGTCAGCTCATCACGTGTGAGTCCGTCCTGCGAAGGCTGGAATGCTGGCGCCATTACTGCTGAGTCTTTTTAGTAGATGGTCTTGAGCTGGAATCATGAAGTGACATTTGCCTCTTGACACAGTTCATTATAATGGGCTTAAATGTGCATGGCACCTATTTGGAGCTTAAAATCACTGCAAAGACTTCTAAAGGCAAGCTGGCCAGAGCTGCTGTTACTGCACATGACATGTCTTATGTCTCGGTGAGTGTTTAGTCCTGTCCTCCTGGCTGGAGGTCAGTTCTTAAAATGGCAAAAGTTTTTTCACTTGCTGCAGTATTTTTAGAATTAGTAGTGGAAAAATCATGTGTAAACGCATGGGACTGCTTTTGGCATATAGAACTCATAGTATCTTATTCCTTCAGCCCACATTTCCAGAAATTTGGGCTGCTTCTCTGTGATGAGTTGCAGTTTTGGGCCACTTGACTTGTGTGATAAGGTTAGAGTGAGCCATGGCTGCTGCAGCTGCTTGGTAGCACTTTTGCACTTTTCTCTGAGTGGTGGAGCATATGGGAATTACATAGGTCACAGGGCCTCATTGCTGCTGCCCAAGAACGGGGCAAGTGTTAGTAAGCAGAGTTGAAAAAATAATTAAGGTGCCGGAGTATGTAATTCCGCGTATGAGAGTGATTTCCAGAAACGCCCACCGTTTCGGATGCACAAACAAGTTACAGATCATCAGCTATTTATGGTAATTGTATGTGCATTATCAGCCCCTGGCATAAGCAGGGTCACTTGAGTTAGAGTGTGCCTGTGCAGTCACCGTGTTCGTTGGTTGATGCACAGTAACTTGCTACCACACTCTTGGGTTCTTTGCGTGCATAGTTTTGGGTTTTTTGTTTGTTTTAGTCTTTCTCACGTTTCAGCAGAGGTGGTGGTGTGTTAAAATTGCACACTCTGGACTGGTAGACACCTGGAAGCCTTTGAAAACTTGGCCCAAAGTGAGCTCTTCCCTGGGTGACTTCTGGGGACAAGCAGCCTCCTGGCCAGGAGCTACAGCCTGTGCCCACCGTGCTGGGCACTCCTTGCATCCGACCAAAACTATTTCTAGCAAAAAAGTCCATAGTGCTGCAAACAAAGTGACAGCTTCACCTAAACCATATTTTATTTCTGTGTCTATTTTTGGACTATTGGAGACAGTGCTCAGACATCAAAATAAACGTTGCTGTCTTGTGACATTGAGCTGCTGTGTTTTCTGTGGATGGAGCTCGTGGGTGCTGGAGGGGGTGGGAGAGCAGGACGTGGTCCGCTTTGTGCTGGGAAACTGGCTGGGATGAGGCCAGCTTTTGTGTGTGTGTGTTTCTGGATTAAAAGCCTCTTTTATTGTTTTCTTTTGGAAAATAGAGGAGCTTTTCATGTTTGCGTCTGAAGAAGTACCTCTGAATGGTTCAGGATGCCTGCTTCAGAGCTTCTGGGTTGCTTTCTGTTTTAAATACAACTTCAAAAACAGTGGGAAAAGCAGCTACAGTGAAAGTAAGTTAAACTTTATTTGCAGTGCTAAGGCTTTTTTTTTTTTTTAATTTGGATTTGGGTCACTGCTTTAAGTGGATGTTACAGTGCCAAAGATGGAGCCTGAGGGCTTTGTGGTGGCTGTTGCTCCGCAGTGAGGCGATCCAGGGCTGCCACTGGACCTGGTTCGGTGTGGGGACCTGGGGACTCCTTCTGAGGGGCTGGGGGGCGAGGGTCAGCAGATAGCAGTGGTGGCCTGTGCAAAGCCATGCAGGTGCAGCTTGGCTTCGAGATGCTGAACCCAGCATATTCTGTGTCTCCCTTGACTGTCGTGCTGGATCTGTCGTGCAGCCAAGAGCCCTCTGGGTCCCCTGAGCAGCCACTCTGCTACCCCAGAGGGAAACGTTTGCAGGGGTTGTAGCCAAGCAGTGTTGTCCTTTTTGCATCTTTCTCCGGCTTGTCTGTACCACAGTCCCACTGATGTGGGGTAGCTGAAATCCCCGAAAGACCAGGTCTCTCTGCTGAGGGTGGTTAATTCTGGTCCTGATTCATTCAGTTCAAAAAATGCTACGTAAAGCCTAAGTAATATACAAAGTCCTTGTCTGAGTCTTGCTGCCCTCCTTAGGGGGGACATCACTAGGACTATAGGCATAAAATCTGTAATGAGGGGTGAGGATATGTTCTTACAGTTGGGTAGTGAAAATACATTGTGCATACATGGTGTAGAAACATGTTACATAGGGGTATTCTCTGATTCTGTATTTATGTCGTGTTCAGGTCGAGAGCCAGGCATCGCATTATGCTTTTGGGCCAGGTGGGAGGGTTATCACGAAGGATGATGAATCTGAATGTGGCATCTCTGCACACCTTCCTCGCTGTGGGAACCGCGCTTAGCTCTGCCCCACAGTGGGAAGGGCTGTCACATGCTGGTAAGGGTTAACACCCAGTGCCAGCCGGAGCTGGGGAACCTGTGCATTTGTTTGGTGCCAGGAAAGGCAATTAAAACCCCATAAACTGGATTTTTTTTAGTTGAAATTTTTTTTGACTCAACAAGCCATTAGCAGTCTTTATCAAAGCCAAAACAAGGAGGATTAAAAATAAAAGAAAATATTATGTAATTGCTTTTCTTTCTCTGAAAGTGGTTTTGTTGTGACATCTCTGAAAGCATTGGTATTTTATACCACATTTGCTTGGTTGGATACAAAGGTATAAAATTGGATTTGCTAGAGGAATAGCTTTGATTTTTTAGAAATATGATGATACTGTGCTAAAAGTAGTTTGTATTCAGATTTATATTTTTTTTACCTATTTAATGAACCTAATTAACTTCATAAGCACAAGCTTGAACAATAAATAATACTAGAATAAATAAAAGTATTCAGTATCCATGTGGCTACCAGTCGGTCTGGCAGTTTGTCACCAGAACAGTGGGCTCACTCTGCAGCCTCTCAGTTGAGAAGGACTCCTGGCAAGCAGCCATCGGTCCCTCTGCGTGCTTGGGAGTGCTCGAGTGGTTGGGGCGATGCTCTTCTCAAGGTTTGCTTCTCTAGAGGGGAGTGCTGCCAGCAAAAGGTTATGGAGGGGAGCGGCTGTGAACCTGCTTTGTCCTTCCTCCTGCTGAAGGAAAACCTGGAAGGTTTGAGCCTCCTGAAGGGGCAGCTGGATGAGGGTTTTGGCTTGATGGTTGTTTTTTTGTTGGGTGGGTGTTTTTTGTCCTAGGGAGGAGAGTTCCTGATTAATCCCAAATAAAAAAGGGGAAGAAAAGGTCCTATTTACAAATAAGTGTTTACTTTACAGCTTATCTCAAATTTATGCTGGGGCGTTAATGATTTTTTGCATCTTTAGAGAATTTTTACTCTTTGGACTTCTTGCTCCTGTATTCTCCTTCAATTATTGACACCCACATCCTTGTTACATATTTAAATTAGTTTGATTTTGTTTCTGAGACCTTGTCTTTGCATATCCCAGTCCAATTGGCAGTTCCACTTCATAAATTAATGGAAGGCATGGATAAAGGGATCGTAAAAGGCCCAGCAGCCCATGGAAGAGCAGAGTTTGTAGGATCCTTTAAAAAGACAGGAATGAGTAATCATCGGGTTGCCATTGATTTCTTGACTTGCTCGCCTCCGAAAATAATTGCCTAGGCAAAATATGAAGCAAGGAAAAAAAGTCAAACTCCAGCACTTCCAGGTGGCAGGTTTTTGTGGCAGTTGCTTGGGAACTACTCGCTGACCCTAGTGAATGTGGAAATTTGTGTGGCAATATGTGGTACAAATATTATGAGAATATATTTAAAGCATTGATGTTTTTATTGTATATCTAGTCTTTATCTCCATTGTAGAAACAGCCCATCATAAGGGACTAAGTCAAGAAATGCCATCCGGCAATGAGACCAGCAGGATTATGGTCATAAAAAGAAGAATGTAGAGGCTCCTGGCTTTGGACACTGTTGACATGTTGGGTTTTTAAGGGATAACCCATTTTAGAAGCTGTTACCTAGTCAGAAGGAAGGATTCTGTTGCTGCAATTGCTTGTATTTAATCATGTTTTCTTGTCTCCCTTCTAAATAAGTCTAAATAAGACATCTGTTCATTTTGTGTTAGTAAGATAATATTTTTGTAGCAGAATTGTGTCCTTCTGGCTATGTCCTGATTCGTAGGGGCTAGTTTGCAGCCAGCCTCTGGATAAAGGATGTTTACAGAGGATGTTGTAAGGCCCAAATGCAGTGAACTTGGGTCATACTTGAGTTGTAATTCTTTTTTTTTTTTTTTTCAATGGATACAGTTTCTAATAGGGCTTTTGTGTCCAGAGCAGCTAGAGCTGCATATTTAAAGAATTTTTTTTCTTATGGGTTCTGTTTTCATTATGTTTTTGTGAAATACTCTTGCGTAGATGTCCTTGTAGATCCTTCCACTGTTGCTATGCATTTAACTTTGCAAGTAGAATGGCATCTTTTTGATAATTGTTTTCAAAAATACCGCATCATTTGGTTCTCCCTCCCCTTTTCTTTCTAGAACTGCAACAAAGTGGAATTTTTTTGCTGGTGTTGAAATCTGTGCCTAAATAGGACTTAAACTTTTTTCAACTCTGGTAATTTGGATCAAGATTATAGGCATCCAGCAGGCTGAATGCAGAACTTTCTTTCTGGTTGCTTTGAGACTCTGAGAAAAAAAAAAAAAAGAAGGTTTATTTTCTATGAAAACTGCAGGAGTTAGTAATTTCTTATTTGATAGAGTAACTGTTATAGTTTGGAATCGGAGCAGATCCAAAATCCCATCATCTTGTCCAATATGTGGAATTTCCCATGTGTGTTTTTACTGTTTCAGAGTATATCAGAAAAGTGTTTTGTTGAAATAGTAGTGTCGATAGGTTTCTATAGCACCTGCGTGTTTGGTGAAAGTCTGTGAAATTGTAATTATTTTTGGCATTCTAATTCAGTTTCACTTCAGTCTTGAAATAAAACTGAGAGAAGGTTCAGTAGGCTTCACTGTATTCTGTTCACTGCACTGCACAGGAAAAAAAATTACACTGATACCTTTTAACTCTGGCAGTTGTTTTCAAGATGACTTACGAGTACTTAGAACTCCTTTTCCAAGATATCTTTTAATGTGGTAAAATGTTATAGACAGCATTGCTTTAACTGTGCCTGTTATACCTACAATGCAGGTTTTATGAGTGTTGAGAACAATTCTGGTGTTTCCAGAGATCTTTAACTTCAAAAATATGTACAATGAAGAAAAATAATAAAATGAAAGTCTGAGGAACTTGTATTTTAGCAGGGATTCTATTATGCTGCCTAGACACTCTGACAATATATAATTTGCTACTATTTATATTGGTATTTAGTGCCACTCTTGAAATGCAAAAAATACAAGAGAAAAACAGACGTGTTTATCCACCAGGTAACGAGGATAGAATCAGAAAACCAGAATATTCAAGCAGATGTAGAGAGTCTCATTTACTTTGTTTCAACCCCTGTGTATTAATTTAATATACAGATTCCTCAAGCTCCTTTTGAATTTTGCGGTGTGATTTCTGCTTTATTTCTGATCACTGCATTTTCAGTTTGTCTTGGCTTCTCTCCTATCAGTTTGGGTTTTGAGTGTTTAATCTTGTTGCTTGAAAGTCTTAGTTTTGCCACTTGAACATCACAAGGTAGTTGGAATTCCGAAGTCCATCTGGGGCTTTGATTACTCTCTAAACCCTCTCTTCCAACCTGATAGGTTTGGATTTTTTTTTTCCAGTTGAGGAACAGAGCAGGAAAAGTTTACAGCTAAATGAAGAAATATAATCTCTGCTTCCAAACAGAGTAGGGAAAGGAGAGAGGTCTTGCAAATCACTGTGGAAGCAAGACATCAGGGTGGTGCCCATCATGGTGTCCAACACTAAACTGTGCTCAGTCTTTGTCTTTCAGGAAAGTTACTTAGCTTCTTATTTGAGTACATTTGGAAACAGTGCAAGAAAAGATGCACAAAGATGGAAGCTACTGAGGTTTTTTTATTCTGATGAGTTGATTGGCTATTTAATATTTAATTCTGTCAATATTTTCTTTTCAGGTATGCTGAAAGAGGGTATTGTGAAAATGAGAACAGCAATTACATGCGGTTTCAGAAGCAAAAGGAAATTGTTCTCATCTCTTTTTCAACTTTTTAAAATTGAGTTTTCTAGACAAATGCTTAGCTACTGTACAGTGCCCCAAAATATTAGAGAGATATTCAGAAACCGTGCAAAAGCAAAGAGAAAGATGCTGAAGTCATGCTCCAGTGGGTTATGGTCTGCGCCAATGCATGAGAAGCAACTTTTTGTAAACTTGTTGAAGGAAAGCAAAACATGCGTTAGTTTTACTCTTTTTGTTGTTTTTTTTTCCACCTTCCAAACACTGGATTTTTACTACACTTGTAAATAAAGACATTTCTGTAGTCAAATTTTTGGCTGCCTAGAGACTGGTGGAGCCACTCAGGTTACATGCAGAAGTAGCGTATCTCATCAGTGCTTCTCTTTGCAGCTAAAAACAAATCAAAAACTAAAGTTCTGTCAAAAAAATAATTAGTTTGACAGGACTTACTTTCCATTAGCTTGTTTGATATTAATTGCTTTAATTACTTGATGCGTATTAATTAAAGTCTTTATTAATAAAATCCCAAATCAAACTTCTCATTATTTTGGATGGGCTCAGTATCCAGATGACAGGCTATCATAAAGTTAATCTCCCCAATTACTCACTTGAAGTATTGCAGCAACCCTAGTTTTCTTCCAGACATTTGGAGCTTCACTGGTGCTCTAGGACTTTCTGAAAAGGAGTCTTAACTGAGAGAAACTCTTGCATGATTTTTTTTGTTGTTTTTACTTTGGATACAAGTTATTTGGACCTAGTGATCTCGAACTTAAATGTTAATAGCTGTTACCTGGTATGGTTTAAGTCCTCATATACAGAACAAAAATGTCTGTTGAACATCTGTGGGTTTTTTGCCCTGGGTTTTTTCAGGATTAGCAGCAGTCCCACAATTTCAGTATGGCTATTGGTACCCCTTTTTGCAGGTTCCAGTAAAGTTAAATTTGCCTTTTTGTTTTATTCATGGTAATGATGATTTGTACTTTGCCTTTCTTATTTTTTTAACACTTCTAATTAATAAAACTTTCTGTTGGCTTCAGTATTTTCTTTTTTTTCATGTATATGCCAGGGTTGGGAGCTGCTTTTCCTGCTACAATTAGTTAAGTTGTTTTTCTTGTTAATTCTGCAATGCAATGTATAGTATTCTTAAAACTTCCAAGTCACCATTTGCATCTCTAATTATTTCTTCAGTAGATTTGTCTCAGCACTGTTACAAATTTTACAGAACTGCATCTGGTAAAGCAGTATTTATGGATTACAGGATAGGACTTGATTTTGCTTGCTTATGCATGACCACTAATTATTATACTGTGAGAATTGTTATCGTAACCAGGGTGGGGCCAGCAATAAATTTTCTGCATAATAAGCATTATATTTATTAAGTTAGAAAATGGGTGCCCAGGTATACAGGGACGTCAAGTAGTGCTGTTGCTCATAGACCTTAAATTCCAATTATTGAGTTACTGTGTAGAAACTTAAAGCAGCAGCTTGGCCTTCCCCCTGTAACGTACAGTAACTTGGATTTGAAGGAGGTGGTCGGACTGGACTGTTATTGAGTATTTTGGGAAGGATGGATATTGAGGGTGTTTGTGAGCTTTATCGAATACAAATCATGTTGGTCTTGATTTCTTAGATCCAGCTAAGCAATGAAATCCTGTGAAGGTCCCATACCATCTGCTGCTTTTTAGTGCATCATCTCCTAAGCAATTTACAGCTGCTCATCCTTGCTGTTCCAACTGTGCCAAACTTTACAATATATAAGGACTTTCCAGCAGCTTCTGCTGTGCCCTTTTCCATGTTAAGAGTTAGGTGTTTGGGTTGAGAGCAAGGAGACAGTACTGAAAGACAGATGGAGATGCAGACCCCGGATGGGGGAGCTGACTTGATCTCTTGGCCAGCAAGGACTTTTGATTGTTTTGACTTACTTTTTCAATAGAAAATGCATCCAAATACAACCCACAGAAAAAAGCATTTCTGGTGGTTTTGTCTTTTTCATGAACTTACAGGTAGTTTTATTTATTTATAATGAGCAGTAAATCCACTGAAAAATTTTTTACAGAGATTATTGTTTGTGTGTGGAAAGAGACATTTAAAACAACCTGTACAGCACTCAACAAATTAAAAAGTTTTATACTGCAAGCAAAGCAAGCCTCTGAAAATAAGTCAATACTTTTTTGGCCTAATTTTATTTTTTGATGAGACTTACTTAATGGAGGAGTTAATTCCATAAAGTTACAGAAAAGTTTTTCCTGCATGTGTTGGGTACCGTTCTGAGCAGAGTGAGATGGTCGTCCTGATTTGGACAAACCCTTGCAAGCTGCTGCAATTCTGCCAATAAAACTCCAACAGAAATCTAAGGGAATGCCACAAAGCAAAAGCTGACATTTGTACAACTTCCTGCTTCATCATCCATTGTTTGCAAGGTCTCCCTTCTGAAATCTGAAACAGGTTTTTGCATATAAAATACCTGCTTGGCGTTGAACACTGGAGTCGAAGGGCTTTTCAAGGACCAGGTGTTTTGAGGATAGGGTTGGAGCACTGAGGAAAGCCACGTGAATGATGCTGTAAGACTTTGGAAATGTCTGTTGCAACTTTTGTTTATTCTAATTTAAATATATTACATGAGTAGAGAATATATTAATTAACATTGTTGATAATACGGACTTGTTTCCTGTAACTGACTGGTATTGGAGCTTTGTAACCACCATGCCAAGCCCGAGTGTGTGTGGAAAATACTTAGTGGGCAACTATTACCCCTGCAGTTTCAGGGTGGTGTTTTGGGATATGCCTGAAACTGCTTAAACATGCATCTCTGAAGTGTCTTTGCTGGCACAGCAACACTTTAACTTCTGCTGCTTAAAGATTTTTATAGCTCTGAAGAGAGCATTGCTGCTGTCCTGTGCCTTCTGAGCTTCCCAAGGCTTTTGTAGAAACAAATCTCACGTGGCCACTGCTTGCCTCTTGCTTTGTTTTTCTGAGTGTGGCTGACTGATGTCAATCAATAGGCAGAATTCCTGTCAGTTGTATTTCTCATAACTATGTAAATGAATAGCCACAGTAAATGTTCAGGGCTGCTCATATGGGACAGCAGGGAATAGTTTACGTTGAGGTAGTAGGAATTTTTGTCTAGGCTACAACAGGAGGATTAGACTTAGTTATTTACAGTGTATTCCAAAATAATTGTCTCATTTAATGATTCGTCTGTTCAGATGCTTTTAGATTTTTTTGAGAGACTTTCTCACCACTGACCTTTTCTACAGTAAATTCTTCTAAAGCCATTGAAGTATATGGAAGTGACCTATATTTCTCTCCATTCCAGAATTTAATGGCTGAAGAAAGCGAATGAAAAGATGCAATCTGTCATTTTTCTTTTTTTAATAAATAAAAAGCTGAATAGTGGAATGCTCGCTGTATGGAATACCATCTTCAAATGAATTCTCCAAACTAAAACCAACTTGCAAAAGCTTATATAATATATTTTATTTAAAAATAAAAAGCACGCTTTCAGACTTATTTTTCTGTCGCTGCCATCACCTAAGGTGACCTGTCAGCATCGTGACTCGGAGCTCAACAGGGATGTAACTTGCCGATTTTTGAGGAAAGATGTAATTTAATGCGAAGAGCAAGGATTCTTGGTCTTTCAAAGCAGAGCTTTTTGCATTTTAAATTCATGAGGCTGTTCTTTTCTGCACTGCAAAGAGCTGAAGGTGAGGCAGTTCCTCTGCTCAGCACATGACACCATGGTGATGTCCTTCTCGGTGGCGTTGGCTGCCTGCTCACGTGGCAGAGTCCCGGGGCTGGGATGTGCTCTCGTCCGCTGAGTGGAAAGAGCACGTTGCAGCTGGCAAGCATGTGGCACCTCTTCTTTCCTAATTTCATGAAACACCTCCCAGATTTCCACCTCTGGCCTGTGGAGTTGAGGTTTTGCAATGGAAGAGTTTGGTATTGAGGAGTCTGTGGTGGATGTGTTTGTGGTGAAGGAGGCAACGCAAACTCAGGCTGTAGATTGCGCTCTGTGTGCTCAAAATACTTGGCTGTTAGATTCTAGGCTGCCTTTAATACTTAATGTTTAGGATTTTTTTCAGACTCACTCTTTATAAATATGTGTAAGTACGGCACAAATTGAATACAGTTCTGCTTTAAAAACGTCCATAAACCTTATGTGATGTTAGTTGTTTCTTTCATTTGACTTCCTCTCACTTCAGCTGGTTGGGACATGTTCTATTTTGCTGCAGTCCAATCCAATCCCCCTGCAGTTGGTGCTTCTTCATTGGGAAGATAAACTCTTTAGATGAGCCTTGTCCCAAGTTACATCTGGACGGTCCTCTGGTCTTCAAATTATGCTTACCAAAACCTACTGCAGCCCTCTTGACTTCAATATAGATGCATTTGAGCAGGGATCTAAGACCAAATTAACAGGTTTCTCGATGTGGAAAACATTTAATTTGTCCCAGAGTGGCATTGGCCTGTGAGAATGAAAGATGAGATGTTTCTAGGGTTAAAGGTTGTTTTTTTTTCTAATCTACTGATGAGTGATGTTATTTGTGGTGCCCACAAGAAGCAGAGTTATTGGATTCAAGGTGGATTATTTCATAAATGAGTCTTTTCAGACTGTACTGCAGTTTATATATATGTGCTTATTTAATGCATATGGATGTGGTTTACTTCAAGGAAGTGTTAAACAAAGATTAGCAATTAAATATTGCTTCTATGGTGGCAGATGCGCACTAGCTGCAAGTTACAGTTGCTGGTGCTCTAACCCCAACTGTTTTCAGCCATGCAGTGGAGGGTTGTAACCCACTGTAGTTTGCAGGAGCAGCTGGCAGGCCAAGGAAGCAAAGATTGTTAGTTATATTGGCAGGACATCACTTCTTGTGAAAAGCTTGTGGACTTTTACTCGGAGATGTAACTAATGGGTTAATATTTGTGTACTATCCCATTTTTGGGTACTCTCTACAACTACCTAAAAGGAGGCTGTGGTCAGGCAGGCGTTGGTCTCTTCTCTCAGGTGACCGGCAACAGAACAAGAGGACACGGTCTCAAGCTTCGCCAGGGGAGGTTTAGGCTTGGCATTAGGAAGAAGTTCTTTACTGAGAGGGTGATTGGCCATTGGAACGCGCTGCCCGGGGAGGTGGTGGAGTCACTGTCCCTGGAGCTGTTTAAGGAGAGATTGAATGAGGCTCTTAGTGCCATGGTGTAGTTGACAAGTAGGTGTAGGTGTTGGGTCATAGGTTGGACTCGATGATCTCAGAGGTCTTTTCCAACCTTGTGATACTGTGATTTACTGTAAAGGTCTTTACAAAGCTGAGGATCTGCATATGGGTGTGATGGGTGTGACTGCAAGGCTCCACCAATGGTTGGTTGACACCAAAGGCTGTAGTGCGTACGTGAAGAATTCCTCATTGAAACAGCTTCCTCTGCGTGACAGCACTTGACTTCTCTGAAACATCATTGTGACAGCCTGGGGAACCAGGAGAAAATTAGGAGGAGCTAATACAGTGTACACTTTTAAATATTTACATTTAGATATTTAGTATCGATCACATCTTTGTTATTAGAGAGGGGACACATGGTAAGGCTTTGCTACATTTTTCGGGAGTCCAACAAGGCAGCCTTCATTGAAAAAATCTAACTTGAGGCTTGTGTAGGGGCTTTCTGTTGTAAGTTATGCTTGAGATAGCCGGGCATAATTTCTTACTTAGCTAGATAGAAAAATAATAGTGTCCATTTCAATGAACGATTACAAGAACCATTTCTGCTGCTGGTGATATAAAACTAGTTTTTTTTGAATGGAGGATTTACCACAACGCTACCAATAGTGTGGATTGCACTGCACTCAGAAAGGGATTTGGTATACACTTCCATTTCTTTTTGGCAATGTGAAATAAGCTAATTTCTAGCAAGTTTCTTAATACTGTCTTTGAAAAACTGAGAAATAATGAAAGTTGAGTGAAAATTTTTTCCTCTGCATAAATACGTTCTGTAACTTAGGATCAGTTTTATGAATATTAAATTAATATTAAATATCATCCTGTAATATTCTTTCTTCAAATGTGTGGACTGTGGAAATGGCATCCATTTGGATTTATTCATCTTGTAGATAGAAATGAAGCAAATAATAAATTAGGAGTCTTTGGGGCGGGCTGGATTGGTTAATAAAAGAAAACTAGTCAATGCAGAATAAGCTGTTCAGAAGAAGCCATTGCCTCCATGGTATTAGCAGCTTAAAGTGAAATAACTGAAGTGGTTTTCTAACATTTAAACAAGGCTAAGAGCCAGGGAGAAGTCAGCCTTCTGAAGGGAGATGGTGAGCTCAAAGCCTGAGCCGCCAGCAGAAGGCATTTAGGAGTTCCATCCCAGCTGCTGAATTTCAGACCATTGACCCCACTGCTGTTCAGCATTGAACTCAACACCATCTGCACAACTTCTTTAGCTGAGATGTCTTCCAGATGAGACCATACATCTCTTTTAGGGTATAAAAAAAATGAAGGATCTACCGCTTCCTTTCCTGGCTTGTTTCTGTGGTTTAGTATCCTGCCCGTTAAAGTCTTTTCTCTTGATTCAGTCACAGATGCTTGTTTAAAGCTCTTTAAAAATCTTTTTAGGGTGCACAGTCTCTCTTAAAAGAAGCAAAGTGACCAGGTTTGAGGTTTTCTGTTATCTCTAGTCCTCAATGGTTCTTTTCTGCACCTCTCCCACCAATGTATTCACTTGAGGATGTTTGTGTTGTGCATTGCGTATTAGTTTGCTTTCACTTGTTTTATAACACTTAAATTCATCCAAAGATTGCCATGGTCTGGTTTATTGCAGCAGTTTATGGTGAGCTCCTGTTGGGTTGCTGTGGCCTATTTTAGCCAGCAAAAAGTAGAGAAGGAAAGGAGGGGGAGGGAGAAGTTGTCCCATGGGTGGCACTTCTTTCTAGGTGGGTATCAAAAAGCAAAATTTAAGAAGTATTTGTTGAATGGGCTTACCAGTCCAAAGCACTGCTGTATAATGCTGTATCCTCTGCCAGTCTTAAAATCCATTGCTCATCAAATATCCAGAAAATGCTAGTGATTCCAGAGTAAGTACAGTGTGGTGCCAGGCCTTGATCAGAGTCTCGTAGAGCCAGGTGCAGCGGCGTGCAGTGATGCTTCTTCACCTGCAGCTGCTTCTGGAGATGGCAGCCTGTTATTTGTTTCCTAATAAGCACTTTCTCCAGTTTGTACACTGATAATGTAGGTTAAGCTGTCTTGAAGGAGAATACATTTTGCAGAAATCTTGAGTCCATGTTTGCACATGCAGTTTTGTCAGTTAAACTCGGCCTACATCAGTGTGTGCCTGCCTACATAGATTGTGTGCCTGCATTTTGAGGTTTGTCTTCCAACAACCTGAAAGTTTAGGTTGCATTTCTTTCTTTTTGTTGGCTTTTCCCAAAACTTTGTTAAAAACTATATTCTTCAGCACAGATCTCTATTATTCAGTCAGACTCCTGAATATGGGTTTATTACAGCCTACTCAGGCTTGCTAATCTAAATATGCATATCCCCAATAGATGTAAATTAGGAGAATAAATAAACAACCAATGGGCTGAAAATTATTAATCACCCTCCCATGATGCAAGCCTCGCATTCTGGATCAAAGTAATCTGCTGCTTTCTTTTCAGCACATCTGTTCTCTGTGCATACTTGTTGACAAAGTTACCTAGCAGTGAGTCTGTGCTTGTTGGGTTTTCCTGGGCCTTCTATTCTTATTGTTAGTTTTGTTCATAAACTGTGTCATTTGGGGAAAATTGGCCAACGTCTTTATTTTTCCTAATGAATTTGCTATACTTTTTGTTCTGTCATTTCCCACTTACTGTTTTTTTTTTTTTTTTTTTTTTTTTTTTTTTTAATGTCGTCTCTCATTGGTGACCGAACTAGGATGGGCTTTAACCAAAATGTGGGACGTTACTCTTGCAAAGTAGAGCTGTAGATTGAAGTCCCTGTCCGTCTAATTTGGAGACAGTTTCCCATCTCTTACGACTTGACCATTAAATACAGACACCATGCTTGCTGGAGCAAGCCTTGCCAGTTCTGAAGAGACTTATTAGGCTGGGCATGACCCTGCATTAAGCATTTGAGATTCCCAGTTAGGTTTGGATAATGGAGTGTACTGAATGGCATAGCATTGTCTGGGCAGGGATAACTGCAGAAATTTGACTGCTAGGGGTATGTGGCCACCTGTGGGCTTACTACCACTTCTAAAGCTTCTTAACTGACCCCCTTGTTGCTGTCTGTCTAAAATAAAATACTAAGGTGACAGTTCAGCTGAGTGCTGTCTCATGTGCGTGTGACCAGTGGTAGTGGTTCTCTATAGACAATTGCTCATTACTAGTGCAGTAGCTTAGTTGCTTAGTTTTTGCATCAGAAAGCAACCCATGCATTTAGAAGCTCAGCTAGGCTGTGGGAGGTCTAGAGTATTTATCTTCAAATCTGAAGACTTCTGTTTCTATAGCATTATTTTTTTTAATTATTCAATAGTTGCCTAGCCGATAGCATCTCTTCTCTAACAGTTTGATCACAGATACCTATCAAGGTCCCCTGTGCTGCAAAGAGTTAGCCTGCAGATCTGTCCAAGAGCAAGATCAAGTGAGCAACTGAGCCATCCACATACGTAAAACAGAAAACGGGGTTTCATGTGAGATGTTGTATGTGTCTCATAACCTATTTAGGAAGCGTAGGACACGTACCTTTAATATTTGGAGGACATGGATTATCTCTGTTTTAGTAGTGCTTTTTGTATCAAAAGTTCTTCTCTAAAGCAAGAATCTTCATTTAGTTTTCCCTTGTAGCCAAACTCCTGCGTTGGTGTTAAAGTGGTTGATGAAAGGGTGGGGACAATGTTCATATTTCCGGCAGCACTGCTTTGTGTGTCACAGCAGTAGTTTATTGTACCGTAACTTTTACCTTCAGCACAGTGTCCTCTGGGCTAGTTCACTTAATCCCCAGCTGGAGAATTTAGTGATACTGGAGTTACAACCAGAAAATGCATACTATACACATTTCAGTTCAAAACAGTTGACCATGGATTTCAGTCAAGAAAAAAACAACAGATCTTACTCCTTGTCTTAATCTGTGAAATATGCGCAGTTGCATTTGTACTGTTCCTTTCCATGTCTTAACTTCAAGGAGTTATTTAATATCCTCTGTTGCAGGGGGGTTTTTTAATTTTAACAAGGAAATATTTTAATAGCTTCCATACATGTGCTAACTTGAAAGGGTAAAATTATTGCATCATCATTTTATAGCACTTGGCAGAGATACTATTCTTGCTAATTTTATCCCAAATCATACCAGCTTAAAGCACTTTTCATGCAATCTTGATTTTTTCAGTACATTTTTTTTGTACTTAATGTACAATTTATGTGTTCTCTGTAAAGATTCAGAAGGCTGAATGACCTTGTCCCTGTTTGGATGCCCTTCATTTTATCTGGTACAGATTGTCAAATGTAATGTGGTGGCTCTTATGATAGAGTAGTCCCAAAAGTGATGGTTCTGTGAGAAAAATACATCAGGGTGACAGTGGTGTATGACAGAGAAGGAGCTCATTATAATATTTCATACTGAAAAATGCCACATGGCCCCATTACAAATGCGATTGTAAAAAAAAAAAAAAAAAAAAAATAGTCAGTAGAAGGGGGACACACCTCTCCAGGAATTGTTTTGTATTCATGAATTCGGTTTTGATTTGCTGCTTTTTTCTTTCCTGAATATTGCAGAAACTTTCCCAAGGAAACATAAATACTTGCTTTGAATAGTTCAGAAAGTAGCTGCTGGTTTGTAGAAAGTGGGGCATAACGTTTTCCTGCTTATCTGACTGTAATAAAAACCTCGACACTTTCAAGGTACATAGGGCATATATATAAAATCAGGCTCTGCTATATGGAGGGGTTTTTTTTTTTGTTTGCTCTGAAATTTACTATGAGCCGTTGTCCTTTGCCTTTCCTAGAAAAGAACTTCCTTAATGTCACTTAAAACCAGCCGTAAAGATTGAGCAGTCTGTATCGTGTGCCGTTGAACTGTGGGTTGCTTAGCCAGACCTGGCTGGTTTCTGTCCTTGCAACAAATGATGAAAATCCAAGGCTGAATTTGCTATACTGAGAAGTTGCTTTTTCTCAAATCTATTCTTGCTTTCATTGCTTCTGAGTGAGGTAATGCAGCTTTTTATATACACCGAATCTATGAGTTTCCTTGGTTTTGATAGATTAATGACTCTGGGCAAGCTTTGTAGCATATTAGTGCTTCAACAATATCTTTCTTGCTAGGCTGATATTGTAATCCTCTTTAATTTTTGCAATGGTTTTATCTAATTTCAGGTATATTTTAATATAAACATTTTTTGTATGATGAAGAAAATCCTGTGCCAAAGAGTAAGTGAGAATACTTTCATTTGAAGCACAAAGGTTTTTCCACTGATCAAGTTTCTGTCCTGCATGGGAAACGAAAAAGTTGTTATTTTGCCATTCATATGTTACGCCTTGTATACTTCCATTGTTAAACTTCAGTTGTTAATGGTGTTTAAAAGTGAACAAATCTCAGGCATGAGTTAATTTAGTCAAGTGGTAGAATCTTTTACTGCGCCTTTTACTGAGCATAACATACATTGCAGCAGATCTCTTAAAAGACATATGAACACAGCTATTTGTATGAACTAGAAAACCATCTGTTCACAATTCACTGTCTGAAAACTTGTTTCCTGCAATGGTTTTTCATTCTGATTTCGGATCCTGATATATTATATATTTGCGTCTATGGGAGGAGACAGAGGAAAAAAAGTGTGTCGCACTGGGAAGTAATTCCTATGTGATTCACTCATCTTCCTTCATGAGGGAACAGAATTAATAAAACGTTGTGTTTCTTGCTCAGGTCAGTAGCAGTTGCAAGTGAAACTGTTGTGTTTGTATGCATTTAGGTAAAGAAGGTCTTTTACTGAATTTCTTGGGGTTGCAATTTATCTTTTGAAGAAGCAATAAAATATAGTTGTGGTAATTCCTAGGACTGCTTTTCCGTTTGTGTTCTGACAAAGTTTTAGGGGTCTTTGCTGGCAGAGACCTTCATATTGCACCAAAATCAGTGGACTTACTCCTTTTTTGATTCAGCTCCAAATTGGAAGCAGAGGTTTCAAATTCCTCCAGAGGCTTATGAAAATATGGGAAACCTTTACCATGAAATATTAAACTTTGAGAAATGGAATACATTGACCCACATAACTGCAAGCCTACAAACCTGAGATCCACAGTATGCAAAGGACTAGAATAACATTCATCAGAAAAGCAGGTGGATGCAAAGTAATAGAAATAACATGCTTGCTGAAAGTAATCATACCAGACTAAGATTGTATTTCAGTGGAGCCTTTGGTAGAGTGAAAAATTGAAAATATATAGAACTTTAAACTAGAGGGGAATAATAATAAAAAACAAGAGATGTGTTGGATTAAGACTATCTCATGGGGAGACAATCGGTTGTGCCAGACAGTGCTTGTTAGTAGATAAGAACTGGTTTCTATCTTCTGTCATTTTCTTCTGCCCAAGCTTATGGCAGCAGCTAAGAGTTGAGAACTACAAAGTGCGGGATCTTGCATTTCCCATGTTTGAGCCTTGTCCCACTTCTATAATTAGGTATTCAATGCCTGTACATGACTGATCCTTTTGTGTCGTGATGATAATCCTCAACATTGTGCTAAGGGAGCACATTTTAGTAGAGCAGTACTATTTTTACGAAAATGCAAAAAAGAAAGACTTGGGACACCACTAGATCACATACAAGTGATGTTCTGAAAATAAATAAGAAGATCCATGTCGTAGGGATAGCATCATTCTAATTAACAGTGTTCAGCACTCTAGAGAGCCCATCCTACTTGCAAGCCCAGGAGAAGAGCAACCCTCGTATTACTTGAGACTAGTAAAGCAGGTAATATCTATTTGAGGGAAAGGAAGGCTCAGAGAATCTTTGCTTGTGCGGGTAGGTGGTGTTTTGTTCGTAAGTAAGGCTTTTGGAAGGAGTAGGGACTGTCCTGAAAAGTTTCAGTTTGGGTTTTTATTTTTTTTAATTTTTTTTTTAAGGTGAGGAGGAATAGTGCTGGGACAAGGATGGATGTGTATAGCCTGGCTTGTGTGAATTTAACCTGGAGATTAAAAGGCTTCCAGTCGTCTGAGAGGCAACATTCAGGGACAGTTCTTTGAATGGGAGTAATAAGATTGAAATATTCTATTAGTTTTAAAATAGGCTTTTACAAAAGGGATTACCTTGCAAGGTGAAGGACTGCAGAGACCATGGAGTTGCATTCAGGTTCAGAGTATGGAAGAACTTCAGTGCTAGGACAGAAGGATAACCTGTCTGCTGGTTTCTTTCATTCTGGCACAAACAGGGAAAAGTTGAAGTTCAGACTCATCATTCATTTACAATTCGGTGAGAGAAACATCTGTTTAACTTATTAAGAAAAAGTCTCAGAAAAATCTACTCTAGCACAGTTTGGATAGTTCAGTTATGGTAAAAAAAAAAAGTGTTTCTTTTCTGATTTATTTAAATGCAACTTGCACACCTTGTAATGAAACAGTTGAGATAGTGATGCTGGACAACACTACAGCCCTCTCAATTTAAATAGAATTTCAGAATAGGTGAGTAGTTCTGTTGTTGTTGGTTTTTTTTTTTTTTTTTTTTTTCTAACATTCTGCCTAAGATTATATGTTTAATCCCAGACTGAACAAGGTAATTTCTGTCATTTCATAATTGCTTTCAGTTTTGCAAAGGCTATGTGTGAGTAGGCAGTTCTTATGCATTGAGGCGGTGTAACTGAATCTAGTGCTTCAGTTTTGATTTCAGAACATTTCTTTTCCTGGATTACTGCAATGACCCAGCAGAGATTGGAGAAAAAAAAATGATAGATTCTTTTCATTCATTTTACTTCTGTGTTTTCTGTGGCAGTAAATTCTGTGGTTTTGGCTTGGTGCAGGAACATGCAGAATTGTATTTCTGGGTAGATTATCAACTTATTTTTTTCCAGTAGGAACGTGAATTATAAAGAGGAAACTTTTAAAGACATTTGAGGAGCAAGGTTGAATGTGTATATATGAGTCTTATTTTTCTGCAATGCAGTTAGAGGGCTGTGCAGAGAATGTGGAAAACCTTTGGCAGTATTTTCAGAGCAGAGAACTCGTGCTGAATAAAAACTAAGCAGTCAAGGAAAAAAAAAGAGAACAAGAGAATTAAAAAAAAATTGCCTTTCAGATAGAGTCTGGAAAGCTAATGAGCATATGACATCATCTAACTAGTTATAAAAAGATCACAGCTCCTCTGATCCAAGAAGCAGACCCTCAAGGTTTCTGATGTTCGCTAGATGGAGGTGGTCTAGAATTGCAGTGCTGGAGTTTGCCCTCAGCAGCAACAGAGCACAAAACCCTTTGGTGCAGGCAAGGGCTACAGCTGGTCCTCCATAGGAGCAGCGCCCATTTCTGGGGTCGGCAGAAAAGGACCGTGGCCCATCTCAGCTGGGATGGACGACAGCAGCCTGATCTGTCAGCCAGAAACAGTCTTCATAGAATCAGGGAATGATCTGCGTGGAAAAGACCTCTCGGATCGAGTCCAACCATACCTGCCCGCCACTAAACCCCGTCCCTAAGAAACCCATGTACCTGTCTTTTAAATGCCTCCAGGGATGGCAACTCCACCCCCCGCCCTGAGCAGCTGTGCCAGTGCCTGAGAACCTTTTTGGTGAAGAAATTCTTCCTAATGTCCAGTCTAAACCTCCCCTGGCACAACTTGTGGCCATTTCCTCTCGTCCCATTGCTGTCATTTGTGAGCAGAGCCCAGCACCCACCCCGTCACAGCCTCCTTTCAGGCAATTGCAGACAGGGATGAGGTCTCCCCTCAGCCTCCTCTTCTCCAAGCTGAACACCCCCAGGTCCCTCAATCTCTCCTCTTAGGACTTGTTCTCCGGCCCCTCCCCAGCCTCGTTGCCCTTCTCTGGACGCGCTTCAGCACGTCAACGTCCTTCTTGGAGTGAGGGACCCAGAACTGACCCCAGCACTTGAGGTGCAGCCTCCCCAGCGCTGAGCACAGGGGCACAGTCACCTCCCTGCTCCTGCTGGCCACACTAGGTCTGACACAGGCCAAGGTGCCGTTGTGCCCACTTGTGCTCAGCCAGTGGGAGTTTTTGGAGGTGACCTCGTGTGCCACTCACAGCTGTCTGTGGAGACCCACAAGGGTGGTGCGAGGCAGGCAGGGCCAGGAGGAGCACGTCTGCTGTGGGTGCAGCGCCCACGCCTCCCTTGGGCTGCAGCTCCTGCCCCAGCCCAGAGCAAGCATGTGGCCCAGAGTGGATCAGCTCCTCTGAAACCCAAACGACCGTTGAGCTGACCTTACTCGTGTGTGCTGCACTATCACGGGTGAGGGAGGTAGGTCCGTAAGACCGCAGGTGAACAGTAATTTCACTTCTGTTCTCACGGTGGTTCAGATAAAGGCCAGTTTGCGTGGTTGTCAGCTCTTGGTACTGTGCAACTACTTCCACCCTGGTGACATATTGCTGCGTGTACCTCCCTGCTTCCTGAGAGCAGCTTTCTTGTGAAGGCCTCCATGTTCCAGCCTAAGAGCTAGTAAAAACCATGGAAACATCATTTTAATTTTTCAGTTCTAATAATTACTTTTCAAGCTAAGAATGTATTTTTAGGAGGGGAAAAAAAGAAGTTACATAACTCTTGATTTATTGCATTAACTTAAAGAGCTAGCAAACCTGGGATTTTCTTCTCTTGTCACTTTGCTGTAAGCATCTCCCTTTATGGCAGCAGGGAGGCCAGTGTCTGACTCTCTTCTCAAAAGCAATTCAAACTTTTTATAAATCTGCTGAACATGTTCCTCTCCGTCGTGTCTAGATTGCATAGTGGGGAACAGCCGCTGCGTCAAAGCGAACCTCGGAGTGGAGACGGATCTTGATGTTGAGGGTGCATCTTGGAAGAAGACAGGGAAGGCATCTCAGTTCTCTCTCTGTGGGTGGAGATATTTTCAAGGCAGTAGGTAGATTTGTTCTGAATTAGAGAATTTTGAAATCAGTTGCATAGGAGCAGAGAAATTATCTGTAATGTGTATATGGAGATAATTAGGACTAACTCTGTGGAGGAATCCTAGAAGTTGGAAAATGTGGTGGAAACGAGATGGAAAGAAGTGAATTACGACTCTGCAGAAACAAAATTACAGGTTAGGAAGTCTGTGTGACTTGTTGGGGATAATTTGCATAATAAAAACGACTTGAGAAAAGCAGCATAGAAGTTAACATGCATTTTGTTTGCTTCATCTAAGATTTGCTTTTATTCTTGTCCAGCAAATACAAACCAAAGAGAAAACTTTGAGTGTTCAGAGAAGGACATGGAGTAGGGGAAACTACAAATAAAAAATAAGTACTGGATATAATTCAGAAAAGACACGCAATCAAACTGAACAGATTGCTCAGGAAAAGATCTATTCTGTTGCTGAAATCCAAGAAAATGGGGGAAAAACAGGAAATAGTGAAATCTGTTATCGACCATCTGCTAAGCCCAGGAACTTGAGAACGATTCCCATGACAAAAATACTAGATTGTGAACTTAATTTTATATTTCATAATGCTTAAAGCATAGACACAGAAGTCCAACAGAGAGTCTCGTATTACTAAATGTTTAAAAGAATCTCAAAGTTCTGCATACAAACCTGAGCATTAACGGGTTTGACCCTTTTTTCCGAGATCTTTATTGATTTAACAGATCATGCTTTCTAAGGACAAGGCAGCCTTTTCAAACTTTCAAGAGGAGAGTTGAAATGAGCAAGCTGAATTTTCTTTGGAAGAAGGTAGCAGTCTTTGTCCAACTCCCATCTCCCTCCCCCTTCATTTCTTCCTTGTGAGCTTTGCCACATCTGTGGAAATGAAGTGAGGACCTTGTAATCGTTACCATCTGATGGAGAGTCATGTGGACGTGCAGTGGGAACTGTTCATGTGCTCTGATGTTCAGGAGCTGTGCGCTTCCCCTTCCCGGTGCCGGCTTCGTGGTTGATGGTGTGTTTGTTCTGGCCTGCTCTCTCCTTGACTCTCCTTCTGCGTGCATGTAAGAGCCGAAGAAAATGTGGTCCAAAATAATTCAAACAGGTTTGGGTGCCGTAAGTAAATTCTTCTGGGCTCCATATATTTACAGTTACTCCACACGTGTAAAGGTGTAAATACTGTTTTCTGTAAGCATTCTCAAAGTATGTAAATTGAGTTCAGTTGCAGAAAATTGTAGTAATTGTGGCTATTTAAACCTTACATTGTTCGTTAAGTTGTCAGTATTAATGAACTTGGTGCAGTTTGCAAATTACCTTAAATGTGGGTTGTTTGCTAGCTTAAGCTTTTTGGAGTCTTTTCATGGTTCAAAGATAAAAGTGAGAGAAATCTTTGGCAAAAGCATGTGTTCGTATGAAAAGTATCTGTTCTGTAGCATGTGGAAAAGTAATGATAAATTCAGTTTTCCGTGCTAATATTGTACTTCCTTAACTCGGATTCATTTTTTTCCTGTCAAAACTTTCCAGCCTTGTTCAGGTTTCTGAAATGAAGGAGGCACAGTCTCCTTCCTGAGAATACATTTTTTGGTAATAGAAGATGCTTGAATTTACTCCTCCGAATTTGCTGTCCAGATAGTGGTTCATTCATCCTGTACATAAAGCAGAATTGTGGTAGATAAGGTTACATACAGTCACAAAGCTGTACAGTCATAGGTACTTCTGGGAACTCTGAAAGCTGATGGAAATAAATTCCGTTTTGTGGAACAGTGTTGGCATCCATGTGGCTCATTGAACCTTAAATGGACCTTGGTACTTCGGCTAATGGACTTGCTGCAGAAAGAGGTCGTAAGTAGTAAGGTGCAGGGAGAGTTTGTGATGTCGTGGAGTCTTCATCTCTCTACCTAATCCTAGACTTTGGCCTAGAGCATAGAATGGTTTGGGCTGGAAGGGACCTTAGAGATCGTCCAGATCCAAACCCCCTGCTGTGAGGCAGGGACACCTCCCACCAGGTCAGGTTGCTCAAACCCTCATCCAACCTGGCCTTGAACACCTCCAGGGATGGGGCAGCCATGACTTCTCTGGAAAACCTGTTCCAGTGTCTCAGCAGCCTCACGTTAAAAAATTTCTTCCTATTATCTGATCTAAATCTGCCCTCTTTCAGCTTAAAACTGGTACCCCTTCTCCTATCGCTGCAATCCCTGATAATGAGCTTGTTCCCAGCTTTCCATTAGGCCTTCTTTAGGTACTGGAAGGCTGCTATAAGGTCTCTGTGGAGCCTTCTCTAGGCTAAACGAGGCCAACTCTCTCAGCCTGTCCTCACAGGGGAGGTGCTCCAGCCCTCTGATCATCTTTGTGTCCTGCTCTAGACTCGCACTAACAGATCCGTGTCCTTGCTGTGCTGAGGACTCCAGAACTGAACGCAGAGTTCCAAGGTGAGGTCTCACAGGAGCAGAATAGAGGGGGAGAATCACTTCCCTTGACCTTCTGGTCACACTGCTACAGAGGTTTTTGCCAACAGTCTGTGCCCTCCTTTCTTCTGCTGATGTTGCCTGTCTTGACTGGCACATTTCTCACCTTGCCCTTCTCCTTGCAATACTGTTTTTACATCCGCTTGTTGCATCTCAGCATCCTTCAGTAAATACTGTCACCTGTCCTTGTCCCTTCCTGGTCAGGTTGGGACCTTTCCTTCTTTCCCAGTTTATGTAGCGGCGATACGTTTGCCAGTCTGAAGTGAGATAAAATGTCCTTCATCTCCGTTCAGGTGCAGCAGTTCACGACAGCAAGAGTGAGTATCTGCACAGAGGGAGGGAGAAGAACGAACTTTCTTTGGCCGTCATCTACAGCTTGCTCGGTGTAGATAAAACATGGAGAGAATGCTGCTGCCAAATGCTGTGAATCACTATCAAGTGCATGCAAACACTGCTTTTAGGGGTGGGTTGGAGTGGATTTTCCCCAGGCTGGAAAATGCACCACCTCTGGCTCCAAGGTCAATTCAAAGTCTGTATGCTAAAGCATGGAAATACTGGTTTCAAAGGGTCAATTGTAGCAAATTTGAAAACTGTCAAAACAATTTTTTCCACTCACTTTGGTTTTTCAGAAACAGCTATAGTGTTTTTCCTGAAACAGGAATTCTTTTAGCCTGAAAACACACCCATGCTGGAAAACATTAATGTTTAGTTTTAAACAAACAAACAAACAAAAACTTCTCTGCTTGCTGGTAGAAGGAGCGGTTGGGCAGTTTTACTTGTAGCTGCTGTTCCATGGATGTTGCTTAACTTTTGCCACAAAATTAATAAAAAGTAACAGGGATTGCAGGAGTAATATATTATCATTAACGTTTTATGGTATTTTGCAGTTGTAGCTGTATAACTCATAACCATCTTGTTTGTGTACCAGATGTTACTTTCCATGAGGATTTGGGGGCAGTTTGGTGTTATTTTTTTTTTCCTTTCAAATTCTTGAATTCTTTTGGCTGACCCCGGTGCATCAAGTGCTCCCCATTGGAGGGCAGGCAGCTGCTCAGGGGCTGCTGGCTCAGGAAAGGGGTAACTCTGTGCTGTGATAACCTTAGGGCAGTTGCAGACCAGCAGGATGCAATTGGGCTGCAGCAGGGCTCCTGTGCAGCTCCTGCATCTTGGTGAGTTGTGATTGGAGGCCACGCCGTGATGGCTTTGGCTTCGGGTTCCCGGCAATGCCAGCCTGCACTTGGATGAAGGAATAAACTCTGCGGACAGACTGGCGTGTCTGTGTGTGTGTGTATATACATGCATATGCATACATAGGTACCACTTAAAAAAGGGCTCAGCTGCAGTTTGCGTGCCAGCCTTGTCACGCTGTGAGGGCTTGCCCTGCTGCTCTCCTCTAACGCAAGCTGCCATGTCCTTGAGGAGCCTGGAAGAGAAGAAAAAAGCATCCTCTGGCCTTTTTTCTTCTCTGCCACTACTGCCCACATGTACAGTTAGTACAGTTCCTCTCTGCATACTGTTAATAAGAAGCACTTAACTATTCCCTAGCTTCAAGTTACACTGAATCGTGTTTTAAATAAACCTATATTCCTACGCAATTTCAGGTTTGAGGGTTTTTTTGCTGGGTTTGAGATTTTTTTTTTCCCCCCATCCTCTGACTCTAAAACAGAAAAGAATGCAATGTGATAGAGGGAATATAATTGAAATTTCATTTAAAAAATACTAATATTTTCTTCTGCTCTTTTGGTCTTGAAGGTTTGGGGGTGGGGTGGGGGAATGCATGTGTAGTTCACTAGTACTTAGTACGTTTAAGCTTAGTTTTGCTGGTCTCTCCTTAATTGCAAAGAAGTGCTCTTCTGTGAGGATAAAATTCCTGTCAGGAGTTTGTGTGCCTTCTGGCTGCTTGTTTGAATGTTGTTCAGGTTCTTGCTGTGGCATTGTGGCTAAAACTTTCTGTGCATTGGTATAAAGGAAAGACTTCTTTACAATGCAGCGCAGTAGCTGGTCTGGCGTACTGCATCAATCATGGAGTGAATTGGTGTCTTACATTAAATTAGGTAGAAATTTCATTGTGGATCTCAGTGAGACTCAGGTCTTATTTAAGACTGTGAGACCAAAACCTGAATAAGTGCTCACAGCTTGCTGAATTCAGTGAAATTGATTCTTCATATTTAGGTTGCATTTTTTTCTTCTTGTATTGCAATCTTTTTGTATATTTTTTTTGGTTTTCCATCATACTCTTAAATTCGTAGTTTGTGACTCCTGATATATTGAGAAGTGTACTCTCTGGATCTGGGTGGATATAGTGCTCTATAAATACTCTTGTGTAAGCTCTATAAATACTCTCGTATAAATACTCTGAATTTAAGTGCTTATGTGTTTTGGTTTGGGTTTGTTTTTTGACCTGCCCTGCTTCTTGTTCCTTTGAGCTGATGGTAGTTAAACTGATCTTGCATTCTGACTGGATGCAATATAACTCTACTGAAGAGGTTTTCCTCTTGTCATCTTCAGGGTTTGGATATTTGACTAATAATGGGAACTTGGGCTTCAGTCTGGGCTCAGAGATTTTTCTGCCTATCCAGCTATTGGATTATATATCCAAAATTATGCACATTTTTGTGGTGCTCATCTCTGTGGTGCCATGGCAGGACCACTCTTCTGGGGAGCAGTGCTTGATTCCACAGGTGAGAGTGGCTGCAGGGGCAAAGCCCTAAGTTTTCCTGTGCTACAAGTCCCTCTGAAAGTAAAATCTTCAGCATTTAAATTAAATATTCGGTTTGGTTATAATCAATAACTTCTTAATTCTCAGGCTCACAAACTAGTGGGTGCCCCAAATAGAGATATGGAAAAAATGCACATCACCATAAACTAGAAATAGATATGTCCCTGGAAATTTTAATAAAAAGAGCTCGAGACCTATCTGTCAGCTTCTTTAGCTGCTTAGTAGAAATAAGAATCCTTGCAGAAAATTACTGATATGGTTGTCGAATGGATAACTTGGCATTCTTTTTCTTTTCCTGGTTAAACCAATCGTTTATCCCATCTCAAAGGGTCAATAACAGAAATTGTGTCCAGTTGGCACGGAGGAGTGTTGCTCTCTTAGAATTCACAGATGCTTCGCAAGAGAAGGCTGCTCCCTGACCTACAGTTGATTTGCTTTTCTGGTCTTTAAGTCATGTCAGTAGGGTGTGGCAGATGAGATGACTTTCTGCAGCATCTGGGCTATAATTGTCATTGAATGTGTTCTTTGTTTTACACAAGAAATACATGGAGACAGAATAATAAGTGATGAAATGAAAATATAAGTGTATGTTTTCAGAATTGAATTGTTGGGTATTTTGTTTTTCTTTGGGTCAATCCTGAGTATTGAGGACTGATGCTACAGTATTTTCGCCTGAACAGAAAGTCTCTGTGGTGCTGTCTTGTGTTGATTTTTCTTGTTGTGGCATCTTCATTGAAATGGCCAGCATGGGACCATTTCCTGCATATTTAAAAGTAGATTTTTTTTTTTTGTATTTATTTCATATCTGATGAGGTGGGAGCACCTCCCTGTCAAGCTGTCTCGTAGCAATCACCTGGCTTGGGAAGATGAATTCTTCTGGGTGTACTTGTTTTGTGTCAGTAGAAGTTCCCTGTGACATTTCATTGTTTGTTTTGGTGGTTTGTCACAAGACGGAGGTTACGAAGCAAAGGAGGAAACAGAATTTGTATTTCATAGCCACTTAATTTGATGATTATACAATAAAATAGCAGCATTAGTTTTATAAGTAGTACAGAATCCAGTTGATTTATGTTCTTGTGTCCACTATAAATGATTCGGTGACACTAAGCAGCCTTCAGCGTGCATGTGACAGAGTGGTTCTACGTAACCAAGCTACAAGCTTATAGGGCCATGGGTACCAAGACGTCTTGATGATGCTCCATCCAACCTGGGCTCCTTAACTTCTGAACTGTTGCTATCAGTTGCAGGCTTGAGATGACTTTAATTTGTGATTAGACATGATGTTAAAAATTACTTTGCCTCTGTCACTGTATGTAGAAGTCGGTTGAAATATGTGGCTAATGATTATTCTGTATTCTGACTTCACTGCATTGTGGGACAGTCTTAAGAGCTGTGTACCTAATAAGCTTTATGTTAGTGCGACTAACTACAGCTTTGTTGTGATGACATCAAAACTTGTTTTTTCTAGCTTTCTAGATCTTCAATTACTAATTTTTAGGAAGCGAGTGTGCAGAATTTTGACCTTGATTTGCATCAAAAAAATGAGCTGCTAGTATTCATTCCTAAACGAAAGTGTGTCTGACTATGCAAGCTAGATTTTTGAGTACACTACTTAGGCCAGTGTATGTATATTTGCATTTGTAATTTAATAATGCAAATTGTGAAGAACTGACACTGCTGAATATTGCATATTGATAAAAATATAACATGGCTGCTTTTTGTGTGGCTGCACGAAATGCAGTGTCTGCCGTAGTGACCAGGTTAGTTTTAGGTGTACTCTATTGGGAACTGGGACAATGTTTAGAAAGAGGAAAAAACGACGACAATGTGGGAGTTGTCTTTTTTTGTTTGCTTGCTTTTTTCCCACAAAACTGGTATCTTAACTCTTCTAAGTGTATCTTTTAATATTTGCGTTTTTATAACTTTTGAATATCTTGCCTGGAGATTGCCCTATTTGTTACTCCTCTCTTTTTTTTTTTTTTTTTTTAAGTGAAAATATTGGCATAATTTACTGAAACCAGTCTTTATTTGGTCAATGTAGAATTTACTAGAACAGGATATTTTTGCTGGTGTTAACTCCGAAGAGTTTTCTTTATTAAGTAATATCAAGTTGTTAAACCAACCCAACAGGTGCTGCTTCTGAATTATGGATAATTACACAGTCGCTTTAGTTTGAGTAAAGGTCTAGGATAAAATGTTTTGGATTATTCTCAGAAGCAAACTTCAGCAGATAACCACAAATGCCAATGACAGTATAGTTTACTTTAGCACATTGCATGTATGACTTCTACCTGAGATGGGAAGAGGAAAAACTAGCTCCCAGTCTTGTATTTTGATGAAAAATCCTCTACGAAACGTGGGGAATTGTGTAGAAAATTTACAGTCATGTGGTGCAGTATGTTGAAACTTCATGATGACACACTTAAGCAAAAAAATGTTTTTTAGGGAATGAATACAACATTTCTTATTTCACTGTAGCCAAGATTATCAAGATGACTTTGCTGATAGAAGAGGATAAAACTTGAAGGCAAGTTTCTGCCTCAGATACTTATCTTTGGAATAGCCTAATGTGTCAATTCTGCATTTAAAGGAAAAATAGTTTACATACCTGACATCTGAGCCCTTTAAATCCTACCCAAAGATATATTTAGCATGCAGGAGAGTGGAAGAAAACGTCTGAATCTTAAGAGAAAAGCTTGAGGAAATAAGGGAATACAAACTAAGGCAGTCACAAGGGAAAAAACTCTTGAAATGAAAGCTTAGAAGTGAAAAGTGTATGGAGCTCTTCTAGTCTCCTTCATATACTGAAGTTTAGTGCTTGAATTGTGGTATAACGCTGCAGAAGGGATAGTTGAATGTAAAGTAATTAACAAATATTGACCAAAGGCTGGGGAGGGAAAAGGTTGGAAAGATTTTGTGTATTCATCCGTAGCTGTAATAGGGAGATGGAAAGAGAGCAAAGAATTGTTTGCAATCTGTGAACTCTCCTCAAGTAATTTGGAAATTGGCTATAAAAGGAGTAAGCATCTGGGAAAGTGAATGGCTTTTTAATACAATTTTAAAGTTAAAGTTGCGCAGCATTATGGTTAGTGCTTGTAACTTCTGCGTGGGACCTTTGGTCTCTTTCTCAGCTGAGCAGGTGCGTTCAACTTCCAGCACTTGCAGTAGTAGTCTGTGTATCAAGATAGCATCCTTGTGAATTTATACACAAAGTTTGTCATAGAGTAAGCCCAGAGCAAACAAGAGATACCTCTCTCTCCTGGGGGACCAGTCGTGTTTGTGCACATATTGATGGGCTTGGTTGGAATTTCACCAAATATATGTAATGCAAACTGAATGGGAGTTTTGCCATAGACTGTCGTGAACCTTTACGGATATAGTATTTAACATCCTTTCAAATCTGTGAATCTCACTGTTGGGAGTGGTGGGGTGGGAGGAAAAAGAAGGCCATACAAATTTCATGCAGTGTGCATTGTGTAAAGGATAAATGATTATAAGCATATGGTACCTTTCTATGAACAGACTTGCATATGCATAAAACTTTCTTTAGAAGTAGCCTTGGAAGCATGTAAAGCTTCCAATATATCATTCAGACCACTAAATTAGACTCTCTCCTTTCTCCCACTCTGTGTTAATGTAAAATGACAAGAGATGGAAGTAAATATACTCTTTAATTCCTTATCTTTTCTCTCCCTTCTCCCAAGAGATTGCAGGGAATCACTATTAGACATTCATATTTATTCTGGCTCCGTGATGCATAAAATGTGAAGAGGTTGTCTTCAGCTGAAAGGCAGAAAGCTAGGTGGTTTTTGGAAAATACAAGGAGAGAATAACTATGGAAGTAAACCATGTGGTAGTATATTGAGGAGTTGATCATAGATCGCAACAGTAATTTTGTCTTACTGGAAAACCAGGAGAGAGATGCTTTTCTTATAGTGGGTGCCTGTGTTGAACTATTCTGTGTTTCCAGTACAGTCCTTGGACTAACAGCCTTAATATACAGAAGTAAGCTGGTGGAGAGCTGGATCACTAGAGCCATCCTCAGAGATCTGAGCAGGTGGGTGGGTAAATGTTAAAGTCAAGTGTGAGCAATAGTTAACATCAGAGCATTAACAATTCATAACACTGTTTTACATTTATTGCATTTTGAGGTAATATGTCTTCATGTAGATTATGATTAATTGCATGCTTTGCTGCATGAAAATGTTGTTCTGATGATCTCTCACCAGGGGAGGATGCTGCAAAATACAGTGGGGGCTCGAGACAGGTAAACGTGCCAGACGGTATTTCAGATGGGCTCCATCATGCTATCTTCCAGGAACAAGTGTGTGGGATGCAGCAGTATTTTAAGCAACAAGCTCGTTTGCACTAGCATAACTACATGCATTTAAAACAACTGGGGAGACAGTAATTTAGAAGGTGAAGTTCAGTAACAGTTTGACAGGTAGTGCTTTCGCGTCACCAATCAATCTGATTGTTTAGTTATGAAATACTTTTTGTGTTTGTCCAAACTATCGCTGCTTGGTAGAGCATTAGATGAAATGGTTTCTTGGGGAGTTTTAGTAAGGGCACTGAGGATAATTGGGAATGAAGGGTACAGTTTCAGCTAGTAGTGATTGTTTTACGTATTTGAATATCTTAAAACACTTGAGGACTGCAGTAATACAAAGTGATGAATATAAACATTCTGTATTATCAGTAATAACCCAAGTATTCTTCGGATTAGCAACTCAGTAGTTGCTAAAGTTAGGCCAGAAGATAATTGCCATCCCCCTTCCCCCATCTGCTTAACATAATCAGAAGAGAATAACTTTGCTACTTCTTCACCTAAATTATTTAATGTTTGCCCCGTTTGAGAGGGGGTGAGTTTCATATTTGGAGTGCAGAGTTATTCCCAATAGTGTTTTGGATGTAAAAGGAGGTTGTGGCAGAGGTCTTCTCTTACCCGGTCCCTGCTTCTATGTCCCTTGTCAGGCTGCACCCATCCTGCTCCTGTGTAGAAAGTGGAAACATATGCATGCCTAGGGTAAAGGTTACAGAAAAAAGAGATGGAAAAGATCTGCAGGACTACTTTAACTACGTTTCTGTCAATGAGACATGGTTTCCTATAATACAACCTTAAATCCTTCCTTCATTAAAATTTTAAACCACTCAGCTCCAGAGTAAAATGCTTCTGTTCCTGTTCTCCTTAAAAAATAATGCGCGTATGTCTACTGAAATTGCATTGTTACATTTAAAAATACCTCAACCGGCTGGTTTCTAATGAGGAGCTCTTTTCTGATAGCAGTGCACTTTTTCTAGAGCAGTGGAACAGCTCATAAATAGTTAATTGGTGCAATAGCCATGCTTGTGCACTTGAGTAACAGGCTTGGTGGGCAAACTTCTCCATCATGCAGAGGCGCACTGCAGCCTCATCAGAACAGCAATAATGTGTCAAATTTTGAGGCAGAATGGGAGTTGATGAGAAACTTTCCCATCTAATGCTAACGAAGAGTAAAGCTGAAGTGTATTTGCTTAAGACAACAGTATCCAAAGCAATCCAGATTTATTTTTTCTGTAAACATTTTTTAGGAGCCATTAAATTGAGCTTGGACTGAGTTAAAATGTTGTAGTCCTTGATTTATATAAAAGGTTGCATGTTTCTTGTACATCACCTGTATTTCAGCTCTTCAGCTTATAGTTTATCTTTGTCATCTCTTTCACAATATTGGAATTTAAATATGTATATCATGTTTTGTTAATAATATGGCCGCAAATTGAGTTACTGTATTTTTAGTGAAAGCTCTTCAGGTTTAATGAGTAAAGATATAATGTAAAATATAATAATCCAAGCCTTAATATTTTCTTGATCACAAGTCAAGCCTTCTATATAATTTATTAAAGTAGCATAATGTCCTTAAGTTTGAGGTCAAGATTTTGCAGGCTTAGCAGAGATTTTTATGCATAAGGGAAAGATGGAACTTTAAAAATATTATTTCAGCAGTTTCATAATTTAGGATTGTGACCTCATGCTCTAAGAATAATTATGACACATCACGATCAGCAATTTATCAATATTCATTCATAGACTCATCATATCATGGGTAGCTGTTTTTTTGTTCTTTTCGTGCAATCATAGTGACTTTAAGATAACTAGGAAACACCTAAGAAGCACAGCCGATTCCACTGTTTATTTGGGGGGGGGGGCTTTAATCAGTTTCTCCAGTTTTTTTATGAAAGCCCTTCTAATTATTTTCCTGTATTTTTATTTAGTTGTTTTACCTTTTACTTCTGGTTGGAACCAGCATTTTTTTTAGGAGATATCACAGTGACCACAGGCAGTCCCTTAGGGCCTTCATTTGTGTCTTCCTGCTAAAAGCTTTTTCATTTATGCTTAGGTTGTGGCCACCAAGCATTTGTGGTGGCTGCACAAGCAGTTCCTGCAAAAACCTGTGGGGTTCCCATTGGTTTAAACTGTAGGTATAATGGCAGAAAAGACGTAAGAACTTCTGTGGGTGCTTAAGACCAGTCTGTGGCTCCATATTCAGTGGTGTTATGTTGGCCCATGGGCAAGATGGTCAAACACCAAGAGCTGGCTACAGGGAAATCCCAAATCAGTGGCGTGAACTCTTCACGAGTGTATTAAAATGGCCTTCTGGCATCTCTGACGAAGCATTAAATGAAGCTGTCCAGCCTACCCACTTGAGAGCAGCTGGCAGCAACATAGCACAAACTCTGGTACCTGTCCTGTAGGCGCTTCAGAGAAGGGCAGCAGGCGCTCCTGGTGCTTTTGCTGCAGGTGCTGGTCAGAGAGCACTACCTGGCCTGACAAAAGCACAACTTTTTAGAGCCATCAAGGACAAGAAGGTGATTCATCAGCAGTTCATGGATGCAAAGAATCAACTCTATAAAAAGAATAGAACTCATGCTTTGGAAACTGGTGTAATACTTCACTTCTTGCAAGAAGAAGAAACTTCTACCTTTGTTGGAATAATGGTCAGCAGACCTTTGGTTTGGTTGAGGAACAAGTTAATCCAGTTTTTGCAGTCAAGGAAATCTCAGAAAAGCTGAGAATAAAGGCCTGTATATTGTCTTTGTCAAGTAAACCAAAGCCTGTAATACCATTAATCTCAAGGGTTTCTTCAGGCTTCAGCAAAATTCAGCTGTTAGGGTAAGCTCTTGAATTGGCAACTCTGGTGCGTGTTCTTGATCAAGGCAGAACATCGCAGCCCTTCACTATCAGAAGGGCACAGAGCAAGGCTTCGACCCTACCCTGGTCTGCCTCGGTAGGTGTATGCAGAGCTGCTTCATGATGTGTTTGGAAAGTGCGATAGGGGAAACTGCGTGTCCTGTTACGAGATGGCTGAAAGTTGAAAATTCCCCCTATTTTTGCACCAAATCCAAGGTCAAGGAGCCGATAACCTGCAGCCTACTCTCTGCCAGCCACTGCAGTTGGCTCCCAAATGCTTGAGACCCAGGAGGGACTGACTGTCCAGATTATTCTGCCAACCAGCTTGGCCTGGGCCCTTCTGTGAGGAAAACTGAGGTGCTGCTTCAGCCTCAGACTGCTAGGAAATCTGCACGTTAGCTGGCTTGACATTTGGAGGTGATTTTTGCTACTTCTGCAGTAAGTTGTCTGAGTGCTGTGCTTGACAACATTCACAAAAGAGGATAACAAAAGGCAGAGCAGCATTTGTGAGATTAAAGCAGTGTTTCTGGAATGAAAGAAGCACTGAACTTCAAACAAGTGCTTGGTATGCATTTACTTTTATTAACATTCCTCTGTATGACTGTGAAATTTGGATAACAGCCTTGTTTCTTCCAAGCATTAACCAGTTCCTAGTGGATTGTCTTTCAGTCCTTGCTGGTTTAAAAGACCTGGAAAAATGTTTTAGGTGTTGAGTTCTTACAAGTGTTTTCAAATACTCAGCTTAGAAACACCTATTTGAAGATACAGGAGCACAGATGTAGGTTTTGAAAGAGTAGAATGGATGAGGAGCTGCCCAAAGCTGCTTTCTGTGGACTCATTAAAATCAGAATGGCTTTAAGGCAAGCCCAGAAAATATTGCAAGGAAGTATTCAAGAAAAGTCCACAAAACACACATAAGACGATGACGCTATCCATTGTGGTCCATCTTATGCAGAATCAATGACTAGACTTCTGTAGTTATATGCAAATCTAGAATGCATTACTCAGGAAAAATACATGTATTGGGTGAATGTTGGTAGCTGTTAATGTTCTGCAAAAATGGGGTTAATTTCTTGCCAGCTTAAGTCAGGAAAAGCAAGCTCATACACAGAATAGCAGAGTTCAGTTCATCATTTTAATGGAAACTTCTTTCCAGAAGCGTGCAGAAGACCTTTAGGGGTGCGTCGATCGGACGGTTAGCACCATGTCTAAGGTGCAGTGTGACAGAAGCACTGTCGTGCGTGTGTGTTTAGAGGGAGGGGATACTTTCCTTCAGTCATTTTGAATTACAAAAAACCAGGATGAAACAAAGCAGTGTCTGATCCATTTGGAGCTAAGGCTTCTACTTGCTTTGAACTGAGGAGTGGTGGTAGGTGTTCATGGAGGGGTTAGATAGGAGTCGTGGGCGGCAGCATGGCAGCCCTGTGAGCACCTGTGAGCTTCATTCAGTTGAGCTGGGGCAAGGGCTGCTGTCAAGGTTTGTAGTTACTGGTCTCACTGATGGTAAATAAAATGATGATGATGATAAATAAAATAAATAAAGCAGGGATTGCTGTAAAGCTGAGCCCAGGGAATCTTCTTCACAATTGAAGGTGTTCAAGGCCAGATTGGATGGAGTCTTGAGCAGCCTGGTCTAGTGCAGGGGAGTTGGAACTAGGTGATCTTTAAGGTCCCTTCCAACCCAACCCATTCCATGATTCTACGATAAATCAGTTTTGAATGAACTAAGTCAAATATTCACTCATGTCACAACGTGATATTCCCCACCCCTTTCCCTAAAGACACCTGGAAGTTGTGAGGGAGAAGGCAGCGGTGCTGTGCCCTAGCAGCAGCCTCCCCTCAGTGAGGTGGGAGCCAGAGCCTGTGGACCCCAAAAGGGACAGAGGTGTGGCAACCTGGAGCAAGGAGAAGGAGAAGCATTTGTGTTGACTTAGAGTTGTGTTCGGACACGCTCGGTGGGACAGAAGGCAGGCTGTTCTGAGGGGGGTGAGTGCTTTAATTAAGCAGATGATGCTTTTTAAATATGCAAGTATACGTGAGGGTCCAAAGCTTAAAGGCAATGATGGCTTTTTGAGTGCTTTTTCCTCTCAGGTTATTGGTTATAGTAGTGAGTCCAGCAGAACCATAGACAGAGCCGAAGGAAATCAAGTTTTATGTAACTGAGCTGTCTGTGTGTTCCCACCTAATAAGTTTTGAATGTCAGCCAACTTCAACTAAATTTAACAGTGAGTAGCTATTACCTCTTTCAATTTTAGCTGTTATCTTTTACCAGTTGCATTAAAATAAGTGACTGGATGGCAGAGAGGCACCCAGTTAGCACTCCCACTAGAGGAAAGGTGATAGTTTGCATTTTTCTCCTATTAAAGGTTGCATGCGGGAAGGAGGAAGCCTTATGAAACAAAGTTCCGTTATTCCTGCACTTGAATTCTTCATAATTTACTAAACTTCATAATTTAAAAAGAATAGTCAAACCATTTTCATGTGCTTTGGAGCTCAGCACTTGCTTTATTTTGTGTATGTTAATTGGAGATACGGAAAAGCAGATAAGGACGTAAGAAGAACTTGTAGGTCTCGTAACACTTTGTGATAGCATTGGGCTCCTGTGCCAGGAGCTGCGTGGAGTCAAGTGGTCTGAAGCCTTGAAGGGGTGCAAGCAAGGACAGCAGGGGCTGCTTGGACCCTCCAGCCATGTAATAAAGTTAAGTTACTCTGTGATTGCTGCAACGTTCAAAACCACGGGTCCTCAAAGCTCACTTTTTGTTGAGTTGTCTTTTTTCTCCCCTGAGTGCTTATTCTGCATGTTGCACACCTGTTTATAGCAGAAATAATTTTGATGGCTACAAGGGGGAGGAGGAATGAAAAGCACATTGTTTTAGAATAGGCAGAAATTGCTTAATGGAGCAAAGAATATGTGTTGTCAGGTTCTTTCTGTTTGACTCTGTGTGGGACCTGTTGTTTTGGTGAGTGGTGTTGTGGCTTAACAATTAATGTAAATATCACAGTCCTTGCTATAGAAAATTGAAAGTCTGTGCCACAGACAGGCTGCATAAATGAGATCTTGGGGCTGATGGTTTAGAAACTAATAATGTTTGTTCTCTCTGCTATACTCTTTGTTTACTATGTAAATTGTGTAAATTTATGCGTAGGCACATAGTAATGCACACTGAACTGTCATTTTGCTGTGCTTTTGTGCATAAACAGTTAAACAACCTTTTCCTGAAATGGGAAGGATGATGGTGTTTTTAATTATTTTACTAGCTCTTATTCCCACTGAAGCTAAATGCAAGCTGCCTTCCAAAACCAAAGCCTACTCTATATTGCAGGAGAGTTTTGACAGTATGCAGAAAAGGATTTAGGAGAGGAACTGGGGCCGTGTTACTTGCAGAACATAACTTGGGCTGTTTTGCTTTATATTCCTGCTTTCTTTTAGTCTTTGCTGTATGGGTTTCAGCTATTCAGAGTGGTAGGTACAGAACTGTGTATCATTAGTATGTGAGCAGTAGAGTGAATTTGAGCTGAATAAAAATGAATTCTTTGACTTGCAATTGTGAACGTTTCTAGTTTGCCTTGACAATCCTGTCAAGACAAATTTGAACTTTGTCAGCAATTGTGATTGCTTGTGGGAGAATTACCAAAAGCCTTTGCTCTAAGTATCAGTCAGTGATTGCAGCCCTCATCTGCTATTTGACCAAAATTTTCCATGGCACTCAGCAGGCTATTACTTGTCACTCTGACATATAATGGAGGAATATTTTAATTGATTCAAAAGTTAAAATCTATAGTTATTTAATGCAGTATAACTGTATTACATGTCAGTGGTTACACTTGCTGTGAAAACAGGAAAAGGGGAGCTGAAAGGACTTGGTTTGGAATATTTTAAGAATATACAGCTACCTTCCACTTCTTCAAGCTATCAATAGATTTTTTTTTATTTAGTTAATGGAAGCAGAGATTTACTATTATTTAATTTTTGTTGACTTTAAAGGCGATTCTGTGAATGTCAAGTGTGCATCTAGTTTGTAAACCCCATATCTTCCAAGGTTCAGTAGTATTTGTGCTGGAAAGTCTTTGCTTTTGTGACGAGCTCTCAACAACTGCATTTTGGATCCAATGCTGTTTTGTTTTATGACCTATACTGTCCCTCTGCTGTGTTTTCACAAGATCTAAAAAAAAAAAAATCTAGTTCTGTCCAGATCCGAGGAGTATGTAAATTAAAAATTACTCTAAGACTGTAGAGCATGAGCGCGGTTGTTGGTACCTTTGCACACGTACAGGTTATGTGTATGCTAGAGTATGAGATCAGATGCTCTAGCAATGCTGTCTTCCTAACTGCTCCTGTGGATGCACGTATGCAGTGTTTTTCTAGCTGATGAAGGTGATGATTAATTCAAGCCATCTTTTTCTACGTATCCATTTCAAAACAAGATTTTTTGTAAGAGAGAAAATGGAGAAGAAAGCTCTACAAAGATGAGTGATCGTTCTTCCCCCCCTTCCAGTCATTTGGCTTACCTGGCTTTCTAAGTTAGGAAGAATGATGGAAAGAATGTCTGCATTACTTCTGCAACAGCAGGGTGAGAAATAGGACTGTTGAATACTTATTAATATATCTCTCTTAGCCCGTATTGCCTGACCGTATTGCACAAAATCTCTGGGCAATGGAAAACAGAGGGACATAAAGCGTGCAAATAAATGTGATAAGACCATCAACCGGAGTGACTGTACTTTACCTTGGTGTAAATATACAAGTAAGGATGTCTGCAAACCTTGTGTAGCAGATTTGGGACAAGTGGGAAGTGGTGTCCCTGTCTGTACTGGAGCTGCTGCTTGCCGTGCCCCATGCTAATCACAATTTTTGGAAGCAGTTACAGAGACTGAGAAGGCTGCTTCACCTGTGACGAAATTCACAGGATGGACTGCGATGAGAATACTTTGCTTTTCTGTCAGTGTATTTTCTGAGAAGGCATCGCGGAGCCCTTTACCGGTAGGTAGTCGTTTTAGTCTGAGGAGTTACTCACAGACTGGTAGAGCTGTACCAGGTAGATGTTTGCCTCCTGAAGGTAAGGTAGGAGGAGGGTTACACGGCTGCTTGTTTGCACTGAAGAGAAAATGGGAGTATTTGTCTGATTTCACCCTGATCGGTGAATACTCTGTGTAAATGTGAGAGAATCCTTAATGGAAAGCTGGTGTGTAGGGAACAGTTTAGCAGAGGACCTTCACAGTGCGCTGGTGAAGGAACATAACTTACGGGTTATATTTGAAAACCAGGTTGTAAGTGAGATTGCACATGTAGAACCTAAAGCTAGCGTGTGATGAGTCTGGGTTTTGGGTTGTGTTCCCAAAGCGTCAGCTTTTCACCCCCAGCCTTAGAGTGGTGCCTGTGTTAGATACAACATTTGAAGAAATGATGGGTTTAGAGCTTGCCAAGGTTTTGCAGGAAAGCCAATTGCAAACTGTTGATAAGCATCCTGAGAGTCGGGAAGACTGGGAAATGAGGCCTAGGCTAGATGATGTTTGCAGATAGGCACAGGCAAAGGCCACTGGAGATGCACTTGGCCAAGCAAAGAAGTTCCAGTCAGAAAAATGAGGGATTATGGCACGAGATCCAGCTTTACCACTAATAGAAATGGATCATGTGAAGGTCTGACTGAATAAACATTTCTATCCTGGTTTTCCTTCTTTGCAGTTTCTCCTTCTACCAGAAGCTGACAGGTGTGAATCCTGCATCCGTTTGCCCTGCGTTGCCTACTCAATGCAGGCAGATTCTGTTTGCTGTAACCCTTGCGTGTTGCTCAGACATCACAAGTGTCCTTTTATTACACTATCAAAAGTTAGCAGAAGCCTTTGAAGGCAACAAGAAGGGAACAGTGAGGGAGATAGAAAAGGAAATCACTTTGGCTTTTCCACCAGGAAAAAGGAAGATGTTTTAGGAAGATGTTTTACTGGGGCCACGGGACCATGAAGGAGGAAAAGACAAATTTACAAACTACCCCACTGTCTGTGTAGTTCTCCAACCTAGAGGTTCACAAGTCTTCTTACCTCTTGTATCAGATAATAAGTAAACCACCATGAACAGCTTGAATTTCTTAAGATGGAAAACTGTTAGTTAAAATGAAGCCTTCATTATTTCAAATAGTGTTTTCAGAAGTCACAGGAGACATTTCAAAATAATTTGACTACTTGCCTTTTAAAATATCTGTTAATCAGAGATAGTGGTAAAGTTGAAGTTCAGCTTTTACTGCATCATCTGAAACAAGTGCCAAGCTGGAAAGTTCCAGTAAAACATGAAGTACGGTGCCTAACCTTATTAAGATTTATTATCTTTTGGTTACTAAGATCATCTTCAGCAGATTATTTCTTCTTCCAACCTTCCTTTTACAAATGCACACAGAACTTGCATCATGTTGCAAGATATTTAAGTTTGTTCATGTCAGGAATTTCTCTGATACGCTCATGGATTTGAGTGTTATTACTCAGTTCTGCATTGGTAACTCATAGAAATAAATACTGTGAACTGTCTGTTGCCTTTCATTTTTCTCTACACTTTGTTTATAAAGTTTAGGTTAGTGCGCAGACTTCCGTTTTCTGTTCCTATGTGAAATTATAGTTTAGCATACACTGATGCCGTCATGCTAATATGCTTTCAACATCCATACCAATTGTGTCTTGCTGGATGTGAGGGGCAAAAGGGAGTTGAAAGGGCAACCCCCACCTCTTCCCCCCATTATATTCTTTCAGCTCAAGCAATAATTATACATGTTGCCTTTTGAAGCCTGTGGGATTGCTCTTATGAGTAAAGGTCTGCCATACTGGGGCTTTTGTTTGACAAGTCAGAAAACCTCCTTTGTTCCCATGGTAACCTTTTTTTTGTGCTTTGGTGTGTTTTTTCTCTATGGTTTCATGGTTTCTCTGGAGGTTTTTCTTATTGTGATATTTTAATCCTCAGTAGACTGGGGGTGACAATTCAGTTTGCTTTTTGCTGTTATGAAATATTTTTATTTATTGATTGATTATGGAACTCTTGTAAACTTTTTATATTGTGTGCTTACGGCATTAATGGTGTGGTGGCTTTCTCGTGCGCTCAGAAGATAAAGCAAATGGTTTGTAATAGGCAAGTACATATAACTGGACCAAGCTGCTTCTGTTATAAGCTGGTATTTTTGATGTAGGTATTCTTTTAGGACTTACGGAGTCAAACCTTTGCCAGACAAACCAGGTAGATTTTTATCTCTGCAATAGAATGACATTTCTTAAAGTTGAAACTGGTCAACACTGTGGTTGGTCATTAATGTCATTTCCGGTTGCTGTAATAAGGGTTTCATAAAACAAAGCTTTCAAGGAAAGGCAGGTATTTTTAGGAGTTGCTTGTTTAGACTCTGGGAAGAACCTGAGAAAAGTAGTGGGCTTTATTTGAAAAGAGGATGCTTTTAAAGAGATACTCTTATTCCTGGTAGCATCTTCCTGCATTTGATTTCTATGTATATTTGTCTGTCTTCCTTGCTTGTTCAATTTTTCTTTGTCTTAGAAGTTCTCAATAGCAGAGCTAAACAGTCACACGGTCTTGTCTTGCCTGCAGTTCCTCATGATAATCATTTCGCCCTGGTGCCCCCGGCAGCAGGTGAACCTCACTTGAATCACTGCATTTTATGCAGTTTTAAAATGTTACTGGCCAAGAAGACTGTAGAGCCTCACTGACTAAAGGCTTCCATGCTCTTGTACACGAGTGATCAGAATATATAATTTGTTTACATATTTTTCAGTGGCAGAAGACGAAACATGGGATTTTTCTAAGCTGTCTCGGTTTAGCCATGGCAGTTGACCAAGTGTAGGAAAAGAAAGGGTTAAACTAACTCACACCTCCCCCTTTCAATAAGACTTTCAATAATTAACTAGATCATTTTCCAGATAAACTGTTCCTGCCTTATCTTGCTATACAATACATAGCAATTTATAATCAGCAGCACAAATACCAGCATTGCATGCATTTAAACTGCACTAATTGTATAAGCAGACCAAATATCACAAGTTAGAGCAAATCCGCTCCAAGGCTTACAGTTGTTCTCTGGCCTCCAAAGTTGGGAGGTTTTCTCGTGATGGGAAACTTCCTGTCTAGGTTAACCGTTCTATTCCAATAGTTAATTGTATTTATGTACTCAAAAAATGCATAACAAGTAAATTTTATTTCCCCGAGGCCTTAGAATTTGGTACATTGTGACAGTAGTTAGAGGAGAACAGTGCATTGCAGAAGAACATCAGGACGATGTGACACTTCTCTGACCACGAAATCAGAGGGTAAAAAGTAGATTTATTTAGCCAGGAGATAAGAGCTCCTCAGTTTCAGTCTACGAGAACACACTTTTATTTACACTTAAGTTTTTTTATCTTTTTCTATAGTCAACGGATTATTTTGAAGGAAGCATCAGAGAGCCAACTATAGTTGCTACCAAAAGATTTCAGTAGAGAAGGTCAAGGAAAGGTCAAGGGTTACAGGTGACTTGAGGAAAATGCTGGGTCCTGTCAGCATCCACTCAGGTAAATGGAAGCTGAAGGAGCTTAGTACGCTTGCTTCATTTTATAAAATCAACATATGCCTTCAGGTTAAACTAAATGCACGAACCTGTTCACCGGTGACTGCAGCACAGGAGAACCCATCAGCTTGTATTTGCAGAATAAACACTCCAGTTAAAATGCTTTTTAAAAATCCTGAGTGATTTTTTTTTTTATATATATATATTTGGGAGGAGGCTTGGGGAAAAAGGATGGAGATTTTTCTGTTATGAGTACATGTCAGATTTTGCTTGTTACCATAATTAAGATCCAGGTATGAAAGTGGGATCTATGACCCTTAGGCCCTGCTAAATAGAGTAACTTAATGTGAAAACTGAAGCTGCTGAGGAGGAAAACCATCTGATTTCTTGGTTTTCCTTCTCTTAACTAAAAGCTCGTTCCCCTCCAATCCTCTACTTTTCATCATACTGGGAATTTTTTAAGAGAAAAAAAATAGGTAGAAATACTGGGTTAATTTTATAAACTATATATTGGAATTAGGGTTGTAATGTTTGAAGTTCAAATTGAAACTTTTCTGAATTGGAATAGAATATATCTGTCTAAAAAAGAACTTATTGACACCAGCCACTCTATCAAATATAGTATCAGAGCTACTGAATTTTCTAGGTTGTTTGGGTTTTGGTTTGTTTGGGTTTTTTAATTTCATAAAAACTCACCTTCAAAGTTGTATTTTGCAAAGTAAGTTTATTTTGGTGAGATACTGGTTTGTTTTTTTTAAATTACAGTGACTAATAGTGGATTGCATGAGTTCATCATTAGCCGAAACAAAACAAACAGAAGTAAATAAGTGGTAATCCAAGTAAGGCCTTTGGGATCCTGAAGTTTGGGATGTTTAGAAAATAATTGATTTATAGGCATTTATTGGTGTCAATCATCCATAATATGCACCAAAGTACACAGCTTTCTGAAAATATTTAGACCATGCTCAAAAATTCTGAGTCTTAAATTTTTTGTTTGTTTTCTTTTAAGGTTTAGTCTTAAAAAAAATTATCTTAGTTTATTTCTTTTTTTAAGGCTGGAGATATATGGGGTGGTAGTGGCCACAAGTCCTATTGTTTTATCCAAGGTAACATAGCCTTTCCTATAATATCTGTCTTCATCTCCATAGGAGCAGAGTAGTACCCTAGAAAATGAGGCAGCAGGATCTGGGGCTGGGTTATTTAGCAATTTTTATGCCCCTCTGCCAAGCGTTGGAGACGCAGGAGCGTCGCTGCTGTGGTTCAAGGGGCATTTGTTTTCAGTGGTCCTTCCTTAGCTCAGCACTCATGAGGTCCCATGTGACTGCCTTTTCTTCCGAAAATCTGATCATTCCATCTCTGCACCTTTTCACTTCTCTGTGCTTTCTTGGTCTGCTGACAAGAAGATTGGTTTATGTAGTCTGACATTTAAGAAATACCATTTTCCAGTCTGCTAATCTGCTTTATGCAAGTAGTTATAGGAGAGAGCCAAGGTGTCTTCCTGCAGTGAAACTTATAAAAGAAATTCAGGCTACACAAGGTGAAACTGGTACTGGTCAAACCTTAATATTGACAGTTAAAACTAGCAGCACGGAGCAAAATCTGGGAGGTGATACGGGCCACTGGCTGAAATCATGACCGACATCGTTGTGTGGTGGTCAGATAGTCTACTTGACAATTTGTGACCACTATAGTATTTTCTAAATAACTAGCGGAGTTGTCTTGGAAGTGAAATTACTGATTCTTTGTGAATTTGTGCAAAAATAATGGAGGTAATGTGAAGAGGAGATGGTTGTGCTGCCTACTGTGATGGCACAATGAACAATCAGTTGAAGAAAGGAAAATACTGGGAGAGCTACTAGAGACCAGTCAAAGGGAGCGTGTAGAGACCTAAGATGAGTTGTGGAAACCAGGCAGAGTTAGGGGACTCTTTGGAGGAGGAAAAAAAGTGTATTTCTAGGATGGCATAGACTTGGTAATCAGATTGTGGCAATAGGTTGCTACTGTCAGTCGGTGTGGGAGTTTGTCTCCCTTGGCTGGCATTGAGTGCCCTGCTGCGTTGAGGTTGGCGAGGGTCAAGCACGTGGATGTTGGTGCTGAGGGCTCCTGCGTGGGGCTTGGTCAGCTCTTGGCTGCCTCCTGACTGTCTGAGCTTCTCTGGGTGTGAAAAGTAGGCCAAGCTCTGGTTCCTGTGCTTGGCCAGACTGTCCATATTGTGGTTGTTAAATACCTTTGAAATAGGCAGTTCTTGTTTTGGGCCACAGGAAGGCTGGTTTCAGTATCTGTGTGTGCAAAATTAACTGCTGTGTTTTCATGTGCAGTCCCCAGTAGGTAATGACTCTCGCTGGAGGTTACGACCCTTCAGAAATGAGATGAGAGGGTAGAAGGAAGATGTTGGCAGCGTCTGCATCCTGACTGTCCTGACGACTCTTCCTCTTAAAGATTTTGTTTTTATTTTTTTTCTTTTGGTGAAAACATGATGCTGATTTCAACTTCTTTTTTACCTTTATGCTCACATAACTTTTAGAGGTGCACCCAGGTTCCTTCTGTTTGTTTTACTACTGTATGAAAAGGAAAAGTCAATGATGTGGAATTAAAAAAGGCCTCATCTAGCTCTCATAATAATAAAAGTGCTTAGAACAAATGAGTTTGGGATTCATATTGTGGCTTATGTTTCTTTGGAGTGCTTCATTTTATCATCAGAGAGGCATCGTTTTTTTAAACTGTGCTCCTGTATGACATCTGGTTTGAAAAGCATAATAACCTGTATAATCAGCTTTTAAAATGCTGGATTATGTGTGGGTTTATTGACTCTTCTTTACAAAATCTGTTATTTCTAATTAATTCTCCATATAACTATTGGTAAAGCCAACTTACAGAGGCACAAATGAGCTTGATGGCAATGGCTAGTCAAGGTCAGCATTTAACTGTCAGCATTTGCACTGTTAAGGATAATAAATCAGGCTTATTCCTAACCACATACCCTACAACGTGACAAATGTTAAAGGAGCCATCTAAGCAACCATTTTACAAATCATTTAGAAGATGCATTTGGCATTGTTAAACTGTTCTGTACTGCCCTTGGCTGTAAAAGCATTGTGATAAAATATGTATGTTCTATTAGATCTCCTGTCTTTGAATCCTGCAGAGTGTGTGTGTGTGTGTATGAGAGGGCGTGTGTTTGCTTTTTATTTTTCCTTTGTATTGGAAATAATGAGAGAGGCGTGAAAGTAATAACACCTAATCAACCCATGGAAACTACTGGCTTCTGAAAGCAGTGATGAGTACCCAGCTCCTCGGCACTGTTTCATATTTCTTGTGTTTTCAATTAGAAGTTTTTATAGAGAGTGGGTTGCTGCCTACAAGAAATTTTCTGGGTCAACAATAGTCTGCTGAGTGAAAATTTAAAAAAAAAAACCCAACCTGTTAAATATCAGAACAGTAGATTTGGGGCTCTGATTTGGATTTGGACAAACGTGTAAACAGTGTTTTCGCTTCGTCTAAAGTTTAAGACTTAGTCCTGCTGTGGCCCACAGATGTCATTAGATTTAGTGTGTCATTCAGATAGGTACTTGGTAGCAGGCTGATTGCTGTCCAGGGAGTCAGTTGTTAAGTTCCTGATGTTGTTTTCATCCATTCTTACTTGGACCAACTCTTGTATTTTTTAAAAGAGACATTTATATATTACCTAAATAATCTGGATTACTGTACCTATACTTCTCATCTGGAGCCAAAATTCAAACTGAGCCCCAAAGACCTAAAATCGAAATAATGTGTGTATCTGCTGCAATCAACTGAATTCAACACTTGGTTTTTACCTATTAAGTATTACCTGCTGTTGTGATTTAGCTCCCAAGCTGGCAACAAAGAACCGTGTGACTGAGCCGACAACAAAGAACCTCAGTGCTCCCCACTCTGGTGGGATGAGGTGGGGAATCGAAGTATAAAAGGTAAAAATCATGGGTTGGGGTAAGAATGGTTTAGTACAACAGCAAAGGAGGAGGAAAATAATAACAATAACGGAGCATACCAAGTGACTGATCGACTGCTCGCCATCCAGAGTAGAAGCCAGTGCCTACATGCATTCCCTGCTGCCAAAGCCCCGAACCCAGCCATGCCCCAGACTTCCCCGCCTGACCAACTGCCCGCCCCGTATGTACTGGACGTGAGGTGTCTCATGGGACCGTTTGGCCAGATGCCCCATTTCTGCCTGTATATCATGTAGGTTATACAGCTATACCAATTAATTAAATAATTTGTTTTAGTAAAAATGATGAATAAATGAAGTGCATTTCTGTGTCATAAACACTGGATATTTGGCCTTGAAAGGAGGGCAGGAGGGTACTTTGCTCGCCAGTCAGATCTTGATGCTGATCTTGTTCACCATGGTCAAGTTGCTAAGAAAGGAATGAAAGCCTGAATGTAAGCGAGATTGAGGAGGAAAAGGTGTAACTGTCTGTGCGTGCCTTGTTGAGGAAGAAAAGCTTCCATGGAGAGAATGACTTAATCTGAGGTTTAGCAATATAATTTGAGCATATATTTTGGACCCAGCTTTTTACTATTTGCCGGTAGGTACAAACACCGCTTTACTTTGTATGAGGGAATATATCAGTATTTTGAATTGAAAAATACTTTGGGGTATCATGGGTGAAGGAGACTTTAAAACCCAGCCAAACATTGTTCGTTAGAAGACAATCCTAGCAAGAACTGGCACAAGTGGAAGGAGACTGAAGTGCCAACAGCCAATATCGATGTTTCTTTGCAAAAGAGTATTTGAGAATTGCTCCATGTCAGATACTCCTGTCAAGAATGAAAGTACCTCATTTGTGTTTTAACCTGTTCCACCTTTAAACCGGTTAAAAGGATTGTATGGGGGTTAATTGAATTTTATTCCAGAATGTTAAGTTTCCATCTGTGATACTGCAGCTGAGTAATTGAATACATGCTTTGTATTCAAGCTGTATCTTCACCTTTCAGCTATAGATTGTGTCTTAAGTAGGCATTTAATAATAGTTGTGGATCAACTGGTGTCTCAATGTGTCTTTACTGGCTTTTTTTACCCAATAATTCTGTGTAAGTGAAATTTTATAGGGTAGCTTGTATCTAAAAAAAGACTCTCCCACCTTCTGCAAATCCTACATGACAAGTTATTTTCAACTAAAAATAATACATACTTATATATATACAGTATGTGTGTATATATATATAGAGGGAGAGAGTGTGTATATATACACAAATAAAAAAAACCCCACGCATACTGCTGTGATAACTGGAAACCTCCATTTCTCCACAGGAAGAGCTCTCTAACAGAATCACCTTTTTTTAGATATTAGAAGATGTTATTAGACATTTCAGGGTAGAAAGACTAGGAGAATTTTTGCTAGTCTTCTGAAGAAATGGGAACATGCAGCATCAAGATTCCAAATGCCCCTAGACATTTTGGTGCTGTGTCAGAATTGAAATCTTTCCCTTCTCAGACAAAATACCACCATCCGGTGAAAAAGAAAAAAGAAGAATTTCCGAGGAGTTAGTTTTCCAGGTTATTGACATTTTCTCTAGAAAGCAGACGCCTTTTGAAAATTTTTATTTAATGAGAGGCTTGATGATTTTCGTGCTATATGAAATTTGCTAGAGGGAGAAAATCCCGTTCGTTGTCTGAACAGATCCAAAGGCAGAGCTGAATACCAGCACAGCCTTGGCAAATCCTGAAGAAGCTACCTTTGCTTTAGGGGTGGATTAATGCAGTGTGCATAGGTATGACTGTGACTTGAGCACACAGAACTTATTCTAACATAGATTTGACGAGGCTTGCCTTTGTCTCTCTAACAGAGGAGCTAATGCCATCACCTAGCAATTACCAAGTAGTGTGATGTTATGTAATGAAAGTATAAATAGCACGAGAACTAAAACTAGTAAATCTAACAGACTAGTGAGCAGACAAGAACAGGAATACGATCTGGAACATTTTGATTAGCATCTGAACACTGTCATTTAAAAAGACATTTAGAGTTGATGTTACAGTAAAGCTGCAGGCCAGGAGCGTTGCAGTCCTTGATCTTGAGTGACATTTATGCTGTGCCCCTGGATAAATCCCTTGGCCTCTGTGTGCCTCTTAAAAGGAAGACAGAACATTGGAAAAAGGCAAAGGTTGCATACACAAAATTTCTGAAGCAAGCTGGTTCTTCTGTTTGAATTAAGGCTACCTGTGAACTTCATTTCTCGATGAGTGACTGACAAATAGCCTGTGACCTGCAATTTAAACTACCTGATTATTTCAGCACTTGTGTAAAGTCTTTTAGGGTTGCTTTTGTAGTTGTTTGGCAGTATTCAGAGAGAGAACGTGTGAGGAAATGCAAGAGGTCGCATTTACCTGGAGAAGATGGGCTGTGTGGAATGAGTCTCCCAAGCCCTCCAGAGGAAGGGGAGGGATTCAAAGCTTGAATCTCCATCAGTATCTGGCACGTTTCTCCAAGCCTGCCACTTACATTAGGATGGCGTTTCCAGTTCCCAAGGTGAGAAGGGAGGGAGGAGACTTGCGGCATCATGAAATGGGACTTGTTTTTGAAGAGCACTGTCTTTTAGAGTTGCTGGTGGAAAATACTTCCTAAAGATACCTTTGGAGAGTCATGGTTTTAGAAAAACCCTAACAACAGATGCCCCGTCTTTTAAGAAGGCGTGGATGGTTGAAGCTGGATTTGTAAGATGCATCAGTCCACAGGATGGTTTCTGAACCTCTGCTGCTGTTTTTCTAGCACCTAAAGTCATGTGGCAAGGGTCTTACTGCTCTTGCAGAATGTGAAATGGCATCAGAACTCTTTCGGAATTAAGCTGCTATATTACAGAAATATTAGAGATAAGCTACCACTGGAGTAGTAAATGGGAATGTAGACAGGAGAGTACATACCACTTCACTGAGCTACTTTGTAAAATGGTCTTAGTGGTTTTATTACAGGTATTCCTTAGCTGTAAATGCTTGAAACAAATGAACAAACAGAAAATTTATAGCTATCAGGTCACTGCCAGAGTGGTTGGTTTGTTTGTTGTTTATTTTCAGTTTTAATCGTCTGCTACCAATAAATTCCAGTGCCCGTGTGGTAAGTTCTCACATTAACATTGATATATTACAAGTGCTTTAAAACAGACAATAAAAATATTGTACTTCCTGATTAAAACAATTCATATATTCAACCAGGTACTGCCAAAAAGAGTTGCGGTTTCCTAATTATTAGGTGCCTTGAGCAATATACCTATTATAAATTCTTGATTGAACTTTGCATTATGACCAGTGTGATTTGAAATATTCATAGCTGGTTTGTTTGGTTTCTTTTCTCACTCCAGCTCTTCGTTGAGAAGTGTGTCAACTGGATCTTCTAGACCTTCCAAAGTGTGTTTGGTGTGCGGAGATGAGGCATCTGGATGTCATTATGGGGTGGTTACATGTGGCAGCTGTAAAGTTTTCTTCAAGAGAGCAGTCGAAGGTAAGAAAACGCTAAACAAAAAGTGTCAGCAAAAAAGTAAAGACAAAATATATACAGGTTTGTTTTGTTGGTTTTTTTTAATAGAAATATATATATACACAGACGCATGTATGTGATTTCCCTGTGTGTTTTCTGCCATTGATAAAATTTTGTGTTGCTAATCTAGAGGAAAAAAAAAGTTGAATGAACTCCAATTACATGTGGTATATTCTAGGTAGAACATGCTAGGTGTTTTGCAATGTGCACTGTCCTAAGAGTGCGTTGTTTTCCTTCGTGCTGCTGCTGAATCCGGCTGCTTCTCCACCCCTCCAAAGGGATTTTGGTACTTTTTAATGGACACAGATACAATTGATGTAAACAGACTCTTGCTTCTCCTGTACTGGGGAATGAGTACAGTTGTCTTATCATGCTTTGGCAGCCTTATATGACAGCGCAATTCATTCAGGTCAGTTATCTCCCTGGGGGTACCTCCAGGGCTTTTGACTCAGTAGTACATCCGCTTCATCTTTCGGCAAGAGAAGTGGCTTTACTGTGCTCTGGTAGATTTGTGAGGATGTAGGAGTTGATCATAGTGCTTTTACTAGAGATTGTTTTCTTCATTAAGGACTAGGATGTTCATGAAGGCTATATTTTGATAGTGTCACAGGAGTGCTTTTCTGGCATCTCCCTATATTTTGTTAATTATGGTACAGCTAGTCTTTCCTAGACATCTTGATAGAAAGAAGTTAGGATCACTCAGGGTGCTACAGGGCCTTTACTGGGTGTTGCCAGTCTGTGACTTGTGTTGTTTGGCTTAAAGAAAATGTTTCGCCATTACAGACTTCGTAAGAAACTTCTTCAAGTGATAAAAATTAGGTTTTTAATACCTGAAAAAGAATGAGAGGTCATGACATACCAAGGACATACTTCTGTGTAAGTTTTTTTAATTCTTTGCTGATGAGTAGATGTTCTTACAACCACTGATGAAGCAAGCAATATCTACTTTATTGATGTATTTTCATGAAGAAAAACCTAGAAGGAAGAAAATAGGCTCTTAATATGGTGTCCAGCTTGTGCGCTGGGAAGAGTGAGGCAGTGAATGGTGTGATTAATTTCTTCTGTGATCATTAAATCTGCTGCTGATGGCAATAAGAATTTACCGCTCTGTTAAATAGACCTGGAGGGCTTGTGCGTCATTGAAGCCAAGACCTCATGTAATATCTCTCTATCAATCTATTTATCTATCTATCATCAAAAATGTCAATCTAAATGAAGTCAATTTCCCAAAGTTGTAAGGACATGGCAAAGGTTTACCCCTTCTGAAAGTATTCTTTCTCGCTGTGGTGTAACAGATGACCTTGGTGCCTTCATTGCCTATTTCCTCCTTGAGTGTTTGGTCACTTGATGTGTCAGATGTACTGCAAAATCTTAGGCATTTTCACTATGTGATTTCCTCCATGTGCTTCCATGCCACGTCATGGATGAGTCTTCAGAGAGTCTAAGCTGCCCTCTGAATCGTGAGGATATTGTGGTGGTGAGGTTTTGCGTACGCCTCGACATACTGCCTGAAGTGAGAGCACCTTTTGTTATCTTCCTTCCTCCCTTCCTGCCTTCCAGGAAAGCTTCCTTCCCACTCTTGAGTCACTGTCGCTTAAAGGTACTGTGTATCTACACATACCACGCCGCTCTCTTTTGATGTCCTTTCTGATGTAATCTGATGGATAGACCTATCCAACATTACAGGAATTTGTGACAAATTACTAAAGGTTCCCGTTAGGAGTTAACAAAGTAGAAAGATTGCGTTTCCAAGCCCCAGAAGCCAGAATTATTAGGAAAGGATTCCTTTCTAATCAGGCTAGAAAAATTTTTTTAAAATGTAGTTAAATGTTATCAGTAATTACCAAAATGTTATGATTTAAACAAAACAAACCTCTGAAAAATGAAAGAAAACAACCCTGTAATCCCTAAAAATTAAAGATAGGCATTTTAAATTAAATTATTTAGAATTCTTATATTAACATGCATGTCCTACCACTGGTATGAGAACGCTGTCTAGAGTTCCACTTGATAAGTGAGCTCTTGATGCTACCTGTAGCATTGTTGTTATGCAAACACTGAAAACTTGGGTTGCACATTCCTGTTTATGTGTGTGTATTAGTGTGCGTGTGTATATATTAGTGTGTCTATGTAGATACATGCATAAAAGTACACTGTAGAATATTAGCCACCAAAGGACATGGCAAAAATGTAATGCTCATTTTGGCTCCAAACACCCTGAAATTGTCAATGTGAATAATAAAAATTGGTGTAGGTAGTTTTGTAACAACAAATATTTTTTGTAGGCTCATAAATTTTTCAGTCGGGTACATGACTGTTAAAATGCCTCTTCCTGAGGTTTCCTATTTTAAATGAAGTATTTGCAGTAATTAGTCTGTATTATGCGTTCATGAGAATGATTTTGAAACTATTGTAGTTCAGTGCATGGTATAAATAAAAAATAAATGGGAGTGGAAGTACTACCTTAATTGTAGATCCTGGGCATGTCTGTCTCGGCTCTGAGTTAAATGTGTGTTCTTTGCCTAAGTGCTCGCCTTCTTGTCTTTGCTACGAAGAAAACAGTAAAACTCCCTCTTGTGAACATAGAAACAAATTTCTGAGGAATTTAGAAACAGTGTCGCTAATTTATTTCAGTAAAAATGAATTGTCCCCTCTCTAAAAGATTGTAGCAAAAGAATAGAAGAGATTCCTCAAGTTTCATACACCCTTTCTGTGAAACCACGTATAAAAAAAATTTATGAATATTTTCCCAGCTATCTTTTACACGTTTTATATGTGCACACGCAGAGAGACACTTATTTCTTAGTTGATCTGCTAAACATTCTGCAGTGGAAGTGGCACAAGAAATATATTCATTCAAAAATGACCTCTTACAATGGTTATTGAATGCAGTAGCTACAGCTGGTGCTGTTTTCACAGAGCAACAAAGTGGCTGAGGTTGGAAGGAACTTACTGAGGTCATCAGGCCAGTCTCCCCCCACTCAGGCAGGGCCCCTTAGAGCCAGTTGCCCAGGACGATGGCCAGACAGCTTTTGAATATCTCCAGGGATGGAGACTCCACAACCTGTTTGGGCAACCTCTGCCAGTGATTGCTCATCCTCACGGTACACAGTGCTTCGTGATGTTCTGACGGACCCTCCATTGTCTCAGTTTGTGCCCTCTTTGAAGGTAGCAGTTCTTCTCCTTGAAGGGGAAGAGGCTTTTGGTCCTTAGATTCTACTGATTAAATGGAGGCTTTATTTAGTTTAATTTTAAAAGTTACTTATTGATAGTCTTTCCAGAAATACGGTGGATGGCCTGGAAATTGTGAGAGAGAGCAACTGGCATTTAGGTGGAAGGACAAGAACAAGTCATCTAGTTGAAGGTGTTCCTGCTCATTGTGGGGGGGATTGGACTAGATCACCTATAAAGGTCTCTTCCAACCCAAACTATTCCATGAAATGGAAAGACAAATAGTGTGGAAAAGCATGGAAACAGAAGAGAGGTTTGGAGAGTGGGACTACTGCACACCACCCACCTCTTTGGATCTCGACTAGAATTGCTAATTCTGTCAGCCTACCTTGAACAGCTTTTGAGCACCAAATTCTTTGCACTCCTCTGAAATATTGTAAAACAGGTATTATAAAGAGCAACTTTATATATATATAAAAGAACAACTGCATTTAAATTTAAAACCAAGAAAGTAGGCAATAACAAAGACACTAAAGCTTGCATTTCCAATTATAAATCTGGTAATTTTATTCCCAGTGAATCTTTTTGGGGGGCCTTGCAGGAAATGTCCATTCCTTGCAGGAAATGTCCTTCCATTTATGGGAAGGAGAGCTGTAGACCAAAGAAGCATTAAAATGGGTTTATTGATGACATTTCAAAAGTAGTTTCAGATGGAATTCGTTACAGGGCGGTAAATTATCAAAATACAAAATTTTGGTATCGAGTAATCATGAACTTTTTGCTGACTGACTTAATGAACAGGAATCTGGTATGAAGTAATGTGATTGTGTAATTAGTACAAATTTGATCTGCTTTGCAAACACTGAAATCCTTTAACCATAAAAGTGTTGATAAATGATGTCATTGCAAAAGTTAGAACATTTGTATCTATAATACCTTTTTACCTAGCCTAACTGTATTGTATGATTCTCTAAATTACAGATACAGCCAATCGTGAAGTTATTTAAACTTTGATTTATGATCATTAGTAGAGTCATATGCTGAAAATAGACTGTACCATGAGGGGACCTAAAGCAACTGGCCAGTCTTGTCTTGTCTTTTCCACTGAGCCAGCTTCTCTAAGGAGAGTAACAGGCTTGAAGTCAGAAATCACAGCTGTTCTTGCGTATGCTTTGCATTTTTAGCCTTCATTTGTTCAAGTTCCAGACAAGCATGAGGTAATTTGTCCTAAATCAAAATTTATATTGCTTCTATAGTTGCTGAAGTTAATCTTTCATTCTTCCTTTGGCTTGAAGGTAAGAAAAAAAGGAAGGCATTTTTTCATCTCCAAACGGTGCTAAACACTACAGAAAAAATGACCATTTTCTTCCATTTTTTGCTAATTGAAGTGGAAGAATTGAACAAATTATATCATATTAATTACAGGGAAGTTTGTCCCTTTTTTAAATATAAAGGTGTGATATTTAATTCATTTCAAATTTTGCCGTTGTTTTCTGCTCCAGGAGGTTCACCTTGAGGCTAATTGTGATATTCTAAGTCAGAAACAGATATTTTCTTCACCTCTGGAGTAGAAACACAGTCACAGCAGCAGAATTTTCTACGGCTGCGTTTCTGTTACAGTTTAGCATTTGCTATTTTCCTATTTAAAGTAGGGAGAAATTTGGCTGAAGGAAGTTTTTCAAAGTCTAATCTGATGCCATTTTATTTAAACAGCCTCCTGGATATATTAAAATGTGCTGTGCACCTCAGCGGGCAGCCTGGTAGCAAATAAATTCTACCTCCACTGCGTTTTTGAATAGCAGGTTATCCAAGACTTTACTTCAATAGCGGAACGGATGAAATTTCTTGCATAGCCATCTGCAGGGAATCGGCACAGGGGTGGGATCCAAGGTTGCCTCGGCGATAGGGTTACAGAGAAGAAATGCCATTCTTCATCTCCCTTTGTGCCAAGCTGCTCTGAAAACACAGAAACAAACCAACCCGGGCTGCGAGATCGAGGGTCCAACCCTCCGGTCACCTGGGGGGACTCCCAGTGTGCGTTGCCAGGCACTAAGGCCGTTATTTCTGCCATAACAAAAGGGATCCAGCAGTCTTCTAGAGACTCGTCTTCACATCAGGGTTTGTGAGCTATTGCCAGCCTGAAAATTCAGTGGTAGATAGATTCAGTTCTTTGGCAAGCAGAGGCACTGTGCAACGGTTTAGCAATGGGCCAGATGCTTCAATATCCCAGGGACACTCTCTACTTCCAGGAGGCCACACAAGAGGGAAGTGATACGTTTTGTGTAATATTTTTTTCAGAAACAGGTAGTCTTCCTATGGTTTTCCCATGCAGTGTAAGTGAAAACTTCACACTCCTCAGCAGAAAATTAGGAGAAACTAGAGCCAGTGTGCATGCCTCCTGATTGAGGAGGAGGAAATCCTCATTTGGATTGAGGTAGAAAAAATACCAAGGTATGAGAATTTAAATGCTGGAATGCACAGCTCTTGAATAATTTACTGAATTAGCATAACTTAAATTTTCATAAAATACTGCTGGTGAACAGGAACTTTTACCTATTGATCATTTAAATAAGGAATATTAATTCTGTTATGGAAGCTGAAATTGATATATTATAAAAAGGCATTTTCCACACCATTTTGCGGTGTGTGCACCCATGAATTTTGTGGACCTGTAGTACTAAAACTAATTACACACACAGTTCTTCACTCTCCACTCTTGTTCATTCACTGTAATGGAGTCCGTGTTTTTCCATCCTAGGCTGCCATTTCCCTTTTATCCCCTTTCATAAGGTCAGTGGCCTCTCTAAATTCGACATCACTCAGTATAGACGTCCATATGTTTTCATAGAAATTTCTGTGTGGGATTTGAAGTTGACTCTGTTCTTGACCTGTTGCAAGAATCTGTTTTACAACCTATCAAACAGAAATATTAGGTGAAGAGCAAGCAGATGGGTGATCTGCTGAGGGCGAGTGAGATGGTCAAATTCATGTAGCAGCTGCTACTCTTACTTGATATGCTATGGTTAATAGGTGTAAAATAAAATTTAAATAATTAAGTCATCATAGGTTTGAAGCTGCCACCAGCCTTCCGTGCTTTCATAGACATGAAAAAAAACTTTTCCTGATTTTCACTCTGCCAGGCAGTATTGCTCAGTGAAGTGAAGTCTTCGTTCCTGCTCCTGGTTGGCTTTAGTTACGGAGCTCAGAGTTCAGGAGGCTGGTAGGGGCAAGGAGCTACAAAGGTTAGCACTGGGCCCCCCCAGAAAGGGGATAAAACCAAGTGGCAAGAAATGTGACACAAAAGGAAGAAAGGTTAATAAAGGATGGAGCCCGTATTACAATTTAAGATTCTTCTTCCCTTGTGAGGAAGCAGTGAACTGTGGTGAGGTCTACCCTTAGCCTCCTCCAGGCTGAACAGACCAAGTGACTTCAGCTGCTCCTCATACGACTTCCCCTCTAAACCCTTCACCAACATTTTTGGCCCTTCTCAAAGGAGGTAGCATTTCAGAAAGGAGGGGGTAGGCTTGGGAACCAGCTAGGTGAGGTAGTGTCTTGGTTTTGAAACAAGCAAAGAATGGCTGAGTTTCATAGAATCATAGAATCACAAGGTTGGAAGAGACCTCCAAGATCATCGAGTCCAACCATGCCTGTCTCCCCACTAAACCCTGTTTTTTAAACCCCTCCAGGGATGGCGACTCCACCACCTCCCCAGGCAGCTGTGCCAGTCCCTGACCACTCTCTGTGAGGAAATTCTTCCTAATGTCCAGTCTAAACCTCCCCTGGTGCATCTTGTGGCCATTTCCTGTCATCCTGTTGCTGTCACTTGTGAGCAGAGCCCAGCACCCACCCTGTCATAACCTCCTTTCAGGCAGTCGTAGGCAAGGATGAGGTCTCCCCTCAGCCTCCTCTTCTCTAAGCTAAACAACCCCATTTCCCTCAGTCTCTCCTTGTAGGACTTGTTCTCCAGCCCCTCCCCAGCCTCGTTGCCCTTCTCTGGACGCACTTCAGCCCCTCAATGTCCTTCTTGGAGTGAGGGACCCAGAACTGACCCCAGCACTCGAGGTGTGGCCTCCCCAGCGCTGAGCACAGGGGCACAGTCACCTCCCTGCAGCTCAGCAGCTGCAGTGCCACAAAGAACCACAAGTTGGTTAATGGCTGGGAAAATCGTTTGAAAAAATGTTTTATATCAAGGAAACTAAAAATATGCATTCATTCCTTTACGAAAGTATTAATAATTTCTTCCCTCCTCCAAGACTTTCCAACCTTTGTAATTTTTTGATTGTAACTGTTATTTATGGTGTGAGCAGGTTTTTCTGTAGAGAAGAGAGATGAGCACAAAGTTGAGGATTGAAATGCAGACTGCTGTCTAGCCTTGAAAAATGCTTGCGTGATGCTAGGAAGTCTGCATGCAACTATTCTTCTCCAGCACTCTTTTGTTTGTCTTTTGTTCTTTGTTTTATGAATAGTAATTTCTAGACTGCTTCATCTGCAGGATAATATTCAGTAGGTGATAGCCAGCCCACACAGGCACAATATGTAGTAAACAGAACGGATACGCAGTGGTGAGGTTGGTTTATCTTGGGTAACGACCTTCCATCCCCACAAACTCAAGCATTACCCCGGCTTTCACGTGCTCACCTTCTGCATCCTTGTAAGACAGGGAAGAGTTTGACGTTCTTACAATAGGGCAGGAAACCAAATTCCAGCAATTTTTTTAGTTGTTTTCTTTTTGAACACATTACAGGGTAACATTCTGAATTGAGCAGAGTCTTCATAGAGGTGGGATGGCCCTGTGAATGCATGCTGAGTCAAGGCAGCTCCAGACGTTTTGGCTAAAGAGAGTTCAGATGTCACCAATAATAGTTCAGTGTTTTCTTGAATACCTTACCTCTGCCTTTCTTTTTCTTTCTTTTTTCTTTTTTTTTTTTTTTTTTTAAGAAAAAGGGAATGGATTGTTCCCATATGCCACATAGACACCTTCTCCAGAAAATTCACCTTTTAGGTGATAGTTCCAAGATGGCTAAGCCACTTTAGTAACGTAGTTATACAACATCTGTATGTTCAGATGCACCAAGTATTTCAAGCAAACAGGAGTATTCACAGCAGCCTGGTACAAATGATGCTGAGAATGCTTATATGGTGTATTGGGTATCCTTCTGGTCACCGGCACGTTAAAGACAGTTTGATTCAGAGTCAAGTAAACACACTAGGAGAGCTTCTGAAATTATCTGGGGAATCAAAATTTGTCTTGTATCAGGTGACTAAATGCTTTCAGCTTTTTTTAGCTTACCCAAAAAGAGTCTAAGTTGAGACACAATTGCTGTCTATAAATATTTCATAGTTGAGGAATAGACAACTGAGAGGGAGGAGAATTTATTTTGAACTAAGAACTGTACTGAAATAAGAGCAAATGGGTAAAAATTACATTAGTTAGTTTGATATTTTGAGAAGGCTGCAAACCACCAAAAAGAGGGACTTTTAAGGTATGCTTTTCTAAAAGGAGTCAGTAGGATTTAAGTACCTACTTTGAAATGGAGTCTAAGAGAGAAGTAACTGATGTATGATATTATTTGGTTATCTGTGATGGCAGAAGATAAGCCGAAGAGGTCTCTTTTGGTTAATATTGTGTCCTAATAATGCTGAAGAGTTCATCTGACTCCAAAACTGAAGAAGTTAGGAGTGGTAAAAAAACCCCATGAACCAATTAATAGGTTTATAGGATATTCCTCTTGTAATGATGGTGGATGCCCAGATGTTCACAGGGATACAGGACTCCAGTTTTTAAAAATTGATGTAAAGTGCTCAGATCTTCCATAAGGCAGAATTGGTTTGTATTTGTGCTAGCAGATGAATTCTGTCTCCTGCAATGACTCTGCTCGTTTTGAGTTCTGAAAAAAGCTCAGGAGAGTGAAGTCCTTTAAAATAACTCCGTCCTATCCAGCTAAGCCTGTGCAGGTACCCCCAGACCCCATCAGGTGACCCTGTGCTTGACTTCTTTTGATGGTAATCTCGTCAAGTGAGAGCCTGGCTACCACAAACCCCTCTGTCATCGAGGTATAATTGGACACTGTGCTGTTGGGGTTATTTTGTAATGCCTAGTACAATACAACTCTAAATAGATAACTAAAGCATGAACGAACATTCAAATTGGAGTTTGCAATTGGGCATAAATACATGTACAAGATCTTCTATTTCAAATAGCATAAAGCATCTCAAATGTCATAGAACATCCAGAGTCAGATGCTTTAGCTCCTTACAGCTATGGTACTGCTTCTTAGGAGATACCGCTTTATAAAATGCTGTTATCTGCCTGCCTTGGCAGGCTATCAGAGCAGTGTTATAATTTTCACTTTTAGTAGCAAATAGCACTTCTCTTCTACAACCCTTAAGGGTCAGAAAATTTTTACAGCCTGAAAAGGCTCTTCCACTCTCAGGTTAAGTAGTTAAGAGCCAAAAGGGGATAATCTTGCACAGTGCCTTCAGCAAAACAATGTCAGAGATAAGGAATTTTGCAGTGTTATGGCTGAAAAGAAATTCTAAATAGATAAAACCTCAAAATAAGCATATAAATACATAAAGCCAGAAACAAAACATCTTTCTGTACCTCCTAATCCCATTTTAAATAAGAGAGTGGGAAAACAGTCTCCAGACGAAAAAAATGAGTTAAAATGTACATACAGATCTGTCTGTTATAGACAGAGGGAACAAGGCATCTGCTAGCATCTTGGATATAAATAGAGTGGGAAAAGGTAATGGCAAATCTCCCATTGCCTTAAAAGAAGCCAGAGTTTCAGCCTTTTTTGCAGCACAGTTTTAGATTGTTGAAGGTTGGAAGTGCCTCTGTTAGATTTGAAGTCTAGACTTAGACTGAGGCAGTCTTGTCAGGTTTTTTAGAAATAATGATGGCCCGTGGTCAGCTTTGAAGCCCAAGCTCTTTACTGTGTAAGGAGAGGAAATTCCGTAAGACAGAGTTGTTATAAGTTTTACCCTATAAAATTGTTTGGTGATGTCACTCACAGCTGAGGTGCCCAGTTCAGGGCCTTGAGAAAGGGAACGTGGGTCGATGAGTCCATTCTCACTTATTTCAAGAGTGATGTGTGCACCTTGCTCGCACCAAGACCAAGCAGATACAAGCAAACTTCTGTTCCTCCTCAGGGGTCTGGTGAACAGCTGCCAGGAGCTGCTGGCACTGGAACGGGCAGCTCCGTCCTTGCTGCAGGACTGATGCAGCGGCTTGGGCAGCTGTTGGAGTGGCCACTGCATGAGCTTTCTGTGTAGGGTGTTCATCACCTGAAATTGTGTGGTGTGGGTGTAGCTGAAGCCCAAAGTCTGTGTTTAGGCTCTGCAGGCAGTAGATGAGAGCGTGTGCTTGGGATTTTTGTGTGCTCTGATTCCTGTCCAGTAAAACTTGCTGATGTCCTGCTTCTGTTCCCAGGCAGTTTGGCAGACCCTTTTTTCTCTCGTTTTACAGTTTGAAGTGGCAGGGCCATCTGAGGGTGTTACGGCCTCTCCCAGCCCTTTCTGTTCCTCTTAGTGGGATCTTACATTGGGTGCAATGGTGGGTTTCAGGGGTTTGGAGCTGCTTGGGTTTTTTCAATTTACTTTTTAAAAAACATGTTGGGGGAACAAAATGAAGTTTGCAAAATGGCAGCTAAAAGTGAAAATAATGAAGGCTAGTAGCCTGCATGGTCTTTGTTCATCTGCACCTCATGTAATGATTCCTAATTCATCCTTAATTACACAGTCACATACAACTTTTTCCATCAGATCTCTGCCTTGTTCATTGAACAGATTGGATAACGTTCAATTAATGAGCAGCTATTCAATATCTTGCATTCTTCTCATTGCTCGATGTATGGTCTTTTGCCTTCACTGCTGATTACTATTCATCCCTTGCTCAAAAGATATAATTACTCATTTCTTACAGAGCTTTTCTGTGATGCTCATTACTATGATATCAAAGTGCTTCGCAAACATTGTTTAATTTGTCCTTACAATACAAGATGAGTGGTTATTACCCCTATTTTACAGTCGGGGAGTTAAGGCAGATTATGCTCAGATATACCCACTGATTTGGGGTTCATGAGTTATGATATCTAGGATCTCAGTAGGCAGAAGTACTTGGCATTTTATAGCACTTAATATGTCCAAAGTGCAATTCCCATTGATTTTACTTGCAGCTATGATTGCTTAAACCACTGCAAATCAGACTGTGAATCTCAAGTTGGGTATTCAGGAAACAAGGAGGGTAATTAGTGTTTTTTTCTTGCTTATTATTATAAAGTAAGTTCATGGCAAAGGAGATGCAGTCCAGTTCTCCAGGGCACCATTCAACTGCTTCAAGCATTGACTTTCTCCTCTCTGTTACTCTCTTCTTTAAATCTTAATAATTCTTTATGTACTTTGTTTTCAGTAGCAAGTGAATGTGAACTCTGAAGGTGAGAATCCCTTTGACTTTATGGTCCTGATTAATCCTAAATCACCATCTATACTGTCCCCAGGATAAGCTAGAGATCTGGCAATGCGGGATCAAAGGTGTAGACATAAGACATTAATGTAGTTAGAGACTTGTGTTAATCTGCTCGTATGAGTTTTCTGCACAGGTTACCAAAACACATTATTATGACGTGGTTAACTTGCTGTCTTTTCTGAATGTGCTGCAGACATTTCAGAATGTATTTTTTCTTTTTAGAAGCTGTAGTCTTCTTCGTATTTTATTTCAGGCTTCCTTGTTTGACACTTCATCTATATTTGGTATGGCATTTCAATACGGAAGAGATGCTTTAATCACTGTATGCATCTAGGACTATCAAAGGCTGTGCTAATGTGCATAAGTTTATGAAAAGAGCACCATTTTGTGTGGATTAACTTTGTCCACGTGAGAGAGCATTATCATATAATCACAAAATTGTGAGGTTGAAAAAGAGCTCTGGAGATTTAGTCCAACCCTCCTGCTCAGAGCAGGTTGCTGATCACTGTGTCCAGTTGGGTTTTGAGTATCTTGGAGGGATACTCAGAAGCTGGAGACTCCACAGCTACTCAGGGAAACCTGTTTGACCATCCTCACTATAAAAAGTATTCTTGCTCTTCTTGAAGACAGACGTGACAGCTTCATCATTCCAGTCCTTGGCAGCTCACTCAATTGCCATGACCTTTCAAAGATAGTCATGGATGGTCTCACAGCGATTTGAACCAGCTCCCTCGGTACTTGTGGATGCAGGTCATCATGTCCTATTTGTTATATGCTGCTCAGGCTGATAGTTCTCCTCCCAGGGTGAGTCTTCCTTGCTCGGACTTTTCCTCCACTGTTGCTTTTCAGAGCAAAAGAATCTGCTTTGGATTTAGTTGATTCTCATCTACAAAATGTCCCTGACATTTTTTACTCCATCACATTGCTTCACTTTAAATTGATGGACTTTGCAACCATTAGTTGAAAAGTAAATAACTTGGACTAAAGGAAAAATAACTCAGACCAAAGGAAATGAGTGCAGGAGAAAAACAGCCAAGAGTTAACTCTCTCAGAGCCTGGTTAACTGCTGGAGTTGCTCGTGCTTCTGCCTGGACCAAAGATCTCCCAGTGACTCACTCTGCTAGTTAATACATGGTTGCAAAGGGAAAAGATAGGCTTAAAAGCTCGCTCAAGTCTGATTTTCTGCCTCTCAGGACTGACTTCCATGCTTCCCAACAGAGTGATTATTTTTTCTGATTTATTAAATCATAATTTTAAAAAGGTCCATCTACAGATTTTATTCAAGGCTACACCAGATGAAGAGCAAAAAGCTGTAATGACATTACCATTTTAGACAGTATTTTTTTATGTTTATTGAAACTATTCAATGACTCTCACCTGGAAAAGAATATCTGAAGAAATTCAAAAGGACTAAATAAGTGCGTCAGAAAATAAATGTGGAATGGTTATATTTTAGGAATTTATTGTAGAGATTTAGAACGTAGGCTGACTTCAAAGTCACAGGGTGAGAAAAATACCAAAACGGAAATAGCCTCTGCAGTGGAAAGACGGATGCATTATTTTAAAAGCCAATGTGATGTCCATCAGACAGAACACCAGTGTAACATTCAGTGAGAGGAAAACTGGGTTTCTGTGCAGATGTTCATACTGCTATTGCAAGATGCCAGCCATTGGTGTGTTACTGACCGTTCTGATAAACAACGTACTTTGAATTCTCATAATTTCATGTTTCACACCTTTTCCAGAACAGCTGTTGTTACTATTAGCATTACTGCATTTGTATCCAATTTGTACATCCAGTCGCATTTGCATTTAATTCCTCTTCATTCTTGCTTTGAACTGTCTCCAGACTAGTGGAATTTTCTCCACTCATTTCCTATTCGTGGCCTATTTACATTCTTTTGGGCTACTACCAGGTGTAAGAACTAGCGCGTAGTTTTCTCATTTGTACCCACCTATCCCATTTTACCCCTTCTGGAAACTGGTTTATGTTGCACTCTGATACGGAAAAGGATGGCACTCACTATGTTCCACTTAACTGTTGCAAAGCCCACTCCCTCATTTCTTTACAAGCAACAAATAACCAAGGTGGTTTGTGTGTTTGAAGCAGACCTACGGCAAACAGTTCTTGCAACATCAGAAAAGCGATGCTGATTGCCAAGCAGGGTGATGGATGATATTAAAACAGGTAATGTTAATTTCTTAGGGAGAGACTGCATGATATTGTGTGTGGGAGCAGATCAGCACAACTAAGTTGGAACTTCTTCTAACAGGAACAATTCAAACTGAAATTTGAAGGTTTGCAAACCTTTCGCATGCTCTGCCCATTGGGTTTGGACAATATTTTTAATTTAAAGCTAACGCCTGTGAGGAAGAAGTGCAATAAATAGTCCTGTACTTTCAAAACTTGGGCATTTATGCACGTTTTCCTATAAACATTTTAGGATTCTAACTATATTATTCCATTTCTGAAAGGGCATTTTTTTTTCTAGGGTATTTAGCTGTAGATGAGTATTATTACATGTATTTTCGCAAACTTGTGCTTTGATTTTTTTTTTTTTTCCTAAGAATAATTATATATTTGGAGCTAAGCGTCCAATTATTTATTCATCCATTTTACCACGTGGACTTAACAAATGGACTTGTGTTAGCCTATACACCACATCATGCATGCAAATTCCACTCTTAACAATACTGCTGGAAATTATGTAAGTGATAGGTGCTAATTTTCTCTGATACAACAGAATGATAATGATGGACTATTGGGGAAAAAATAATAAGTACTTCTTAGGTTGTGTGCACTGGCATACTAAACTATTCATAAAATTAAAGGGAATGAGAAGACAGTTAAAAATTACGTCTTTTACTTGCAGTCTTTTTAGTCTTTCAATAACAGGAATACAATACACAACGATAGCGTAATATTCATGAACAAAACTATCAGGGTGTATCTGTTTGGGGGGAGGGTGTTTTTTGATGACTTCATATGAAGGTACACGCTGCTATGCAGGTGAATTCTAGATATTGAGGTGTTTAGTAGAGCCCTTGGAACTTCTAGTGATATTTCATATTCTCATCCTTCTGCAGTGTCATCATGCAGGTACTGTGCGCTAAATGTAGGGCAGCAGGCAGTCTGTCAAGTACAGGAGATACGTGTATATTTTAATTCAGCAGCGCTGCATACAGCTTTCTAAAATAAATTAGGGTGTTGGAAAATAATGCAAGCACTTGGACACGGTGGGCACACTGAGCTGCCTGTTTTTCTTGTTTCACTTCTGGTTTGTGTAAGAAGTTTAGAACGGTAACCTGCCAATTATTCCATGTTATTCATTTCAAAGTAGAAGAGGAAATAAGACAAGGACGAGATCTTTCACCGACTGTTTAATAATGGAAGATCATTTGTGAAAAGTTTAGCAGAAAGTGGAGGATGTTAAAAGCACAAGCAAAACCTATGTATTACATGCTCAAAGAGTTCTGTGATAAGACAGAACAGGATTGAGCAGCAGAGGTTTTTTGAACAGTATTTGGGTAAATTTGCTTGCTTGAGCATCCCTTTTTTCCATAGAGTGGGAAAATGTTCCAGAAATAGAGAACTGAAGGACAGTATCATCTTTCTGACTTTCATTTCAGCCCCTCCTATGCCACTCTCGCACTTACTATATTTTCTGTGACGGTTCCACTAGGAGTGGGAGAAAGTCCTTGTCATTGTCACCATTCTTTCTGTCCTTGAAGCCTTTAATAATAAGTTCACGGTGCAAGAACAATAAGCCACCATGAAAAAAAAGTGGGAAATTCTATCAATGCTCCTACAAGCAAAGATGCCCATTTAGAGTCAGCAGGCAAAGACAAATCTAAAGTGTTGCCATCTAGTGCAAGTGGGGGTAATTTGAAATCCGTACGCACTTGCATTATGTGGATTATGCAGTCCATAATCGAAAATCAGTTTGCAGCTGAATTTCTTGGAGGCTTCGCTTAAAGTGAAGATTGTCAACTGAAGTAGTAGGGGAAATCCTTAGAATTTAACTGTTTGCATCGAGATGTGGGACAAATTAAGATTTCTGCTGAAATCTGAAACAAAGGTTTAGAAAGACAGAGAAGGTGGTTCCAGCACCTGGGGATCAGAGCAGGCCATGGTAAAACACTTCTGTTCCAGACAAGAAGGTAATGTCTTAAAGTGGGCTTGCCAAGACTAATAAAGGAAGATTAAATTTAAAGTGAGAGAAGGATCCTTGTTCAGGAAACGCTCCTGCTGCTCAGGACCCCTCTGTCTGTGTCTCAGAATGAGCTGGCATGTGTTCATGTGCATGGCTAGGTGTGTTTTTCTCCTGTGCTTTTACCATTTGCTCTACATGCTTCCTCAGCCCTCTGGGGTTGATGGAAGGATTTACAAACAGCAAACCCATCTCATAATGAGGAGTACGTGTGGTAATCCAGGTGCTGCCACAATTCAGCCTGAGGGACATGAGGGGCCACGTGGCTACTCAGCTACCCTTGTAAAGGGGTAAAATACAAACCTGTCTGCAGAGGATGACAATCGAAAAGGCTTTTGTGGAAAAGGGACCAAACAGGGTCATCTGCAGCAGCGCAGGTGCTGTGTTTATTCTCTGTTTGGTCAAATTTATCATATGTATTCATTTTTATAAATCAGCCTGTTGGGGTTTTTTTTCCTTTTCATGGTACGTAAGCACACTGTACCTTTTGTTTGCTTGGAACCCTTGACCATCAGCAGAACCACAGCTTCTCAGAGCTTGATTAGCTGGCTTAATTTCATTTTGCACAACTCTAACTAATGGCCATTTAAAACTGCCAGAAGTCTGCTGTGGGTTTCTCCTCGTGCCTGACCGTATTTGTAAGCAGCACATTAATCAGCGCTCTCTGTCACGCTTTATTGCTTAATGATGAGGGTTAACTGACCACTTCCTAGTAATAATGAAAAACAGAGGTCAGCGATCAGCAACTGAGCAAAGAGAAGATCTCTTCCGACTTGTACTTTTACTCCTTCATCCTCAGGCAGCAACAAATGTGTCTGCACCACCACTTAAATATGAACACTTATCCTGAAGTTCATCTTAATTATAGATCAATCCGTGTCACGTGTTTGCCCAATCGAAACAATCAAAACCACTGAGGCAGTTACCTAATTAAAGTCGATGTAATCGCATGTGCAGGAAAACCGTTCGATTTAGCAAAGGCTGGTTTAGGAGTGTATAGTTACAGCCAGAATACAACGTGCGGATGCAGCACTCGAGCTCTCCAGCCCGAACACTTTATGACGGTTCAGTAATCCACATCCCTTCCAAGTGCTGAAGTTTAATTTGTGTCCACACACGGAAACAGCTGTAGTTTGCCTTACTTGCGCGTTTTGATGGTATTGGTTCACAAATTCATGTTGAAGGATACTTTTGAAATGTTTTTTTTTCTCAAATTTGTAGTTTTACTACCATTTTTGGTTTGTGCAAGCTTCGTGTACATGGGACACAGTGATGGCTGCCGTGTAGGTGGCCTCGCTGGCCGATAGGCACCCATGCCGAGGTGGGCAGCAGCTCCTTCCCTACCTAAATGGGCTGGGCAGGCAGTGTGCACCAAGGGGGGGCACAACCAGCCTTTGCCTCCGTTAGCTATGGGGAGTGCTGGTGAGGAGAGGTGTGGGGGGAGGCTGGACTGCACAGGGAGGCGGGAGCGTAGAGCCTCCTCCTCCAGAGCTGCTCTGCTCGATGGTTGGGACCTCAAAGCTCCATTTCCTTTTCCTGCAAAGGTTTAGAAAAGCAGAGAACATAAATTAAAGCCAATATTGTCATCATTTGCTAGGGTAAATATGTTTTTATACTCCTGAAGCTGGACTCCATGTTACGAGGGAGATTTTGCACTATCCTGTGCCAGCACATCGTATTGGGTGCTGTGGAGCTGCTGTAATGGCTCGGTGCCCTTCCCAGGAGCGTGTGGGCCAAAGGAGGGGAGGCAAAACATGTGGGACATCCATGGCATGGTGCAGCACTTGCCTGCTCCAGCAGCACCTGACAGACCACTGTAGGCCATGTAGCTGGGGGCAAACAGTGTCTTTCTTGCGTCTGTTTCTGTGGTTGCCACCGGCTGTTTTTTCCCATGTCTACAGAGAGCAGCAGAGGTGGCACCAGGCCTGTTTTGGGCACACCTCCTGAGACAGGCTCAGCAAATGGGGTCCCAGGGGCTGTGAAAACTTGTGGGCAGAGCTGGAATTGTGTGCAGCAGAGCTGGGAGCACCGGCACCTGGCTCTGGGTGCTCTTGCTGGAGACTGGTCACCCAACCAGGGGGTTGTCAGCCACCTCGGAAAGCAGTATCGCTCAAAAATGCTAAACACTCAGAAAAATCAAGTTGTGGGAGTGACAGGTCAGGCTCAATGCATTAGTAGACACTTTCAATATTTCTGGCCTTAGTCCCGTTTGGCTTCTGTTTCCAATCTGTAAAGTTGAGATGGTTGCACCATCTTCTAGGGGAATTGAGTCTTATGTTTCCTGCATTCAGCTGTAATGGTGTAGAGGAAGATATTCCCTTGACTTTCTGCCTCCAAATAATTTTCTTCTCAGCTGTTTCTGTTTATCCTGTTATCACCTGTCTGCATCCCCTGCCCCTTCTGGTTCTGGCCAGCACTCACCTCTGGACCTTTCCTTATCGCCTTTTAGCTCATCAGCTTCTGCACTGTCAGACTCTCCCAACCGTTCCCCTCTTCCCTGGCTTCTCCAATAATACACTGCCTGTACCTTCTTCCTTTCTCCACTGCTTTTTTGGGAGCCTTTCTTCTTCCAGCTCCACAACCTCCCCAAACTCTTGTCCTCTGTCCTCATTAAGCTCCTGATGGTTCCCTTTGCTCTGTACCTCGTTTCTCTTCCCTCCGATCTCTTCCATTGGTGCATTCTGAGAGCATAATGTGGGTTTTCTGCACGGAGTCCTCAGGACAAAGCATCACCTGGTACGTGGAAGAGATGGCTGGTGCACCAGCTCAGCCCAGACCCTCTGCCCTGGTCCATACTCTTTGCAGAAGGAAAGTTTGGAGGTTGGCAGCCAACCTCTACCAAAACCCTTGCAAATCATATCACGTACAAACTGCAACTTTTCAGTGTTTTATACTTTGATCCGTTACAATTTTAAGTGATAATGTATGAGATGGCAAAAGGCACATCTGTGGTATCAGAGTAGTGATGCTTCAAAGGGTCTGTCTCAAAGTGTGAAGGCTCTTGAGCTTCTCAAATATGCCTGTGAAAAATGTAACACGGGAAAACCAACATGTTTCTCCCTACCCTTATTCACAAACTTACTTTGCACTAAGCTTAGTTAGTACTTCTAGCTGATACATTCTTACACTTGCAAAATAAAATTCAGCCCCAGGCAGACATCCAGCATGGAAAAATGTGTGGTAAAGTTATAGGCAATAGAAAGCAAGGTCTTAAAATGAGTGTCAGGCAACCTTAACTATGTGTAGTCCTACAAGATCCGCTGATGATATTCTGGTTTTTGACAGATTTCATCCAATATACAGGTACATTTTGACATACAGTAGACAAAGGGGAAAAAAAGTCCCTGGAGTAGTACTCTCAGGCTTATAGATACTACCTTTTAAGTAGTGAAAGCAATGATCAACCATGCAGTCGTCGTACCTTCTGCCAAACCTTTAGAACTGCACTGCAGAAAGTCCATAAAAAAATCTTAATATAAAATCAAGGCACTGATGCGCTGGAGCAGAGACCTGTTGATTTTGTGCCAGTTCTTATCTCATTCCCATAAATCAAAATGCAGGTTGCAGGTAAATGTTGAATTATAAAAATATTGCAGAAATAGTAACATAAAAGCTCTCATTACTTGCATAAACAAAAGCCTAGGGTAGCATGCTGTTCACATCCGTATGTCTAACACAATTTTAGTAATAAATGCTAACTTTGCAGGAAACGTTGCAAGCTTCTGTCTTGCTCCAGGTCTCCCCCTCCTGTAGGGTTGGAGGTTTTATACATTTATGAGCTAAAAATCTGTCCAGGGTATTTCTCCGGAGTGGAACTAGGAACTTTGCTTGTCTGAAGCATCAAGAAGTGATTTTAAGCACAAGCTTGGTGAAAGGGGGGTGGGGTAGGGGGTGGGTGCACACAGTTACCTTAGAGATCATATTTCTGGGAGGCCTTGCCTATTGGTAGAGGGGCTGGGGAATCCTACACGTCCAGACATGTCCTGGAATGTTGTTCGAGGATTATATAGCAAGCTGCATCCCAGCAGGCTTGTTTGCGGGCTGCCTGCAGCTGGGCTTTGCTTTTTTGGGGGGTTGTGTGATTTGGGTTTTTTTTCCAAATTGCATGCAAAACCTGTGTGAATGGTAATCACCCCTTCCCCAGATCAGGCTCTGGCAGTGTCTACGTGACTTTTAAAATGTCTTTCTGTAGAGCCCTGCTGACAGCTCAACAGTTACATAAAATGCTGCCTCCCTAAAAATCACTTTCCAGCAACATCAGTGTGTGAGGAGCTAGGAGAATCCAGTTACCTTCCTGCTGGGATATAATTTATCATTTTTCAGAACCTTTCCACCTGGATTACACATTCTGGGGTAAAAATGTTTGCTTAGTCAGATGTCCCTACCTGGGCAGGATAACTCGGTGCTGTGTGTTTGTGGCGAAGACTGCAGAAGCTTGTGTACATGGGTAACACTGTTTATTTTTGGTAGTCCTGCCATCTCATGGAAAATCAGCTTTAGATGTAAATAACTCTTGCCATTATCAGCAATAAAATGTGAAATTTCAAGCAATACAGTCTCCGTCTTTTATAGTAGCTCAGTCAGCCATAATTTATTCCTGGGAGGATTGCACTGCCATGTAGCCTAACTTCTTTTTCCTTATTTAATCTTATTCCCTTCATCAGGTCAAAATCTTTGTGTACTCCTTATTCTTAAAACTAGGCACATGCTTAAGTGCCCAAGGCAAAAGGGCTTAAGGCACGTACTGGAGACTTGAACTACGCTGTTATCATTTCCCGTCTCTAATTATCAGAGAAGTTGCAGGCGGGTAAAGGGCTACTTTAAATTTTCTTGGTAAATCACTCCCTCTGGCTTCTAATCATTTCCGTTCCACTTCTTTGGACTTCCTCCAGTTTGTTTATATCTTCCAGTAATGAAGTGCCTGAACTGCATACAATATTCCAGGTGTGGCTGCAAAAGAAATGCGTAAAGATAGCACTGCTATGCCAACCTGCTCCACTGTGTAATGCTCCTCCAGAAAGAGCCAGAGGTGTTATTGGCACTTAGCTGTCCTCTGCAGCATTGCTTCTTACATCCATATTATCCTCCTATTCCTTGGCATCTTTCAATGTTGATACTTTCGAAATTTTGCTCTGTTATTTTGCTTTGTTGTTAACTCTTTATTTTGGATTGCTCCCTTGGTACCTGCAGAAGCATTTTTTGAACTGCGGTTTTATTGCTTGTTTCCTATGTTTTTCTTCTAATTTCTCTACACCCCTCTTGTATTGTTTTTCTGTCCACACTTACGCTGATAACTCTTTCTCCTTTCTTCTTGCTTCCAAAGAAAAGATCAAAATAAGCAGTAGTCCCTCTGATACTCCACAGGATAAGTTTCCTACATAATAAACTGTCTGCGTTTGGCAGTGGCTTGTCCTCAGTAGGAATTTGCTGTAGAAATTCTTAATGACAGAATTGATGTCGGGTCTTCTCATCGTGGAAATCTTGACAATTCTAGATTTCTTTCTTAGTGTATGAGCAGTTTTTTCAGGTGAGGAATAGAAGGAGAGTGTGGTTAGTATGTGAGAAATATAGTGGATAAAATGAACTGAGCATTATGCATCAGTGAAGAAATAAAATACATTTCCTGCATGAGTGCATATCCAACAGTATTTCTGTATCTGTGTGCTTCACCCTTTAAAGTAAGTGTTCCTGAATCACTGGGTGGCTCAGCATCTTCAGAGACTATTACCTTGGAAATATGAAGGGTAAAGATGCTCTTAGAGGCCAGAGTGTGGTGTACCCAGGAGGGAACTACTGACCAGCACTGTGTTTTTCTGCAAAGAAATAGTGGATTTTTTACACTTACATCTTGATTTCCACTTTTACTTGGTGCAGGCATCTAAACTTGGGTAAAATAGAGGTAAAGCACTGTTCCTATCGTGCAGAGCCTTCTGCTTGCTTTGTACAGGTATTAATGGCTTTGTACTCTTGGACTAGTTTCAGCTTTGCCTTGCCAGAAACAGTGCTGCAGGAGAAAGTGTGGACCTTCAAGCAGTCCAAGAAATCCCTTGGGGACAACGCTGTGTCTCTTGCAGAGACTGGAGGAGCTTTGTGGAGCGTTGTCTGGTCTCCTCACCGTGACCTACACGTTCTGCTTTCCAGCTTTCCTTCTTTCTCCTGCAACTTGTGCCTTCCGTACCTACAATATTTTGAGTTTGACTCTCACCATATTTTGCTGAGTTACGTAGCTGATGGGTAAACTCAGACTAGGGCATAGGTGCCATTTGGAAAAAAATGGAGTTTCCCTCATAGCATCAGCACTAGCATAGAGAGGTCTTCTGTACCAGATTCTTCAGACTTAGAGGGGCTGTAATGGCAGGGCATGTCAGGCTCCAGTTACCTTTTTGTAGCATCTTCTCCCTTTCAAAATCAGTTCGGTTCCGTACTTCGTCTTGTCTTCGAGCTACTTTAACTTTGGTCTTCTGGTGAACTGAAAGACAGTCTATCTCTTTGGAAAACCCCTGAAACCCAACAACGACTGATCTTTCCGCACCACTTCTTAATTATTTCTGCATGTGAGTTCTGGCTGTGCTCCAACTTTGAAATCATTATGCTGCTTCAGAGTGTAAATAAGTGGGACCGGATTAATAAATTGTATGAAACGTGGAGCCACACTTCATTATAATCCACTTATCAAAGTGGAAAAGCCTTTTAGTACAAAAAGTGCATCTGCTTTTAATTTTCATTTTGATCTTTTCTTAGTGTGTTTTCAGACACGAGTGTACCTTTTCAGGGAGGCTTTTAATGCTGGTGCCTGGCAGTTTCAAAGTTACTTCTGAAGATGGCAAAAGGGAGCTAAGAAATTTGGGATCTAGTAAGAAAATCATAGGACTGGTTTATCCTCTCATAATTATAAAGTAGGATGAAGTACCTCACTCTGAAATGTGGTGTAAGTAGAAGGCAGATTAGGTTTTTGATGTTTGTGACCTTTTCAAAATTTCCATTTTCCAAAGTCAATTTTTATCACTTAACAAAACATGTTTCACACAAATATAATTTTGCCTTTAGTCACTATAGCTTTTCAGAGATGCCAGTAGAGAACCCCACCATTTACAGAATACAAAAATACATTGTCAGCCGCATCGCACTTGTGGTTAAGTTGTACGATGGCTTTACGCTAAATGACTGCCACTCTCAATTATAAATTTGCTTCACTGACCTCTCTTGCGAAGCTGTAGATCCGATGGCTGTTGCTGAAGAGATTGGGCTTTGGAAGGGGCTGCTGCCTGTCACTTAACAGGAAAATTGCTGTATTTTATGAAGGTTAACTCAAAAGATTTTCGTGCCATTCATACGCTTCTTGTAAGCAATGACATTTCAGTTCACGTGAGTTTGTATGAAACAGCTACTTGCAGGAAACTAAAATAAACTGAATCTGCTTAGCACTGTCAGAATTTGAATTATGAAAATTGAATTGGAAATTAAAAAAAATCTGTGTTCAAACATGCCCCTTCTGAAGTTAAATGAGAAAAGGCTGGAAAGGTTTTTATTTTGCTTTTCTGAAATACATTGAATGCGAAGAGTGAAGATGTGTATCATGAAGGAGCAGCTACCCTAATCCAGAGATGAATTCTAGAATTCTAGATATATCTTATGTAATAATTAGTCTTCAGTTTTCACTAAGCAAAATAAATTTTGAAACAGCAATTATGTCAGCCAGTCAGAATGATCTTTGAAAGTAGAATGGAAAAATTCAGTCTATGGCTTGGTGATGTGTTTACACCCTAAAATGACCCTTTTCTGAGTTGTTCTATGTGTGTTTTTTTCAGTTTTCAGCGGTCACCATCATTTGGGCTGAAATTTGACTTACTTGTTTTCACCTGAACATCCATTTCCTTATAATGAAGGGAAGGGCTCATCTCTTCAGGATTTCACTCTGGTGCCAGTGTCATGGGTGGAGACACTGCTTCCAGCATGCCAGGGTGGAAGGGGCCAGAGGAATGTCACTTGCAAGACGACCTCCCATAACTTTTGGGCTAATTCGGCAAAGCTTCAATGTCTTTGCTCCTGTGTGATACTTGGCTCAGCCTTTTGAGGTTGGATGCGTAAGCGAAGGGGGAAGTAGATGTTTGCAGAGGCACGGGAGGATTGCCGTGTCCCATCCAGGGGTTTGTGAAGGAGGACTGTGGACAGAGCCACCTGTCCATCCTGACCTGGAATCAGGCGGTGGAGAGGTCTGGGACCCTGTAGAGATGCACCCACTTGAGCGGTGGGGAAGGTGTGTGCTTGGAATGACCCACTCATCCTTTTAAAGGTGAAAATAGCAATCCTAATGGGTGTAAAACCCTGTCTGCTACTTAATTTACACTTTTTGTTTTACATTGTTACAGTATTTTAACAGTAAATGTACTGTGAAATTGCATTGTAATTGTCAAATCTTCTGCTATCCTGTCATCCTTTTTCTTTGGACTCTTCAGATTTACCTGGAATAATGGAGAGCTGAGGTTCCTGATAAAAATAGAGATAAAAATGAAGAAAATAGGCAGACATATACATATTTCAAAGGGTTAAACAGACTCCTTTTCGAAAAGCCAGCAAACAAATGCAGAGAGCTTCTACGTTCACCTTGATGAGTGTCTGATCCTACTTTGCTCAACGTTTCTGTGTTTGGAATCTCAAGAAATTCTGCGTAAAAGGCTCTTTTATGAGGGTGTTGCTTGCAGCCTGTAAAAGAAAATTATTACTGATCAGGGTTCCAGAGGAAAAGATTTATCAATATATGTGCCGACAATATTTTAAAATGTCACTATTATTCATAATAATATTCATTATTATGAATTTAGCATATTTCCAGTCTGAGCTGTAGTAAACTGTACATGAAAAATGCAAGAGAAAAATATGCTTTGAAGATAATGTGTCATTCACACAGAATAAAATTTGTGGTCTGCTGAGCATGCTAAGTGCAAGAACATAGCAGTCTTAAACTTAAAAATGTTTGCAAAAACCAAAGGGTAGCTCCTTTAAAAAAAAAAAAAAAAGGCATTTTTACTGAGATCAAGAGCTGGGAAAAGTCTTTCTTTGTGAAACAAATTGCCTATTTTTCTAGTAATATCTTGCATAAAATAACATGCATCTCATTAAAGGAGCCAATGCGGAATTGTGAATTATAAAATGGAGATGCAAAACACAGAGTTAATGCTATATACCTTGATTTTTCTGTCTGTCCTATGAGAATAGTTCTCTCTTCTTTTGCCTCTTCCATATCATTACTACAAAGACAGCTTGATAAGTGCTTCAATGTATCAGTAGAGTGGTGGGGCAGATTAAGCAGTTTGAAGTAGTCAAGTAGGGTAGTAGAGTGTCCCAGTCTTCAGTTGTATAGACACAAAAAAGGAATATTTTTATGGAGGTGAATATTTTCAGTACAATATTCACTGAAGGAGCATAGTTTAGGGAGTCATACAGTCAGCTAGAAATCCTTTCGTTACGAGTTGGTGCTCCATATTCCAGAATACCCCCTCCACACTCTCACAAACATTCCCTTAAATGAACTTGGTGTTTCACACAAATCTTATCTTACATTGTGTACTTCCTGAAATCTAGTTGTAACAGCGAGCTGATTGTAGAGTGGCATCCTACATCACGCATGGAAATGGAGCAGAGTGGTTGACCACTTTTATCAGAAAAATGAAAGGGCATTTCAGTTGCAGTTAAAGATTTTTGCCTGATGCTTATTTAAAAAGTCTTTCCAGTCCTTCTAGACCATTTCCTGTACGTTGAAATTTTCCACTAAAGTGCATTCAAATTTGTAGTATGCCAAGAATGCCTTATCAGATTTTTAGCATGGGAAAGCAGAGGTAGGCATCATGTATGCAACATGATCTCTTGTAAATCTATCATATGTACTACTACGCAGATAGCAGCATCTGGAGATTTCAAAATTAGTCTACAGTTAAAATGAAAATTTGGAAACGTGCTGTGAAAGAAAATGCTGTAAAATATTAGATGTGTGATTTTGTCAAAACAACATCCTCTGCAGCTCTGATTCTCACTCTTTGTATTACTGTATCTGTTATAATCTAAAATCAAAAGCAATTGAACTGAAAACTAATTTAAAAACAGAAGCAAAATGATTCAGCTTGGTTACAGGTTTCATTTGGTGTCTGTAGATACTTATCCTTGGTTTTCCTCCTAAATAGATTTCCAGTGCTGTGTGATTTCACTGAATTGGAAATGCTTTGCAACGATCAGGTGCTTTTCCTGTTCCTCGTCTGTGCTCTCTAGTATCATTTGGCGTTTCTTTGACCACATAAAAAGGGAATTACCACGTATGCAGTCATGTGGCCATATTGAGACTTCCAGCATGCTGAACCAAAAGCTCTCATAGCCCCTCTGGATCTCAGGAGGCCCCAGCTGTCCTCCAAGACTAACCGTTGCCGTGGGTGGTTGGTATGAACTCTGCCTCGCTTGTGGTGATGGCAGTGGGAGCCCTAGGGGGTGGTTTCACTGCCAGTTTGGGGTGTTATCTCATGTGATGGCTCAGGCCCTCTGGATAACAGACAGATGGAGCACCAGGCACAGTCTTGGCGAGGCTTTCAAAATTCTACAGCATGCTTTAAGCACTGTAGAAGAAAATGCACACGTGTACCTGCAATATTAGTTAGTTATGTATTTTTTCGTGCTCACTTACCTCACTGTGGTTAACGAGTTTCATCCCTGCTGGATGGTATCTACCGCAGAAAATAGTAGCCTCTTTCGGGCTACATCCCATGCCACCTTGCCAAATTTCCTCTCTCTCCTTGATCCCTCTCAGCGGTGCCCTTTCAGTCTGCTTAAAATAGTGAGTGAGAACCATTTTTATAACTTCTTGTCTCCTCTGCCAGGATCAACAGACCGTGACGGTTGTTTTTGTTAACCTGGGTTCTGCCCGGTGTGAAAGCAAGCTTCCTGGGGAGGTGGAGTATCCTGAGACAATCTCTGTGTTGAAATCGGTAGAGCCTTGGAGCCTTAGGTGTGCAGGGGGAGTGCCCAACAGTATGGCAATTTGAAAACTGTCCCATATAAAGCATCAGGGGGCACAGCTCTCCCTGCTCCACTTCCAGAAAAAAAGGGGAATCGGCTTTATATCTGTAGTCACCATTGGAGGAAGTGCTGGTCATTCACATGTGCCTTCAGACTGCGGCTTTCTGAAGGAAACAAGTGCGGTCTGTAATGTGGAAAGCATTAAGTCATTGTTCGTGACATAATCACCACCTAAGGACAACCCACAGCCCATTCTCTGAGATACCAAGTAAGAATTGGTAGCGTAGTTCAGATTGGCAAAGGAAGAAGTTCAGATGGATTACAAGCCAACGTGCTGGATTTGAGGGTGCTTTTGTCAACGCTGTTTAATTATAACATTATAATTAAATAGCTGTTAAACACAAGGTTTAAAGCACATAGAAAATTTAGAAAATACTGTGTTGCAGAAGTCATAGACTGTCCTTGCTGTTTCAGCGTCCAGTGGTGTCCCTATGCTTTTAAAAGAGCCCTAGTTGGGTTTTGTAGATGCTGCAGAAAGTGATGCTGTTGAAACTATGTTTTTATCCGTGTCCCAGGTCGCTTTAATATACTTTGCTTGGGTGTATGAAATGAGGTAGCCATACCTTTGGCAGCAGTGTAAAAGGACCTTATGAAATCACCAGTCACAGGCTGAAGGGAGGAAATAATACATTTAGAAGTTAAATAAGAAAACCAAAGGAAGAGTTGTGGAACAGGAGAGGGATAAAAGACTCAAGATGAAGGTAGGTAAAGGAGAAGGTTACAAAATAAATTTTAGTGAAAGAAAGGAAAAGGAATGGGGGAGTAGAAAGTAACAAGATTTACAAAAATATAACAATGGTAGATAAATCAATCCAGTAATAGAAAAAGGTAAAGAAACTTAAAGATGTTTTGGGATCTAGAAGTGGCAGAAGGTAATTGAGAATGAGAAGCAAGTGTAAAATATCCCAAATGTGGTGAATATTTTGCCAAATCTAGAAAAAAATTTAATTAAATTGCTAATTTATCATAAAATGGGGAAAGCTCTGCATTCCTGCTTCAGAGAAGGATTTAGACTATACCTACACTATTAGCACAGTCTGTGAAAATGTTAATAATAGATCGATACTGTCGCCTTAGCCAACTGGCAGATATAGCCTTTGCCTGTAGCCGAAAATCATATTGTCTGGGAATGATGTGGTCAGATGAATAAAACTGTGGAGTAAAAAGGGAGATAAACCCTGAAGTCAGACTGAATTTTGCGAAGCCACAAGATTTGCTATCTAAAATACAAACCCCAGGCTTTTGCTATATAAAACAAAGGGGCAATGTTCACATCTGGGTTCTGTGCCTTGTCTGCTTATTCTGCATTACACATAAATCTCAGTGTGAGGAATCAAGTTTATTAGTTCACTGTGGTCAGACTGGACTGGTTTAAACAGAGCTCAGGAAGTTAATTATCAAATGTCTCAGGTGGGTCTAGCAATAAGTAACCAGTTATGGCGAGAGGGACTGGCAGTGGCTGCAGCTGCAGCGGGGGGATGGCTCCTGCCGTTGCATGCGGATGGCTGGCTGGGAGGGACTGCCCTAATCTGTTTCCCAGGTTGTTTGAACCAGTTCAAGAGCAGTAAAACAAGGTTATGTAATTGACATGTGATGTAGCCTAAAATAGTGACTGCAAACATAGGCTGCTGTTGCTGGGCAGTTGTCAACTGCTTAAAAAAAAAAAAAAACAAACAGCCCTCAACTGTGTAACAAATGGACCTTTTAGGTGAAAATGCAGTTATGATTTCCATTGAATAGCAGACACTTTCCTTTTTTTAATTACAAGAAATAGAGACTGTGAAAAGTGAGATTTGGAAAGACATTCATCACTGAACTTATCATGCTGATTTATTTGAGTGCCTACCTACTGCAGATGGTGAAATAAAAACCTCAGGTATATGCAGTTTGTTTCTTGATAATGTGATGCAGTTCCTGTCAAACAGAAAATCCTTTTCTGTATGTAGAAAATCATTGTGACAAGCCTTAGCAGTAATTTTATTTGTATACTGGCCATTAAAATGTAGGAATAGTTTACTTTTATTAATTAAAAGAGCTTATATGGATTAAAGAGATAACATCCGTTTCACAAAATCCGTGAAGGTTTCTGAGCTGGATGAAAGGAACACATCACATAGCTCAGGGAGCACAAATGAGAGGTTAGGATGTACAGATTATGTGATCTCTTGCAGTAAGAGGCAAAGCCCTTCATTAGGGCTACACCAGAAAGCAGAAAAACCCGGTGTTAAGTTCTGTTTGCTGACCAGATATTTTCGAAGTGAGAGGCCTCCCTTTGAAACTCCTGCTATTTTCTGCAGCATGTTTTCTTTGTCTTTCCTTCAGCAGGGAGGGTCTGTAGCACAGGTCAGGAGGGTCATAGGGGCTGGTGCAATCTGACAGGCTTGTCGGGAAGAGGAGGGGGCAGAGTTGAGCAGTAAATAACATTTTGAAATCAGGAGAAACTTAGTGTAGAGTTGCAGCCATTCAACCCAGATTTTTTTCTTCCCCTCATTCACTATTGTTAACAGGAATAACTTCATTAAAATGGGTGGTTATGCTGGTAAATATTGATGGGAGCAGCAGGAGGATGTTTCCCTGCACAAAAGATGCCCAGGTAATATTTTAACACTTATAAACTCCTGCTCAAGCTGATGCCAATAGGTACTCTAAGCCATAAGGCTTTTACATGTGTCATTGCTGTCATGAATTTGATCTTCCCACTTGGGAAATACAGAAAAATCTAAGCCCATATTCCAGCGCAGAAGCTGCAAAAAGAATCTTTGCTCCAGATCTCAAGGCAGGGCTGGAGGTGGCTTCCAGCTCTCCTCAAACCCTGGAAGAAGGCTTGGCCATTCTGGCAATCTGCAGGGATAAGACTGCTTGGCCTGTAGTTTTATGAGTTAAAGTGTTCATTCTTATTGTGGAGGAGGAAGGAAAGTTTAGGCAATTTACATGCGTTTTGATGTGCTTTAGTCAGGTGTTATTTTAAAAGCTGAGGGTTTTTGCAAACTACTTCTGCTTTGTTTGGTCCTCGGCTGCGCCTCCTGTTTTCTCACTTTCCCATCCTTTTGTGAGGCTTCCTCAGTCATCTTTTTCTTCGGACCCAAAAGCAAACTCTGGTCTCAGACATTGTGCCCAGAGTGGCATTTGGACTTTTCCCAGGTGATGTTGCTGTGTGTGGCTCTAGCAGAGGAATAAAGGGAGTTGACCGCGCAGGTAAATGCGGAGAAGAAAGCGTGGAAGGCAGCAGTGCTGCAGGAGAGGAACTGAGTGTTAGTGGTACACAAGCGTGCATGAGTCAACAGCCTAATGCCGTTGCCAAAAGCCAGATCTGGTCCAGGATTGCATTAGCAGAACTGTTGTGATACGGGAAGTAACCGTTTTACTGGGCTCAGTGATGGTGAAACTGAGAGAGAAAAATGCTCCTGGTTTGGGGCACTCTGGCTTATGAAAGAAGCCAGAGGAGAATGAAGAGGAATGATGACAGATTTAGGAAACATGACCTGCGAGGGAAGATTGAGAACTGGATTTGATTTGTTTAGTCTAGCAAAGAGATGGGGGACATAAATCCTTCAAGGGGATTGTGTGAAGGTGGCCATCTATTACTCTGTATGTCTTAGGAGAAGGGCTAACATCTCTTTCAGTTGCAAAATATTCCTGTTTGGGTTAAGTGCAAAGAGAAAAACCGACAGTTTAAAGGCTAGACAATCACTAGCCTAGTCACGTACGTGACTTGTAGAAAAGTTGCAGAATACCTTTCCTCATAAGGTTTTAAGACGAATTTAGAGACAGGAAAGAAGCCCCACCTGCCTGAACTGTTAAACTAGTCTTAACATGCTTCCATGAGTGGGCTTGAATTAAACAGTATTTGCATCCTTTTCTAGCACTACATTTTTTTTTCCTTACAGGATTTAGCATTTGATCATAGTAGTTGCTATTTTAACAAGAGAGGAGAAACATAAGATTCATTAATGATTTGCAGTTCCTGACTTAAACTTCAGAAAACTGGGGAAAGAATAATTTTTAAGAGGAAGATAAAAGGTGTAATATGTCAGAAATTTCTGTAATTTTCTAATTTTGTCTTCCACAGTAGCAGAAATATTACTGTTGAAGAATACCTATTCCCCATTCTTATTGCAGCCTTAGATGCCTGGAAATATTGTAGCCCCTTGAGCTGCGCTCTGCGCAGGTACATGAGCTCATCGTAGCAAGTCAGTTTTTGGGACCGGTGGCTAAATCATTGTGCTGGGGCTTTAAAGGGGGAAAAGGCACAGCTACTGCTGCACGTTTCTGCTGCAGCCTCCTTTTGGCAGTAATTTATAGGCCAAATAACAGTTTTACTCCCCTGCTTTAATGCTGAATATTGCTTTTTCAAGAAAATGTAGTGAAAGGAAAGACTGAACTTCATGAATCCTTCCTTTTTTGTTTTCTTTTGTAAACCTATAAAAGCAGGGAATTAAAGTCTTTGCAGGTGAGAGACTTGGAAACATTATTTTTGTGCGTACATTTGGATGTGTCATTCTTTGGTGTGTAGTGACACAATAACCCAGAAAGTGCAAACTCAAATATTCCTCTAGGTCTGCTGCGAATAGGATAGGTCTGTTTCGTCTTAGTGTGTAACTGTGTAGTACCTATTAATTATTTATTTTGAACAGGAAATTTTTGTGGCATCTTTTGTAACACTGTATTTTAGATGGAACAGGAATTGGCTCATGTAAGTGCACTTAACGGTGGTGTACGTAAAAATTACTTTCATCTTAGCGCATTAGCACGCTGGAGATGAGAATTCAGTATCTATTCTGTCACTTTCCAGCCCACTTGTGGGTGATTAAACTGGATAAAAAGAATAATAGGATTAAGCTAAACACAAACTTCACAAGCAGATCGATATGTGTGTTCAAAGAGTTGGAGGTGTAGCACCACAAAACCAGGACAGTCTCCATCACCTCACTGAGATTTTGTAAAATAAGTTACTAAAGCAAAGACACTCGCAACGAACCAGTGTCTTCCATTTGTGTAGCATGAGCCTCACTGATGCCCCTCAACTTCAGAATTAAAATACCCCTACATATCTGGAATTGATGCAGCTCTCTTGGGACTTCTGGGACTCTTCAGGGTCTGGTTTTATTTGAAATGTACCATTACGTGATTGCATGGAAATCTGAAGCCATTTTTTTCCTCATAGAGGATCAGCTGGTTGACTGAAAAAGTCTTCGTTGTTATTTCATAACTGTACTCTACATGGAGGGTTTGTCTGGATGCTGAGCTGATCTGGTTTTTAAAGGGCTTCACGTTGCTTCTATTAATGTAACCTTTAAGATGACTTTGGTGTTTTTTTTTTTTCTTTTTTTTAGAAATTGACAAGAAGACATTTGCTTTTTGGAAGGAATTTTTTTGCCTTGCTTATTTGGAGGCTTACAGATGTTGTACCATACGTTATTATTCAGACATGCGTGATTCAAAAATTGATGTACATTAACTAAGTTATGGTTTCTGAAGTTATTTGGTCTAGAGTGGATAGGCCAGAAAGTAAGAATTGCAAGCTAGCTGAACAGTTTTGAAGGATGACTTAATTGCTGTTGTGGGAATATTTCTTAGGAAGTCACAGTGTGACAGTGATAGAGTCAAATAAATGTTTCCACAGTTTTTAAAAGTGTGACCCAAGTAATTATCCTGGAGTGCGTAAATGTGAAATTCTTTTTATTAAACACCTTAGCTTTTGAAAGCAGTACTGAAAAAAGTTGACTTAACAGGTGTACGGTTCCATCGAGCAAACTGCTTTCAGGGTAAATCTCCAGCGGGGTTCATCTTGCAACATTAGAGATGCGTTGTCGTGTTAGTAGCCTGCACCTGCCTGTGGAAGTCTAAAAGTGGTATTGCAGGATGCTGTGATGGACAAAGGACATTGTATGCACACTGAGCACTGTACTTGCATTCTTAGCAGAAAAGAACTATTTTTCCCCTCTTCCCACAAAAAGATAATATGCCAGTATTTGGAAGGGCATTATAAACCATCTTTATACTGTATATCATTATTTTAAACTCTTTTGTTTTCTGCTTTACTTTCATGCTCTCTGCCTGACATTTCATCAGATGTGCTCGAATCAGAACAGAGCAAAAATGTAAACAGGAATTAGCTGACATTTCTCTCATATCTGGTTTTTGATAGATCGCATCGTAAAATAAACATTGTGTGATAAGCAGGTTTAAATTTTGTGATTAGCTCAGAATTTTATCTTTTTATTCTTCAGCAGGCCTACTTAAAGTCCAATTGATAGATACTGCTGCATCGTACAACTTGATTTTATGCTTGATGTGGCTTCATAAGTTCATGAATTATTTTGCCTCTGTTTTATTGGTTTATATCTGTGTCACTGTAAGGTTCCTTAATAAAAACCCCATCTGTTTTTGTTTAAACATCTAAAGCATTATCTAGATGTTGGTACCTTTGTGATATCACAGTAGCACTTTGCTTACTCAGATAAGATTGCTTCTATTTGTGTGAGATGCTCAGTGAAGAGACGCAAGAAACAGCCAGAATTTCTGTTCACAGTCTGAACAGATAATGTTGGGTAACGGTTGTCAAGAAGTCAGATGCAGAGATAGAAAATTGCTCATCTGAAGTTTAAAGGTAAATTTTTGAAAAAGTCTAAACCACAAGATTTCCTGTGTCCTGTCAATGTCCCCTGTGTCTTCGTCTTTCCCTGAGGAAGCATGTGTGTATTGTGGAAAATATCTTGGCAAGCGTGTTCTGTGCCTCCTGTGCTGCAGCAGCTCTGTCCCCTTATCGAGCCTGCCCGGGCTGCCCCTCCCCACCCACGGCTGGTGCTCGCTTGGGTCATCGGCATGAACTTTGATATTATTTTCGCAACTTGAGTTTCTGCACATCTCTCCTGCTTCATTTGTGACCTGCTTAGGAGTCTCTCTGCGTAGGTACCAGTTGGTGTTACTGCATTTGCAATCTGCATTTTTTTTCATCTACATTGTATTCCAGACGTCTGTGTTACAAACTTTTGTTTAGTTTAAAGAGTAATGAGAGCAGCCCTGCAGAGGACTTGAGGGTGCTGGCTGATGAGAAGCTCGACGTGAGCTGGCAGTGTGCCCTCACAGCCCAGAAGGCCAAATGGATTCTCAAGGGAGGGGATTCCCCCCCTCTGCTCCGCTCTTGTGAGACCCCACCTGGAGTCCTGTGACCAGTTCTGGAATCCACAACATAAGAAGGAGATGGAACTGTTGGAACGGGTCCAGAGGAGGCCACAAAGATGATCAGAGGGCTGGAGCCCCTCTGCTGTGAGCACAGGCTGAGAGAGTTGGGGTTGTTCAGCCTGGAGATGAGAAGGCTCCCGGCAGACCTTAGAGTGGCCTCCCAGTAACTGAAGGGGCTCCAGAAAAGCTGGGGAGGGACTTTTTTACAAGGGGAAGCAGTGATAGGACTAGGGGGAATCACTTTAAATTGGAAGGGGTAAGATTTAGATTAGACATCAGGAAGAAATCATTCAATAGGAGGGTGGGGAGGCCCTGGCACAGGTTGCCCAGGGAAGCTGTGGATGCCCCCTCCCTGGAGGTGTTCAAGGCCAGGTTGGATGGGGCCCTGAGCAGCCTGGGCTGGTGGGAGGTGTCCCTGCCCATGGCAAGGGGTTAGGACTGGGTGGGCTTTAAGGTTTCTTCTAACCCAAGCCATTCTATGATTCTATGTCTAAAATTTCACGTGCTGGCAAATTCTGCAGCTTGCCTTATGGTCCAGTGTACTTGGGTGCTGTGTTCTCTCCTTTAATCCTTTCTCTGGAAACTCTCTGCGTTACTTATTGTCACATTTGCTGCAGACCATTTGTTCTGGCTGCCCCAGAAACCCCTGTGCCACTTCTGGATCAAGGCAGCTAAAATAATTTTATCCTCTCTCTTCTCCTGTTACATGGCACCAACCTCTCTCTTCCTTTATTTTTCCACATCTAATTCAAACTTACTTACTTTGAAAAGTCCATGTGGCAGTGCCCTCGTCTGATACACTGCATCCGCTCGCTCTACTTATATTTTTCCCACCAAGCCAAATGCCTTTTGAGGATCCAAGTTGTTAAATGCCAGCCTATTTCCATGGTTGCCATGTATTTCCCTGCTGCTAAATGTTGTGCGTTAAATACCTGCTGTCTGCTCAGAAGTGCTTCCGTAGGGCTTTACAGAACTGAAGTAATACAGTTGTGATCTAAGCCTGTTTTGGTAAACCTTTCAGAAACCTTCTGCTGTATTGTATGTGACTGATAAAATCAGAACTCAAACACTCTGTACTGGTTGAAGAAAGTGGATTATATTGGGAAGGTTAACCTCTACTTTGTATTTGTGCTTTAGATTGTGGACTGCTTTAGTATGAGAACGGCCTGTGGTTCCTTTTGTGATGCGGCAGGTGTGGAAGATTTGAAAAAGCTCAAAGCGATCATTTGTTTATTGTAAAAAGAAAAATTCCTGTCCTGCTTAGAAAAAAGAAAATCTCCCTTGTAAGTGACACACCAAGACTCTTCTGCAAATCAAACAGAGGAGATGCTCACAGAAAAAGCCATGACAAGTCACAAGATTATTGGGAATGCTAAAGAATAGGATTAGGAATGTCTGCTGTAATAAAAAACTCAGAATGACTGCAAAACAACAGAGGAGAACAAATGGGAATTGTTTAGATACATCCTCTAATAATGCATTTTGGTTTTGGTTCATTCAGGACAGCACAATTACCTGTGTGCGGGAAGGAATGACTGCATAATTGATAAGATTCGGAGGAAGAACTGCCCAGCCTGTCGATTACAGAAATGTCTGCAAGCTGGAATGAATTTAGGAGGTAAGCAGAATATTAAAAGATTGGTCTCTTAATTTAATTAAGCAAAAACATTGGAAATGTGCAGCCCTTTTATAGTTCTCGCACCTGCATCATTTCAAAAGTTTAAGGTGGAATTATCCTGAAGAAGTGCTGAATAGCTAATAAACTCTATTGTCGCTCTAAATCAGGTTTTTGAGGTATGTATTTTATGGCTCAGAAAAAAGAAAAGTGGGTGTTTTACGATGACAGTAATTTTAGTGGAATCTCATAGCTAAAAATGTTAAGGTTTCAAGGGTTGCCTGCGTGTTTTTTTGGCTGATGAGCACTCTCTCAAATACGGCAAAACATTTTACGTCATCATGAAAGTAAATTCGGACATAGTGAAACCTCTCAACTGTTACGTTGCTTATTCAACAATTTATTGATTTATTTCTGCAGCTGCTCAGATGTGCAATAATTTTGATGCAGTTACTTCATTATTTATGAACCAACAACAAAAAGACAAAACATTTTCTTAATAATTATCTGAAGTATTTTAAAAATTATATGGTAGGAGAGCTTATAATAGTGGTTTTTCCCTTTGTTTTAATTCTTCAATTGCACTGTCTGCACTGTCTGGCTGTGCTTCAGTGGGCCTCTTGTTTCAAGTCATCACCTGAGCAAATTGTGTTATAATCACTTTCTCCCACATCTTTTAGGTTTATTATATTGTCTGTGAATGGGTGTTTGGATATTGCTGCGGGTCCTTTCCCTGATGCACAGAGTGACCCTTCTGTTAGAATGTTTCTGTTGTCCCAGAAAATTTTAATACAGTCACATCAATTCCTCCACATCATTTTCTATCTTGCAATTTGCTCTTCATCCTCCTGGACCTGCTCTCCTGGTAGCTTAGTTTAGTTCTCCAGACAGATTTAGCTACTTGTCTTTGATGGCTTGTATGCAAAATCCTGGTTTCTGGCTTCTCCCTGGTACCTTTTTCTATCTCCCAGACTTCTTTTTCTGTCTTGTCTCCTGGCAGAAATACTCCAGCAAGCCGCTCCTTAGTGTTTTGGAAAGTTAAGACTTTTTTTCAATGTCTTTCCCCGTTTTAAGATGCTGCATTGCCCCCAGGCGTCTTGGTTTTGCTCCCCAAAGGAATAGGGAACCAGATCATGGCATGCTGGTGGCTTTGCCTTGATTTTGGTCTGTGCTATTAAACCTAGCAAGGGCAGCAGAAGGGCATTTTTGATTGATGAAACAGGAGCTCCACGGTATTAGCTGTCTTGCCAAAAAACGGTCTGAAAATGTATGTGGAGCAGGAAGCGCAGTTCTCTGGAGTGGAGGGCAGCTAGCGCAGGGCATCCTCTGTTGCCATGTGCAACACTGGCAGCTCTTCTGCGACACTGCCTCCCTGGGCAGCCCTGGATGCTCAGCGCTCTCACAAAATGCGGGGCTGCCATCTGACTGGGTAAGCTTTTGCAACAGCAGCACGCGACGCTTGCTCTGCAATGTCATGAGTTCATCACTCTGTTCTCCTGGTGTGTTCCAAAGAACACGTTCACACTCCTGTACAAACAGGTGAAGGGAGGGGGTAAACTCTGCTTGGGGGGGGTTGCTTTTGTTTTGATTTGTTTTATTTTTTTAATTGGCTGGAATGCTGTAAATGAGAAGCGCGTTGGAGAATCTTTCCTTGTGTTGGAGCTTGGTAGTTTGCTGGGAATTTTAATTGGTAACCTATGTTTAATTGTAGAATCATAGAATCATAAGGTTGGAAGAGACCTCTGAGATCACTGAGTCCAACTGTACCCGTCTCCCCACTAAACCCTGTCCCTAAGAAACTCAACCACCTGTCTTTTAAACACCTCCAGGGATGGCAACTCCACCCCCTCCCTGGGCAGCTGTGCCAATGCCTGACCGCCCTCTCAGGGAAGAAATTCTTCCCAATGTGCAGTCTAAACCTCCCCTGGCGCAACTTGGGCCGTTTCCTTTCGTCCTATTGCTGTCACTTGTGAGCAGAGCCCAGAAAGAGACCTAGAAGGCTGAGTCTGCCCCTGCAGGGTACTGCTGGAATGCTGTTGAGCTTTGTGCTTTAGCTGCTTTGGTCATTTTCTTTACATATAGAAACCATGGTGAAATTCTCACTCCTGATTTGATGCTTTTATGCGTTGTTGCCATGAGTGAGGTAGTAGGGGAATGGCACTGGATGTCAGTGCAACGTGGTACCTTCTGCATGGTCCAAGAGAGAAAGTCCAGGTTGGAGGCAGAGGGGAGGACTGCTGGAGAAAGGTAAAATGCCTGCAGCCCAGAGATGGTGTTACTGTTCAAAGGGCCCCAAGGGCTACCAGATTGTGCTAACAGACCTTTTCAGCCTTTGAGCCAGCCTGGGTCTGGCAGGACATGTTGGTAGCTTAAGGCCACGTGCTACTTAGGCCATCCTTCCTTGCTAGTGGGCTTTGCCTTGGGCATCTACGGAGGAGCAATGCAGCATCTCAGACTTAATTTTGGGAACTTCTGTGTGCTGTTGCAGGAGGTTTTTGATATGGTAGAGATCATCATGAAAAAGGAGGTGGAAATGGCAAGAGGAGATAGAAATGCATATTATAATTTTTTTCTTCATAGAAATTTCTAAGGTTTGGTATTAAATAACATTTTTTCATAATTAGCTTGAATAGACTGAGTAGATTCGTATTATGAAGATACATCATAGTTTATAGTTCGATGTGATCAGTCAAGTTTTGCCAAGAATATTCATTAGTCCAATAAAAACGGGCTTTTACCTATTTCAGATCGGGATTTATAGGCAAAATGTACAAGTATTTGTTAGGCAGTGTCACCAGTAAAGAGCTCAAGGAAAATGAATTTATAAATGCAATTTAGTTCAAGTCCTGTTTGCAGCATAGTATTCTCTCTAGCCGAGTCACACTGCACAGTGCTGTAGATCTGATTTAAGCTCTCGCCCTTCAAATGAGAACCAAAGGTAAACACAAAAGAAAAACTGTATTAGAGATGCTTTGTGAGAAATAGATTGAAATGATATCCAAAAGGGTCATAAGTGTAGCTCAGGGCTGAAATGTGTGCCGGTTGCCGAAGCCATGGACTCTTTTTGTTGTTGTTTTCCACCTGTACATACTGTAATGTTTTATCCCTTCAATTAAAAACCCCAAACCTCCAGTTGATCTGTAAGAAATGTTCCCTTTGGGAAAAGTTCCTGTCTCCCATAGGCTGGAAAAGAGCTTGACTTCTTTGCAGCCCTTGCTGTCTAGAGATGGGAGTGGAGGAATCCAGGCTGCCACCCAGCTCCTCCTGGTTACTGCAATGGGAGGTTTGTAAAGCAAATTTTGTAATTTGAAAGTTTGTGATTGTCTTCCTGCTGTTAGTGAAGACCTTAATATCTGTAGTGGAAAACCGAAAGTCAGAAGGAGAGTTTCCATGTTTCCCACAGCACATTTTTGCACAATATCTGATTAATATACTGATCTTTTTTCTTTGTTTTGTTTTGGTTTTTTATCTTTTGGTTTTATTCTTTTTCAGTGTTTTTAAAATGTTCTTTCCATTGTTTACTGTGCCAGTGTTACAGGTTTGTTTAGGTGGCATATATTCTACTTCCCAGCATGCTGATTTTTATTTTTTTTTTTAATAATATTTTGATGTGTGGCAGCGTGCCATGCTTTTAAGTACTTTTTAAAAAATACATGTAATTCAGTGATACAAAATACACCTTTTTATGAATGCCCAACCTGATTAATTTGGCAGTTTTATTGTTTACCTCCTCCTTTTGTTTGTTGAAAAATTGGAGCATTTACCAAGCTCTCGCATCCTCTAATAATCTTTAGAAAATTATTCATCAAGTCAACAAATAATTTACCTAATTATGTTCTTTTTTCAATTTTTGTTTTGATTTTATAAGAAGCATCTGCAACCTGTAATTTGTGCAAAGCTGAAGTTGCCAAATAGCACATGAAGTCACCCTCCTCATTTCTAGAAAGTGTGTGCTCTGCAGACAGACACATGCTTTCGGCAAGTAGGACTCCAAAACTTTTTGGGGAATCATACTTTGTTTGTTGTTTTGATTTTTAATTTTTTTTTAACTCCAGTGCCATATGCTAGACTTAATTATTGGAAGAGATTCAGAGTGAGCAACTGCACTATGAAGGTATGCTGGCCCATTTTTGGATTATGCTCTTTTCACGATTGTGTAATTAATTTTCAGTTAATTATGGACCAGAATGACTTCATGAATTGTGAAATTTCTTCCAGCATACGCTGTGATCAGATTTTTCAAGTCTCTCGCTTCTGCACGAGACATTTTCATCTGACTCCCACCTCGTGCTGCTGTTTCTTATTCGTGTTTGTCTCATGGCAGCACGAGGTTGGGGGGTGCGGTGAGGCACCCCAGTTGCACGCTACGCTCAGCATGGTGAATTGTGCCACTGTAAGAAGTCTGTGCTGTGTCGGACCACAGTCCTTTTCTGCATCCGCTCCCGTATAAAACACTGCTGACTTACTGGCACTGCTGCCCCACACCAATGAGAAACAGCTTGCTCGAGTACTCTTTGGATATCGGAGGGAAATGAAATAGGTTTCGCCTTGCCGGTTGCATTACTCTGCCTGTGAAATTTGACTCTGGGTTTGGAAACGTTTACATAAACAAGACCCTTCATCTTGTGATGCTGTGTGTGTCTTTGCCTGCCGATATCCCTGTTTGTTAATACATTAAAATATTTAAATAATCTGAAAAAGAGATTAAATGAGAGAATCAGGAATTAGATGCAGTACTTCACCTTTTTGTCCAACTTCACATTTTGTTTAATAACTCTTACTTGTAATGATCTAAGACTGCAGTATTATTTTCAGTTATTTCAGTTTATGTGATTTATGTAATCATTGTCCCTATAATTTGAGAAGAAGAAAGCAATAGGGAGAAAAGGAATAGATGAGTATTAGAAAACGGAAAACTAAGAAAAAATTAAATGCAGCATAAATGTACCCTGTTGGTTTTCTTTTAACATTTATAGCTACTTTCTGCTAACTAAGGTTTCATAAATTTGAAAGGAAAAAACAACCCTGTGTGTAAGAAACTAAAGCCATTGTGGGTGCATGTATGGTTAACTTCTATTTTTCATTTAAATTTTAACTGCAAAGTATTTTGAAGTGCCCTTTAACTCTAACTGCAACCAAATTCTCTTGTGCTGTGATTTTGTTAGGTCTCCCAGATTGTCTTGTAGGTTTGCTCATAAGAGGGATCAGCAGGGAAATCCATGTTACTGCATGGAATCTGTGTTGGTGACTCTTCAGAAGAGGACCTTAAGATGCTGCTGTGAGGTGGTGATGCAGTAACACCTTGTGAAAAAAAAGTCAATCCTCCTGGTTTGGATCTTGTAGGAATCTATTTGTTCAACAATGGACTTTGCCTACTTTTATGTCCATCTTCCTCTGTGTTACAAGATGCTGCTCTTGCCCTGCTCTCAGTGTGACCCTCTAGCTCGAGCCATCCTCAAAACCACTGTAGATAACTGTCAAAATAGTCACTTGCGTTTGGGAGTGATGATTAAAAATGCAGAATTTTGAAGAAGGCTGGTAACATCAGAGTGATCTCCCAGGCATCGATTAAATAACGGTATTGAAAGTGTGTCCTTGTACTCTGCGGTTTTGCTGGTGATGTTTGGTGTGTGAAGGTAGTGCAAGACACGCACTGCTGTAGCTCGAACACGTACAGCTTGTATCCCGCAGTACTTGTTCAGACTCCTTCTCTGCTTCATCTTCTCAGTCCTCCTTGGCTTTGTCAAGTTTTTCTTGTTTCAGCTCTACCTTCCAACAAGTGCCCAGCTGCCAGCAGTGTTCGTCTTTCCTCCAGGAACAGCCTTTCAGGCTTTTGGCAGGGGTCTGCTGGACTCCAGACTCGCCTGTTTTATCTGCTGGGAGCCCCACCACCCCCCCGTTCATGGCGTAAGACCCTTGGTTGCCAGCTTTGCAAAGGAGCTGTGGCTTTCCTGGACTGCTACGCGTCCTGCTCTGCCTCGTGTCACGTGGCAGCCCTGTGTGCAGCCCGGCTGGGGCTTTGTGCGGGTTCCGCAGCACTCGTGGCACAGGCTCAGAGGCTGCGCTTTTCCTGAGCCGTTCGTATTCCGTACGTGCTGCCTTGCTTAGGTTCAAAACACCAAATGGAGAGGGGTGAGCACTGCTCTCTGAGAGAAAGGTTTAGGTCCTCCCAGCAGAGGTGCAGAAGCAATCTCCCACTGCTGGGCTGTTGTAGGCAATCCGACTGAAGCACAGCAGTGGCTTTTACTTGGATGTCTTCTGCCAGGCATTTGCTGCCTGGCTCGCATGGATCCCCCGTGCAGTGCCCGGGAGCTCTTCTGTCTGTTACCGGGACTCCCGCTTGCACCTCCAGGATGCTCCCCAGGTAGATGATGTTTGTGGACTCCTGGCTCCTCAGGACCAAGGCTGACACCCCTTTTCCTCTGTGCCTTGGTATGCCACTTCTCTGTCTTGTAGGGCATTTAAATTTAACAACCTATTTTCCCGATGCTCCTGCAATGAATTGCTCTTTATGCATCTGTATGAGCAGCAAAGATAAAAGCAAGCAAGCCCGTAACACTTCTATTCATTGCTTTGTCTCAAAGTGCTGGAGCAGCCCAGAGTGCTTCAGAGTTTCCAAAATTTGTTACATGAAACTCTCGGTAATGTTGGGTTTTTTTCCCCCAATCGCCAAATTATCGTGCTTCCTTCCAAAGTGCTCCAAGTCCATATCCTTTTTACTCTTCCCCACAGTAAAACTGTATTCCCTGCTGTGAAAGTATGCCCGTGGCTCCCGTTCCTCTTTCCACAGCTGCTGGTTATCACCAGAGCCCTTTGGAAACCTCCGCCTGTGGTCTGCGGTGTTTCCATTACTCACTTCGCCACTTCACTTTAGGAGCAGGAGGAACTTGTCCTTTTAGCTTCTGCTGAGCCGTTGCTTCAGAGAGTTTCCACCTGAGTAAGAGGGTGTGAGGACTTAACTTGACATGCCTGACACAGCCTTGGCCAAAGTATGGTGGGCTTACTATGTTGAACAGTGTTTTTGGTTAAAACCCTTGTTAGTTGCCTGGAAGTGCGCTGTGGAACAGTTGGAAAGAGCCTGGAGCAGAGTGATCAGTAGTTTTAATACTTCCTGGTGGAGACAGATTGAATTCATTGGTATTGTTTAGTCAAAAAAATAGACTGGAGGGAAAGCTGAAGAGAAAGGGGCAACAAGTGTTGCTTTAGCAACAAGTATTGGTAAAGAGAAAATGGAGATGATCTGCTTTCCATGTCTATGAAAAGCAGGACAAGAAGTAATGGGCAGTAAGGAAGATGCAAGTGAGGAAATGGAAAAGTATCTGTTGCTGTGAGGACAGGGAGGCCTTCAACTGGATAGTCGGGGAAGATGTGCAGTCTTTCATTAGGCATCCTTAAAGATCAGATAAGAAAATCATTTGTCAGGTGACATGAGGGTCTGAGCAAGAGGATGGATCGTGTGACTGTCCCAGGTCTCTTCCAGACTATGATTAATATAAATGGAGTTAAGCTAGTTAATTCGTGTGCAAATAAACAAAACAAGTGAAAATGTTATTTCCATGCACATGAAGACTCTTTAGACATGACTGATCCTCATTGAATGAGCTATTCTGTATCTCTGTCCTCTGTGTGGCAGTGTTTGGAAGAAGCGATTATGCTAAGACTATGCAAGTCATGTGCTCTTCTGTCAGCTACTTTGGCACTTCACAGGTTTTAAATTGGCTCTGGAGCTGTGGTTTACTCCAGTAATGTCACAAGGAAAATTTATTCAATGGCAGATTGTGCCTCAGCACGTGAATCTGTTGTTCTTTCCCCTTGTCCTCTCATACGTACTTTGCTTCGGAATTACCTTAGGAACTTGTATTTTGCTTTGAATCTTGTTTCCTGCTTTTTTCCCGAGCAGTTCCGAAGTGCATGCCTTCCCAGGGTCAGTGTGTGAGAGGTGGCAAGGATACTCGTCTCAAAAAGCAGGCTTTGATGTTAGAAGGAAAAACGATCCACAGCAGCTTATGAAGGAAACATTGAGCACATTTAAGCCTTAGAAATACACAGCAGGCAAGAAGGGGGTGTTTAACAAATAGGAAGGCAAAGTGAAGGCACTGGGTGAAGCATTCCTAAGCCACCCAGTACCACTCATCTTCCTGCAAACTGGTGCTGGTGATTTGTGTGCTTTTGTGGTTCTTTGCTATCAGTTTTGCCATTTCCTCCAATGCTCTAATGTTTTAATAATGGAAATGTCTTCCCTGCGAAATATCCCTGCAGAAGGTGCAAAAGGAGGAAGACTGAGCTTTCAAGACCCGTACATCCTGAATGGACAGTAAGGGGATTTGTTGGGAGGGACTGGAGAAGATACTGATGTGGGAAAACTCTCCTGCCCTCAAAACCCTGCAGTTGTCATTCTGGAAAGAAAGAGCAGGGGAAACTCGTGCGGCTTCTGGGTCTGTCTGCACATGGACCAGGTGCATCCAGGCACGTCAGTTAGACATCCTCCTAGAGAGACATGTGTCTGTTTTAGTTATTACTGGCACTTCATTCACAGCTACTTCAACTTCAGGAGAACTTAGAAATGTGCCATGCTGTCAGTCACAGAGCAATACTCCTGTTTCACGGTTCAGATCATAAATACGGGTGATACGGCAGGGTTGCATTTTCCCTGGAAAAGTAGTTAATGTCACATAGAGGACGTATCACTGATATTCAGGGTGATTGATTAAAACAGTGGATTGACATGGTTTGGTGGGGTTTTTTTAATGATTAATCATGAACTGGGTGGTGAAAATGATGGCTGAGATGACTGCAGAAGATAAACAGCCAGCTTGTATTTCAAAGATAGCATTGCTGTTCCAGCAAGTGGGTAAGATGATTTCCAGATGAGGGACAGACCAGCAGCACCAAGCATATTAGAAATAAGGTCATTTATCTGAGTTGATAAAAACTGGGAATATTGTGCAGTTGAGGAGACAAAGTATCTCGAAATTTTTGTTGGGAAAAATACAAGTGGGGATGTGATGCGTTACGACCTCACCAGAGTGACCATAGAGAGAAGTGCAGCACTTACCAAGCTGAGTTTTAGTAATAGTAGGGGGAGATCAAAAATCCAGCATTTAAAGCATCGCACCCTCTTTAGCATGGAGTGGAAGTGTGAGCACTCAAGATATAGGATGAGAGGTGCTGCGCCACAGTTTGCTTATTGACACTTTTGAAAATCTCTGAAAAGCTTGTTGGGTACCTGGGTTTCCAGTGTAAAGACGAAGAGGAAATTTCATAGGCAGTAAACGTCTACAGGATTGTGTAGGGGAAAATGGAGGTGGCTTAGTGTTATGATCAGGATGGAGGGCTTATAAATCATGCAACACACTTAGCATTGGGTAGCGACCCAAATAAAGGTGGGAGAGAAGACTTGGACAAGGAATGCCTGCAGAAGGCTGGGTGGGAATGGATTTCTTGGGAGAAAGGTTGTCGCTTGGCACAAGGCAGAAACCAGTGATCATAGCCAAGAGCGTTCAGTCTGGTACAGTGGGAGATTTCAAAATCTGTTCTCCAAAGTTTCCCTAACTTTGTTTATAACCAAACTATTACCAATGCTAGCAGTTCGAGCTGCTGATGCTGCATAGCTGCAGGTGTCTTAGTGTTGCAAGCGACAAATACTGGAATTGTAGGTGACCTTCTCTTTGTATTCCTTGTTGGTATTTTACTGCTAGTTTTTAAATCGATGTGATGAATAGTCAAAACTACTGATGCATTTGGTGGACAACACGTAGCTCAAAATTCATGGAATTTGCCATACATTTGAAGAATGAATAAATAATCAGTAAAATATGAGGTTTGGGAGCATCTGAAAAGGACTGATTAAGATTACTTTCATCGATATTATAATTTTCTTTTGTAAGCTTTTTTAAGGCTTTGTTTATTGGATGATTTAAATATTTAGTAAATACATTTCTTTTGAAATTAATGAAGAAATACAAGAGGGAGTTCTATATACCAAAAATATTAGCTGTGAGACTATATTATGTTAGTTTGAGATTTAATATGAAATATATGTGGGGGAAATTTTCATACTTTAGCCATTTCTCATTAAAAAGCTGTATCAAAACCAGCTTGATTTGATTTTAACAGGAAACCACTAATTGGCATTTGGTAAAAGTTGTTCCCACACGGGGAGGAGTACCCCTATGAAACTGTTATTTTTCAATTAATTATCACTTTGAGGATTGCTGAGAAACAAGCAAATGTGTTAGACATTTTCCCTGACAACCTAAATATTCCTGTAAAATGCACTTTGGAACTCAGCTTTCTTTTGTCACTTTTGTTCGCTGTCTCTTCACAAATGCGTAGACTGAAGCCCAGCACAACTAAAAAGGGAATTAATCCCCTCTGCCTCTTGCCCAAATTCTCCCCAGTGCCTTCTCTTCTTGATTGCTGTGGACATCACTGTCCCACTTACCAGACCTGAGCTTCATGGTTGAGTCAAGTCTTCAAAATACACAAGCTTTGATCTGGGCTTTCACGTTAGTTTTTCTGAGGCAACTATGATGGCTTCTGTGCCGTCTTTGCAAGGCGGCTTCTTGTATCCGTGCTACAAAGGCCATCCCTGCAAGCAGATCTCCAGAGTCCTGGATCCTGTTTGCAAAAGCCATCGTGCTGCAGAGGAACCGTGTCTGTTCCGTGATATGTGTGCAAGCGCTGTCATGAGGTGCCACCTCCCTGTAAGTGTTTGTATTTCACCGCTCAATATCTCTAGCCATAAGAATCATCAGAAGAAAATGCAGAATTCTCATTAAAATATGATGAGATTTCTCATGAAGTCATTGCGTAGGTACTTGAAATAGCGTTCTCCAAAAGTAGGTGTGAGTGGTTTGCTGTCAACACTGGAAGGTCGTCTGAAGTAGGGTCCTGTTGAGGGTCAGTTCTGTGTCTGCAGTTTTACTAATTACTTGCATAACATAGTAGAGAGTAAATAATGTACAGATTTTGAAGCTAGAATCAAAATTCAAAAGCATCTTCAGTTCTAGCATGTGAAGGCAGCATGATGGCCTTTTCAGTGCAGGAGATTATGTTGAGAAGTGCGAGTTGAGGTGTAGAAGAATGAAATACCTGAGAGCAGCTGTTCAGGGACTGCAAAGGAGAAAGAAGCAGAGTTGCATGATGATTGTATTTTAAATTTAAAGTCAGTGATGTAAAGTTGTTGCAAAAATAGGCAAGTCTCGTTTGATACTAAGGCATTGTTCTGTTCTTGTCACAGAGCTGGCAAATGTGGGTCTAATCATTGTGCCTGCTTTTCAGCTCTGCTGGTCAGGGCGGTGGAGGTGAGGCTACCCGGCAAAATTGTCACCTATGTTCCTGTGCCAGTTGGCAGGATCCACAGTACCCATGTCTTTCCTGATGGACACATCTTTCATCTCATCTTCAAGCTCTGCTGTGTCCCTTGAGAAGCAATTCCAGTTTTTCACAGACCTTTACATTTAGAAATGTTTCCTTAACGTCTAAAGTGAGTCTTCGTATTGTGTGCCTGAAGAAAGTTGTATATAGACTAGAGACTGCCCGAGGAAGAACAAGGATAATAAGAAGCTTAGAAAAAACTATAAATCTGTAAGCAAGAGTTGAGGAAACTCTATTTATTTTACTGTAGGAGAGAGAAACATATTGAGAAAGGCCATGATAGCGGTCATTCAATACAAAAAAGTGTTGGGACAGGAATGATAAGTTGTTGGTGATGGCCACTGGGGGAATGATGAAGAGAAATCAACTTCACTGCAGAAAAAACAATGCAACATTGGAGATGTTGGGGGAAACTGACTGGTTAGATGTTGGAGGAAGATGGAGTTTATTGCAGAGTTCACTTTATTGGAGATTAATAATATACTGGGATGGACAAAGTATAGTTGATCCTGCTCAAAGCAAGAGGATAAACTGCTTCACATATATGGTTTCTCTGCTTTTCAGTGCTGTACTGGAGCACCATTGCACTGCTTTATATATGAGAATCTGTTCCAAACAAAACAAAATGTAAACTCTTCTGAAATTGTCATATAAGTAAGCAAAGTAATAAGCGGGAAATTTTTAGCTAGTTACGGTCAGTTTTATTAGTAGTTTAAATCCAGCTGGAATAAAGAGCCAAAATATGTTTAAATGAAGACAATGAAAAGAGTGTACAATTATGTAGATGAAAATGTGTGTTTCGTCTTTCTTTCATCTGTGCTGTATCTCCCTCTTTAGTGTACTGAATGTGAACCAAGAACAAGAATATCATTTATGGATGTGTCTGGGTTTTTGCAGGGGCCGACCAAAGGCAAATAAAATGTGACATACCCATAGATCAGACTTCTTTCATGTTTATTTTTTAAGCTGTCCGATCCTGACAGATTAAAGTGTTACTTATTAATTAGTAAGTAGTTGTGGATGATGTTGGCAATGCCAAACTATGTTGTTGTTTCAGTTATCCCTACCATTGCATTCTTCTGAATTCAGTCATTGGCTTTGGGCTTGTTCTTCAGTAAAAGCTTACTTCTGCTGGTGGAGGATAAGAAATTAGGAAATTTTCATTGCTTTAAGTGAACTGTACCAGTTCTTCTGGCTCACAGCCAGTGATATCACTATCACTTTCTACCTCATCTGGGTCACAGCTGCTAGAAACGGATTTTAAAATTTATTTTGCTATGTGAAGGCAGAACCTTTGTTTTGTTCCTCATCACCTGCAGTCTTCCTTCCTATTTAGACAAGCTGCTTGCTCTCTTCAGCAAATCCCAAATGCCATTGCAGAAATCGCCATTGAAAGGCCACTGCTTTGCACGAGCAAGTCCTTTTGGTAGCGTGTCTTACATGATAAAGTAGTCTTTTACTCTTCTTTTAAGTCCCTGTACAACTTGTCCCGTGCTTGAGGAGTTGCTTTTCATCTGTTTCCTCCCCTTTGTCCAGTCAAATCAATGACTTGTCCATACGTCTCCCAAACTGGAACCTGGCCCTTCCTTTTACGCATGGGACAGCACTCAGGTTTGCGTTTAGAGGTTCTTCATCTGCTGCAGCTCTACCTGAAAAGCAGCAGCTTACTTACCAAACTGGGTTGTTGGTTTATGGAAGCTTTAGCGTCCTGTCTTGGTTATCCCCTTTGTTTCCTGAAGAATAAAGGGTGCACGCCTGAATGCGCTTTGTAAAGCGAATGGGATGATGCTGTAAGATCTTGCTTGCATTGCTGCTTTTAACTTTATTCCATGCGTTAGCACATGTCTGTGCGTATGTATATATACTGTCTCTGTTGTTATCTAGAAATTTCTCAGCAAAATCTCATACCCATTGTGCTAGACACTAAAGTGAAAAAATGTCTGTACCAAAATAGCTCAAAATTTTCATATATGTCAAGATACAACAGATTTGGGGGAAGGGTAACAGTATTTGTGGTAGCAGTAAAATAGCTAATGAGAACAGATGTCAGCTCACTGAAGTAAGGCGAGGCAAAGACACCAGGCAAACGTGATGAAAAGATTCAGAGGAGGATAAAGCGGCATTTTGATGGAGCATTTATCTATACAAAGATGGAAGCAAAGGACAAAGAGTATGCCTGGTGTGGGCTCAGAGGAGAGGCAACCCAAAGGTCAGTAACTGCCTCAAGGGGAGGAATGGCAGCCTGGTCCTTTGGTGGCTCAGGTGCGGCGAGATGCCGCAGGTTGCGTTTGTAGAGGAGAGGCAGGCAGCACTTGAGGGGTGTGCAGAAGAGCCCACAAGTATTGGACATGGGGTGGAAGGAACAAAGCTGGGAGCTGTTGAGGTTGGGAAAGAGGTGGTGTTTGTAGCTCAGGTGCAGAGCTCGAGCAGTGATGTTGGGACGTGGATGAAGGAGCTCAGGTACTTGAAATGCAGGTGCACACTGGCATGGTATGCAGAGCTGGTACAGTTCAGGGTGGTTGGACCGGGTTTGTTCTGTAGCATATTGTCTGCCCTCAGGCTGCCAAGGTCACCAGTAGTACTGTACATACTTTGAAATAATCCTCAGTTGTACCATGGTTGAAGTGTATATCATGATTTTTTTTTCCCTTTCTCTTTTGCATGTATTTACTCAAATTGCTCTTTTCTCCCCTCCTCTTTTGCCTCTTTTTTTAAACCTTGGTTGCTTTCTGTGTTCTGTGCTCTGTCCATTTTGGCTTCCGCTTTCCTTCTGCTGATGTTCTCTGCTTTACGCTAGAGGTAGTGTATGTTCTTATAATGTGCTTTTGATGTCACTTATTGACTCAAATATATTCTGCAACATGAATAAAGATCTGTTGGGTGAGGATCAGTTTGGTACTGGCTCTAAGCAGAGCTTTACATTTGTCATAAATAAAGGTCTTCTTGCTCTGTATCATGTCTTTAGCTATGCAAATAATAACTGGCTTTTGATGGCCAGCAAGGCAAGCTCTGAATATCATATTTTTATGAAAAAAACCCTCATTCCAGGGAATTATCATTGCAAGTCTTGTAATTCACTTTATCTAGAACTATGGATAATTTTCTGAACTTCAGATTTTGCTTTGGAGTGCTGGATGCCCGCATGAATTTTCTGAACATTTTAGATTGATCACTTGCTGAATTTAAACTCCTGATACGGTTCTGCGAACAAGACATTACTCTGTTATAAAAATGCTAAGTTAAATCATAGTATTTATGGGTTCTTTTATCCACTATCAATAGCATTTTGTTCTTTGGCATTTTCATATCCCAAATTTAAGAATAATACTGTTGAAAATTAGTTTTGAGGCTGTGAAAAATAGTTATCAAATGTATCTTTAACTTAATTTGTGTGTATTCCCTGAGGACAAAGGGAGTGTAGATTAGCTCCCTCTAGACCCAACATGTATAGCCTGCATAAGTTTACTACGGTAGTAGCTTACCTGTCTTGTAACTACCCGAAAAGTTCAAACTTAACCTTGAAAAACTGAGACTGCCGTAGATTTGTGGCTGATATTCTTTGTATGCAGAAAAGATTTACGATAGGGTCACATCCGGTCAGTGTCCTGTTGTTTGACCTAGCGGAGCGTTAACTTTGGGAAAGACCAGAGGCCTCCTCAGTGTTTCACTCCTGATGTGGAAATCGCAGGCCTGCCTGTTCCGGCTTTGTGACCAGTCTTGCACATGAAGTGTTGATACTAAAGAACCAGTGCTCGAAATCTGAATTCATGCCAGTCTCCTGCCGGTAGATGTTTTCAAATGATTAAATGCCCATGTTTTTGCTAGATCGTAAGGCCGAGGCTGTTGTAATGGGGAGGAGGTGTTAATTTGTCTTACAGTCTTAACAGTGCTCAAGACTGGGTTAAACTGGTTTTCATGTGGCATCTCAGCCTCTCTCAGTGCCTCTGCAACAACAGCATGGTCCTTGCTAGGCAGGTGGGACTGGCGTTGCGGGTGGTAACCAGCAAGCTGGTGTTTGCGGGCTGCTCTCATCGACGTCTTCCAAGCACGTGGAGCAATGTGTGGTTTTGCAGACTTTGCAGACTTTTCTTTGAACATGTTGGACGCATGCCTGTTCCTATTAAATGGAAGTAAAACTTTGCCTATTTCTTCTAGAACAACAGAGACTGCTGTTTGCGGTCAGATGTGCAGCCTATTTGTTCTTCTGTTGTACTGTAATTCATTGTTAGAGCTACAGAGGAGGGCTGTCGGACGTTCCCTTTTGAAGTCCAACTTCATGTGACTTTTCAGATGCTTCACCTTGGTTTTAATCATTTTTATTGCAACTTACAGGACCTAAACTTATTCAACAAAGGTCATGTCAGATACTTGAGGTGTTAACTGCAGTGTGCCTCTCGCTGTTTATTTTTCTTCAACTCTTTCTCTCTCATATGATTTAAAAAGACAAATATTATAATGCAATAACCTGGCTGCAGTAACACTGAACAGGAGGAGTGAGAAGTTCTGCAATTAGAGATAATATGCAATCACTGGCTGTGCAGCCGTTTGGATGGAAGTCTTGTCCTAACCCCAAATAGGCTTCGGTCTGCAGCTCTGCCACGTGAAATGCCCGATGCCCTGGTCTGCGTGGAGAGCCCTCGACTTCTTGAACGTTGCCACGGGGCAGTCATGATGAGCGTGGCTTTTACCTGCCCATTCGGAGGCGGCTTTGGCAGTTTTGTAGTTGGTATTACAATTAGAGAGCAAATGCGAAAACCAGCTTCAGCAGACTGACTCTGAGGATGTACTGCTCCAAGTTTGTGTGTAAGCTTTACTTGTTGGTTTCTGTGGGAGTTACCAAACCAGTTTAGCTACAGCACTGGCATGAAGCCAAATGAAAAATACAGTTTTCTTCACTGTAAACATGACTGTCAAGCAGTAATGTTTTTCTCAGCTTCATTCTAAAGGCATTATAATGGAAGAAAATGAAACTAAAACACGTTTTTATGCCAGTATTATACACGGAAGAATGTTGTTTCTTTTTTCCTTTTAATGAAAAACTCTAAGAGACTAGAACGTACAAAATTATGTATTAATGAATATATAATCAGTTTTCAGTGTTGCCAGATACTTGATGGAGTTGGTAAACCGATACATTTCTTAGTCTAGTGTAGTAATGGTGAGAATGCATTCTTTTTTCTCCGTGAATACGAAAGATATGGAAAGTTTGTTATTTTTAATACTGTTTTGATAGCAGTAGAAAAAAACACCGGTGCCTGATAAAACTTACTGAATAGTAACAGCAAACACTAATCTCTGTCCACTCCTTCAGGCTTATTTTTAACCTCTCTTTCAGTGGTTGGTAGCTCTGTTAACTCATCATCAGGTATTCTGTTGAACTTGGCCATCCTTGCTTAGCTTTTGGGATCTATTTTGTTGAAAAATGTGTAAGTTCAGCTTTGCTTTTTTAATATAAATGCAAACTGTATTTTGTGCTCACAGGGATTTCACCAGGATGTCGTCATTTAGGTGCCAACTGCATTTTCACTTACTTTTAAGAATTAAATCTATCAGAGTTGTCTGCTTTGCCTGCAACTCCTCCCGTTTTATTTTGCAAAGTGAGGAAAAAGCTTGTTTAACAAAATGTCTGATCAGCTGCTGCTTTGTAAAATGGCTCTTTGGGTACTAGGAACGGAAATTGCGTCTTGAGGAAGGGGTGTCAACATCCATGTAACTTGGTGCACTGGAGGATGAAAAACCCTCCAGTTTTACTTCATTGTTTGAATGAGATTTTTCAAGAATTTCATAATAGAAAAATAAAAAATAGGATTGGAAGGGATTTTCATGAAGGTCTCCTCGTCTGTCCTGTCTCTTGAGACAGAATCAGCTGCAGTGAAGTCTTTCCTGACAGATACTTATCTCACCTGTTTCTTATAACCTCAAATGGCAGTGATTCCTGTGTTTCCCTATGTGATCTCTGGTAATGCTTCAGGTAACTAGGAAGGTTTTGTTAATTTTATATGCATAGTTGAACCAGAGAATTTTAAACTACATTTTTTTTTTTAGGACCAGCACACTTTTATTTGTGTATCTAGTGGTTTTAGTAAAAAATTCAACCTGCCTGACTTGGTGTCGATGTTTGCAGGCGTAGAGAAATTAAGAACATGTTGAACACAGACATACGGCTGTAGGTGAATCGATGCAGGAAAAGGTGAATGTGTAGGCAAAACGATGAAAGTTGCATGGATATCTCTGAAATTCTCTGCAGATCTCCTGAGCAGCATCGGTGCTGAAATCAGCCAGGAAGATCCTTCTTTCATTGCGTGGTGGAAGTGACCCCAAACTGATGTTCAGATTGTGCAATGTGTGTTGCGGTAGGGGTGAATCGTGCTCAGGTTTTGAAGGTGACAGTCAAGGAGCAGCTGTTTGACTGGGCACCTTCAGGATCTTGTTTGAGTGCCAACATCGCTGTTTTCCATAGCTACGTCCCATGTTTACCCTATTAAATAAGTTTTTCTTTTGGATCTTGGGCTGAGCCATCTCCTCAGAGTTCAAGGTACTGTCCCAGCAAGGAAGTGTGGAAAACAACAAGCTATTGTTGGACTTGGGCTTGCATTGTCCTGGCTTCTGGGCGTCTGTATCCTGCGCTGTGAGCTCAGGCGCAGCTGCTGGCTCTAGGCAGGCAGCCCCAATTGCGAGGAAACAGTAAAACCCTAACGACTGCTGTCGCCAGCAATGGTTTCAGGGCAACAGCATCCCCGCTGTTAAGGAAGGTTGTCTTAAAATATGGAGTTAAGGACTTTGTGGAAGAGTAATGAGGCAGTTCTGTGGATCTTAGTAGCGAGTTTTCTGTACTGTAGGAAGAGGAGCAGGAAGAAGCACACGGAGCAAGCTTGAAAGCTTCCCAGGAGGCAGTGGCACGGCAGGCTGAGCTGCAGTGGGAGCGAGCGTTTTGAGAAGGGAGGAGAGGTGAGGTGGAGGTTGGCCAGAAAGGATCCTGAAACAGAAGGAGTGCTGTATTTAAGGAAAGGTAGGGAGCGGAACTGATGACAGGAAAAAACCCGAGGAGATAGGCTTGAAACCAGGCATGGACTAAGAAGGATGTTTGCAGTAGTGTTCCAAGTAGGAATGAGAAAGACTTGTATTTACTGATGCCAGTAAAAGGGATGTTGCAATAATTGAGACACAGGAAGATAAAAGGCCAGACAAGGGTTTTAGCTGTGTACAGATAAGAGAGACTGTATATGAGAGAAGTTGCTCTGAAAGAGCCACGAACATTTGAATTTAGTTAATCTTTAATATCAATAAATAATGATTTTAGTTCCATTTTCCTATTGCAAAAAAGGGTATGATTGGCTTTTGGTTTGTTTATTTTGGGGTTTTTTTTGTTTATTTTAAATTAATTGTACTGCTTTTTATTTCCCATTCTTTCCTGATGCTACAAGATCATTTGGGTGTGGCAGGGGCAAGACTTTCTGCCTCCTTTCATACCTGTGCTTCGCATGGCAAAACTGGGAAGGCAACCCACAGAGAATGGCTGACATATTTACAAAGACTGGAAGCACACTAGCATTGCTGTTTTCTAAGAATACTTAGAAAAGTAGGTAGGGTAGTATTAAAAGAAAAAAAGAAAAGGCAAATTTGAAAGGCAAATCATTAAAGAAATGTTGATAGCCGTGAGAAAGTTCTTACATGAGGCTCAGTGTTTTTTCTTTAACGGGGTAAATATTTACAGCATTATTTCAGGACTACTCAAGAGAAAGGGGCAGAGCTCTTATGGAAGTGCCAAAACAGCAAAAGCAAAGACATTCGACTACCCTGGGCTGTTCAAAATGGATTGACTGCATTTCAAGTTGAAGGGGAACAAACTAAAAAGCTCAGGAGGGCTCCAGGCCTGCTAATTCTTGGCATTGCCAGGGAGGTTTCTTTCGATGACCATTGCAATGGAGAACATCAATTGCAGACTCAATAGGTGATAAGTGATTCATTTAAGCTACAAAACAAATACACTTCTGAAATGTTTAACCGGCACCGGCCACAGTAACTAGGATGTTTCATGCATGTCTGTATAGAGACAGATACTGGACGTTCTGTCATTCATAAAACCATCCAGTAAAGCAATGGAAATGAGCTTTTATGTGTATTTTGGTCCTTCTTCCAGTGTAATGATGCTGCAGGCAGTGAGATTTTTCTTAAGGCCCTGCACCTGTTTCACTTGAGAACTTTGAGATGAGAGCTCTGCTTCCGTTTTCTACAAAGCCTGGGTTACACCAGCTTTCTGTACTGACTTGGTTCTTGTGCTGCTCGTCTTCACAGCCCGGAAGTCCAAAAAGTTGGGGAAATTGAAAGGGATGCACGAGGAGCAGCCACAGCAGCGGCAGCAGCCACCACCCCAGAGCCCTGAGGAAGGAACGACATACATCGCGCCCGTGACTGAGCCCTCTGTAAACACGGCACTCGTCCCCCACATGTCAGCTATCTCACCAGCACTTACTCCCTCTCCTGTTAAGATCCTTGAAAGCATTGAACCTGAGATCGTGTACGCAGGATATGACAGCTCGAAGCCAGACACTGCAGAGTACCTGCTTTCCACCCTAAACCGCCTGGCCGGCAAGCAGATGATTCAGGTGGTGAAGTGGGCAAAGATACTTCCAGGTGGGACCATGAGACATTTGGTGAATTTTTTTTTCGCTGTTTCTTTTAGCTTAATGAACTATTTGCTTGACAAATTGCATCTTTCATCTGTGGGCTGTGTTGAAAACCCTCACAGAGGGGTGCGAGATGAACATTTGAGTGAAGATTGTTGATTTTTTTTTTTATTTGGCTAATGTTTGTTTCATATGTCTGTGATTGATATTTAAAAAGCTTTCATTTTGAATAATGGCCTCGTCAGAAGAAAACATGTTTTGTCAGTAGAATGAAAAATTGTGATTTGTTGTTTTCAGAAGTATACTTTGTTGGGAGTGTTACTCTTGTTCGTTAATGCCAGAAATATAATGAGCTATGTACTCAGTGCTGGTTTGACCAGCCCTTGTAGAGTGCAGTGTAGTTCATGGGTATTTTCTGATTTGATCTCCAGGATTTAGAAACTTGCCTCTCGAGGACCAAATCACTTTAATTCAGTATTCATGGATGTGTCTGTCATCATTTGCCTTGAGTTGGAGATCGTACAAACACACAAACAGCCAGTTCCTCTATTTTGCTCCAGACCTGATCTTCAATGAGTAAGTATTCCTTTATGGTCCTTTTTGGTCAGGCTGGAAGGAGTACTCTGTCTTTATTTGGTTTTCAGACATACCTGCTGTCTTAAGAAAATTTCAGCTAATTCTGGCTTAAAAGGAGGCTTAATTTTTTTTTTCTGGGGGGGGACTCAGTCTTCCATTGGTGAAGCTTTGATACTCCCATTCGCTTCTCCTTACGTGTGTGGGTGTGTTCTCAAACTAGGACCGTCCTGTCGGCTTGAAATAGGACTGATACATCATGACCAAGATTCATAGAAAAAACATTTTTTGGTATCTGTTGGAGCTTGGAAAAATATCTAACTTCTAGGAAATGTGAATGTTTAAAATGCCAGTTTTTTTCCAGAGGAGTCATGTAATAGTGCTTTTGTTAACAATATACAGCTGTTCAATGTATTTTCTTGACAGTCTTAATTACCCTTCTTTGCAACCATGAAAGAAGCCAAAATGTTTTTTCAGTAATGAAAAAATTCTTTTATGATGCATTCAGAGAAAAAGAAGAATCAACCGAGGAACCATTCCTTCTGAGTATGTTGTGTTCCTTCACATTTTAAGTTTGTGCTTTAGTGCTTTGCTTTTGATGAGTATAATTTAATTTCTGTTGTGTTCACCTAGTATTTATTCCAAGACAGTAAAGTCAAAATTTAAGTGAATACACAGGTTTTCAAAGTAGGGTCACGTCATGCTCTTAACCTAGAAGATTCTGTTTTTCTAGAGGTAAAACTGAGACATAATCAATAGGATATGGGTATTCTTGAAGGGAGGATAAAAAACACAGGAAAAGACTGAACAAAAAATTACTTACTGATCAATTTCCTGAAGCATTCTGAAATGTTGTTTCTTGGAGAAGCTGCTTTGTTGCTGTCCATCTTACTAGTTTTTCTTTGATTTATGATTTCCTAAATAATTAATGTGTATGAGACTGATGTCAAAGCCATGAGCAATATCAAAGGAGGATCATTTGGTTTGGGGGTTTTTGTGTTAAGAGGGAGGAACTGGTGATTCCCTACATGTGGTTGAAAATGTAGCATCAGCCATTTTTCTTGTTGAAAGCACCTCCACTGAGACCTGGACGTTAGAGAATCATCATGGAAAAAGTATCTGTAGCTAAGGCTAAGTGAAAATGTGAACTTTGAAAAGTTTAGTCCTCCTGGGGAAACGCAGACTAAAAGTTCAAACACAGAAGTAGTTTTCCCTCATATGAAGAAAGTCAGTCGGGGGGTCAAAATTTATTGGACAGGGAAATCAATCCCACTTGCAAATAAAAGTGTATGTGCATTGCTAGCATTCTCGATGCGGCAGTTAGAAGCAGCTTCCAGAAGTCAAGATCGATTGTGAGTTTTTTGAAGGTAAGTGCCTGCAGAATTACACTGAGGTTGAGGTTGGGATCCAGTTGGTAAAAGGAGTACAGTGTCGTGGAGCACAAAGATAAAAATGTCCAAAACCAGATATGTATGTAAGATAGTGGTCCAATCTCCTACATAGTTAATGATTTTCTCATCACAGGTGTTAGAACACCTGTGTTCTAACAGGTGTTTCTAAGGAGAAAGAACAGTAAATTGCTCTGTGTTGAGCTTTGCGATTTGGGACAGGGGTTTGTGAAGAGCTAATCAGGGGAAAAAAAAATCCTTGGAGGTGAAAGGGTACAAGTTCAGTACCTACTGCAGAAGGGTAATGGACACAGCTCTGGAATGAGAGGGGGTTTCTCACTTCGCTCATGTTTCATACGTGATGGGAATTGTCTGAGACGTTTGTTGCAAGTTTCTCACGTTGTTCCCAGAGTAGGAGTTGTGAAACTCCACTTGGAGTGTGAGTTTTGGGCTCCCTGGCACAGGAAAGTTGTTGAGAAACTGCAGAGAGCCCTGTGGAGGCAGGCAAAGGTGGTCAGGAGCTGGCTGGGGCAGTGAGGGAGCTCGACTTGTACAGCCAGGAGAAGAGCATGCTGGGTGCAGCGGGGATTTTAATGCAGCCTTCAGCTTCCTGATGAGCTCTTGAAGGAAAGTTAGTCGGACACTTCATGGAATTGGCTCAGTGGAAGGATAAGAAGCTGCAATTGCAAGTCTAGGACAACAGACTGTCTCCTGGGCAGCAGAAGAAATTTCATAATGAGATGGTGAAACAGCAGACAAGGTGTCTGAAGAGATCTTTGAAGATGTCCAAGCCTTGACCGGGCAAAGCCCCGATAGCCTGCTCCAGTTTGACATTAACCCTATTGCAAGCAGGGGGGTGGACTTGAGTCCTCCGGAGATCCTTGCAAAGCTGTGTTATTTTGCGATTCCGAGTTCAAGAGTTGCAGTGCTCTTCCCAAGTTTGACATAATGTCAGAGGTCAATTGCTGGAATTGTGCAAGTCAGCCAATAGATTTCAGTGGAGAAGGCGTTCAGATAAGCACAAAGCATAGTATATATTTCTGGTTTTGAAAATACACTACTTCGAAGATTTGCTCTGGAGTTGCCAAAGGCAACCTTTACTTTTTGCCTACCATGAACTTGGAAATGCGGTGTGTAGTTATAAAGACGTTATAAACGAAGGTTTCTGTGCCGTGAGGTTTATCAGACCTCCCTAAGGTTCACTTGTGTTGCAGCTTTCTGAGTGTTTTTCTGCTCTTGGCATTTTTGGATAGGTATGAGTTGATGCAAAATGAAGGGGAGGTGGTTTAAAATGACTTTTCCTTCTGCTACCTTGAGAGAATTATGTTTCTGTTATCACCTGACCAGGATTTTCTTGGTATTTCTTCATACTATGTCTGGAGAAGTCATTTCCTGGTTCCACGCAAGAAGTAATTGGGAAGGTCTCTGGCCAACAGCACACACTCGGTGCCCCAGAGGGTTCAGCATTTTCTTCAATGAACAGTTAAAAAAGAGTGAAAGTAGAGGTTGGCATTAGCAGAATTATGTTGCTTTGTTTTATGTTAAATGAATTTTCCGTTCGCTCTTAACTACTTTGAATAAAAGGAAGTCGTAATGTTTCTGGAAGGCCATGATATATGATCTTGTTTTCTTTCGTATTCTGAAGGCCTGTCAACAAGGCAAATAACAAATGAGGATCTCTCTTGTTAATAGCTGTTAAATGTACCTTGATTGTATAAATGCACTGCAAAATGCCTCCCTACTAATACATGACTTGATTTTCTGTTAGGCTTATGGAAGGCTGGAAATTTGCCTGCCTTCGTGTTACATATCTGGTTAAGTGTGCTGTTTGTCTTTGCGCATATTCCATTGCTTTAATTGTGCTTAAGTAAATATGAAGATGTGAAATGAAGGATGAGAAAATGACCACTCAGCCTGCTAGAGAAATGCCTAAAACCAGTCTGAAAAGAGGTATAAAATAGCCTGGTGTATTTTATGTGTGTGTGTGTAAATTACGGTATATGGGGTTCTTTAATCCATTTATTTTGTAGCATGCTAGTTATAACCACAACTGATATTCTATAAATATAGCTTCAGTTTTAATCCGCAGTAAATCTTAAAAGACTGTCATATACGTGACACCACAAAATTCCTATTGCAGGTCAACACTCTTAAAGGATGACTGTTGCATATGTAATAATACTCAAAAGATGTTGCAATAATGTTCCTTAGGCTGCAAACTCAAAACTGAGATGTTGCAAAATTCCAAAATTAAGGTGGTCTGTGAAATTGTGGTTTGAGCCCTTTGGGTATGTGCTTTCAAGACTAAATCCATAACCAAACTTTTAACTTCTGTTATCCCATAATATTTTCTCATGTGACTCCTTTTTGTATTCGTCCGGTTGGAGGTAGGATTATGTAGTGAGAGGCTGTTGGATTTTTGCTTCATTTGTTGCCAGCAGGGAAGCCTTACCTTGGATGGATCGAGGGATTTGGGAGAACAGAGATATTAATGGGGAAGATTTTCTTAAGACATAGCAAAAGACAATTCCTGATTCAGGACCTAAGCTCTGAGAAATTCCAACTGCAAAGTAACAGAAATTCCACAGTAAAAAATGAATCTTGTTTATTTAACTCGAGGGAGGTAAAAAATTTCTCTTAAGACTTAGCTAAAGACTTTAGTTGAAACTTTCTAATCTAATATAACCTGAGGCAGGTGTATACATGGACCATTTAAGTCCAGAGCATTAAATTGGTAAAATTATACACAATTGAAAGCAGGAAACTGAGTGGTGCTGCTTGGAATGGGTGCAAGAACAAAGCAAGCGATGTAGCAAAATACAATGTTTTTTAACGCTAGCTTATTTTCCGGGATTCTCTCTGAAGCTTTGCAAAATGAACTGCTTGCTAAGAGGCAATGGCCTAAAACGTGATTTTTAAGACACGGTCTTGGGAGATAGGGAAGTTAGTTTCAAATTCCCTTGGTCTCTCTCTCACTGGCCGAATTAATCATTGAAGTAACAGCTAAAACAACTCTCCTGCTGGCTGTCCTTTTGAAGGAAAAGTTCCCAGCATTTTTGAAAAGAGGAGGTTTATGTCCTAGAAGAAATTTGGGTCTTTCAATAGTGGGAATTTATGTTCACAGTGCAGAAATCAGATACCTAAATACCAGAGGAAGGCAAGGGATGCTTCTTGCTCGCGTTTCTGTGACACGCTTGGGCAGTTGCCGTGCCACCGGCTAGCGGTGGCAGCTTCCCAGGTATCTGCTTCCACCCATACATTAAGTCAGGGCACAGGCTGGCAACCTTTCAGGAAGGGATAAAAAGCATTTACGAGTGCAGCACTGCCAACAGAAACCTGGCAGGAGCCAAGATGTGGTGCAGTGGGGATCCTCGCTCCCCTTACGTGGGAAACTTGTGGGAGTGGTGGGACATGGGCTGCCTTCAGGGCCATGACTTGTGCTCCCAGCACACATCCCCCTCCCAGCTGGAGTCCAAAAGCTGCATCCCTCCTGGCAAGCTGCCCTGCTTATCTGTCCCTTCCCATAAGGCAAAGGGATAATGGCTTTTCATCTTTCCATAGGGCAAAACCCAGGCTGATGGCATTGCTGACAAAAAGTCGAGCTGTGCGTCTTCTTGGGCACTCATTGGTTTCTACCAGCATAAAGAAACCTGAGTGCCTGCCTGATGCTGAAGTTCCCCCTCAGGTCTGTTTTTCTTTTGATTTTAGGTTTTACACAATCTTGTAGACTTCTAAATCATTGGACTTCAGAAGAGACTCAAATTGCAAAATAGTTTACTATTTTAGGAAAATTTACCCAAATTTTCTTACTTACTGTTGCAGCCTTATCTGGCTGTAAAATAGCAACGATGTGGGATAGCGGAAGAGTTCAGTAAAACTGAGACACTCCAGTACATTGAAGTAGAGCATCAATATTTCAACAGTATTTTGCAAATGCACAGGATGACTAATGTGCTGTGTGTTTTCTTGCTCCTTTGATTTTTCTTAGTTTGTCATCTGCAGCATAAGAAAATAAATCATAGGTGCATAAGTGTGCCGGTTCTGAATTTCCTGGCTGTGGTACTTTCTTCTAACTGTCATTGGATTTTTACAGAGATTTTTACCCTAGCCAAAGACTTGAGGGTTTTGCTGATTTAAAAAACCACGAGGCATTGCACGAGGCACCCAAAATTATTAAAGCGAACTTGAAAAACTGAATGTAAAAACTGGGGCCAATTTCCCCGAGCATTTGGATCAGCAATATCTTTTTTCCATTTCTGAAATTATTGCATTACATCATAAGCAGCTCAGTCCTTACAGTAAAAATGTTTCAGTAGAGGCTGTACAAAACATTAAGAGCAGAATATACTGATTGATGTATTGATTGATGCATTTGACGGATAAGGCAACAAAGAAGTGACTGCTTTCATTATTGCAAGTTTGGGCAATTGTGACACTACTGGCCACTTCTCTAGTTTGTAGTGCGGTATGGATCGCTATTTCATTATAAAATTCAGTCATCTACTCCAGATATTTTTAAATAACCCCATAGCACCATGAGTGTAATGTAGTTTAATAAACTAACAAAGGTTACTGCAATTTAAATCCTTCCTTCAAATTGTAAGGCTTAACTTTCAGTAAAATAAAAATGTAGGATTGCAAGGATCTTTCATGCTTTGCCTCAAAGTTTTACAATTTAAAAGCAGACAGAGGTTGATACTAGCAAGAAAGGAAGAACAGAAAATGCATTTTTCAAATAAAAGTTGATGTGGAACGAATGAGGTAGAGGTAGAAACATGAGAAGTTTGTGTGATAACGTGGTCATGCGATGTGAACGGTCAGAGGATTTTGTAATGTTAAGGAGAGTCATAAAATTGAATTAAGATGGAGCTTCACTGACTAGGTAAGATTTTATTTAATATCATGTTTATTAATTTATGTGTATTTTATTAGTAAAGAGCATGTTCATTGTCTTTTCATTGTATTCTTTATGTCCTCTCCTAATATACTTGAGGAAGCTGGGACCATTAGGATTTGGTGTTGCATAAGGCAGCGCAAGGATGTAGCTGCCTCTCTGTGCCTTTTCCGTGCTGAAGCTTCCAAGTCTTTCTGGTATTCTGATTTCTGTAGCAACAGCAGGAAGATAAACATAATAAACCAAGCTGAATATTTAAGAACAACAGAATTTTTTTTTAATCTTCTGTTCCTCAGGATGGGGATGGAGGAGAAGGATGATTACTTAGATCTTCTGTGAGTGATGATAAAGCCAAATTTATTTTATTGTTTAAAAGTTTAGCTTTTCACCCTTTACATTTTAGAGGATGATGGCTGTTAACCCTTTGGTTTCTTTTGTGATCAGTTGATTCCGTAGTGTCTCAATTTAGGAACATTTTTGTAATCTCATTCATCTGGCAGCCTCGAAATCCCTCATTTTTAATTAGTATCGCTACAGTAATTGTTGATAAGAGTTGTCGATGTTCATTCTTTGTGTGATTGCTGATCATGCTAAAAGGCCAGCAGGCACTCCTAGATATTCCTCCCTGCATGATTTTTGCTTGCATATAGTATTCTGAAGAGGAGTACTGCCCTCATACAGCCCAAGCTGCCAGTGCAGTGAGAAGTGGCTATTTTTATCAGTAAATTATTTATATACATTGTTAACTGTTATTTACTTTTTCATACAGTGCAGCTCGGAAGTATGTGAAAGAACGTGTGCTCACCCAAAACCAGTGCAAACACAAAAGGAAATATTGAACTACTGTCATACTTGTACATAATAGATGTAATCTAGGTTTTCCAAGTCTTGTTTTGCTTTTTCTTTGTAAACAGGTCAATGATCAGGCAAAGGAATAGATGCAACTTCTTTGCATTAATTTCTAAAGGCACTGCCTTTTAATGCTTTATCTTTAAATGCTTCTTAAATTTCTACGGTGTTTTAGTTAAAGCTGTGAAACTATAAAGGAAAACAGAAAATAAAGTACTTCTAAAGAGGTCTGTAGAATGTGAAAACTGTCAGTAGAAAGGTTCATCTAGCACAGTTTCTCATCCTTTAAACTGGCTAGTTGCAAAGACAGCAGAAAATCAGAACAAGGATAAGATGATACTTCATTTGCCCGTTCCAGCAGTCAGTGATTTGAGTACTTTCTGAGCGGGAGATTGCATTCAGACAATTGTGCTTAATAACCCTTCTGTATCCTTCATCTGTGAATTTGTGTAATACCTTTTGAATACATTTATAATCTTGACATGTAAAATGTTCTGTTGCATTCGCTCCTGCAATTTAATTATGCATATTTGTTTGTTGGAGATGTTTCTAAAGCAGGTAGCTGATAATTTAATGGAGTTCCACCTCATTCGTGTTTGTAGTACTAGTGGATATATTGCTCTTCATCCCGTGTGTGCCACTTATCACTTACAGATCTGTCAAGTCCTATCGTTTCTTTTGTGAGCTGAAGGATCAGGTAGTCAATCCAACATCCCCGTATGTACCAGTTGTTTGCTACCCCTGCCTGTCCTCATCCTCAGTGCCTTTGCTTCCCCTGTTATTGATTGTGGGAGGAGACCAGACTGACACGCTGTGTTCACAGCACAGTGAATTTATGCAGTAGAAGAACTACAATTCCTATCTTGCTACCAACTTCTCTCGCCCTTTGCTTCTTTTGACCATTAGTAAACACTGAGCAAGCATTTTCAAAAACCACAAGGCCCAAAACCCTGTACCAAGTTATGCTTAGGTCTCTTTATTGTGTGATGTTTTTTGATTTAGAGCAAATTACTTTGTATGTATGGTGGGAGATGATTATACTGGCTACATTGTCTTGCAGTTAGTGATTTTCACCTTCCATTTTATCAGCCGGCCACATGGTTTTGCAATATTTTTCAGTAGTTTTTCACAGGCAGCTCTTGATTTCGTCGTCTGCTCTGTCACTTCCATAGATGTGATTTTTTTTGGATGATATATGAGTAGTTTTCAGCCCAGGCCCCAGTGCAGAGCTCTGTGAGACTTCCCTGGTAACCTCCATGACTCGTGAGAGGTGTCCCTTTATTATTACCATTGGTCTCCTGTTTTTAAGCTACTAATAATCCACAAACAGCCTTTCTCCTTATCCCCACGTTCTCTTTAAGAGCTTTCAGATCTTTTTAATAGCTTTAAAATCCAGCTTTGCCATGATTGCATCCCCACGTAGCTCCTGATGCAAAGCACAGTGCACAGGAGGTCCTAGACCAGTAATTCCCCATGCTGGCATGCCGACAGACTGCACTGCAGCCCATCTCCGAGTTGCATGCCCCACTTTCCTTGGTGTGGAAACCAGGGCAGAGGAGAGGAGGAGAAGAGGGTTGGTGTTTGCTTAGGTCTCACCCCGTAAGACCGTGGGATGCAGCTAGACCTGGCATGTGCAAAGCTTTGCCATCACACCGACGTTGCCTGGATCGACCAGAACATCTTCGTGCTATCATCAGAGCACTCTTACGGATTTGTGAAAGATGACATCGCTTTGCCAAAGCTGTGCTGACTTTCTTCTCTTATAGCGTATTTATTTATCTATTAATTCTCCTCTTCCAATCATTTCCTAGATATAAAAATGCGACTTACTAGCATCTGGTCTCTTGAGTGCTCCCTTCCAACTCCCAGACCCATTTTAAAAATCACTCACGTTTGTCCCCTTCCATGCCTTTTATAAGGGCAATTTAAGTAATAAGCTGCACAGCAGAGTTAGTAGTTCAGCAATTCCATATTTAAGTTACTTTACAACTCATGAATGGATGCCAGCTGGTCTTGGTGATTTATTACTGGGTTTTTTTCTAAACCCTCTTCTACTCACACTTCCAGCTGAAACTAGTTCTCGCACTCGCTTACTGAAAAGGGTGACTGTTGCAGAGCCTTCCTAGACTCCTTCACAGAGAGCACTGATGCAAAAATTGTATTTAACTCTTCTGCTATGGCTGATCTTTCTCAAGTGCTTTTTTTCATCTCTATCATCTGTTGGCCCAGTGGATATTCTGGCAGGGTTCCAGCTTGTGATGTGTTTGAAAGAGTCTCACTGTTAGCTTTTATGACTTGAGCATGAAGACTTGCTCAGTGAATTTACATTTAACTTTGCATAATTGTATTCTCCTCGTGTTGTCTCAGCATGACTTTGGGACATCTGCAAGCCTTTTGGGAGGGAGTTCATTCACTTCTGTCGAGGTCCTTGGCAGAACGGGCTAGAATAGAGGAGACACTTGTTCCTTTCAAGTGTCTGTCTGAACGTGGTCCTTCTTTAATCTTTGTGCACATCAGTGAGTGGTTTGGTGGCATCTCCAAATGCCTTTCACATGCATAGTGGTTCCTTTTGCCACAGTAGAGTTAAATATTAATCTTTCAGATCAGAAGAAAAATTAGGAAGTAGTTTCTTTAGACTGGTATGAGAGGAAGGCATGCCTAAGTTCACTTCCAGGAAATGCCAGGCTTTGCATGACAGCATGAGCAAAGTCTTAATTTCTAAGGGCTTCTTGGCACAGGAGGAGAATTGCTGCTACACGTGGAGTATAGCACTAATTTTGCTGATGAAGCAGTGCAAGTGACAGTGAGCTCTGGCCCAGTGGATGTATAAACCGATACCTAGTGGGCACCTTTTCTCACTGGCGATACTTTTCTCTGATTAACTTTAAAAGAGTATTTATTGTCATGTATACATGACATCACTTGTTATTGAATGTGGTACTGAAAAAGCATTTTGGTAAAGGCATAATTACGTATTTTCTTATTTAAACTGTGATTTATCTCTTTTGGAATGCAAATGCAAAGCCAAAGCGAGTCTTTGCTATGAGCATTCTGTTAACTGCATAACTAACTGTTAATTCCAGCAAATACTTGGGGTTTTTTGCTTTTGATGTGCTTGGGATTTTAGGGTTACATGATTGGGTGATCGTTAATTTGGATTTTAGCATAAGGTCCCTGTTACTGATCAGGAACTGAAACTCTTCTTCGGCAATCATACACGAGCTGTTGCAAGTTCCTTAGGTGACAGGCATATAAGAGGAGGGCTTTAAAAACTTTTAAACAGCTTAGTATCAGCTGCCTATGGTGGTATTCTCTAGGATAATGAGGAGAACTTTCTTAAGAGAAAACGAGTTTTCGGAATTGACTCTTTAAGTTCAGTGTAAAAAATGCCAAGTTTGTATGAGTGGGTGGCAAAATCCCAGCTGTGTCTGTAGATCTGTTTTAATGTGAAATGACCTTCTGTGTTTATCAGTGTTCAGCATTGGTGGCCCTCAGTCTGATCTCCATTTTGCCCCGGCTTCAGCAGCTTCTTCTGCCAAGGACGTTGTGGCAATGCCAGTGCTCCCAGCTACGCGTCCCTCATTTTGCAGCATCCCCATCACTTGGAGAGAAGCTTGTGGGGTTACATGGTTTCCTTTGGTAAGGGGGGGTTTCCACGTTCTTGTGATAGGGTTAGTGGCAGGGCATCATTACTGGACGACTTCTCTTTGAGTAACTTTTAGGGCAGGAAATCTGTCGTTTTGCCTGCTGCACTTCCTTGCAGGGAGCAGCTTTCTCCTTTCACATGTCAGGTTCCTGCAGGAACACAGCAGCAGGAGGCATCTCCAGGACCCTTGAGCCAACTCCCGGCTACTACAGCAGAATCTCGCCATAAAACCTCCTTATTTTCAAAGTAGAAGGTAGCGCCAAGACTTTGCTGTGGTGACAGATTAAAAGGGCACAGGGGAGTTTTCTCCCTGCCTTCTGGGTAGAGAGAAATTCTCACTGTCAGCAGTGGCTAAAGGCAGGTAGGACAGGGCAGAGGAATTTAGAGGCAGCAGGAGGAGCTGAGTTGACATTTGGTGGCAAGTCTTGCAGATTTGCTTTAAGACATGACTGCTGTCTCCTGCCTGCCTCTGTATGAAGCAGCTTTTAAAACGGGCAACAGCTGCATCAGGCAGGTCAGAGGTATCAGCCAAAATGCCCTGGACAAACCACCCAATTCCCAGCCCGTGTTTATCCATGGCAGTTTAACCAGCCACAGGGTAACAGCTGAATTCTCTGTCCCTCACTGCCTGGAGGAACCATCTCCTGCCTTATCAGTAGGAGGATGAGATCGCTGGTGGTGCTGAAGATGGAGTATTTTGTTTCTGCTGGCTTAGTGACTAGTTAAAGGAAAAATGGGCACGACTCAGATGTCTCTCCAGTAGAAACTGATGACAGAACTGGCATTGAATTCACAAGGATGGAGTGCCCTCATTTGCCATTGGTAAGAGGTCTTTTTTCCCTCCTGGACGGAGATGGCTTCAAAGCTTTGAGTTGAAGGCAGTGGGTTGTTGAAGGGAGTATGGTTTTGTCTCTTTCTGCTGTGGCTTTCAGAGTGAGCAGAGGTTAGAAAGTGCTGAATAACAAATAAGCGCTGAATGAAAAGTCATAATTGAATTTTGCCTGAATTCTACATATATTTTGGCTTGGATTTTGATCAGTGCAATAACTTAATGGTGCTGTTCCAGTACTGCTGACTTTGGTTGTGTTTCTAATGGCTTCAAGATGGGAAGCCGGTGTCTGGGTACAGTCCATTGAGCAGAACAATGCACAGTATTTCCCAGTGCTGCCGTACCCAACACAGTGCAGTGATTGCCTCTTTGCATGGAGGAACAGGTTTGGGTTTGTGCTGGGTAGTGTTGTTCTGTTCCCACCATTCTTCATGATGGAACTTCTGAAGTAGAATACTCCCTCAAAGAAGAGTGAAGTGTTGTTACAATAATATGTTTATTTTTTTCTTTCCCCAAGAACCTCAAAACCTTTTCTAGAGAAGTAAATCCCCTCCTGAGGCAGGCAAGATAATTCAGGCTGAGGGCTTTTCTGATTGTTTGAGCAGCTGAACAAGGGTCTCTGTGTCCCTCATCTTTTCTCCCCTTTATCGACAGCTTGCCTGCCTTGCCCTAAAGGTGTCGGGGTGATGTTTCACTCCTCTCTCTCCCAAGTTCAAAGTGACCCCTTCTGGCATGATGGAAAGCTTGCCTTGTTCTCTGAGGTTTCTGAACTGGTTTTGGCCTTCAGGTCTTTGGCAGGTTTCTTGTTGGGTTGCATTTGTTTGGTTATTCGTTTTGGTTCTGTTACTGTAATGCGCTTTCTGAATTTCTCTGAAATGATTTTAAATACTGGACAGGCTTCAAATGGACACAGGTTTTAGTCTAGGAAAGGCAAGGCTCATGGCTGTAAAATTGGAAGCAGTTCTTATAGGGGAAAGAAATGTAAAATCAGGAAACACAAAGAATATTTTTGACATCACACTTTTGCTACAGGTGTTGCCTCGTCTTTTCCTAAGCCTTTTCTGAGCAGCAGAAGCCACAGGGCTAAAAGTCAACTGCACATTTGTTCCTCTAAGGTGCTGTGAAAGGGCAGCAGCTGGGCTTTGCCCAGTTTTTCTTGGGATAATCAAAAAGCCGCTTGAGTACAGATGAATCTTCTAAATACCTACCACATCTTTGCCTTTGTTCACTTTCCCTGTCTAATTTAGGAATGTGCCTTGGGCTGTGGCTTTGAATAGTATCCATGGGAAGTAAATAAAGCATCAGGTTTGGTTTGGGGCTGAGTTTTGCCTGTGAGTGAATATTCCTTGGTGCATGGGTTCCTCTTTTTTGTTTATGGTCAGTTGAGTTGCAATTTCCATCCTCAACGAGGAGATTTATGATGCTAGACTTTACGATGACTTCGTAAATCGTAAGTTACTTATTCATAACAAGTTGCTTCTGTAAAGCAGGCCTGTGGTGTCAAAATTTTTGAGGTGACTATTGGGATTCTGTGAGGGTCTGGTAAGGGCATTCATGAGATTTATGACTGGTTTGGTATTTTGGATGCCTTATCTCAAAGTTGGTTTAAACCATCCCTCCTTCCCCAGTGTGACTGCTCAAATCCTACATCCCTTGGTGATTTGGGGCATCGGTCCCGGTTTGGCCAGGTGTCCAAGCTGTGTTAAAGGATGGCTGTTTCCACAAGGCAGGGGAAGAGGGGGAGCTGGGTTGGATTTGCCACTGTGTCGTCTGTGTGTTCTGCTCTCTGTGGGTAGATGTTGAGAATGAAACAGGCTGAGGTTTTGGGCTGGTACCACAAGGCTGATCTCCATGCAGGCTGCCTGTGAAAGGACGAGAGGAGATCTGGAGGCATTTGGGGACTAAGGGAAGCAGAGTAGAGAGGTGAGGACATGGAGGTTGTTTGGGGTCGAGGGGAGATCCCAGATGGAGTGAGGGGAAAGAGAAGACAGACTCTGGGGAAGTACCAGGGAATCTCTCAAGTAGAAACACACTTGCTGTGGTTCCTCGAGAGAAACCCAATAGCAGGAGCCAAAGCCCTCTTGCCAGCAAGTCAGCAGCCCCTTGGAGGGCTTCGCCAGCAGAGGTGGCCACCTCATCTTCCTCCCAGGGCAAAGAAAGGAAAAGCAGCAGCAGTTTGGTTCTAGTGAGGACGTGGTGAGCAACTTGGTGAACAATTAACACCTGTGGCCAAAGAGGATCTGTAGGAGCAGGGGTGTAGGCTGGTGGTGGCCACTCTGCCCGCACGGCTGCAGCTGCAGGAAGGGTCAGACAGAATGTGAGCTGGGCATTAAATTAAGCCTGTAAGGAGACACTCGGGGAACTTAAGATGGATTAACTTAAGGTGTAAAGTTTAAAGTGTATTATTATGAAGGAGGATTAAGCTAAACTGAGCTAATGACACCCCTTTTGAATGTGTATCCACACAGCAGATTCAGAGCTTTGGCTCCACGCCTTTTATTACTTAAATGTACTTACCTTCTTAAATGTCCCCATAAAGACACATGCCCTTAAATTCCAGATCTTCACATTCTCCCTTTTCCATGTTGAGAAGTTTAAATGCTGTGTCAGAGCTAGAACTACTTGGGATTTTTTTCTTTTCTTAAAAGAAAAAAAAAACGTGTGGGGAAAAGCAACAAAGAAGTTGGTTTTACTTTTTCCCTATGGTGATGATGGCATTTGTGATGACTTGCTGTTTATTCTTAGATGAGGTAAGGAAGAAATAACTTTGTTCAGGTTATATTCTTATGTTCTAATTTCTGTGTACCCCATCTGTTTCATATATGTTTCTATTTTTTTTAATTTGTTGTTATTCCCGTGGTATAGGGATGTCTGCGATGTCAGCATCTGAATTTTCCAAAAGCTCTGTACTCTTTTAAAAATCAAAAGCAAGGTTGAATACTGTAAATTCCCACAAAATAGTTATCTTACGTTAAACAGTCATGAATTAACTAACATAATATGTAGTTAGTAATAGTTTGTAAATAATAAATCAACTGAATTGCTTTTTTCAGGAGGGGAACTGATTTGAAATTACAGGTTTGCTGTATGTCAAATGAACTACTTACAAAATTATCCATAGAACTAATTACTCTCACTACAAACAATGCCATAAGGACTACTTGAGGGTAGTCAATATTTGTAAGTAGATGGAGAACTAAATGTTTAAAAGACAGACAAAAAAACCCCTACCTACCAAAAAATCATTAACTTTTTCTGAAATTCTACTTAGGCAATCATATGAAAGCAAACCAAATACAAACATGAGAGATAAAGTGTCACAAAAAAGTGCAATGCAATGATATTAAAAAAAAAAGGTGTTTGGTCAGGATGCTTTTAGGTTAACTGTCACAGGGAGTGTTGTGCCATGCTGTTCAGTCAAAGCTTTAAGAAACCTGAGACAACCTCAAAATGTTTTGTTTTATTTGCTGTGTGGCTTGTGGTGTCAGGTGAAAGGTGGTGTGGTGCTTCCGTGTCTCTGGAGGTCAAACGTCGGCAGGGATGGCAGCCGCTGCTCTGTGTTCTGAGACTGGAGAGACCAGCTGTGGTGTCCTGCAAAAGTAATAATGGACAGAATAGACTGTTCTTGCGTTGAATTCTGCCAGTCTCCAGCAGTATGACTTACACCTTAAAGTGTAATTTTTAAAATACAGATGTCCTTTATTAATCATTTGCCATTCAACAATATCAACAGTATTGATACCTCTGAGCCTCCTGGCAGAGGAGCCGCAGTTACCTGTGTCCCAGACTTGGATTAGTTAATTTGGGGACAATGGAGAGGAGCAGGAGGGATATTGCTCCCTGGGGTCTTTTGGCATCTTTTTGCTCAGCTGCCCCTGGATTAGCTCAGTGTCAGCAGCCGTTTGGTCTCTGGGCAATAACAACCCATGAGGCAGGTGGACCTCGGGCTGCTTTGGGCCGATGTCCTTGCACACTTCATCATCCATGCCAAGGGTGCATCCAACACCGGGAGAGACTCAGGTGCTGCTGTGCTGGGTCAGCCACAAACCTTTGGTGGTGGCCTCCAGCCTTGGGCAGACTCTGGGGCAGGAGCTTCAGAAATGCCCCTTTGAGTGCCTCTGTCTTTTAATTCTGCAAATCCTTTTCCATTTCACCCAATGCCAGTTTCTCAGGGTCACTCTGTGCACACTCAAAGCATGTGACCAGCACTGAGTGTGCAAGTGACATCTGGAAGTTCTGTGCAGAGCGCGGCTGGGCTCGTGTTCTTGTGCCTGTGTGCATCCAGCAGCGAAGGCTGCTCTTCTCAAACACGGCGCCAAGTAGAATTTCAGTCACCATCCAGTGTGCTCCAAGACTGTTTTCTTCTGTTCATTTTCTTCACTGCAGTCCGTGATGCATAATAAAAATAAATAAATATGGCATTACTACTACTATTAAATTAAAAAAAAAAAAAAAAAGAAGCTGGAAGTTTTTAGTCTCAAGAAGAGGGTGGAGCAGGGGAAAAAGTGCAGAGCCCATATAACCATGGGGAGTCCGCTTTATTATTATTAAAGAGGAAAATAAAATCTTCTCTGGCAGTAGTGAAATGAAACACCAGGAAGATTACGTCAGTCTTTATTTGCACACAGTATGATTCTTCTCTTTCACCAGCCAATTTGTATATTTGAAAAGGCAGTTGCTTGCTGAAAATAATTAACTGAAATTTGTCCAATTCCCCAATTATGTGAGAAAAAGTTTGAAGAAATATAGACAATTGCTGTTGAGTTATTTAAAAAAAAAAAATAGTAGTGGTCACCAAACAATGATAGTGCCTTGTCTAAATACCCACATAAATGTTGTGCTTTCAGAATGAGACAGACAGTGACTCTTTGCTGTAGCTGTTGTGGTTTGGGGTAGCGGCTGTAGAAAGTGTATCACAATCCTAAGTAATTCTGCCTGAAGCCGAGTGGTGCTGGCTGCAGGTATGAGGCTGTCGGTTCTCTTTGGTCGTCCTTTCCCCCAACTCATCTTTGCACCAGATGCTTCTCAAACCTATTTCCATCTGTACTTCAGCTGCTGGGGGATGTGTCACATAAATGTGTGTGCAGTGGGTGTTGCACTAGTTCTGATCCCTTCAACAGGCTTATTTCGGCCAGGGCAGAGCTGAGCTGAGCAAACACTGATAATTCAAACACATTTGCAAACATTTTTGTCAGTTCATTAATGTCATCTGTGTATAAAACTCAAATTACATTTGTTTCTGTTCCTTTCAGGGCTGTGGATGTTAATGCTGCCTGTAGTCTGCTGGGTACCAAAGTTAATTGAGTCATCCCTTGCAGATGGCGTAGGAGCTGAGCAAGGCAATGCCCGCGTTCCCCCAGTGCTCCCAGGCTTTTTTTGCCTGCCTGGGAGCGTGGGGACCAGCAGCCCTCAGGGGCAGGCAGGGCTCCAGCTTCATCTCTGTGATCCCTGGCTCCCTTAACTACCCTGACCTTCGCAGCCGCGGTGTGTCTTACTGACCTCTGCGTGGTCAGCGCTGGGTTTCCAGGTAGCTTTTCTCCTGCGTGGGCGGCTCTGTGCGCCTTGTGCCGTGCCACACTCATCCTCTGGATTTTGTTTCTCTCTCTCTTTGCAGGGAACGGATGCGCCAGTCTGCTATGTTTGAACTATGCCAGGGGATGCACCAGATCAGTCTGCAGTTCGTTCGCTTGCAGCTTAGCTTTGAGGAATACACTATAATGAAAGTTTTGCTGCTGTTAAGCACAGGTAAGTTAGATTCGTGGCTACATGTGAGTACTTGAAATTATATTCGAGCTCACAAAGAGGTGCGGTGATTATAACTAACGTAACAAAAGAGCCAAACTGTTTCCAGCAGGACCGCAGGAACAAGCCCAGTTTTATGTCTTAGAGCTTATCTGCAGCTCTCACTCTGCATTAGCGCAGGCAGTGTCTTTGCTGTTGAAATGTGTCACGTGTGTTAGAAGGGCTGGCGTGGCCAGGCAGGGGACTTTGGCCCCCCTCTCTATGGGAACCACTCGAGTTGGCCAAAGAAATGCGACAGCTGTGGGGATTGGGGAGAAATCCCCACTCAACTCCCAAAGCCACTGGTTTGGGTGACTTAACACCACCTTTAAGATCCCAAGATTTGCAATGCCTGTACTGCAGAATGGGTGAGTTTCTAATGCCAAGAGAATTGAGAACGGTGAGCCCTTTTACAGGGCTCTGGAAGTTTAAAAATGGCAGTGCATAGTTTTTCTCTTGATTGTCATGCTTTGAGTTTTCTTAAGATACAAAATCATACCTTGGTGTTTGTTACAGTGCTATGTGGTAATTAGCAGATCTCTTGATCTTACCTTACTGAAAATACTGAAAACCTCCCACCCCAGTACAATTGTATAAATACACAGTTTGTATACATTACTTTTCCATCAGTCTTGATGAAAAAGCTAATTCCCTGTAAAGAAGCTTTCTTCTGTATAATCACACTCCTTTTGTGGGATCCACTCAGTGGCATCACGATGAGATAGCACATGGGCTTGATTGGTGGCCGTTCATGATGTCACTTCCGTGAACTCGCCGGGCCAAAATTCCCCTGACAGAAGGAAGCTGGATGTGGGGGCATTGCACGGGGAGAGGAGGAGCAGGAGACCAAAGGGGCTGCTTCTGCCTTCCACTTGCAAGCTGCTGGCAGTAAGAATCACACCCAAGGCTGCCGGGGCTGGGGCTGCCCGGGCTCATGCTGCACGGCACATCTCCCCATTTGGTGGCAAGCAGAGCCCAACGTGCCTTTTGAGATCTTGCCCCAGAAGGCTGAAAGAATAAAAGGATGGCGAGTGACAGGGGTTTGTTGTGCAGCACTGAAACACACTCGATGCCGAACCCTCTGAAGGATGCCAGGGTGGGCTGAGGCAGCGGCAGAGGTGGGCACCCAGGAGCCTCCCAATGCCCAGCCGTGGTGTGGGCACATTGGCTGCAGGCAGAGTTAGGTGCCTGTGGAGGGATTTTGCAGCACCCAACAAAGCTGAGTGGCAACTCCTTCAGGCCATCTGGTGGGACGGGCACTTTCTCTGTCTCAGTGCCTTTCGTTCAGACCTTGCCCGTCCCACTAAGCCAGGAGTGCTGTGTTTAAGCGCTTGCCTTTGAAGGAAGTTGTGAAGCTGCAATTCTTGTCCTGACTGGAGGAATTTGGATCTACTAACAGAAACCTCCTGGGGCTGTAAGTTTTTTGGGCTTGGCTCCCTCCTTTCCTCCTGTTGAAGCCGTTCCAGCTCCCTGGAATGGGGAGAGACGATGCCGTTTGGGGAGCACTTTGTGTTGTAGCCCACTGAGCCTTAACCCCCAGGTCCGGCTCCACCGAGGGTTTGAGGAACCGGTCTGGTGGTGGAACTGGAACTGGAACTGTGAGGAGCTGATATGCTCCAGGATAGCCTTCGGGTGCAAATGAGCTTTTTTGAAGGCTGTCACTTGCAGTCATTTCCAACCAAACAATTCTATGATTCTGTGGTTCCCAGAAGCAACTAGCAGTGCTTAACTTGGGTGTGCCTGGGGAGGGTCTAGCGCCCAGAATGTTCTGAAGAGTGTGTCTGCACTGCAGATCTGGCTCTGCTGCTTTTAAATCAGCCATAAAGGGGGAGGATCTTCAGAAAAAAGAGCCTAAAGGCATCCTAAAAACACAGCAAAATTTATTTAAGCTAGGTATTATTATACCCTCTTGAGTGTGTTAACTAATAACTGATGTTTTAGGGGAGATCAGCTACCTGGGTCCTTTGGAAACGCACACTGTGGTCACTAGAAAACCTAGTAAAAATGGTTTCTTTGGGGACAGTTAGTATGTTGGGGTTGGAGGCAGAGAGAGGAAAGTGACATGGGAATGGAGACGGTGATAAAATCCAGAAAGTATCCCGTGACAGACAGCAAACCTGGTTTCGAATGACTGCACCTTAATACAACCTTATGAAAGAAAACACCAGGTTTGTTTTCATGTAGAATTTTTTTTATTGAATCGTGTGATGAGCAGAATACAAGTTATTCTGAAAATTTCACGATGACCACATCAAGGAAGTTTCACTCCATTTACATGTGGAAGAAACCACACATTACAACTCAATTGTTTTCTTGCTTTCCACAGACCATGGATTTTGGGAGCTTGCCAAAAGCATTGCTGCATTTAATAAGTAAAATCAGGAACACTGGGCAGATCTCCAGAATTTCATGTTTTGCTTGAGTTCTCTTTATTTGTGGTCTTTCTTTCTTTCTTAATGATCTGGCTGGGGTGATGGTATAATAATTTTCAGACAGAAGAGTAAAATACATGATAGTAGAAACAGAAGGAGTGACTCTTACCAGTCTTTAAGCAGCATGTAGGAATACAGGCCTGTAAATATTAAAGGAACTGTAAAGCCCGTGCATTTTGTGTAAGGGCCACAGTGTGATCGGATGGCTTTACTCATCTTGAATGGTGTCTCTGTGTTCAGTCAGCTTGAAGTGAATTTGTACATCTGTTCCAGACAGTTTCTTTTATCTGTCAGCTGACTGAGAGATTTGGCATCTAGGCTGTAAAAATTAAATATGATGTTTATATAATATAAATATATAATATTTACTGAGTGGTAGGCTGGTTGGTGCGTTATCTCCTAGGCTTTTTCTAAATATTCCTCCTTGTGCTCCCTCCCAGCGCTTGGTGGTCACAAGGCTTTGTTGCTCGTGTCGTAGAGCTCCTCCTTGTTTTCTGTTGCTGAAATGCTCTGGTAGATACAGGTGATAGAAGATAATAGTGCTTTTTCTTAAAACTTCTTCTCTGGAACCATTGGGTGTTGTTACACACCTGCCATGTGATTGCAGGGGGAGAGAAAGTAGTTCAAAGGACTTCAAAGATAAGGGAATGGAGAAACAAGACAGTTTTTGCCAGGATGCTAAGTCAGGGTAAGCTAGATTGGAAGATGACCCTTTTTTGCTTCCTTTTTTAATAAGTAACTTATCATTGAGCTTACTCTGACTTCCTTAGCAGATAAACTCACTCCTCTACTGTGTAGTATTTTATTTTCCTTCTGCGGACTAGCATTAAGGGATGCAGAGTGGAAAAATATTTGATGGTTAAACAGTATTCAACCAATCCAAGTACTGAAATGCCAGAAAATTTTGTGTAATGTTGTTGTTAACATCTTTGGGTTTTTCCTAGAGATCTGCTCCTATAAGCCATTCCTGTTTGGGGCAGAGCCTGCTGGAGTGCAAGGGTATTTGCAGTCTGTAAAGAAACCATGGATTTGCTTTTGTAATTAGCGTTGCTGATACCAGTCACAGGAAGAAGTATCAGAAAACTCTGCTTTTAGCCAATTTCTGAAATGATCCCTCTGGCAGATGGGAACTTTGATAGGATACTAGAATGCTTGTAACTGGATGTGTGGCCAAGCACTGGGTCAGGATGCCTGTCTGGAAAATAGACTTCTCTCTCATGTAAAATATTGGCTCTGTTTGTTCCAGGTGTTATGTAGATGCTTACTAACATTCAAAGAAATTTTAGATGTTACTTGACAGCATAAAAATGTGTCACTTGGTCTGGCAGTTCTGCATATAACAGCTGTAATTCTGTGCCTTTCCCTCCTCTGCCAAGTGTGGGGAATCATTCAAGAATGATAAATCACGTCTTCAACTTCAAAAAAAATACCCTTTATCCATCTGCCTTTTTTTGTTTGGTGGCTGGGTTATATCGAAAACAGTTTAAGCATGAGGTTAGCATGTGTCGTGTTTCTAAGATGTTATCCTGTCCTCTGCCACAACTTCTGCAATCACAGATCTGGAGAGGATGCTCGAATCACTTGAAAATCTGTATGATGATGTTGATTCCTTACCGATGTCTGTGAAATGATGGGCTTTGCTTAAAAGTTTCTTTCATCCGTTAACTAGTGTAAATCTTTAAGTATGCACATCAAAAGAATAAGCAATACAGTAAATATTAACACAAGACTGTCTTTTCAATGACAGTTCCCAAGGATGGTCTCAAAAGCCAAGCTGCATTTGAAGAAATGAGGGCAAATTACATTAAAGAACTAAAGAAGATGGTAACTAAATGTCCAAGTAACTCTGGGCAAAGCTGGCAGAGATTCTACCAACTGACTAAACTTCTTGACTCCATGCATGATGTAAGTATAACTCCTCAGGGAGTGCAGTCAAGTTAAGCAAAAATCTCTCCATTAAGGTAAACCAGTAGTCGGTAATTGTGTTAACTAACAGGGAGAAAAAAAATGACATTATTTTTAAAGGAACATCTGAGAGTAGTTGTTAGATGAACTGAAGGACAGCTGCCAAGTAAAATAAGAAATATGAGTCATTAAGGGCTGGGTCCTGCTGCCTTCTCCTATATTAAATGGTGTGTTCCTCCTGCGTTTCACTTAAGGTCAGTAGAGCTCTTTATTAGTGGGGTCAGAGGCTTGTCAGCAGGAGAAGTGGTGTTAGCTGTGACCCTGTGAGACGCAGCGAGAGTGCGTGGACTGTGAGTCGCTTCTCCAGAATAACGCATCGTGCATCTAACATGCCTGATGTGCTAATAAATATTGAATTAATTTGGTATTTTTTTACAGCTGGAATTGTAATAATGATGACTTTAAAAGATGTATGACGACTTTGGAGCTGTCTTGGGTATTTGAAGCTTCATTTGAGCTTTTCAAGTATGAGATTCACTGTATCGTGAAGTTATTTCTACCATGCTGTCTCATTCCAGTGTGAGGTGTTTGTTTCGCATGCGTTAGGTCTGAGATGTGATGAATGACATTTGGACCCTCACTCCAAGAAGGACATTGAGGGGCTGGAGCACGTCCAGAGAAGGGCAGCGAGGCTGGGGAGGGGCTGGAGAACAAACCCTATGAGGAGAGACTGAGGGACCTGGGGGTGTTTAGCCTGGAGGAGAGGAGGCTGAGGGGAGACCTCATCACTGTCTGCAACTGCCTGAAAGGAGGCTGTGACGGGGTGGGTGCTGGGCTCTGCTCACAAGTGACAGCGATAGGACAAGAGGAAATGGCCGCAAGCTGTGCCAGGGGAGGTTTAGACGGGACATTGGGAGAATTTCTTCACTGAGAGAGCAGTCAGGCACAGCTGCCCAGGGAGGTGGTGGAGTCGCCATCCCTGGAGGTGTTTAAAAGACGGGTGGGTGAGTTTCTCAGGGACAGGGTTTAGTGGGGAGACAGGAACGGTTGGACTTGATGATCTCGGAGGTCTCTGCCAACCTTATCATTCTATGAAAACACCCTGACTATGCCTCAGTTCCGAAGGGTTGTGGTAGGTGCCAAATGCATGGGACCATCTGTAGCGTTGACCTGTTGAGTTGGGAGCAGCCTGCTTCCAGCCAGTCAGATGATACCTGCAGAGATTGCCTCTCCAGGTGCTTTGAACAGCAGCGGGGGTGTATCCCCATGCTCTCTGTAACGGAGCCTGGAGTCCCCAGATAGGAAGTCAGTGACCCAACTGTCATGGTCTTCTCAAGCTGAGGGGTGTCCCCAGTACCCCCCAAGAGTGCCCTGAGCACTAGCCCCTTGCCGAGGGCCAGCAGCAGGGAAACTCGTGGGGCCGGTGAGACTGTCCCTCAGTCTTGTTTGGGTCCAAGAGAGGAGGCGTCCTGTGAGCAGAAGCTGAAGCCCAGCAGCATGCGCTGATCGCCTCTGGCAAACAGCTGCAGAGGAGGGCGCCTGTCCTTCTCCATCCTGGGGGGGCAGGGAAGGATTGCTGCGCGAAGAACCTGCAGCACTTGCTTTCAGAGCCTGCATATAAATGTACTTCTTTGTGCCTAACTTAAATTTCATTTTTGTAGAGACTGCTAAGTACAGTGCACTTCAGGTCAGTTCTGTATAAGAGCCTGTGGTCTGTTTACAGAACGTACATATGGAATTATTTTTCAAATATTGTTCTGTTGTTCATTAAAACATTGCAAATCTTGGTGGGAGGCAGGGAGAGTATTATTAGTACTGCAGTAATAGCTCATTCTTCAGAGATCGGGTTTCACTTGCTCGCTGCCAGCAAAGGAAGTTGTAGTGTTTTAGTGGAAAGAAAGGGGAGGATGGGTGATAAAATCATTTGCAAGATATTCACAGCTGAATGTGCTCAGGGCAGCATAACAAACCCCTGTATTTATGGAGTCTTCTAATCCTCTTCAGAATAGGCAGAGTCTATGGTTTGTTATTTAAAGAGGGTGTGTTGGTGTGGGTAAGGTGACTGGATGACAGACCCCAATGCTGCCATGTCCTACAGACATTTGCCAAAACATGGCATTAACCATTGGAAGCTGAACTAACCAGAGGAAGCAGTCTGCTCTTGCATTTTGTTTAATTTTTAATTAAGCTATTTTTACATTACTTTTGTTTAAGTAGAGCACTTTCTTACAAAGGACTTTCTTTAAAAAGTCTCATTGTCAGCATTCTTCGTTAAAAAGGCCGGTTGTCTGCACAACAGTGCTTTCTTTCAGAGATGATTTTGGAGACTTGTTCAACAAAGGCACTTGGTTGTTTTTTTCTCTTTGAAACTAATTTTTTGCTTTTTGGTTTTTGAAAACCATCAGAATAAATTCACAGTCGTGATAATATTAATGAGAAGTGCGAATTACCCTTTTCCCCCTCCTGCCTGTTTGTGCAGAATTTCTCCGTTCTATCAGTGTAAATGCAAATTTTCTGCTTCATTCCTTGGTATAGGAGGAACATTTTTTTTCAGCTGTCATCTATGTATTTTTAACTTACTCCATTATAATTTTAGAGGATCGGAATATATTTGGTGCTGAGCGATCTAACTAGAGCTGAAGCCCCGTGTTTACATGCTGCTGTAGCCACAGCATTGGCATTTGCAGCGCACGCCCGAAGGGACTGGTGCAGAATTCATGCTTATTCAGCCATCCTGCTGCCTCTGGCTTTTCCATCACGGCAAAGCAGCATCTCATCATTTGTGGAGTTTACTTTACCTGAATGTAGCCATAAACAATAAAAAAGTACTGCTCCTTTGCCCCTTCACACAACCTCATTTTTAAGTAGTCTTTCTGAGGTCTGTGTGAAATAAAGCACATGGGAATATCAAATTACAGTCGCTTGACTTACATAGTATGTGGAAGAAAAAAACCCAAACAAGATGGTTTTCCATTGCTCGGTACACTAAATCATTCATCCACGCAGTGAACATATGTGCAGGTAGGAAAGTGCAGAGGTGAGGAAAAAAAGAAATTTTCAAGAAGGCCAGGTAGGCACTTAAGTATTTGAGAAAATCAGCAATTTTACTTAATGAACCGTAAAGCCTCAAAGCACTAAAAGTGCAACTGAAAAATAAGAGATCGAAACCCATCCTAAGCAGACAAGATAAACTGTTTCATGCACGTGCGTGCGCACACCTGCACTTGGCCTTAGTGCCGTGCCTGCAGGCTACCGGCGAGTTTGCATCACTGCTGCCGTGCACCAAAATGCTCTTTATTTGCATGATGCTGTGTGGAGGCAGAGGTTGTTGATGCAACAGGCACTGGCTGATGGTGCCAGCCTGGTTACGCAGTGCGCCCTTCCTCTCCCTCTGCACCTGACAACAGAGAGGAGCGCGTTGTTGCCATTTCTTTGCAGTTGTGCTATGGCTCAGCCTCGCTTGTGTGGATGGACCCCAGCATGGGTGTCTTCTGGGGGCATTGAAAGGAGCAATGTAATCCATGTATTTCCTTCTTGTAGGGGTTGTAGTTCTGCTGTTGTGGCCGGCCTGTGTGCATCATTTCACAGAGCAGCACTGTGTGCTGGGAACCGACCTCTCTACCCAGGACATAAAGGTTTCAGTCTTGTGCCGATGAGTGGCCACGGGCATTCCAGGGAAAGATGCATGTGCAGCACTTGTGCGTAGGTGAAGTCCATTATGTGAGCAGCCCAGTGGCGTGCAGGAACATTAGAAACAGATGTACTACACATGGTATCATCAAAACCTCATTTGGATCCTCCTCAACATCTCCTGTTGGCTTTGGCAGGAAAGCTTGCATCTTGCATGGCGAACCTCATTTCAAATCGAGAGCGCAGTGTATGGCTGGGCGTTTTGCAGAACAAAAGCTGAGTTTGGTTTCAATCTGGCTGATACTAAGCAGACTTTGAGTTAAGAGGGCTTTTGTTTCAATGCCATGACATTAAACCCTAATGTGAACCTTCCCCTTGGCTTGGCAAGGCAGAGCAGTGCACTGTCATTTGCTTCTTAATATTTTCTGCCAAACAAAAATAAATTCTTTAGGGCTCCTGCTGCTGAATAATTAATTTTTTATGGTTCCTGAAGGGAATGCTTTATAGCTGAGGTGGATCTTTCCATAGGCTGAGAGAACCAGGATTACACTAACTGGAAGAGCTGACAGTGGGAAGAAGGGCGCAGAGGCAGGTTTGCCAGGCACACTGCGCTGGATGCAAATGTGCCTCTGCAGGTGCTTAATCCCACACATACAAAGCTGCAGATGAGCCCCTCGGCTGTTGCCAACACCTTTGGGTGCACTTACTCCTGCTACTGGTATGCCAAAGTTGTGTCCCACTGCTGATGAGCTGTTTGGAGCCTTCTTTTAGTCCCAGTGCCTGAATTCTCAGCGTAGGCGCTTTCTCTGTTCCTTCGAGGGGTTGTCTTGCTCAGTTTGTGATGGCTGGATCTCTTTGCCTGCATGTTAATAGGTGTTTCTTTGGGGGAGGGCAGAACCTCGCTAATGCTGACAGAAAAGCAGGGGAGACTCGGCTCAAAACTTACCCTGGCCAAGGGCTGAGGATGCTTCGTTGGTGTGTGATAGCGTGGGTTTGTGTGCATCCTTCAGGCACACAGAATGAGTGGAGCTCAGCTTCCTCCAGGCCATGTCCATGTCTTGAGTGCTGTGGTTTCAGTGTCTCCGTTCATGAAGAGAATCCGAAGAAATGAGTGCAGTTCCTAAGTCAGATGAGTGCATCTGTTCGGGCACATCCAGGTTTCCTGTTTGTGCTGATCAGATACTGATAGTGTCTAATCCATATGTATCTTATCTACCTTTTACTTCTTGCTAGTGTGAGGTAAACAACACCGCATATGTGTACTCAGAGGCTTCATCCCTTCATCTTACCTCGTTTTCTCCATGTCTGTGGGAGGTTTTTGCTCTTTGGGCTAGAGTTCAGGATTTCCTCAGCAGCTAGGAATTAGCCACTGTGGCACCAAAGGACATCTCTACCTCTGAGAATGAGCCCGTGCGCCATCCGGAGAGAATAAATTACTTCCTGAGCCCTCAGAGTAATAATTAGTTTCTATCATGGAATTTCCATAGGACTGGGAGCAAAAGGGAATATAGGAATAAATGAATCATCAGGACAAGGCTGGTTATGGTTTTCTTAACATGACGAGTTGTGAGGCAGGAGCTTTGTATCCACCGCATGAAGGGGAAAAAGCAGGGAGTTGCAGTAGTCCCAGAGTCATCCAGGGCTCTCTGCTGCCTGGGGGAAGAGAGGCTGGCTGGCCTCAGCTGCTGCTGCTTATCTTAGCAGGCAGCAGGCTCCTGACTCCTGCACGCTTGGAAACACTCAGGGTTTTCAAGCAAGAGGCAAACCACCACTGCTCAGGTGTCGTTTCAGGAAGTGGTCACCAAGGCTGCACAGTTACGTTGTGTAGAGCTGCAAGGTTGCCTCCTCCTGGCACACACCTGGTCTGTGCCCTGTAGGAAATGGGCAGAGAAAGTTTTTTAGAGTGTCATTTTTATATGAGAACACTGAGGTTTCTGACAGTAATAGCTGTAGCTAATAATAGGAAGAAATTACTCAGCATTGTGTTGGTACCCTACTGCTGTCTTAATTGCTGTATCAGTAGGCTTGATCACAAAGATGCTCCTGATAGAGAAGTGACTGTGGGCTTTCATACCACACTCTGGGATTGTGAGAGATTTTGAAGTCAGAAAACGAGCAGAACACAGAAATGTGCACCCTTGCAAATCAGACGGTTCTTGCCATTTCTGGAAATACAAGGGCATGGTGAGACTGCCAAACTAAAATCAATTCTTTTTGCTGTAAAAATTCTGCAAGTGCTCAAAGGTCACTCTAACTGTATTAACTTCAGGGACTTCATTAAAAGATTCATTTTTTTAATTATGAAGAACAGTAAGGGTGAAAAAGTCCATTGTAAGGAAACCCCACCCTAATAACAGAAAATGATTTTTGATTAATGCTGCTATTTCTCAGAGGTGCTTAATACAGCATACAAATGTGAAGAGTGATTAAGTAAAAATCTCAGAATTATTAAGACTGCAGCAGCCTTGAAAATGTTTAAACGCAGCACGCTGTCTGTGGGGTAGTTACGAGAGAAAGCTTCATCGTTACTGACTGAAGTGGTGGAGGGTTATAGCTGACAGCTGATCCACTGGGCGGCAGAAGAGCTGTCATGTCTTACAGCAGTTTGGGTGACACGGGCGTGATAATTCTCATCTGTGTGGCTGCATCCCCACAACCCAGCCCTTATTAATTTCTTTATTGATGGAATTTGCTCACCTGGAGAGGTTGTGGTTGAGGTACCCAGGACCCAGCTGGGCAAAGCCCAGCACTGCCTGCTAGGTATTGCAAGTCTCCCTCTGCAGGTGGGAGATTTGAGCCAGGGGCTCGATTCCCCCATCTACAGAGGGAAACTTGCACTGCCGTCAAAGGTGCTGAGCCCCGTTGCATTGCCAGCTCCAAGGAGAGCTAAAGCAGCAAGAATGATGTTCTGGTTGCATCCCGAAGAAATGGGAATGATTTAAGTTGTGAACTGCAGTGTCTGTGCTCTGCTAAGCTGTAACCCTTCAGGAGTGTCTGTCCTTCAGTAGCTGAAATAAGTGGAGATCGTAAAAGTAAATGTGTTTCTAATCACTGTTGCACTGCTCGTGAAAACACTGGTGCTTTCATTCACACTGCTTAATTAGAGTTGCCTTTAAGGATGCTGTACTGGAGGAGGTGTCACCCTTTCCAATATAATCTACCAGAACTAGAGGGTAAAGGCGGTCAGATAAAATGTGGGCAAGTTGCTCTTAGAGCATAGGGATGTTACAAGCCTTTGAAGAACAATCGGAAGTATATTTGATGTAGAAAATCCATAGGGCAAATTTAGGGGTGCTAGATAGCTTGTATTGCCGCACTTATAACCTGTGGTGCATCAGTCACTCACTGCAGTGACAGACCTTGTGTGGTAGAAAAGAAAGGAAATTTTTTCATTTCCTTACTGAAGAAAGAACTCTTTTAAAGCAAAAGACTAGCTAAATTATTTACATGTTATAAATCAAAACTGTGTCAGAAGAGCGTTGCTTGGGATGCAGAGGCAGGTACTCGAATTTCAGAATTAACATTGCTTGTGGACCCTGAATTTTTCATCCCTTTAGCGTCTCTTCAAGCCAAGGCTGGTGGCGGGGAAGGTACCTTTGAAAATGTACAGGAATAGGCCTGCAGGAAAGAGCACTACTCACGGCTCAGCTCTGTCTTCCAACCTTCTCTAGCCGACCTTATCACATTGCTTACATTTCAGTATCTCTGAGTTGGCCTTCAATTTTCCCACATTCTCTTGGTTTTTTTTTCAGTTAGCCCCCAAAGCCACACAGCTTTGAAAGTTGCAGTTAAAAAGATGGTGACTGTAGTCCCGTGGTCCTTGACACGCTCGGGGCGTAATTCCTGATACTTGATTATCTCGGAGTGGTTGGGGTTGGAAGGGACCTGGTTCACATTCTCTTCGTGAATGTTATTATTTTCATTTCCCCTTTTGTCCCTGTATTCACCAGACACATGTATGTACTTGATGCTGCTAAAAGCTTGCTAAGAAGGCAGAATTAATAGTTTCCACGTAGGCTTTTCGGTGATGCCCATCTCACTGCATTCAGAGGTTTCACACAAGTGTGATGAGGCGAGAACCAGCTGGAGTTGCACAGGCGAGCCTTCAGCACAGGGAGAGCGGGCAGCAGCGCGACAGAGATGACCCCACCACCTCAGTTACACTCAGTGATGTGAGGGTGCTTGTGTTCACGTTCAGGAAAAGCAGTGCATTCCCACGGTCATTATCAAGGTTGTGTTGGATGAAAGGCTTAGTTGGCTGAGGTGCTGGTGTTTGATGACACAGGGAGGGAGGGAGGAGATGTGGCGATTGTACCCAGTTTCTTTCCCTTTGGTTGGTTTGTGTTATGATTGGAATATTTTTGGTACACAATATATGCAGAAGCAACCTCTTCCTAATGGGTAAAGGAAACCTTTGAAAATCAGCAGTTCTGTCTACGCTATTTATTCAGCATGCATCTGTTTAATTAATTAGCATTGTCTCATGACATGCCGGATCATCGGGAATAAACTAAGCAACAGCAAACAGACTCGTGTAGCGGCTCAACAGCAGAAAGCCAAGGGTTTGAGTGATCTCAGCACTTCTCTGTGTTGTTCATAAATTGCTTATCTGTTTGCAAGAATGGCTGTGAAAGCCCTGAAAACAGTCAATAAGGTGTGGTGATATAGGATGGTAGTCTTTTGCTGCCTGTATTTTTTTTTTAATTTCCTTTTCAGCCCTCCAGAAGTCCACTTTTATTTATGTTAACAGGAGCTTTACTACAGAGTGTGCAAGTCTGCACGTTAAGAACTGAAATGACAAACTTGTGTCTGCCAAATGACGCAAGGAAAAGTGGTTTAAGTCCTTCACAAGGACATAAGGCACCAAAATTAAACTTTGGACTTTTCAAACAGCAGAGGCTCCAGGTTTTCTTCAGTTGTACAACACAGTAATTTGGTGACCTGCAGTGGAAATTAATATGCTAACTGAAAACTAGACACACTGCATTCGCGAGTGCCTCAGAAGCCGACAACCGACTGCCTTGCGTTGTGTTTTCCTCAAAGATTGCAAAGGGTCCAATGCAGTGTAAGCTTTAAGAGATTCATTTAGATCACCACAATCAGAAAAACTAGTTTTGAAATAACATTCTCTTACTACTAAAGGTCATGAACAAGTATTTCTTGACTATATCACGGTACTATGTAAAACTAACCCAGCAAAAGCCTGCATGCATGGAGGCTGAGCCTTGAGGTTGCTTTGCCTAGATTTTATCATTAAAATAGAAGTAATTCCCTGAGCAGCAATACTGGAAGAGGCCTGGTGTTCACAGTTCTCTCGCTCTAACGGTGCCTTGGTTTATAGCAAGGATAACCTGCACTTTGCAATTTTGTGTGGAGAAAATAGCACAAGACCAAAACTAAAATGTGCAAAAGCCAAAATGAATGCTCATTCTTGTAGTGTGATCAAGTTCCCCGTAACACGTCTCTGCAACTGAATAATGAGGACACCACAATTTGAGACAAGGCAGAAGTCAGCAGACTGAATTTATTAGTGCCGTGAAGACACATGGTAACTTTTCACACTCCGAAAAGCTCATTACCTTCATGCCATTCAGTACTTCGGCTCATGTTCAGCTGGAGACCACCTTTATTAGGCTCACACAAGGCTGTCAGTTGCCATTTGGGAGAACTGTGATACGGTTTCATGTGTGAATACCTTTGTCACCCCGAGGAAGCCAAAGCAGTGAGGGTCTGTTTAGGGGCAGTTTGGTTCTGCAGGTGGAGGTGGTCCTGCACTAACAGATAAATTGGTACTTGTGGTTCTCTGTCATTGAAGAGCTAATTAGAACTTTTTATCTTTAAAAATCTCAGCATTTATGCTTAATCCACTGAGAGAAAGCAAAAGTGTGCTGTTAGCCACCATTACAAAAAAACAGAATTTACTTGGTTTGGGGTTTTTCCAAAAAGAAATATCTCCCTAAATATTCCCTCTATAGTTTAATGGAGGCTAAGCAGAAGAAAACCTTGGGGTCTGAGTATTAAAAAATGCATTTATATATAAATCGAAGTACTTTACCAGATGACCAACTCCGTATTTCTAAAACCTGAAGTGCTACAGTGAGACCTAACATGTTGTTGACCTAAAAACATCAGCTGCTGTGGTGGTTGCACATTGCAACCCCTAGAGAGTGCACTGAAGTTAACCAAATAATCTGATTTAATGAACATGTGTCCAGATGAAATTTAGAGATACAATAGTTCATGGCTGATCTTTTCCCTCTGGGTAGAAGGGTTTATTTTCACAGACATTGAGTACCTATGGTTTTCATGGTGACCAGTTGCCTTTAGTGAAATGAAGAATGCAGTTAGGCTGAAAAGTCAAATCTGTGATATCTTGGTTTTTCATCGTTAGCTGATTTTTTTTAACACGTTAAGTAGCACTTTGGGATTTGAGTTCTTTTGTTTGACTTTTTAACCCCTGCAACTGGACTGGCAAGTCAGAGTAAGGTGCCCTTTCTTGTTAATAATCTGTTATCAATAAGCTGTTGTTTGCAGGTGAAATTCCATGGTTTTCCTAAAAAGTGTTTCTTTCTGTATTTCAGCTTGTTAGTGACTTATTGGAATTCTGTTTCTACACCTTCCGAGAGTCTCAGGCACTGAAAGTAGAGTTTCCAGCCATGCTGGTGGAAATCATCAGTGACCAGCTACCAAAGGTGGAATCCGGGAATGCCAAGCCCCTCTACTTTCACAGGAAGTGATAGAAAATGTCTTAAATGGAAGAACTTTGCCTTAAGTTTCCCTGTGTTAATCCACACCCATGAAGGACCCAAGGAACCATATTTTAAACATGCTATTTACAGTCGTTCAGCAGTCTCTGAATAGTCTAAAATCACATGAAGTGTTTGGGGAATGGAAAGCAGTTGACTGATGTGGCAAGACCTAGATGTTTGGAAATTACCCCATAACCCTAAAATACTTAGAAAATGTTCCTGTTCCTCTGGATGAAAAGCCATATCTAGTCAATAACTTTGATTTTGATATTTTAACAGATGGAGTTTTAAATATGCCATGTAGTTTCTGGTATCGTTTGCTTGTTTTAAAAGGGTTCAAGAACTAATGAGAACTTTTTAAAGCTTACCCTTGGTTTGCACATAAAACGTAAAGTCAATATGGGGCATTAATATTCTTTTCTTGTAAAAAAACAAACGAAAACAAACAAAAGCTATATATATACACACATATATACACACACAAACCCTACTGTGTAAAGTAATAACAGAACATTTGGTGTGGAATACTCTGTTATCCCCACCTGAGGCATTTGTTATCCCATGTTATCCCCTCATAGATGATATACACTGTGTCAAGTGTCCATTTACTATTTAATTAGAAAGGATAAGATGTGAAAACAAATGCCCTGGTATCAATTTCTAGTATCTATTGTGCTGGCTTTACAAATAATTTTTTGCAGTCTTTTGCTGTACTGTACATTGCTGTATGTATAAATTGTGAAGGACCTGAAATAAGGTGTAAGGAACTTTTGTAAATGAGACAAAAATCTTTAATGGTTAATAGGATGAATGGGAAAGTATTTTTGAAAGAACTCTATTTTGCTGGAGACTATTTAAGTACTATCTTTGTCTAAACAAACAAGGTAATTTTTTTGTAAAGTGAAATGTTCTGCATGCATAATGAACCGTTTACAGTGTATTTAAGAAAGGGAAAGCTGTGCCTTTTTTAGCATCATATCTAATTTACCATCCTACAGTATCTGTTGTAAATAACCACATTTAACCTTTTCAGTTGTATTTAAGCCTTTCTATTTTCCTATTTTTCTCCCTTTTGTCTCGCTTGCAAGCGCACGCGACCCGAGCACATCTTCAAAATCCTGCTTCGTATTTCCGTAGGAAACCACATGATGTTGTGTTTGCCACTTCACAAAGGTTTCATTTAACAAGACAAATCACAGTCTCTCCAAAGCTTTTGCCAGCTTAATGATATAGCGAGTTCTTGCCCTCTCTTCCCTTTCTCTCTCGGGGGAACAGGGGTGGATAAGATGTTGAATGATTCTCTTTTTTTTTTTTTTTTTTAGTAAGGTTTCCCAGATTGATTGTTTTTCCTTTGAATACTGGACACATAAAAACATCTTAAAAGGTGGGATTATTATTTCAGATGAGGGAGAGTAATTTCTGGTTCTGATGAAAGGAACATGCAGATCATTACCGTAGGTATATTGAACAGGGACAGTAAGGTACTGATAAGGGCAGATAAGCTGAGTAGAATTTTTAGTGATAAACTCAAACTGTGTGTAATTTTGTAAGCATTTTTGTAATAATCAGAATACATCTGAGAAGACAAATATTCGCACTACAAGTTCAACTCGGTTGGTCTGATTTTGTCTCAAAAATGTTTTCTCTCGAATAAGACTGCAATGAAAAACTTTTTGAGGTGATTTTCGCTATTTCACAATTTATAAGCAAATACAAAATTTTGGAGTAGAATAGAGGACAGGTGAACTTTTCTGAGGCTCAACACTTGCTACCATAAGCTCATGTTTAACTAGCATAGTTTTTCAGAGGCCTAATCTATAGTGTTCTCTCTGGGTGCCATTGGTATTTTTGAGCTCTAGTTCGTCCGTTGGCCGGTCAGAATGTAGCATTTCTTTTAAATGGTGGTAAAATTAAGAATTCTACACCCTTTCTCAGTCCAAATTTTGAGGTGTGCTTTGGTGCACTGCAGACAGTCAGTGCTGCTTGTCTTTTTAAATGACACCTGCCTTATGCAATGGGTAATCTGTAAAGACTGTATTCAGAGAGGTTTTTTATATATAAATATATACATACATATATTATTTGCATTTTGGAAGTCTAATTCATAGGCAGATCTTTAAATACTGACCTGCACAGCAATATGAAAGCCAAACTTCCAATGTGAGATACACAGCATGCAGACTGGTTGTTTACAGTAAAGACACAGTCATACATCCATCTCTTCATTTACATTTTTTTAAAGGTCTAAAATAGAAAATTTCAAAGCCAGGTTCTGGGGGAATACAGTCTGCAGCAGCTTTTTATATTAACAAAGTTACTGCCTCCTTTTCTGTCTCAGAGTAACTTTGCTTGATTAAAATAGCGAAGCCATATTCTACACTTCACTGTTAAATGCCTGTCCCAGTCCAAATTGTTGTCTGTTTGCTCCTATTTTTGTACCTTATTACTTTTAATCTTGGTTTGGTACAATTCATAATTCACAGAAACTTCATATAATTAAACACACTAAATTAGTTTTAAAAAGCAATTTATATCTTTATGCAAAAACGTATGTCTGTCTTTGCAAACAACTGTAAGCAGATTATAATAAATCCTTTACTTTAATCACCTGTTGTTTATGAAACCATTCATTATTATTTTTTGCTAGAGATCATTGAAGTAATAATAGATACAATTGGATATAGATGTTGTAAGAGGCAGTATTCTCTTATCAAGGACACCTACGCAGAATAGCCATCACTTTTTTTATCTAAACCTGTGTACAGAAAACAAACAAAAAAAAAAACCAAAAACCAAACAACCCTAATCTTTAGCTACTGAGGAGTTGCATTCTTTTGAATTTGTTTAGAATGAAATAGGCATTTGTCTCCTGCAAAATACAAGGCAAACTAAAACACCTTCTAGAAGTGGGCTTCTGTTCACGGAGCTGAATTATTTCGTTGTAAGAAGGAACAGGGATATACAGCAAGAGCATTGTATACGCAGTTAAAAATGTAAAATAGTGTTCATGTACTGCAGTGGGTATTTCAGGAATATGACACATGGTGTGACCGAACAGTTGCGCAAAATAAAATAGAAATGACTAAAGTTTGCAATATCAAAACCTTATTAAAAAGATACTTTACAATCAATAATGCAAAAAGCTAATTCACAGGGTGGTGTTTTTCACTTACTTGTTTAAACATTTATGAAATTAAACAATTCTACAGTTAATGCACTTTTAATTGTTTATTAAAGATTTGACTTTTTCTTTTTTTAGAGCAATGTTTTCAGCTGGAGGTCAATGACTTGATAAGACAGACAGCAGTTCTGAGGCCAGGAAGCTCAGAGGAATGTTTAAGAATTCTTGGAGTTTAAATAGATTCCTGGATGAGAAATAAAAGCAGCCAGCAGTATGGTGTAAACAGTAAAATCTATGCATAATGATGCATTTATAATTAGGGGTTTGCTTCTGTATGTTTAAAGCTTTTTAAATAAATAGAAAATATTGTTTGGTCTTTATGTTAATGTCTGCAAGTACCTATCTTTCTTTTTCTTTCTTTTTTTTTTTTTATACAAATTGTACAAATATACATGAATTAAACTGGTTTGATTGCAAGTATTTCTTGCATTTTAATCTCAGATAGGTGCTGATGCAGCGATATCCTTAGAGACAAGCTTCTCACATCTAGACATGATATTAAACACCACAAAGTAACTGAACAATGTAATATAACATCTTTCTTCATACATCTAGAAATTTGATTTTATCAAGATGCATTCATGTGGATGACGGGACGGCTTCAGCCAGAGAGCAGCTGCTTGCGCTATAGAATAAGGAATGCGCAGCCGTGAGGGATTTCTTCACTTAACCTGGATAGCGGTGCTTGCCAAGCGATGCGCTGACACTGTGCCATGCACAAACTCCATCGCACTCAGCAAAATGAACCTTTCAATGGCCAAACAAGTCTGGCTTCCAGCTTCAGTTAAACTAGAGCTGCTGTACCTATTGACCCCAAAGGCAGACCTTGGAAACGGGGATATTCACTAGTCCATACACACGGGATTTCCCCAAACGGCCCTCTCAGCGTTAGGTCTTCTCCTGTTATAATTCTAGTAAGACGGGGAAATAAAACTCTTGCTGTTCCGGTTTGTTCTGCGCGCTGCCTCAAAAATCCACCACAAAGTTCTGCATGAAGCCGAGTGGTGTAAGGACACCATTTAATTCCATTTTGTTTTCTTTAATAACAAGTTACACAAATGTTTCATTGCTAAAAATCCTTGCACCTGCCTTCTGTTTGCTGAATTGTCAGAAGGGAAGAATAGCAGAGGATCAGCAGTGTTAAAGAAAAAACTCCCATATGTTTACAAGCAGATGTATCTGTCATATGCTGTTCTAGAAATAAGAAAATGCTATCACTACTTAAAAACATAATGAAATTTGTAATCTGACCTCAAGCTAGGACACTGCTTTCTTTCAGGCACCTACAGAGACTGGGAGTTTATGATAAGGGCAAAAGCACTAAGATAGAAAGAACTGAAAAAAATGCCCTTTCATTGCCAAGTTTTTCCGAGGTAAAACATGCCATGCCATAAGGTTTTCAAAAGCACCTTTTGAGCGTAGCTGTCAATAGGACGAAATTTATTTGGCGCTTACCTGTGGTTACTGCAAGCACCGATGAGGGCATGCTGTTAAACTCGTGTAGAAAATGATGTCCGAGGCACATTGAACTTAAAAGGTAAAAGTCCCGCAAAGGCTTTCAGTGAAACCATGTGTAGCACTGGTGCATTCACAGACTGCTGAGCCCTCTGTCAGCAACAGATGGACTTTTTAAATTGCAAACCAGGTAAGAATTGTGAAATGGGTTAGGAGAAAGAACAAGGACAGAGCGCCGAGAAAGGCACGTTCCCCCCGAGCCTTCTCTGTGATACAATTACAGAGGCTCCGCCAGCAAGAGCTGTGAGCAGTGGACGAGGAACACTTATTTTCATTACAGGGCAGACGACAAATCGGCCAAGAGATTTTTCTTTCACTCCTGATGAAAGACTGGCCCTCGGAAGGAAATCTGCCAAGAGGATGAACCGGGATGCTGATTAACAACATCCGGCTGCCTGAAAAGCCCAGGGGGGGCGTTCACCCAGCAGGGTGAAAATGCTGCCCCCAACCAAGGTGCTGAGCTGCACACTGACCAGTGACCAACACAGACTGCAAATCCTACCCATCCCAGGTAGCCAGGAGGCTGAGCTTTTCCATTCATTAGCCAGCAAACATCGTTTCACCTTAATCCTCTGGCTTAGGGATTCAATCTCTGGCCTCACAGTGACGGGAAAGAAAATATTTTGCATAAAAAGCAAAGAATAGGGTTTTTTTTCCTAATTTACCCTCTGTAACTTTCAGCCTGTGTCACGCGTTCACTACCACAAGTCTCAGCTTTTGAGAACTCCCACCTCCATGCCCTCACGCGCAGTAACCAGGGAGAGGACACAACCTGAGGATCAGGCTGATCCTGCACCCACAGCTGTGACACAAGAACAGTTCTTCGTGAGGGGACACAGTCATGCCAGACCTAGGGACAACAACCACTCCTGCTGCCAGGCCAAAAGCCCTTCGACCGGCTTCCTGCACAACTGATTCCTTGTCCTCCTTCCAGTTAACAACGCATTACTCTGCTCTGCCCACACCTACCAAGCCACCGAAAAGATGGACAAGAGGCATGCCTGGCCTCGGGAAAGAAAACAAAGGATGGGAGCGGGGCCTAAATTTCTTTACATCATTTTTAATTTTTTAGCATCCTTTAACCTCTACTTTCCAACAGTCAGTACGAGGCAGTCACTTACAATGCTGTTCAGCAGCAAGTATGGAGATGTGCCGTGGTGATATGTGCCATGGCTCCCTGGCTGTCCAAGTCTGTTCTCGGGGCTGATGTGGAAACCCCTGTGGTGGGTAGCAGTTACAACACAATTCCTAAGAGGCAGTGTGGCCAGCCTGAAAGCCAGATCTGATCTGGCTCAGCTCACACCACTGCCTTCACAGAACGTTTAGGATGTGAGAAAGTTTGGGTTAATGTTACCTTCTGCTCAGTGCGTCATTTCGCAATAGAAAAATTTTCTTCTTGTTTAGGTTCTGCGTGGCTCCAGAAGCAACAGCATTCTCAAAACATCTCACCTAAAGGCAGAAAAGGTCACCAGACTGTATTGAAGAGACACTAAGTCTTTTATTCCTTCTCTATAGTTCTGGCCTTTAAACCACCTCAGTTAAAAGGGAATAAAGAAAAACCCAACAAACCAAACCACAGGGCTAGAGCTGAGAAATACATTGCAGCTTTTGGAAGACAGCTGCCAAAACAAGATCAAACACGCACTGCACATTCAGAACAACAGCAAAACAAATGGAAGTGACTTACAAAGCTTGATGTTCTCAGCTTGAAGCTTCAAGTTCTCAAGGCTTTGCTATCTGACGAGCCAGCATACCTAGTGCCACACCTACAAGGCCAATACCAAAGATTTACCTTCTCCCTCTTTCAACATCTGTGAAAACCAAGTCTGGCCACACAAACACCATCCTGCCTCCAGAGTGACTCTTAAGGCCACAAAGGAGTCGATGGAGCCATGGGCCCAGGTGACACAAACACCCAGCCGCACGAACAACTCTGAGTAAGGAAACCTGTAAGCTGTTGCTGTCGTAGTCATGCAACTGCCTCCTTAATACTGAGTCGAGAAGCAAATTAGAAAACTTGATCTCCTTCACAGAAGTTGAAAACTCATCTTCAGCGCTTGTGTCGGCCATTCTGCCAAGACAGGAATTGCCTAAAAGCTGTATGGCAGTCACTGCTCAGATACCACAAGAATACACCAAATGAAACTCCTCCAAGCCATGAGGTTTAGTGCTGGAGAGCTGTACTGCCTTGGCCACCGTCACTCCATCTGGAAACGATCTGTGCGTACTCCAATGGTCTGCGCAGTCTGGGCAAAGGAACAAAATAATGGTATGGAGTTAAATCTTAAGGGAGGAGGAAAGCCACCCCAGCCTTAAGGCAGCATTAACCATTAACTGGTTTACCAATCACATCAGTTAGGAAACTTGCAACCTAAGTATATCTGCAGCAAATGACTCAAAATCCAGGGAGTCCCATTTAACAAATAAACGAGCCTGTGTTACCGTGTCATCCCCTCATATTTTCCTGCATCCTCTCCCGCTGCCTCCCAGAGGGTCTTAACTTGAAGGAGACAAAAATATGCAAAGATTAATGATAAACTTCACGCGAGTTGATTTTTTTTTTTAATCACAAGGCACATATTTATATACCATAAGATTTCTGGAAGCTTTTTCTATGACCACAGATAACTCTCTTACTACTTAAATAGTTCTACAAATTATAAGGCAGCTACTTAATACTCTGAAGTATCATTAAGACCTTAAAATTGACAATTACGGGGGGAGGAAGAAAGGGAAGCTCCAGGAGGAGGTAGACAGACAACAGATAAAATGCAAGAGGCCTTCAGGATGCACAAAGATCACGGGCAGAGGTTGTCTTTTCCTTTTGGCTTGAACTTGCAAATTTGCCTATTTTATGTGAGGAAAGTTCCCCATCCGTTTTGGAGCCTGCCTGAGGCTGACTGCATACAGCTGCCAAAAATCAGCTGCCATAACTTAGAGAACCACAGCAGAATATCCTCCAACATAGAAGTGACTTAGGTCAAATAGCAAATAACATTTTATTTCATTTACAGTGATATTTTTGAGTAGCAAAGGAAACATGACATATAGGAGCCTGTAATAAAAGTTCATGTGTCTTATCTTTATAAAATAAATCATACATGCAAGATAAATGAATGTGTTCTTTGAAGACATTTGAAAAATGTCATGTCTTGATACCTATTATTTCACTTACTGGTGTCTGTCCCATAACGTCTATTCCACTTTGAAATATAATTTAATTGTCAGCATGATAGCTTTTTTTTTAATCCAACAGTATTTTCCAAACCCAAATAACATTCTGTTAAAAGTGCTGGTTATTGATGCATAATCTCCAGGACATTAAGTTTATAAAAGTCTTCTTCAACGGATAGTTGAGTCACAGAACAGCCAAATATTTGACTTAAAATACTAGTTATTTTGCAAACAAACATACCACTACTGCTCTTTACAACTGAAAAAAGCACTCTATTAAAAATTTAACCTATCCCTCCAACCTCCTTTCTTGTCCCCCCTGGCCATTCCAACCCTTAAAGAATCTCCTTTTTTTGTAATTCATATTTGGCAACACTTAATGTCTTTATACAGATTGGAATCTTCAACCCATAGTCAGGCTCTTCGTTGATTAAAAGCAGTCACAAAAGTAGAGAGAAGTGACTATAACAAAAATCCATGGATACCATGTACACCTTCTTGGCGTTCAATGCACAAAGCTATAAAAACTGAACATAATTTTGTGGAATAAGTCCTCTCTTGCCATTTAACGTGCCCTCCAGCCATCCTGGTTCTCTGGAAAATTGCACTGCAAAAGAAAAGGAAAAAAAATTACTGCATCTTTTCATGCTTGAATTAGTAGTTTTAGCTTTAGCTCCACGTCACCAGGTAAAGGATCCATAAAAACATCTAGTCTTTTGCAATGACCAGTTTTAATAATCTGGCTAGGAAAGATGAACAGAATGATTAACTTAGCTTAAATCCTTGCATAATACAGGTACTTGAACTATCTTCTGCAAAACAGAAACGATGGAATAGCTTACAGGTGCAGGAGACTTCATTAAGGAAATCGTTAATGCAACTTAGGATGGGTTTATAAAATAGAAATTGCAGATACCTTTGGGAGAAGTTAGAATTCATATCAAACAGTGGAAAAACAATTTCAATAGTCAGGGGTGAAGCAAGACCAAAAACCTGTCTTGAGCAGAGGTGATGAATCTGGAAGCTCGGAGCAACAGAAAAAAGGCACAGGAGCTTAGTCTGCATGGAAACTAAGCACGTAAAGAATTGTAAGGGAAACAAAAGTGAGCCAGATCTCACTCCAAGTATCATCTTTTCACAGAGTAGAGCTGTTCTTGGAAGAGATCAATGGACAGAATCTGAATCATTTTGGCCCAAATCCCCTTGCTATTCACAAAACCCAAAGGAAAGGTTTGAAAAATACACCTCATTCCTTATTGCCACCTTAAGTGTTTACCACTGATGTCCCAAAGTTTATGCAAGGGTATCTGTGAATTTAAAATAAGAAAAGTTTCAGTTCAGCCTTTAAAAGCTCCACAAATTATTCTTTGAGCAACAAAACTAACAAAATCTGGCTTCCTATATATGTATTTTTGATCACGTTTGACAGGAAATTAAAAAGGCATAAACCTAATTTCTTTGGAAAAGAGACTAAAAAGTCCTCAAATTCCCCTATCAAATTTCTTATAAGAGAGTACGATACAGGTACCTACTTACCTATGTAGCTGTAAAATCCCACACTTCTGGCAACCTACAGTATTTTCTACCATATTAATTTATCCTTACAGTGCCTCAGAGACATACACTGTTGAGGGACGAGATCAGACAAACGCTGAAACACGCTGCCAGCCGTGTCAGTGCTTTATTTAAAACATTAACACATTGAGGAATGTGATATTCGTAGCCTTCCACAAATCAGGGAAATAACAGTTAAGAGAGAGCAACATGTTAAGTCTCACTTTCAAAAGCACTGCGAGGCTCTGAATTTGAGCACTTAAAATATACTTTCCCCTAGTTTTTTCCTTGTGTCCTATTATTGTCAGCCAGTGAAGCCAGAAGCTGTGCTCAGAAGCCACGGTTTAAACAATAGCTACACCTTCAATGAATCCAGAAACTGAAACTGCTTTCAAATGAACCTGATAGTTCAGATTCAGATCAAAAGTCTGGGCTTATATTTATGATGAATAATGCAAAGCTGCTTTACGCTCCAATGATTCTGTTTCCTTCGCTAATCCATTTCCAAAGCACAACAGCATTCATTTAAAATAAAAAAACACTTTACCACACAAAAGACACTTTGCTATCATGCACAGCTCTTTCCAAACCTGGGACACAGGCTATTCCTGAAAAAACAGAGATGTTCCGTAGTGTCCCCTTTCTGTCACTTCTTCTCCGACAACAATGATTACAGTTCTTAGCACTTTCTCAGGCCTGTCTCATTTAAAAATACCTCGCTGCAGAAACCACACGTTTAGCCTTAAAACTACAACCCATTATTGGACCGAGCACCCCACAGGATCAAGTCTAAAGTTGGTCAAGGACAGGAGGGGAAAACACCTGCAGTGAAAAAGACAACAGAGCACAGAACTACAATATTTTCAGCAAGGTTTAACAAGTGCAAGCAAGACTGCACACCAAGACCAATCAAAGAACCATCACCAAAAGCCATGGCTTTCTTAGGACAGTGAAAATCACAGCAAAGCTGAGAGCCCAGGGCAGAACGGCAGCTTTCTCGGTACCTGCTGCGAGGCCATCCCAGCAGCGTCACTCCAGCGGAGGCACAGTGTAGGGAAGGAGAACGTCTGACCATCACAACGATGGCAAGTGCTACGGAACCATCTGACTAGCTCAACGGACAAGCAAAAACAACAGACTTCCAACTTGCAAACAGAGCTCCAAGTAAAAGCTTTTCTCATTTTTTCTAATCAAGAAACACAATAAGGTCAGCTTGGCACTTGCAGCACTTCTTACTTTTCCGTGTTCTCCAAAGGAAACAGCTTCAATATTGCCAGTGTTACCACCACCTAACTGCAAACACCCAGAATTTGCGAGCAGCTCTTCCCAGAAATCCAACGCCTTAAGCAGACTTTGTTCTGCTTCGGCAGCTCACAATTTTCACAGATCTTGACTTACAAATGAGACCAAGACTCATTTCCACAGTGGTATTAGTGCACTGCTCAGGTGTCACTAACTTCAGTGGGACTGAATCCGACACCGATTCCCACTGATTCCACACCTTTGTTGAAACCATTGGTTTTGGGAGGGAACAGAAATGAGGGAGGCAATCTAACCTGCACGGTGCCTGGCACGAGAGGGCTTCCCTTCCTGACAGACTACTCTACCAAGCAAAGAAATGACCCCAAAGAGCTACATAAATGAGGACTGCGTTTTGACAGCAACAGGAATCTCACTGCTAAAAACCACCACAACAACAGAACACGCTTCCACAGAACTCAACCACACTGGCCAATTTTTCACCAAGAAATTAAATTAAAGCAACAAAATTGGCTTGCAAGTGTTTAGAAATCCCTAGGGGTTTTTAGAACAATCCCTATGGGTAAGGCTGACCACAAATATAATCACGCTTCGGGTCAGCATGGAATTTTAAATTTTAAAACTTGCTGTTTCCCTTAAATATGTTGTGAGAAGCAGAACCATCTGGTGGACAGGACACAGGGTTAGGAGTCAAGGGGTCTTCTTCCTGACTCTGCTAAAGATTGACTCTGCGATCGCAAGTAGAAGAGTCTGCCTATAACAGCTTGGACTTGTAAACAAAAGCAAGCACGCTGATCAACCACAATGAACTAATGAAGGTGGAATTCAGCTTGCAGCCTGAGACCTCCCTGCACAGAAGCGTCTAAGCCCTAGGAGATCTAGTCAATATGATGAACAGAGAGCACTCAAAGAATTTGGCTCACTCCAAAATAGAGACAAGTGGTTGGTCAGCCGAGTGGCTGCTGAGTTTCTTGTGTTAGAACTTGGTGACTTGTGTGTAGACACTGAGACTTGGGGTGTTTCTCCTGAGCTGATTTCCATCCCACCTGAGAGCTGAATGTCTCTGACAGTCCCGCGCACGCAACTGCAAGGCAAACCACATTCACTTAAACATCTGCCACTGGAACACTTCACTTAGAGGGACCTCTGCTTCCACAACCCTGTTGGCAGGAGCCAAGTCAGACTAGTTATGATCAAACTACCTTCAGTGACTTTTAAAAAGTTCTAGCAAAGTCATTAGGAATATGGTAGTGCTCACTTGGTACTTTTTATTGGTGAGCAACTGTTAACTTTCAGCAGTCATTTGAGATAACTACCTCAAAATGGCATAGAGATATCGGAAAAGGCGAACATCTGTCCATAGCCTGCACATTCAGTCTCCCCAGGTGTAAAACAGAGATAATTAATGCACGTGAAAGTTTCCAAATGCTTTGAAATCCACAGATGAAAGATGACCACAGGAGTAGCTTTATCCACGTTTTTACCTCAACAAAAGAATTCTTTACACATCGAGCACAATATAGTATCTTGGGACTACTACTTCTCTTTTATGTAAATCCTTCATTTGTCAGTGCCATAAGACAGTGCAGAAGCCTCAGAGTGTGCCTTGGAGTCAGAACCAGGGATGTTAACTAAGACTGGCACTTTGTTACGCAATGAAAGACACAGAGATAGCAATGGCTATGTGAACACAACTTCTTGTGTTCCTGCTATGCTTGGTAGATATGATCAGTGCCAGACCCTTCCTGAGGAAAATTACTATAACAGAACACTTTCTCAGTTTTCCCCATATTCTGCCTAACCTAAAATCTGATTTTAAACATTGTAAAAAGCTTTGATGAGAGCTATCTTGACAAGGTTTCAGGAAGCCTTCCTGCAAGCAATTGTGCCAAAGAATTTTGTTGTGTAAACACCAGTTACCCTATCTTAAACATTTCCTAGTCAAATTCCCATTTTCTGACTTCGAAGCAGTCTCTTTCGAGAACCAGAAATTTAATAATACTTGGCTCCAAGGCTGGCAAGGTTTCAATGCCAGGCAGTCTGATTATTCTTTCCATGATTATTGGGAATATCTGCTTCGACGACAACAACAACAACAACAAAATATACAGCCAGCATATGTCTCTCTCAATCTCAGATTGGGCTCTGCTTCTTCCCATATGTGCCCTTATCCAGCTGCAAATTCTCAAGCTTTGCCTCTAACCACTTGAATTATATTGTTATGCGCTGTCAATAATACAGCCTGTAGCAACTGGGAAATAAGAATATTGGCACAGCCTAAGGTAAATTGAATTGAAGATTTTTATTTTTTTAAAATCCAGTGGATATTGTTCGGATTGCATTTTTCATTTCCTTACACAATTCAATTCAATAGAAAACTTTGCCTTTTTCTTTCTGCCTTACCAAATGGCACCTTAGCATTTATATTCTACAACGCTTTAATGGAAAGATTGTGGGATTCAAGGGAGCACAACTTATATGCAATACTGAAAAAACCTGAATTTGCAAATGTTCAGAATCTATACAGATTCCTATCAGGTGATATAAAGCTTAATTTAATCCTAATAACCTTGTCAGCCCAAATACATTTTTTCCCCTTTTAGAAACAGGAAATGGAGATGGGAGTAAAGGTGAAATTCTTACCTTCTTGCACCAATATTACATTTAGCAGCTATGACAGGTGCAAGACTGTGCTGCACTAAATGCCATTATCCTGTCTCAGACTAGAGCAGCCAGAAAGATTCATCCAGGGTAACAGCAGGTGAAGAGAGAACCGCTGCAATCAACAACTATGGACCAAGAGAGACAAAATAGAACAATAGGGAAGGGAAATGAAAAACAGAAGGACACAAAGCAGGGAAGAGAAAGAAAAAAAACAACAAACAAACACAGAGAAGTGAAACAGACAGGATTAGAAAAGTGAGACAGGCGGGATGGAGAAAGGAGAAATAGATAAATCCTTCGCTAATGGAAGCAGCACTTTTTAGTAGACATTAATTTAACAGTTACTTTAATGGTTGATACTAGCTGTATGTCAACTTGATTGATGCGTTGTCACTTTGATAGTTAAGGTTATTGGTAGAGCTGCAAAATTGATGTGTTATTACTTTAATTCCTCATTTGGGGGCTTTATTAGGGCATACGGGAATTTAAATTGAGTAACGAAGGAACCTGAATCGATTCACTGGCATGCAATCCCAGCATAGACACAAGGGTGCCTTGCGCAAAAAGAAAAGGCCTCTGGGAAGGCATTTCAGAGGTTTCAGATATGGAGACTGGTCTGCACTTTTAATGAGAACACCAACAAAGCCATCCATGACGTAACCTGCTGGGAACCATTACGGAATGACCACTAAGTTATTACACACATCCAGTTACTGCCTTGTTACTTGCATGCTCTCCTCCCTTTCCTGCCAATCCCCAGGCCACCTCAGGCTGAAAGTCCTGCAGTAAAAGGACAACGCCTACAGAATAACCAGCAACCAGTGGAATAAGTCAAAACAAATGTATTTAAGGAAATGTGATCTTTCCCATTGGAAATGCGCAATTAGGTTTTCAAAATGCAATCCATATAACCTTTTCCCAAACTTCCACATTTATTTGTATGATGATGTGCAAAGAGTCTTACAGTTGTAACATTTCTCCACAGCCGCTGAAGAGTCGAATTCCATGCTTGTTCGTGGGCAAAGCAACTCTCTAGTTAAAAACCTCAGCTGAGGCTGTAATGCACCAAAACCAGGGTAGCTTTGCTGTAACTTCCAGTGATCTCTTTGCACAAGAAAAGAATCTTTCTCTCACACAAACACACAACACAGAAGCAACTACTTCTTGAAAGACTTTCTTATCCTACACCAACACAACAGGCAGGCAACCCTTTGTTGTTATGCTATAGAAATTCCTCTCTTCTACGCATCAGATCTTCCTCCCCATGCACTAGATTTTTTTCCTGTACAGTTTTATGTCTGCTGAAGATCCCTATCAGTCATGTTTTAAAAAACTTAAATTAAAATAACGGGTGTTAGAGACTTTAAAAAGAGCAATCATTTAGCTAATTCATCTTTAAAAGGTTTCCCACCTAACTTGATTCAGACGTGATTTGCCTGCAAGGCAGCTGTAATAGGAAACATCAAGTATGATTTTATAAAGTGGGTGCTAGCAGGGAAGAACCTAGGGGGGACCCCAGAGCACCTTACGCTGCCGAAAAAGTGGAACTTAAGTCTGGACCAGGCTTACTATCTACATATTTGGGAGGAGACAGAGGACAGGAACGTCCTATGCTCCATCTGCTTTAAAACAAGCATCACAAAGAAGGGGAAGGAGATGTCTATGTCTGTGCAATTTTGTTGTTGTTATAGATGCTAAAAAACAACAACAAAAAAAGAAGACAAAAAAATCAAGACTCTGCTGAGCTTCCCTTTTGCTTCAGCTCATTAAACAAAGTAGGAATGTTCTACTGGGGCTGGGGAGGACAGGACAAAAGGATTTTCATTTATGAGAAAAACTTTCCCCCACACACTTTTGATCCAGTGCTAACAGAATTAACGGTGCATTTTGGGAAATATAAAACATAGTTAGTGAGCTTTTTAATGCCTGCAGGTTGATGTTTTCCAGCTGTTTTAGTCTGTGTGCTTCTCTCTTTTTCCTGCTGGCTGTAACCTGGGAATTTGGAATAGTCCTCCTTTATCGGACACCCAACCAGAATCTCACCCATGCTATGTGAATGATGGGGCAGTGCATCCCCAGGTGGGTTTGGTCATGCAGAACTAAATCCCTCTAGAAAGCACATAGCAGATTTCTGACCTGGTAGTAAGCTAAAAGCTGACAACGGATGAGCAGAAAACAGGCACCGCTGCAGAGTTTCCAGACTGCGTAGAGGCCAATACGCCCGTTACTGCCCCCTGGCCTCCAGACAGACTGAAAGACTGAAGTACTGTACTGTTATCAATACTCAAAACGTTTTTAAAGGTGCAATTCTCAGATCACTGTGAATCCCTCAGTCTGCACAAAACTTGCATATAGATTTGGTCAAACTTAAGAGTCTTCTGGGTTTTAGTATGAATGTAATATTTGTCAGTGATCTGTCTTATTGTGGATTAATTTCTGCTTAAAATAATTAAACTGAATTCAAGTAACAAGAATTGCTGAATTTGTCCAGACCCTGTTGAGCCACTCCATACCATCTCTTTCTTCTAATAGGAATTTCCTCGTGAAAGGACGGAACTACGCTTGGATTTCACCTTCTGCAGCTTCAGAGCTTGTATTGCAGCAGTTTAAAAACTAAAGCCGTTCCTATCGGTTGGAAGCCCCTGTGCAGTTGCTGAAGAGTAGAGCCACGGAAGAGCCGTGGAAGCTCACTGAGGAGCAACACAGTCTCTTTATTTGAGTCCAAAGGCCTTCATTCTGCACCTCAGTGAATATTCCTTTTTCTACAAATACATACACACACCAGGCACCTCTAGATCCAAAAAGTAAACATTCTCTTTTCTCTGCAGTGATCACCAGGGGTGATTACCTGGAGCTCTGCTTGTTTGAAAATCTTTTAAAGAAAAAAAAAAAATCTGTTTCATGAAACCCACGTTATTTTTCAACAATTAAGAATACAGTTTCTTAGACCAACAATAGTTCTCTATTGCTGAACAACCATTTTTGGCACTACAAGGCATTAAAATGTTGATGAAAAACCAGACCAATTGAAAGTGTCTACACACCAGGAATCAAAGGCATTGCCTCACAGTGCCACGTATATGCTAAGTAGCTTCTGCATACCAGAAATCTTCTATGTCACCAACCGTGCGCCACCAGCAATGCTGGCACTATAGCAGCCAGTCTTATATTTTTATCCAAAGCCATTTTAGCAGTTTTGTCAATTTGTTTTTCATTTCTTTGTATTTACTTAAGCAGTACTTACCATCTTCAAAAATTGCTCCTATCTGAAATGATAATTCAGAGCTGTGTTCTGCTTCACATGGATAAACTGCTCTTGCTTTTCGGTGGGTAACGCTGAAAAACGAGTTATGAATTGCAGTCATTTTTTTACTCTTACGAAGACACTCTCCTTTCTCAACCATTCTCTCTCTGTTCTCATTTGGAGATGACTAATAATTTAAACACAATCTCACATGCATCGTTACAGGCTTATAATTCTATACACAAATGCCAAAGCTGAAGCTTCACTGCTTACTATTGGTATTTCTGAATATCATACTCTCAAATTTCTGCACATTTCTTTTCATGTTAATCTCAACTTTCAACCACAGTTAAAATTTTGCCAAGTGCTAACCAGCAATTAAATCAATAAAGGCACACCATACTTAATTTATAGACTAATGATCATTGTTTCTTCTGAAATGTTTCCTCAGGACTCTCATGACTCAGCTTTTCACTCTAACTATGCAGAATTCGCTTTTTGTATTTGTTTACAATACAACATAACCAGACTACTGAAGATGCTGTTTTGTCCTAAACACAGAAAGACTTCTTGCATTTCAAGCAGTCTTTTAAAGGTGTTCCCAGGATGCTCTGTAATAAGGCATCAATATGAATTTTTACAAAGTACTCGTTTCTCCAAGTACCATAAGCAGAGATATTTGAATATATAAGTATTTTTGGCACATCTTATTTAATCATGCTTTTGCAAACTGACAGTTTGCTGCTGCCCGATGATGTTTTCTTTAGACACATCACTCACACCATTAAATCATCTTTTGTTTAGGCCAGGCAACAAAAACTACACATAAAATATTGAGAAAGACTCTTCCTGTGCCAAGGAACTTGCACTCAAACAGACAATATAGTTCTGGTGCAAAATGCACCAGTAATGAGAAATGGAATTTTATTACCGAGCGTTGGAAAGAATTTATGAATATACCCAACTACTTTAATTAGAAAAGCAATATTATAAAACTTGAAGGAAAAGCTAAGATGGTGAAGACCTTCAAAGGAAAAAGTGAAAATACTTTAAAAGACGGACAACAACATGGAAGAAGGGAGAAACAGGACAGAAGGAAAGCAGGCCAAAACTGTGAAAGAGAAGAATGAAACCACAGTGCGGAGTAAGGACATAGGAAAGTCTTTCAGAGGAAAGAAGGCTACGTTGGGAAACCTAAATTTGACATGGGTGGCTACAGAGAATCTGTATTTTAAAAGGTACTGCAAGAGAATCACTAGAGTAGAGAGACACTAGGAATTGACCACCCAAATCAAAGTCTAAGTCTGTTTGTATTAACCAACAAGCCACTCACTCAATCTGGTGCCTTCTAAAAAGAAGGTGTTCACATAAAAAGTAAGACAAAGTATACAGGTTTTTTATTCTGTCAAAATAATTTCTGGATTTGAGATAATCATTCATTCACTGTAGAAGAAATCAATTAGCTAAATCTTTTTAAAAAGATAACAGAAAAAAAGGAGGCAAAGAAATAATCAGCAAAAGTTGAAGTGTACATCATACCTTTCCACTGCCTTGTCACTCCCAGTGACAGGATTAGGGAAGAAGAAAGCAGATGGTGCAGTACTTGTGGCGGCTGGGTTAGCAGACGGAGTATTCATCCATGAGACCATCGATGGGCGGCTTTGCCCAGGACTAAGAGAAAACACATTCAAGGCAGAATTAACAGGGTGAATAAAATTTCTTTTCATACAGAAATATTTGAATCTTGACAACTAGTTACATCCTCAAATTCAAAACGAATAACAACATTGAGCTAATCTGCAGACATGGCCATTGTATGATGGCGCATTTGCTCCTTGGAAGCATTTCTCCTACCTGCCCTACACCCCAAGCTAAGACGAATTACCCAAGACATAACCAATGAAAAGACAAAATTCTGCGTTCCTTATCTAACAAAGACTGATACAATGAAACTGCATATAGCAGGCTATTATTTGAGCTGCCACTTTGCCTTTACAAGTTTTGACGAATCTATTTTAAAATATTCTGTACTAAGGCACGTACGACTGGGAAGGTTTCAAAAGAGGCTGCAGCTATTCCAACATTGGGATCACGATGCTGATTCTGGATTCAGATCTCATTCGCATAACTACATAGATACCGCCTCAGTGGCCACCCTCACAAACACAATAATCAAATATGTATTAAATTAATGGCTGAAAAAAATAGTTGTCTCAAGAGGAGAAGAAATAGCAGCCAAAGTTAAAATTTTTAGCCATTGAAAAACATACAAATTCCTCTCCGACATAAAGGATGTTCCTAATTTTACACACTGTGTTCCAGCACTGGAAGGCTTTCTTCCATTGCATGGACCAAACAAACAGTCGAAATGTTTAACGTTGGCGTATGTTTGGAACAAAGAGCTGGACTTCAGGCAGTTTCTAAGTTGAAACAGAATTAAAATCGTTTGTACATAGCTTTCACACAGGAATCATCACTCAGAAGTACAGACTTTACAATACAGCATTTACCAGCTCAACTGACTCCATGATTAACCTCTTAAGGTAGCATAAATCTGCAAAGTACCACCAAAACCTTGGAATCCACTCCAGAAGGTTTTTGTGGGGGTGTAAATGCACATCTAATCGAGGTGGATTAATCAAAAGCAAAAAAAGGGATCAACAATCACCCCAGTTATAACTGTAAATGAATAAAAGAAAACAAGAAACCCAACACATAAAGTTGATTTTAATCTTGTGCTCTGAGCTATTTCATTTCTAGTAAAAAAAGGATGACTATTGTTGGTTTGTATAACATGTTTTACAACCAAATTCAACTTTTACCAACTGATTTTCCTAGCCAATATATCTCATAGTCATTCTAGTAATTACATAGTTAGGCAGACATTTATTTTGGTTATTAATTTTTAAATTTAGTACACTATAAAACTGTGAATGGCACATTCCTTATTTAACAAGACAATAGTTTTTTCTTTGGATCTGTGTCAGGCAGCATTTGGATGAAAACTGGAATTCACAGTGTATGAAAGCAGCATTCTAGAGTTAATTCTACTAATAAAAATGAAAGTTAAATGTGCTGGAATCATAACCAGAAGGGTTTATCAAAACATGCTGTGCTGTTAAAACTATCGCTTTTCCCAAATAAAGGAAGGAACCGTATGTAGAATACTGAAAGAAAAGCTGGATTATGCTGACTAGAAACATACTTCATGCTTAACTTAGAGAAGACGATATCTAGTCTGCTTCATTGTTTCTGAATGCTCCACTATATAATTATTTACATCTTTCAACAACTACATACTTTTGCAGACCAGCACCTACATAAATTTGGGGTTTACTTTTACTTGAACTTGTCCTCTTCCTCCCATTTTTCCTACGGCAAAATAAAAACTTTCGGCTAGAATTTATTTCCTTCAGAGAAGAAAAACAAAAAGTGAGCACCAGCATTTGTATTACTTTCTCTAAATGCTGAAGGTAAAAAATTTCTCAAGGGTACTGCAAACTTGATAAAGTTTGCTAAAAAGTAGATTATTTTTCCCTCATTCTGCACATTAGGTATGTGAGCAGAATTCATTTTACTCCCTAACACAGAAGGTGAACCTAAGACAAAAGTTTTTCAAGAGGAAATTAAAAAGAACATCCTACTTGCATAGACTAAACTACTATAGATTAAAAAGTCCTGATAATTAAAGAGGAAACATTTTCCTTGTGCTCTTATTTATTCAATTCAAACCAATTCCAACATTAAGATTGGTGTCAGGCTAACATCTGAAATCTGTAAAACTACAGAAAATAGAAAAATAATATTCCAACTCTACTGCAAGAATAGTATTAAATTGTCTTGAATTCAAGCTAATCACTATTCAAGGATATTCTACCAAGTGGGCTTCTCTCCAGTGCACACCTCAGATGTGTGGTGTCTGGTTTTCAACAAGTGATAACAAAAATCTTCCATTTATTAAATATTTCATTGAAACATGTATCATATTAACCTATGCAACTTATTTGATCAGCTCTAGAACACACACCCCTGTGTGCAAGACACAGGAATAATAGTTTCAAACACTATTCCAAAGAGTCTACGAAAGATACCATCCAACCCAGGAAAGCAGCAGTCACTCATAAGAGACCTGAAGAGGGAAAAAAATCATAGGAGAGGTGTGCAAATAAAGGAACAGAAGATGAAACAGTGTTCAGTCCCACGTCATGGCACGTGCATTTCTTGTGTTACGGAAACTCAACAAGAAGAGCATCTATCAATTTGTAAGACCACTCTGTCCTTTACCAGACAGCATTATATAAAAGCATGTAAAAACTGGCAGGCTTTCTATGAATTCTGAGCTACTCCAACAGTTCTTGGGGAAAAATGCTCAGGAAGTGCAGGTACGTGGTGCGCTGAGCTGTTCCCTCCCTCCCTTTTTGATTCATTCCTTCACTAAATTTCAGTTGTAGCGAAAGCACTGCAGCACGGCTCCTGAACTCGCCTGTCACTTTCAGCTCCTGGTTACCAAGCAGGAGCTCATGCTCTAGGATCCAGCAGGGGGGAAGTGGGGACACATCATTTTTCAACAGCAATAGTTTCACCACATTAAGAAGGAAAAAAAAATATATATAGGTCTAAATAGAAAGCATGTTCTAGAATTTCAAGAGACTTATTTACTGTACTTGGCTATCTCAAGAACCCCTTAATTTTATTATTTAAACAGAAGGTTTTACTCAACAGGAAAAATCAGTTCCAACATTGTGGTGTTTAAGCAACAAACTGCCGGATTGTATTCTTTATTCTTGAAAAGATTCTTGTGATAGCAAAGCTCCCTTGCTATAATGCTTTGCACGCTCTAAAGACGATAGTATATTAGGAAATATTGCATTTCTTATCAAATAGCATCTCAACATTAAGAAGGTACATTGAGGAAATCCTTTTTTCCAAAGGGCTAAAAGGAAGGAAATGCATTTCCTGCGGGGGGAAAAAAAAAAGGGGGGGGGGGGGGGAAAGGGAAAAAAAAAAAGCCCGACATCTCCATCTCTGAGAAAAAATGCTATTGTCTGGTATAGCAAATGCTGGGAGAAGGGAGGAGGGGGAAATGGCCTTACCGAAAATAAGCTAGAGATTTTGTACTGATATGCAAGAAACAAACTCCCGAAAACAAGATTTTATTGGATGTTTATCTGGCTGGTTCCTAAGGTAACACAGCTAAAGAGCCTCTTATCTTGAAAGCAAGGAAGAGACTCTGTGAAAAGAATCTACACTGCAACTCTTGAGAAAAAAAAGGATTGTTTCATAGATGGGCTTGGCAGCCCCATAGCTGTCGTATCACAGTGTCTGGCTGACAAACTCCATGAAAGCATTCTTAAAAGGTTCCATTATAAGACAACAACAGTATATCAAAAGGTGTTGGCTATTTCTGATTCGATATGCAATTCAATACCCTCCATCACCAGACAATGATCCTCCTACATGTTAAACCCCTGTGCCAGGGTGAGCTGGGAAGCAGAAAAATACATGGAAAGAATTCTAGAAATTGTCATGGTTGCAGCAAAGCTGGAGACAAAACAGGAGGGCAGAATTTCCTCATCTGTGTTCCCTCTGAAAAGAAACTCCACCCCCAAAATTTAAAATATGTAACATGCACGCAAGATTCTGGAACCTCAGAGAGCACATCAAGCACAAGACAGAGCACATCAAGTCAGCACCGAAACAGAGGTTTTGTTAAACTTGGACTGTGAAGTCTCAGTGAAGCAGCTAACACGTCAGTGAAATGATCTTTCATGCCAGTCTGGTAAATCTGAAGCTAAGGTCTACAGCAGCTGGCCTAAGTTAAAGCATTTTTAAATGAGAACTCAGACAAAGCAGAAATGAAGCATGTAAACGTAAAAGCCTGTAGCATACTGCTGTTCCTTTTATAAAAAAAAGAGGGGGCTGTGTTTCCTGGAATCACACAAAGGCAAAAGGAAAGAGGAGAAGAAAAAAAAAAAAAAAAGAAAGGAAACTAGGCGATTTCAGTTGTTGCTTCCCCACCTCTGAGCACGCACAGCGCTTACCCTGTGCTCACCCCGCGGTGTTGCTGTCAAGCCCCGCTGCCAGGCAAGGAGATGGCAAAGCCCATTTTGTATGAACCACGTGACTAAGTTATATTATGCTTGCTTCAAAGGAGCTGCAAAACCAGGGCTATTGCTCTGCTTGGTACAACAAAAGGGTACAAAAAGAAGTGCCTGCTCCACTAAACTCGCTCTCAAAGTGCTGAGTCACTGAAGAGGTAGCTGCTGAAACAAAAACAAACTGCAAAATAAGCACAATGAGCAGAGAGCACTGCTTCATGTCTGGACTGTGCCTTCTCAGCTGTTAAAGAAGCGCCTTTTAATAAAATGATGACATTAGATAGTACAAAAAGTTTTCAAGACACTGCAACTGAAGTCCCTCACCTTTTTATGTAATATTGCCAATTCACACCACTGCCAGAAAGCACAAAAAGAAACTATTCCAATTTTAAGGAGACTATAGATGCAGTCTGCTAATGCAGATACAGCAAGGCTGATGGGAATTCAGTCAGCAGTCAAACAAAATTAATAACTATCTCCAAGGCGTCAGTTACATGTAGGACACCACTATTTTTGCCCTCTCCCTCACCATCTGATGGCTCTTTTAACATCAGTTTGCTCATCAGGAATTTGAACAGCCTGAGAGTTCACAAAGAATGAGTAGCTTCTTCCCAGCCTGGTCACAAAGACCCTGAAAGCACTCAGGATGCTGCGCAGCATGGCTCTCATCATGGTTTTGAAAGCCTCTGTGGGTATTAAAAACGATACCCGTAGCGCAGTATGTATACACGTTGAGCTGGGTAACAGAATATTTCAATGTCAGGAGAATCAATAAAGAACAACTGCAAAAGAAATGCAAATTTCCTGTGCCACCAATCCCTTGCATATTTCTGAAGCCATTTACATTAGTGCTTCTAATTTCTCCTCTGGGTTTTGCGTACCTTCAGCATTTGGACTAAAGGACTGTACCTTACATGCTCCTACAGCAGTATCCATGGTGGGATTCAGTTTGAAAACTACGAATCTTCCCATTCAGAGCCCAGAAATGTAACTGCTCTATCAAGTCATGCACCTCCACTCATACACACTCAGTGAAGAAGTTTGAAGAACAGGATGCTTTCCATCCCTTCCAGTTACAAAATCCCAGAGGCTGAGAGAGGGCAAGAGGAAGAGACAAGGCAAATAGATACTCAGAGAGCATCATCATCTTGAGGAAGGCTACCTCGCATCCCACACCACAACTCCATACAGAACAATCATAGGAAGTCACCATGTTCCAGCTCCCTGGGAAACCCAAAGAAACTGCAATCTCAGATCCCCAAAATGAACTCGACAGTTGAGGAACAAGACATGAGTTTTCATGATCTGAATGAAGACGAGATCATACAGATAATGTAGGGGACTTGCAACCAAAAAAAAAGACGACTGTGACCCAATTCTGAAAATCTAGCACTCTAAGGGGTAAATCTGTAAGCTCTGTAGATAAGCCCTGGCACAGGGCATTGTACTGTAAGCAGAAAGAGACCTCATGACAACAATGGACCACTCACAGTAAAAGATCCTTCCTTATCAGAAAAAGATCCTCAGAAAGATAAATTACAACATGTACAGAGTCCAGGGAATAACAAGTGGTTTATTTTTTCATTCATTCTGAGGTCAAGTAAAAACAGACATAAGGTAGTACAGTGTTTTAGGACACGACTTGTAATCCACCTTTCAACAAATCAGTTGCTGAGATAAGGGAAATCCACTGGAGGTGTGAGCTGCCGTTACAGCAAGCACTCCAGGACAGGCTGGATAGGACAGACCTTATACCAATAACGGTTCTGGCCCACTGGGAAGTCAGCAAAGAACCTGATAAACATCACCATCCTGATTACTGAAGGCCAAGACAAGAAAACTAGTCCTTACTCTGAAATTCTGGAATTTCAGACTGCTCAGGTAGCCCGAGTTTGTGAATTAAGACAACTCAATATTTTCAAGATCAATACTAGGCATTATCTCCTTTCACTCTAATAGGAAGGAAATACCTTAAAATCCCTTCTGCTAGGATTAGAGGAAACGGGCTCTACAGCTACAACAAAGGACCTCCTGTCAAAGCAGCATCTCAGAAAAAAGAATGGTTACTGATGTGACCGTGGAGACACATAAGAACCTGTCATGGGAGCAAGAAATCCAATACCTAACCTAAAGGCAACACCTCAGTCAGAGGAGCCAGAAGAGGTGCAGAAACTGGAAGGAGGAGATGGAAGTAGGGCATGCCCAAGCCTTACACAGATTCAGAGACTCAAAATGCATTCGGAACTGAGTGCATGCAGCCCATACAACCAAAACAGAATAAGTAATATTTGCTCTGAAAAAAATCTGCTGCAGGACCTCAAACTTCAGATAGATTCAAGTACAAGGTCCTGTGGTTTAAGAGACAACAATACGCTACTATTTCTCAAAGAGGAGACGTCAGCTGCAAAAAAAGTTCCCCTCACCCTTTTTTAATTGAATTATATCACTTCATGTCTTATAGTCCATCTTTTGCGCTTTCATCTACTTCACTAGAAGAGGACATTAATGAAAAAAACTGCTATCTTTTAGAGGCTCAAACTTACCCTCTTTACTTGTTTAGATATATTTATCAGACAGAGATGTATACACCTGGTTTAGTTATCACTGTATCTATATATTGTTTGCATGTGTAAAGCCATAATATAATAGGGTGAAAGTCAGATCACGTTTACTGGCTTTCAGCTGCAGGTAAAAGGGAACATTAACTATTGTTCCATAGTTCAATTGCACTTGAAGAGTTATCCATAGCCCCCTTCTAATACCTATCTCCAAAATCATCACTACTACCAGAATAGTTGGGGGACTAGTTTAGAAAAGCCAGTCAGCTTCTTAGCATCTGAAATCCTGTACTCCTCTTCGGAAAATACATATTTTGAATTGTTGAAAACTTGAGTTTCTTACACCATAAGAGTAAAAACCTGAGTGACTAAAGGTGCGTATTTTTCAGTGCCAATCGGGAAGGCAGAAAGTAATGTCAGGGTCACAAACTCCAGCAAAGAGCCATCAAGCCCCTTGAAAAAAAAGATGGGGTAGATTTATTTACGTTTGGGCAAATGCAATAGGAAAACCAGAAGTAACGTAGGACAGAGAAACAAAGGCAGAGGATGAATTTCACTACATTACATGCTTCACATTAGTATTCAGTGTGGACTCTGCTGTGCCATGATGTGACGCTATAAGGTATTTCACAAACACTGGCATAACTCTCTGTTGAAGAGTGTCTACGTGGATAACCTCATTTCATCCAGGACACGTGGCTATGATGGCAATCTAAATTAGAATGAACGTGCAAGGAACTGGGTGGGTCTAACACAGAAACTATTTCCCCCCTCCCTCAAACCAACTGTGCCTTTGGGGAAATAATGAGCATTTTGAAAACGTACTGCTGGTGAAACTATACCAACACCAGTCCCAAACTAGTCTGAAACACGGTGTCCTTATGGAAACGGTAACCAACCCGGAGCTCTGTCAGAGCAAAGTGGACAGTGGCTCCACTGGAATCCAAGGAAGACAGATGGCTGTACAATGTTAATTCTGTAACTTAGGGCAAGTGTGGATGGACATTTAAAGCAGTGAGGAAAAAGAATGGAAATGCTTTGGTTAACTTTAAACTGAGATTTCCCTTGCTTAAAGGGAAAAAAATGTCTATACCGGTGGAGAGTCCTACGAGGGAGGAATACACTACCCAGCTCAGTACCACAATTATCAGTTTATGTCTGAGAGACTACCTTGTGTTAAGCATCCTTAGATAGAAGGGATTTTCAAACGATATATGTTTATGACATGGTGGTCCATCAAGTAGAAAAAGTAATTTGCCCATCCTGGGCTATTTGGAGTTTGAATCCTGTGTCTACATAAAGTACTCCGTAACTTTGTGACTGACAGGGAAAAAAAGCTCTCTATGTTCAACCATAGAGTGTATCTAAAAATAAAATGTATTTATTTTTAGCATTTGGCTCTAGATGGAAGTGTGAAGTTAAAAGTATCTTCAGGGAAAAAGCTGAAAAAAGTTTAGGGTGCAAGATAATCTTAGAATAAACTTGGGTCTCCACTGAGAACCACCCCTACCGTGGGCAGTAAGAGCCAGCCATCACCCAACTCTGCTCACCCCTACAGCAGTACATGACAACACAGGGCATATGTCTGAGCCACACAAAGCTTTCAAAGAAAATCTAGCATCAGGCAGACACACACTTACAGACATGAAAACCAACAGCTTAGCGGGGCTTCAAAATGGCACATATGTGAAACATCACCTTCCAGTTACACCGTATGTACAGTACATCTTTAAATACTGACATAACAATTGAGCAGTCAGGGCTTCATGACACATTTCAGACTGGTGGTATAGCGCTTGCTCTCTTCACTTCTTTCACCACTCTGGCCACGCAGACTTCTCCTAGTCCCAGCCAGGAGGCGATGATGAATTTGCCTTCATTTGGTGTTCCTCTCACCATGCTGGAACCTGTGGCTCTTGTGTTTTTGAAGGTGGGACAAGGAAAGGGCACACATCAAAAAAACTCTGCCAGGAAACATCATGATGACAACATCTATCATTCAGGAAAAAATAAGCCCTTCCTTTCTTGAAAGCAAATACCACAAATAGTACCTTGCTATCCATCATGTGTTCTTGCTTAAAGCAAACTACTGATAGATGCCAACCTTGGAATATCTGACATATCTTGACCCACAATGCAACATCTCTCCCCTGGGGAAACAATGCAAGCAATCCTTCTACCGCAAAGAAGTCACCATCACCTTGTTGACTAAATAACTCCATAGTGATTGATCTCTTACAAGTAGTACCCGCGTGTTATAAACATCAGCAGGAACCTGAGAAACCGGACCCTCTTGTATTCCCATTCCCTAGACTCAGTATGGTATGCACTGTAGCTCAGAGAAGACCTGCAATACCATTTTAGAGATGATACTGAGACCTTAAGAATTGGGTTTGTTTCAATTTGGCACAAAATACAAAATATTTTGAAATCCTGCATAAGCAGAAAGGATTATTCTCCCCCTAATTCTGGAATAGTCCGGTTTACGAGAACAGTCTACAACCAAAGCAGAGTTCAATGTTTCCTGGAGCTGTGAGATCTACCACAGCTACATAATGGCAAGTCAACCACCGTCTCTCCCTGCCCACAGAACCCCATGATGCACATCTGCTCAAGCCCACCAAGAACATTCTCTGTTGCTGACATCTACCCCCATAAAAACACTGGGGCTGGTTTGGGTTTTGGTTTGGGGTTGTTTTTTTCATTAAGGCAAGGCCCACTGAGTCGTCAGAATTAAAGCAGAAGGGAAAGAGAAGCCAATTAGGGGTGAGAAAGTAGAGGAAAGAAAGAATGTACCATTCACAGACTACTCTCTGCCACTGTTCAGGCTTGTTATAGAGATAACAAACCTTATGCAAACTTTATCGACAGGTGAGTGGAAGAAAGAAACTGCTTTTGACAAATAAACTAGATGCGCATACCATGGACTTATGTCTTCCTTCCAAACAGAACTGTTTAAATACTGTTTCCAACTGAGCACAAAATCAAATAAAGGTTCCAAAACAGCAGTGCAGTACAATTCTCGATGAAAATTATCAGATGCAAAAAATGCAATATTCCTTTAAACACCTGATGTCCTTGAATCCTTTGGATAAAACCAACACTTCCTTCTTTCATTCTCTGAAGTGACATTATCTGCTAACCCTATGCTCCTTAGTTAGCTCTGCTTGCTTTCACAGACATTGCAGTTTTACACCACCTTTATACCACCCACAGCACGTTCCACACATGCACCTCTTCTCATCCAGTACAACTTATTGTTAATCCTGCCCACTACTAGTGGAGAGTACAAGAGGACAAGGAAAGATTAACTCCAGTCCTCTACTATGAAACAACAGTTATGTAAATTATTTATAAATCTGGAATTCTTTCAAAACATATGAGAAAATATTATTCTAGCTAATAAGCACTCTAATTAGCAGTTAATTCTTTGTTTGTGCATGTAGAAATATAAACTCATTGAACGACTATCTATATATTCTTGCGTGTTACACACGCCTACACGTATATTTTACACTCTTGCTTCAACAGAACGGCTTCACGTAATGCCATTATGGAAAACATTTGTAGAAAATCTTTTCTCCAAACCTGCTCCTTCCCACCATCCTGGCGCTAAAGTCTGGAAAAATTCATCTTTATATGTTAAAGTCTGTATGAACAGCAAACCAGAGAATTGAATTCAAGTGCAACTTTTGATTTAAAAAACAAGTTACGTTCAGCTTTTTGTCTATCAAATGTGAATGTGTATTGCAGAGATATAACTATTATTGTAACATCAATTTTTGATAAACTGAAGCTGTGCTCAAAAACTGCTCATCTACAGAGTCTATTGAAAGCGAGAGACTGCGCTATCATTGGAAAACAGGTATTTAATTTGTTAAGAAGAGATTAACAACAATAATATTTTTAGACAACAGCATCAGAGCACACACGTAACAATGTATTTATCCAAACCCCAAATTTGGCCCTAAATCTTATTAGCTCTGCATCTAAGCATAGCTTAGCACTGTCTTGAAATAAAAACTAGCGTAATACATCATACAGAGAATAACTTACATATTCATTGCCAAAATAAAAAACATTTACATTTTTTTATAACAGGTTACAGTAAAAATGCACCAGGTTTCTGCAGAAAAAGAACATTTCTTTCCTAGAAATATTCAAGCAGCCTCTAACTCCACCACAACATATAAACACGTACCTTTTTGCGGCAAAAGAAACACAATTGCATGTAATTTCTAAAAATCAAATCACTTGCCACTAACCTCAGAAGGGGAATGCGTTTCATGTGCACAACCGTACTAGTGGAAAAATCGTTACTTAATATTCAGGGTACTTACAGATTTGTTGTCCAGCCTGTAAGATCTCCACTGTCCACAATAAGGTGATTTCCGTCCAGGAGCCCAGGGGGGCTACTAGAGAAGGCAAGTGTTGGAGATTGGGAAGAAAGAGAATCCATGCTCCCAGTTGGGGTGTCTTCTCTGGGAGAGCTGTGACTGTCAGCTAGAAGAGACAGCACAAGTCAGAAGGATACTAAAAGAATCCTCTTACAAGCCAAAGCAGCTCCTTTGGTAACCATGTCTTGAAATATATATGAAACTAAACCTTAACTGTGCTATCTTCACAGGATATTTTGGAGGACAAGAAATCCCCCAGCATTTCTCCAAAAGGTACCACTGCACAGTTCCCCCACTGTTATCTTCAGGCTGTCTTCACAACACAATGTATTCTGGTCCCCTTTACAGCATGTGTTTTATGTGCATGAGATGCTAGGTTTCAGGGGGTATTTTTACACAAATGTATCACTTCAGCTAACAAAACAGCTTAGGCAGTACACCTCCGTGCATCTTCAGTAAGGCCTTTGACACTTTTTCTCACAGCATTCTGCTGGAGAAACTGGCTGCCAAGGGCTAGGCAGGCACAGCCTCTGCTGCGTAAAGAACTGGCTGGGTGGCCAGGCCCAAAGGGTGGTGGTAAATGGAATTAAATCCAGTTGGAAACCAGTCATGAGTGGTGTTTCCCGGGGTTCAGTGCTGGGTCCAGTCCTGTTTAACATCTTTATCAATGGTCTGGATGAAGGGATCGAGTGCACCCTCAGCAAGTTTGCAGATGACACCAAGCTGGGTGCGAGTGTGGATGTGCTTGAAGGAAGGGAGGCTCTGCAGAGGGATCTGGACAGGCTGGATCGATGGGCTGAGACCAACGGGATGAGATGCAACAAGGCCGAGTGCCAAGTCTTAGACTTGGGACACAACAAGCAGCGTTACAGGCTTGGAGAGGAGTGGCTGGATGGCTGCCTGGCACAGAAGGACCTGGGGGTGTTGGCTGACAGCAGCTGAACATGAACCAGAAGTGGCCCAGGTGGCCAAGAGGGCCACTGGCATCTTGGCCTGTGTCAGACCCAGTGTGGCGAGCAGGACCAGGGAGGTGACTGTGCCCCTGTGCTCAGTGCTGGTGAGGCCACACCTCGAGTGCTGGGGTCAGTTTTGGGCCCCTCACTCCAAGAAGGACATTGAGGGGCTGGAGAGCATCCAGAGAAGGCAACAAGGCTGGTGAGGGGCTGAAGAACAAGTCCCACGAGGAGAGACTGAGGGACCTGGGGGTGTTTAGCCTGGAGAAAAGGAGGCTGAGGGGAGACCTCATCACTGTCTGCAACTGCCTGAAAGGAGGCTGTGACGGGGTGGGGGCTGGGCTCTGTTCACAAGTGACAGCGACAGGACGAAAGGAAATGGCTGCAAGTTGCACCAGGGGAGGTTTAGACTGGACATTGGGAAGAATTTCTTCACTGAAAGGGTGGTCAGGGATTGGCACAGCTGCCCAGGGAGGGGGTGGAGTCACCATCCCTGGAGGTGTTTACAAGACCGGTGGGTGAGTTCCTTAGGGATATGGTTTAGTAGGGAGACAGATATGGTTGGACTCCAATCTCAGAGGTCTCTTTCAGCCTTAGGATTCTATTTTTTTTATATTCTATCTCTCTAAAAACAGTCTCTAAAATTCATTTAATACACATTTGAGTAAATGATTGCTCTCAAGTACCATAAGCACAATCCTATCAAACACCAGACAACAAAATTTAGGAAGGTCAGAATAAGGATATCTCTAACAAACATGCAAACACCAGGAATGCTACTTTTATCACTGCTTTTTAACCATATTATTTTTAAGAGAACTCATTGTATTCTGCTCTACTAATTGTTTTCATAGGTTACTCTTAGAACATCACTCAGGAGGCAACACAGTCAGATATGATTATTTAAGAAAACATTAAAGGAACACCATTCCTATCCCACGGACAGTAAGAAAAAGTTACCAGTGTGTCACAGCACTCACTGCAAACCATGCTGACCCATCTAGCCCGACAGCACATTCTTCATTGAAAGACTAACAGTCACCCATTTTGCTTTTCCCTTTAAAACTTACATTTAAACATCAGTTGCATATTTTATAAATTCTAACGGAGGTGTATGAAACGGGGATAATTATAAGCATAAAGCACCCCGCACAGAGCTAAGTCTGCGGTCTGAAATAGGGCCTGTGGCTGTTTTGAGAATATTAATATTTAACACCGATACGGGTCACTTCCAGACACTGTTCACAAGCCTCCTTGCATCTTTTCCTTTCGGCCCTCTGTCCATCCCACCCTTACCAGCAAACACAAACATGGCTCACAGTCCTGCTAAATAACAACATCACAAAAATTCCTCTAGAGTGGATTAGACACCACTGACCCCATAGTCTTGGTAAAAGAGTTCTGCTCCTTCAGGGCAAAAAGCTTTGGGAAAAAAAATGAACAACCAAGCCCTAAGGCTTCCTCAGAATACTATGATCAAAAGCTGTTAAAATATTATGCTTGCTTGACAAATTGTATCCCTTATATACAGCACTATACAAGACAAATTCCTGTACAATATTACTTTTTAATTCTAAATTAATTCGTATCTGTACAGTGAACGACTTGGTTTAATTCTCCTCCATCAAGCTAAGCAGTACTGTTGCAATGATCTCTTTCACTTATTATTTTTTTTAATTAATTAAAAGTAGAACAACAATGAAACACGGACAATGAAACACCATGTTCACTGGATAAAATCCTTCTCACAACTTTATTACTGCCTCAATCAGTTCAATTCCTTCTACTTTAAAAGCAGAAAGCTAACAAAGCACTCTCCTGCTTCCCCAGCCATCTCATCCTTACCCCCTCCCAGCAACTCTGAGAACAATGTCCCTAGAGAGTAAAATGATAAACCTAAACCCACCAAAATGATAAAAGTGATCATCTGGAAATATCTCCCTAGCAGCTGCTAATTTAAGGATCTAAATTAGCCTGTATTAACAAAGTATGATAAGCTCTGAGGAGAGCATTAACCTGGGAAAGTGAGTCACTTGCACTCCAGCCCAGTCCTGCTCACCTCGCACTGTAGGAATGTTGGGCAAAAACTAATTAATCACATTTCATTTGTAGATGTATGTGTCACAATAACAAACATCTGAGAGATTAGACAGTAACACAGCAATTTGACTTTATAAAAAACCTGAATTCCTTAAAACTAAACAGACTTAAGTCCTTTTAATTAATCACAATTTCTTTTCAAAGCTGTAGTGTTAATGGAACGCAGATTATCAAACTACAAACACTGTATTAGAAGGCCACATTTACCTCAACCATTCACTTAACATTACCAAAACAGCAGCAGAAAGGAATGTTAATCTATTCTTTAATATTATGATAATATTATTTAATATGACCAACTCTCCGCACCTCCCTACAATAAGCAAAGGGGTTTTGTGTTGAATTGTTTCTCAGAGTACATAGAAGTAGTGAAAAAATACTAAACACTTCAGTCACGCACAGTGGAGTCTACATTGGAGACTGCAGTATACAGGCAATTGTATTTGATATTGTCATAAATGAAACTGTATTAAATCTTTCCTCAAATTTTATTTCTTCCTTCCCTTCCTTCCTGCGCCAGTGTTTTCTCACAGTCAATAGCATCTTGTACTCTCAAGAATAACACTGGGGTTTGAACACTAAAACTGAATCAGATATTTAAACAGGAAAATGCCTGCTAAATTCTACAGGATTACGTGAACACCCTCTAAAAATATGTTCATAGATATTTTGCATTTCTGATGTTTTCAATTAACTGTTTTTGTAAAGTAAACCAAGACCTTTATATTCAGGAAAAGGCAATTCTGTCGAACTGCAAAACCAGATGACTAAAGATGACCCAGCACATTTTCACGATCAAACCAAAATACGCGCAAAACGAAAGTGTCATTGCTCTAATTTCAGCTGCATAAAGATATCACCCTGTGTGCTAGTGACAAGAAGTTTTGCTAACTTCAGAAATTACAGCAGCTTCAGCACACAGCAGAGGCCATATAATCGTTTCTGGTTATCTCTCTACTAAACTTATTAACCTGCTTTTGATTAATGTCCATCTCATCTTGGGCCAAACTCTACCTTCCAAAGAGTCTCTGTCTGAAGCCATCAGCAGACGATAAAGGTAATGGAGAATCAACTGGCTGCTAATTAACATACTGATAAATGCAGGTACCGTCACTCTGTTAGGCTTTATTTTCCAGGCATGACCCATGTGATACGCATCTCTAATAATTATAGTCTCCCTCATATCCAGTTTTTGTGCTATGTGACAGTGTTCAAATGATCTCCTTCGTAGGTTTAACACTAAATCTCTTACTGTAAGGGATTTTGCAGTTTTGGACTCACACACCTGTTTATATACCCATTATAATTTCCCAAAGTTCTTTCTGAAGAGCATACATTAGATTTGAATTCATGATTTTTTGTTGCAGTCCCACGAGTGCCACACTGAGCATTAATTCCACCACTTACTCCTGTTCACCCATACCTTGTCTGCACATTCAAGCCCAGCACTTTTTTGCCACGGCTTTTAATTAATAGCTTATGATGAGCTGATTGCCCACTGTGCTTAGCATAGAATACAGTCCCCCCATTCTGTAACTACAGGCTACATTTTTCCCCTAAAATCTGTAAATACATTTCTCAGTACTCCCCAGCTTCTTTTGTTTGAATGGGTGCAGCTGAGCACACGACCACAGCTCCTACATAATTGCCAATGCCATTATTTGCAATTCCTCCTAACTTTGTCCCATATGTAAACATATCATCAAGGATTTATATTTACCTTTCTAAATACTTCTACTACATTAGCATTCCTCCAGTTTATTCAAACTTCTTCAGCATGCTACAAGATGTTTTAAAAATTAACATTGCCAAGCCATACAACCTCATAACCAATGAACTGTTTTAGGAAAAGGTAGAGGGCTTCGTGGTCTACCTGTGGAGATCTCTGCTCAGTCCTGGTGATTATAAATATCACATCGATGTTGATAGCTAAATTACTTCTAATAGTTCTTCAAAACTTGTAACATATATTGACTGCTAGCTATTTCCTCTTTTTAACTCCCTACTCTTTTCCTGTATTTTGCTTTGAGGAGCTGGTTAAAGATCCTAAGTTGCTGGAGCTTAAAAAGCCTTTAAAGTTTTACATGGTATGTTTGTTGAAGGGTGTGTTAAGGACATTACTGGAATTGAATGGCTTTATGGTTTTCATTTTACCGCAGAATTCACAGTCTCCCTAAATACTGATAGTCTAATATTGTTACTGTTTCTGTCCTCTCACTCCTCTTTACCTCCAACACCATTCTCCAACCCTCAGGTTTCCCACTTCTATGAAAAGGCTGACTGCCACATTAGACTGACAGGTCTTTTCGAAGAGGAGCTCCAGAAACTCCCTATCATACTTTTCTGCCACTTGAATTCTGATGAGCTCTTACACTATAAAACAGGGAAAATACAGTTTATTTTAAAGCTCATTTTTATCCTTCTTTGAGCATACAGTTTGGTGTTCTTAATGCCTTCACTTCCTCTCCCTAAAAATGCCGGTCCCTCTCCCTTTTCTCTTCCATTACACTTTTATCTTTGGGTGCCAAAGACTGCCAGAACAGATGAAGGACTTGAAGATTCTCAGTAAAAAAAACCAGTAAGTCTCTGGGACATCTCATAATTTTCTGTCAACTCTTCACCTTTTCATCTTTACATTTGTAGGAAGCCTCTGAGTGCCTTCAGCTTGGCCACCTTCCTAGAGTTGCCACCAAGCTGCTTCTACGATTCACCTCCTCATCCTATGCAAATAGGTGTAAAATCCAATTTTACCCTCAACAGAGTTAAAACCCATTTCACATTATTTCTACCTTTTGCATACTATTTAAAATTTTCAACTGCTCAGATCCTTTTAAACTGTCATCTAAATTATCTTCTTGTTTCACCATTCTAATCACAACACTCACCCAAGTTTTAGAGCTTTCACTGTGCCTCTGCAACAAATCCCCATGCTTTGCCGTTATAGCTACTCACAGTTCAGACCAGCCCCATCTAGAAAATAAGACAGCTTAGGACCATCCTAACCATTTACTGGTTGTGTCTAGCTGGTACCACTTGCCATTCGGTTTCCAACCCAATATTCTTCCTCCTTTCTCACCTCCCTCTCCAAACTCATGTCACCCTTTCTCATAATGAAAAATCTCCACAAGGCAAGAAAGTACCTATACAGACTAAGACTTTTCTCATGTAGTTTCTTTCTAGCAAATACAGAACCCTTGATTCCTTTTTCCTTTTGTTTGGATGAGCCTCAGATAGCAAAGGCTCTCAGACTCTCCATACCAGAGATCTGAACTCAGCTTCTACCCAACTGAGCATGACATGCCTCCCAGTTGCCTTTTTTTTTTCCTTTTTCCATCTGGTTAGTCTAAGAATATTTTTTATTGGCATCCAAAGTTGAAAAAACTGAAATACTTTGGCAGTGTTAATAATCAGATCCTTACTTTACTCCAAGAATTCTAAAAATGAAAAAACATTTGTAATAAAAAAATATGAAAACCAGAGAGCTAACACTTTCAGTTCCTTGCTTGAGTGACAGTTTTCCTCCAACTTCAGCTTAAGTGAACTGAAGAATTACATAATTACTATTAAAAGAAAGACTAATCTTTAACATGGTTACAACCAATGTCTACAGTTTAAGGGTAGCCAGAGGATGAAAACAGTTTATGAAAGTGGATACTTCTGGAGTAATGAGGAATATATGACAGTTTCTGTTGACATATACGGACAGAACTGTTGTGTATGTTTTAAGGGCTCATCAGATACACGAACCATGACAAAATAAGAGGATAACAGACAAGCTTTATTCCATTATGTCACAGTCACACAGGTCCAGACATAGACAAGGGGTGACGAGGAGCATTACTGAGGAGAGTAAATTACAGATGCTGCAAAATCTCTATCGCCACCTTCAAGTCTGACATTTTCTGCATCACAAGATGGGGAAGCAGCAGCTGCACGGCTGTGCAGCCACTCATCCTCCCCCCTCAGCATCACAGCTGCATCCAGGTCAGAGATAACAAACACACAGTCACCATAAATAGCAAACTTCCCACCATCATACAGTTTAACCAAGTAGAAAGTAGCTTTGCACTTATATTAATTCATGGGTAGGTACTATATTTTCATTTTAATAGGAATCTCATAGATCAGAGATAGAAAAGAAATATGAGTATCATAAATATCCTCTGCCAAGCGAGAACTTACTGGTAGAGCTTCAGCATCCAGATTCAGCCATTCCTGAAAGGCCAGAGGTAACTCCAGTGGAAAAAGCTTTATGTGACAGTCAGAGTGACCAGAGGACTCTGCAGTCAAGAACACCTTTCCTACATGCAGGGCTGCACCCTTGGTTCAGTATTTACAGCACAAATCATCCTGCGGTAATCACACTAGGTGAACTCAGTCTTCTAATTCTTAAAATTGTTAACATTTTCTGAATTAATGGAGTCATCTGTTTCTGAGTAAATTAAAAAAGTCTGTACTTTTGTTTATCACACCAGCGAAACTGGTCAACAGAATTGTTTACCTCCAGACTACAAAAATGGTGCTATTTAAACACATAAGTTTCCCAACTAAGGTGAAATCACATAAAAGCAAGCTAATAATAACCTATTCTTCAATTAAAAAAAATAAATCTTAGAGAACACAAAACTAAACACTGTTCCTGAATAATAGGTACTTTAGAGGTCAGATTCCTGCAAGCACTCAGAAAAATAGCTTTATATTACCACATTTCATTATCAAAAAGTATCCATCACCCTCATTTTTTAGCAAATCCTGTATGCTGCAGTACTGCCATAGCATGCAGTTCTTTCTTAAATAAATTTAGACATCACAAGCTCATACAACCCAAAACCAACAGAGCTTTCATGGACTGAACGGACAGCAGACAGCCCACATACCCATCAGTCTCCTGCTGTCTTTCAAATCACACGCAGTAGTGATGATGTCTAGGCCAGCTATTTTTTTCTCCCAGACAAAATATTTAACACAACTATTAAAGTTGACTCCAGTTCTTGCCTAGATAAAGGCAAACTTTGATATATTTTTCAAATGTGTGCATGTAGAAGCATGCACAAAGCAGCGCTCCTGTAGAAAGATTGGTTTTCCTAACTCCATAATGATTCAGATACGCAAAAGAAAAAGGAGGAAGCTGCACTAGACAGAATTTGCCTCAAGACTGGCTGATGTAACTCAAGAATTGTAGCCAGAAAAGTGAGTGTCTGAGATGGGGCTAGAAACGTGAAAGAAATGTGCTGAACTCCAAGTTACTTAGAGGCAAGTAAATTCCGCTGCCCTACTCCTTGTTGATACTTTTTTGTTCATTTCTAAAATGCAAAGTTCAATTTTAAACAAACATATTTCTAGACATAAACTGTAATAATAAGCAATTATTTCAATAAATAACTCCCTTGCTGCAGGTTCTCTCTCAGAATTCAGGAGAATTATTTCTTTACATTAATAAAATTTCAAAGACATATAGAGTTGTCGGTAAGCCTTTCACTGAGCAAGCTAAAACTAAGATGGGAAAAGAATTCCACTTTTTTCTTCAAGCTGTGGAAAAACAGTTCAAGAGAGAGTCATGGATACAAGGTTCGGGTGTGAATTTATATCACATAATTAAATTTTGAAACACAACAGAAATGAGATAAAAATATGCAAAAGGGTTCCTTTTGATTTGCATACACTGTTACAATGACAGCAGTATCTAAAGGCAAATATTACTCATTTTTTACCAGAGTTTGCTTGGCAGGAAACCACACACGACCTCCAGCCTTACCAGGCTGGCCAGATGCCACACAGTAATTTCATGGCTGAAAAATGCAGCGATGAACTGAAGGCACTTCCTGAGAACTCTGACAAATAGTAAGATAAATGGATTCTCCCACAGCTTTCACAGGGGTTTTTTTTTGTAACACTGAGTGGGTTGAGTTTCCATAAGTCCGGGCAACATTCACCCGTGGTCGAGACTTGTACTGAAACCTGTAAACAGAATAGCTGTAGTCTAATCAATGAGAATGAGAATTGTGAAAAAAAAAGGCAGATTAAAAAGGGGTCCAACGCTATAATCATGACTAGACGTTCCCTAGTTCAGCAGCACTGCTTAAATGACATCAGAAATCCCAAAGTCCATGAAAATATTCTTCCGTGTTTCCTTTTCTTTTCTGTTGTGTTGGCAATTCACCCACTGATCAGATGGAAAATGTCTCAGCAAGGGTTCTTCCACCCCCAAAAAGATAAGGTATTCAAAACCTGTTTTCCTGAGCTGTCAAACACAGATATCATGCTGTTTTCTCCTCTTCTCTAGCTATTTAGTTTGCTTCACTTGCACTTACTACTCATGACTTATTAAAAGGAGAAGCTTCTTACCAATAATTCCACAACCCCTGGGGTGCTACATTGGGTGTGATGAGTGTCACCTAAGAAAGCCTCTCCGAAACATTTTCAGTATACTGCTGACTTGGCTGCAGCTCACTCTGGCCATCTCTGTCCTTTGTCATAACAGTGACTTCAGCAGATGGATGAATGAAGTGGGATCCCTATGGCTCATTAAGAAGACAACTGAAAACAAGCTAAGCAGCCCTTAAGGAGTATTATCAGGCATTTTAACTGAACATCCAGGTGACACATTTATTGAGGAACATCCTATCTCCCAGCTGATGATTTGAAATGCAGCAATTATGAAGACAGATTTTGCTACCTCAATGTAGTTAGGTCAAGATTTTCTTTCGTGCCTGGATTCTTCTAACACTAGCCATGCCTCTGACGCTCAGGAGTCAGATGTCTGCAAGTACCGTTTTTTTTTGGTTGGTTGGTTTTTTTAAACACATCTGGCCAGGGCTCAGCATTGGACTCAGCTGCACTGTGGAAGGGAGGCTGTGGAGATGGATCGAGGTGGCTGTGGAGCACAAAGACTTCAAGAAGTGAATGCACTCATCAACTGATAGTAATGTAATTCACCTTGCACTAAGTGCAACTTTCAAAAGAACAGAAAATAAAAGGAAAAAGAAGAGCAAATAGGCCAAAGCCTTCCCCAAGCTAATGGAAGAACAAGAATACATTTTTTTCCTGAACAAATGAAAAATACTGACAGGATGGGAGCAAAACAGGAAGAGTAATCACATTTGCTGATTTGCGTGTCAGCCTTTCAGAAAGTTCACCACCCTCCCCCTCCAAGATCTTCTGCCCTTTCCTTGTCTCCAGTGAAGAAAAGCAAGAGCACTGCCTATGAGGAAACACTTTATTGAGGGGAATGCACGCTCATCCATAGGAAATTGACTGAAGTGCTGAAGAGCTGCAAGTCTTCGTTCCACATGCACTCTTGTGTGTTGGGTGAGAGCATTCCATTTCAGCCAATGAAGGTTGGTCAGGGCACGCTTGGTGTGTAGCAAAGATATATCAGTGACTTCCATGCCTGGGATGAATAGCTTTTAGCATGTCAAAATGGCCTTCTTACAGTATTATGTGCCCTTGCATGCCTATGTGCACAAGGTAGAGAATTAAAGAGATGAAGGATTATTACAGGGGATCAGAGACTTTTAAAAATGCCTGGCCTCAAAGAAAGATTGACCCTTTCTCCTAAACTCCTCATTCCTTCTTTAAATTCAAATTCTTTCCATTCAAATTCCCTTTTCTTACACCTCTGACTCCTGGTGTGTGCATGTGTATGCATGTGGATGTGTTTACTTTGAACATTTCTACAGCCTTTAGATTTCATATACTGAAAGCAGACAAGCCTGGACGATGAAACCAAGACAATTCTCACATCAACCATAAAGATTTGACACACATCATTTAAAAAGAAGTAAAAGTTAGGAGATGTTTACTACCTCATGACAGTTAAATTTTATTTCAGATAACTGTGCAGCAAGTAAGCTTGTAGCAAGTAGATTCCTCACAGGTGTAACAATGGCCAGACAATGCATATTGTGTATACAAAGTGTGGAGCAAAACTATTCCATACTTCCAAGAAAAGAAGTACCTTCTATGGAGCCAAAGCTTTCCAAGCAGACGTCGAATATGTGATAGGAAATGAGGATCCTATACATTCCCAGCATCACCTAAGAAAAATCTTCACCTTTACTGGCAGTAGCTCAAAGAGACTTCCACTGTGCATGGCACTCATCCTTATCAGAGACAAGGGATGGATAAAGCTGGGACAGATCACACAGAACTCCAGGAACTATTCTTGCAGCAAGGTGAAATACAAGCACTCTTAAATTCTGCACGACAAACAGCAATCATCCTGATCTTCTCCTGCAACTAATATCAGTGCCCCTTTTTGTAACAGCATAACTGTTCTACTCAGCTGTCAACAAAGGCTTTGTGAGTAAGTGTGGCAAGCCCTTATGGCTTTTTTATATGCCTATGTAGCTGCTTTTCTTTCCATTTCCCCTACTATGTGCCAGGTTACAGAAACAATTCCAAGCAACAGATTCAGAAATAGAAAGAGTTCAAGGCCAGGTTTCACACCTGCAACCTTGCAGCTCTGGGCTGTTCCAGCCCTGAAGACCAGTCTCATAAATCCAATGCTTCCTCTTACATCCAGGTTTTATGTTTAGTAACTCCAAATGAAGTCTGTGGTTTTTTACTTATTTGTTTGGGGCAGGAAGAGATGGAAGGAGAAGGGAGAAGGAATAAGCTATGTAACCATTATACATATACCCAATTTTACTTTGATGAAGTAATTCAGTTGAATGCCACAGTAGTTCATGCAATTTAATTTATCACCCAATTTAAAACAGTCTCATTCCAGTTTGCACACACACACCAAAAAAAAAAATAAAATAAAAAAATTAAAGAGCTACTCCTGTTCAACACTAACATAGCATTCATACTTTGGCTTCCCTAAGTACTTCAAAGGTTAATACAAGTTAGCACAAAGTTTTAAAGGGTTAAGTAGGAGTTCTCCTTTTTATTCCTTTTAAAATTCTGCACAAGAATCTGTTTTCAAAAGAATCTGCAGCAGCAGCAAGGTATTGCTAACACCCCGTATGCCTCCTGAGTTCCAGAGTGGGGAGATAAGAGACAAACACCTTAAAAACAAAACCAAGAAGCCCCTCATATGATACTCATGTGATACGTCCACGTATGCACCCATGAGAAATTTTGACACCTACAGGATATTCAAACAGAACAAGGCATCAGCACACACATCGTTCTGTAGTTGGACAAATAGCAACACAAGACGCATTTCTTGATTCCAGGTGCAATTTAAGCAACTCCTGCTGACTCTCTGTTCATCTTGAGGGACCTACATTATACTGCCTGCCTTGCACAGGACTTTTCTTGCCATGTTGCTCTAGTAGCCCTGCAAAATAGTTTAATAATTTCTAAATCTCTGGCATAGAAACAGAATAAACAAAACAAAACAACCTGTTCATTTTGCTACAAGAAAAGTATATTAAAATAAAATTGTGAGGGAACAAAACTGTAATATCTGCATTGCCCTCTAGAAGAAATATAAACAGAGCTCTCCTGATATATACTGACTGCCTAAACGGAAAATAAGGACCCGATGACATTTTAGAAGAACAGGATAAACAACTCCCTATTCGAGGTAACAGACTTTCTCTCTGCATAGAGAGAGAAAACGCAAAATCGTTTGTACACAGCTGAGCCTGTAAGCCATAGGAGTTTCTGCATTGCTACTTAATTTACCCTAAAATTCATTCACACAGTAGAAGGGAGGGGGGGGGGGGGGGGGTGTAGGGCAGAAGTTAAAAGCTATTTCCAGAAAAAAGAAAATATCCAAATCCCGTGTCTTCATTTTAGAAGGCAAGAAAACTCTGGAAATTATCCTAATGTACATCTCAGACAAATGTGCACTTCGGGTTTAGGCCATGTATGAAAGCAGCTCAGAGTTCCCCATTCAGCCCAGTTCTACTTCAGACATGGAGATGGCAAAAAATTTCAGAGTGAAAATTTAGCAACTGGCTCACCACAGAGGAGAGAAGATGAAAAAAAACAGACAGAATCAGCTGTGACTTAAGTTTGTCTTTCAGGAAAGGAAGATCCTTATGGTAGTAAATATACTACTTGTTTGCAAATAGGTCTAATCATCTAATTGCTATGTACAAGGAAATCTATGCACTATCAGAACTCAGCACAGCTCATTACTAGAAGGCAAAATAAAGATTCTTATCAAACATAGTGTGTGTTCTTCAGCTATTGTATCTATCAATATTTATATCACTTATAGCCCTTTCTGGGTGGTTGCTGCATATATTTTGTGTGCAGCCGAGAACTTTCCCAACTGCAAACGTGCTTTTAAAAAGAAAAGCTGGCCCAAACCCTGCATTTCCAATTCAAGCAGTGGATTCTGAAGCCCGTTAACTCCCTGGAGCAGCTGATAGTTAAAGACTTGTTTCCGCTTTTCTAACAATTTCCTGGTTTGCATAACAATCCTAAAAGAAACACACTCAAGAAGTTTTCCAGCACAGAGAGATTTTGTCTCCAACATACTTCTAGTTTCAAGGCATAGAAAATATTTATATATAATTACAATAACTTTCGAGATACATATTTATATGTAAATATATTTGTAGACAAATGTATCAGCTACTTGCTTTAAAACAAGATTATGATAATTTTGCCATATCCAGGAAATACAAAACACTGGCTTATGCCTGGTGCTTAACTCATGCCATTGTGAATAAAGAGGGGGGAGGGAAGGGGTTTAATGTTTAATTTCCTGTTAAAAACACACACAGGATAAAATCTTCCAAAGAGCAGTTATAAAACATGCATTTGTTAGCCAAGAAACTAGGTAAATATGGAACGAAGCCCGGGCTCACTTTTATTCCTTCCCCCCCTCTCCAAAGAACAAAGTAACTGAAGGCCATGACGCATATTTGGAAGCGCTGAGCTCTACTGAGCGCTACATAATTCATGAGCCTCGCTGATTTACGCACCCGGGATCCACTGGGGTAGTTCCTCAGATAATGCAATGCCGCAATTGGGCTAAAGGTACTGCCTTGACATGTTTATTGTGCACACACCAGGTACCAGCTACTGACTACCTTACTTACACAACTACCTGGCTGAACACAAATAAAATGACTACAGTATGTAGTTGGGACCCACCAACAGTCACTTTCTAGCAACAACAGACTGAGAATATCTCTGCCTTCAGCAGCAGCCGGAGACACTACAGAGGATGTTTTTTTAGATGTTACAAGAGGAAATGTTATTTTCAGTTCCTACGGAAACTCAGTGCCATCCATCCTAGAACTGCAGCTTTACCTGCAGCAATTCAGCCTTCATCATAGTTCTGCCATGCATAATGATGGATTAGGTTATTCTGCAATTCATCACCCAAGAAATCCCAGACAAGTACCAAATTTCTGCATGATATATAACAATTACAGCCTTTAACAATCCCAGTCCTTCTCCTTGTCAAGATGTCCGTATTAGACAAAAATACGGACTTTATTTAGGACAAACTGAAAGTTCATGACAGTTTGCAGCAGCAACACTGTATTTTTGGATCTTAAAATAAAAACGATTCACCAAATACTTTCTCTAGTGTGTTAGAGTTAAAGTCAGGTCTTCAGTGCACTGCTTGCAGCAAGGAACTGGAGAAGTTGTGGTACTTCCTCCGATGTGCCGGGATCAACATTCCAAATTAGATGTACACAACTCTTCTGAGTGGCTTCAATTTTGTTTTGTTTTCCAAATGAGGATAAATTTATTATTGCAGATACAGCTCAAGAGCATTCTTAGCTTTTGGTAGCATATTATTCAAATTAACACAGCCTAAGCTTTTTAAGTAGATGCACCTTAAACGCCTTCCAGTCAAAGCATTTGGTTTCATATTTGATGCAAGGAAAGAAAGGCACAGAGATTACCTGTCTCTGGTGAATTAAATCTGATGGCAGGCACACTGAATTTCTTGCACACTCTGTAAAACTGGCTTTGAGACAACAAACAGTCCTGAGCTTCTTTCTAAAACCTGCACTTAATAGCTGTTGTAGGTATTCACACTCTTTCCTTAAGAAACCAACCGCTGTTGACCACAGATTTAATGACAGTGCATCAGAGAATCTCATACTACTGCCCGAGTTAAAAATCTTTCTGTTTATTTTCACTTCCTGATTACTGGACTTCGGGTCCTGATCCCATGATTCTTCATGTGAAAAGACAATTGACTAACAACATCAGGAGGGAGAAAGGGAATAGGGTGGAGGAAATCTGTAACACGAAATGAGCCCTGACTTGCCTTCTCAGTACTGTAGGTACCCCCAAGCCATGAAATTTCAGGAAAATGATTATGTTTCTGGCCAACAGTCAGAATATTTAAGATGTTATACACCCTTTGCCTCACTGTATGTTGCTACTGCAGACTCCACGCAAAAGCAAGATTATTTTTTTCTTTCCTTCTCAACAGTAAGGCAAGTTTACAAGTATCTACTGCTAGTCACATCAAGGTATTAAAAATTCAAGTGAAGCAGTAGTATTCTCTAGTGCAATCATGACCTGAGCCTTTAATCCAGATGAATTTAACTGTAGAGTGCATTAGCTCTTCTCATAAAAGATATGCTTTAATTTTAGTTCTCTCTCCATTTATCTTATGGCTGTGTAATCTTCAGTAGAGGTCAAAGAGATTTCCCCAAAGAAACAGGAGCTGCTTCCTTTTTAGAGGGGAAAAGCATATTTAAGACAGTTCGTCCTACTTTTAAACATATGTCACAGGACAGTAGTCTCTATGCCCTCCTTTCTCTGAACTCTTTCCTTCTTTAAACGTTCCAAACCAATTAAATAAGCATGCATGTGCGTGCACACATGTAAACAAACGAAACAAAATTAAAACACCTACTGAAGACAGGATACATTTCTCATCTGCTGCAAAACCTTCAATCATTGGTAACGTCTTACCATCATCCAGCTCAAGACAGAGATTGTAAACAGCCAGAGGCCTCTTAATACGTTGTCCTTGTCTTCTTGATTGCCTTGGTGGGGCATTTGGAGGAGATACTGACATAGAGATTGGCTCAGGGAAAGTGGCATCAGGCAGGGTTTTGAAAATCTGCAATCAAGAACACAAAGGGTGTTAATTATTTATCATAAAGAGCAACCTGTGTAATGCAACTGTAAACCATTATCAAACAACATTTGTTTTGGATTTCGTTCAAAGCAGGCAGGAGCCAAAAATCCATTCCTTCAAGTTTGGGAGTATGCTGTGGGTCTTTAATGAATGCTTTAAAATTAAATAAATAAATTAAATATGAAAATAACCAAGAGCACTGTCTACATATTAACCAAGCTGCAAATCAGTTTATCCAAATACAAAATATTTGCAGCCACGCTTGCCAGCTAGGATGCAGGGGAAGGGGAAAAAAGGAGGATCCTAACTTTATGAACCAGTAACAAAAAGCCTTGTAGCTCTAGCTAGAAGGTATAATTTTGTCAGAATATCCACGTTAATTTCCAAAACTTGTGATATCATCATAATATCAGCCATTTGAATTAAAAACAAACAAACAGACTCCTAAAGAGAACAACATGAAAATTTCGAGGGGAGGGTCTTTTAGTGAGAAATACCACAGTAACGTACTATGTGAGAATTTTTTCAGTTAACCATTGAATACTGAGTCACATTTATACTAAATTATGCTATTCACAAAGACACATACTAAAAAGATTTCATTTCTTGTCATGATTTAATCTATTCCGTCATGACCACTAGCATATCACCAATCCACACAAAACACCATGTCATTTCTCTCTGGATCAGTATACTGATGTCCAATTTATCAGCAGCCTTTTGCAAGCGATCACAGCAGACTCACATGAACAAATTAACTTAATATGTATTTCATCGAAGACAAACCGGCAGCTGTACAAGAAAAGCCCTATGTCTATACAGCACCCTATAGCAATACAACATGGTAATATGACAAGATATAAGGAAACAGTATACGGTGTTCTTTTACTCTGCAATTCAACACAGTCACGTATCTGCATGGGAAATATTACAAAGAGCAGACTTGTAATGAATCTTTGAAGGAGAAGCTTTTTATAATTCATGCAGAAGGTATCAAGAAATGCCATAGGTAAAACCTTTTGGGATCATTACAGCACATGTCAGGTGTAGCACAAAGCTAAAAGCCAGCCAGGCTACTCTACAGGTGAGAAAAATGCCATAAGCACCCTGTGGGAAGGCACTGAAGACATCATCTTAAAAGCGTAAGAAACTCTACATGCCATTATATCCTGGCCTGTTAACCCTGAATATTAACAGGTGTAGGGATAAGATGACCCAAGTACCCACACATACACTTGCTTATAGACACTTAAATCATCACTCTTGTACCGGCAGGTAGAAAACTGTACTGCTGCCACAAAATAATCAGAAACACCATTTTCCATGAAAACTGTGGCAGAATGATGATATTGCCAAAATTGGGCTGCAGTTGGCCAGAAACCCATATGAAGTGTAAAGGAAAGCTCCAGTAGAAATATTACCTTCTTTCCCAATAAGTGAAAGTTGCTGTGAGGGAGGTAAAACGATGTAAATTTGAACTTCCCCATACCAGTGCTAAGAAAAGTCGGTCCCACTCCGTCATACGCCTATGAACAAGGGATGACGAGAGAGCACCAAAAGAGTGCAAGGAACTCTCTAAAACCAAAATGTTTATAATGAAAAAAGGAAACAGTCCAACCCAGTTCTCCCCAGTACAGACACGGCAGCTCTCCCAGACAACAACAAAGCTTTAATTGTGCTCAGAGTGCCAAAGCCATTTCTTAAAACATGATGTAATATATGAAAATGAAATCTGATGTACACCTACATGGCACTTGGCTAACAGTCCCACACTGCCCCCTTATGTGTAAATACAAGGCTAGGTTGAGCAGGTTTAGGGATAAATATTTGCTTCTGAAGAATTCAAAAGTACCAAACTTTAAATGCCATCTTTTCCATGGACTAAGCGTTGCATTTGGATTCTCTGGTAAATAACTCTCTGCCAAGAGGCTTCAGCATGTTGTTTACTATGTCACATTCCACAGCTGTGTTTATTTGTACAGCCCTACCCGCGAATCTCCACAGAAATTAATGATGGTGAGAAGAACAAGTATTCCCCAGGAATCCTTCATAAGAGATGAGACTTCTTGTAGGCATTTAGGTGACCTGCAAAGGTTGCAGTAAAAACTTTTAAGTGTTTTTTTTCCTCATCTCTTACGTATATTTCAATGTACTCTTCTAAACCTGTTAGCGTGAGAAACTAAAAGCAAAACAGAATCAAGAAAACCACAAAAACAATCCTTACTCAATGATACTCATGTCAGACAGGCCACAGGATAATGAATTAGCAACAGGTATGAATCCAAGTAGATTTCTAACTGCAAGTAGCTACCTGGTGTGAGAAGAACAGATGGTGGTTTGTTGTTTTATGGAAGAAAACCCCCTTACAAAACAAACAGGAGAAATTACAAGAAAGCAGTGAAGTCACACTTCAAACAGTGACAGCCCAGCACACACGAGCTAACTTCCTCATGATATTGGCAGCAGGTAGTCATAAGCTTCCCAGAACAGTTCTCTCTCCCCTAATAAAACAAGAGTTAGGGGTACTGAGCCCTCTTTCACTGCCACGATAAGCATAACACCTCTACTTTTTTTTGTGGCACACAAATGTTTCCCAACAGTTGCTGCTCAGCACAGCCCGGTGCTACCCAGTCACGCACACAGCAGCAGCCTAAGCTCCCTTCTGCAGACAAGACACTCAGGCAGGCATCAGGCCCTTCTCCTGTTCTACCTCGCTCTGCTCTCAACTTAGAATCATAGAATCAGAAGGTTGAAAGAGACCTCTGAGATGGAGTCCAACTGTACCCGTCTCCCTACTAAACCCTGTCCCTAAGGAACTCATCTACCCATCTTTTAAATATCTCCAGGGATGGGGACTCCACCTCCCTGGGCAGCTCTGCCAATCCCTGATCACCCTTTCAGTGAAGAAATTCTTCCCAATGTCCAGTCTGAACCTCCCCTGGCACAACTTGTGGCCATTTCCTCTTGTCCTATCGCTGTCTCTTGTGAGCAGAGCCCAGCACCCACCCCGTCACAGCAGACAGGGATGAGGTCTCCCCTCAGCCTCCTTTTCTCTTCTTGCTGTGACAGATTGGTAGGGAAGTTCCATTTCTGGGATAAGGTCAGCAAGCAGTATATTGCTTTCTAGGAAGCAGAGATCACCTCCCAAGAGCTCCTGGGTAGCACAAGGCTACCTGTTCTCCACACTTACTGGGACCAGAGCAAGGTCCACACAAACTCCGTCTTCTCACTCTTCCATTTATCTGACGCAGCGTTACAAGCTGTAGCACTTTTTCCCTTTTGCTCACATTTAATATGTGCCTCTACAAACAAGAATGAGATTCCTCAAATAAGTATTTATACATGAACTAGAGAACGTGACCTCTTGACTATCTGCAGAGCAAATTTAGCCACGCAGAGCAAATTGAGACTGTCACGCCCAGCAATGAAATCACCAAGCATCATGAGTTGCCCTGCAGGAATCCAACACAAAAATAAACAAAAAAACCCAACCCCAAACAACCAGATAACCTCCACTAGAAAAATCACTAGGTTTTTTTATACATATAAAAGAAACAGGAAACATCCTGCCTCATGCGTTGCACAAAAAAAAAAAAAAGTATATTTGGGGTCATTTCTGCTCTTTCAAGCAGCTCTTATTTCTGTTCATCCCAACTTTGGTATTTTCTTTTTGTCTTTTCAATAGGAAAATAAAATCCAGTACAGTCCATCCATAACTAGACCTGCTTTTTGAGCAGCAGCCATCTCTTTGTGTTGCAGGCCAAAGCTACAGCTCATACCACAGTTTTGCAAAGGTGAGCATCTGAAAAGAGAGCAGAAGGTCAATCTGTGCTTTAAGAAGTGCACAAACGGCATTCAGCTTCTCTTTCTTGCTTTATTTTCACTTAAACAGGCAAGTAGGCTTCATCATGTCCTAACGGATATTTGTCTGCTGCACTGACAGAAGCACTGTGACACCTGCACAGTGCAGGGGGGATGGAGGCACGCTTTATTTCAGTAGCGCAGAACAGATTTTTGGGTTTGATTTTATTCAAATTCACCCCAGCCTTATTAATTATTCAAATGCCACTGAAGTATAAATGTTTCACAGCCAATAAAAGATGCCCGCAGCAAGTGACCTGTTGTCAGCACACTGCGTAATGCACAGAAGAGAGAATTCAAAATCACACACACGCTCTGCACTACGTGACCACCTGAAAGGGTACTCCCACCACTGTGTTTGATTAACGTGCACAACAGCACAGGACCACACCTGACTAAGTTTCAGAGTACCTGCCTGCACTGCTAGCTGTTGCTATGGGATGCATGGCGAGACAAACATAAACACCCAATCGGATGGAAACCCTCCCACGGGAGAACAGGATTGGAACATGCTATGTAACACAAGATTTCTTTGCTAATCAAAAAAAAGCCTCCCCTTCAAGGAAAAGTCGTATCTACTACCATCACTGATCCAGCCTGCAGAACTCGCCACAGCCAAGAGTAATGCCTATGCAAAGACAAGACTGAGGTCTGCTTGTTGAATTACCTCATTCAAGAAGCAATAAAAACATACTACATACTACTTAAAGGTTAAGGACTTCACAGTCACATCCAGTGTTACATAGTTTTTGAGGCTGTGGCCAAACTGCATTAGATTCATAGAATATTAGTTCTCAAAAGCACTGGCATCCTGCTGTTGACCTACTTGGGGGCAAACTTGGAAGCTAAGCGAAACAATCCACACAGGGAGAAGACTAACACATGCAGCACTCAAAATTCTATCAAACAAATCTGACTGTCAGTCCTATCCCACTTAGTCCAGTATTTTAAGCAGTTGTTTAGGTCTGATCTTACATTTAAGCAGAATGTAAAGGTCGTGGATCACAAGCTATTTAAAACGCTGGTACGTTTGGCCTATTTCTCCCAGTGCAGCAGTAAAACCCAGATAATTTACAAGGCTAAACAAACCACAAACCATGTTGGATATACATCGCTAATAACAGCTCTGTCCAGAACAGAGAGCCCGAGCCCATCCCTACATACAATCATTCCAATCCCTCAACCTGTGTCCCACAAACTCTATGGAAGCATTTCTTGAGAGTAATGAGCCAAATTCAACATATTATCATGCTGCATTCTACCAGCAGATCTACATGGCAGCAGCCCAAGGAATTCTGCCAGATCCCCATTAATCTGCAACAACAGTGTTGGACTTCAGATTCTGAGCTATTGCTGGGACTGATTTTAGAAATTCAAAATACTCACGGCTGGACGGATTTAACTTGGCCTATTCCATGAGTTTACGACTCGATGTATAGCTGTACATCAAAATGTAGATTAGATTCTGCTGCTACAAAAGAATACTGATCTCTTCTTTCTGGTCTCAAGCAGAACTAATTAATGAATTTCAGTATGTTTGCCAGGAATCACTTTAGGAAGAGACCCAGACATCAGGTCATCTCTGTCTGCTTTGTATCACTGGGGTAATTAAAACTTCCTCTAAAAATCAGTGGGAGGCAAACAGCAAGGACAGAGTGGGATGAAAAAGAGGGGAGAAAAAAACCAGAGGCTTAGTAATATAGCTAATGAGGATAAACTATAAAAAAAAACATTAACAGCTTAAATCTATGTCATCGTTTTGTTGCAAGACAAAACCCCTATTCACTCTCATTGTACTTATCACGCAGAACATGCATCTATTTCATTTGAATACATGAACAAGAATCAGAGCACCACAAGTCGCTGTCTAATGCAAAGGAGACTAAAACTCACAAGAGCATCTCCAACTCTTTGAAATTTGCCTAGTGGTATAGCCTACAATCATATCTTTTAGAGGGCAGCGGTTCCTAAGAACAACATCAGTAGAAGTTTTTATTTGGGTAGTTTCCCTTCAATACAGACTTGATTTGCAGTTGGTAAATAAAATACAGACACTTTAACTAATGTTTATTGGACAATATACCGAACAACAGCCACATATACTGCTCTGTCCTTACACATTGTGTGCCAACGGGACTCCATGTATTTCCATGACAACTGGCTATAATATATGCTGATGAAAGAATATTTAGAATCATAAGGTTGGAAGAGACCTCCAAGATCACCGAGTCCAACTATCATTTTATAAATTAGCATCTAATGGGGTAGTGCAAGAGAAACTTAGCACCACCACGGGCTTTTCTCGACTTAGCTTCTTTTCAATATAATGCAAATCCTACCCAGCTAAGATCCAGCAATCTGTACAAAAACCATATTTACATTAGAGACAAAAATGCTTGAAAAAGAGCCCACTGTCTCAGTAGTTCACAGCGTGCTCCTTCCCTGACAGACTTTCTAAACTTGTTTTCCTCTTTAGATAATGAAGACAGTGGGTGCACCATTCTTCTTGCCATTTTCTGCAAACATAAAGCAACAATGTCTTTTATGTCAAGTTATAATTTTACTGTAGATGTAAGAATTTCAGGAAGTGCAAGGTGAAAATAAGCATCTTAGAAGACATTGTAGCAGCTCAGCCACTAATTATAAACACTAGCCACTAATTGCACACTAACTGTAATCTATTTTTAACAGTAAAACCCACAGATGACCAGGTTTAGATTTTTTTTTCTTCTTTGAAGGGATTGAAATGCTAATTGGAGTTATTAGAAGTTTATACAGAAGTTTATAACAGAAATTACAAAAGATCAACTTCTGGAGAGCTAGGACAAAAGTTTTATTTCAAAACTGATTCTAATAATTTTATAAACTTTCTAGTGTACTGAGATCTTTAAAAAAGATCCTTCATCGCTGCAGTTTACTGCTTTTTTGCATTTTACTTTACTGTGGACATGGTTGGATCAGCCTGTTTCATTTCTGGTTTTAGTCAACATCATCAGTTTCTTCTTCTGGTTCTCAATCATGATTCAATAAATATAAAATACACCCACTAGAAATTCTTGATATCTAAATAGAATCTGTGTTCAGTGAACAAAATGAGAGTTGATCATTTCTAAAAATTGTATTAAATATTTTTAAAAAAGGTTCATAAAATCATCAATAAACAGCCTTATTAGAATCCTGAAGTAACTTGCCTCCCTGCAAGGTTACCAATGTGTCCTCTCAAATACAGGTATGCTTGCCTTGAAGGAGTTATCCTGACTTTTGTGATTCAGTGTCTGTACACTGTAAAATATGATTTGCTATACACTGGCTTCTATGAAATTGCACAGGATGCAGATTTTCTGATGCTTTGGATTTTGAGGTTCGAATTCCACTACAAACCACAAAACACCCTTACACAATATTCACAATCATTAAATTTGGCAGGGGGTGAGGAGGTGGAGGGGGTGGGAATCAGATCAAGAGTTGAAAAACATGTGCAACTAAGCCCCAAGAGGGTCAGCTACCAGAAAGCATCAACAATGCTCTTGATGTTGCCTGGCACACTCCGTTTAGCAACAGTGCAGTAGACAAGGCAGCCTGAAAAGTAACCACGTATACGTCAAAATTAGAAACAGGAAATGTCATTGGCTGTGATTCAAACCACAAAGCTCAATAAACAAACAAATAAACAACAAACAAATAAATAAGTAATTAAACAATTAAACAAACAAAAAGGTAGGTAGGTAGACAGATCTGATAGATAGATCCGATAGATGGACAGACGGATCCGACAGACGGACAGATAGATCCGATCGATGGATCCGCTAGATGGATTGATCCGAAACAGCCTTTTCCTCATTGCAAAGATAACATTTGCTGAAACTATCTGCCTAGCAACCTGACTACCCATAAACACACGAAACACTACTTTTAGGGATCTGGACAAACTGCAAACCACAAGAGTTTCAAAAGAACCAAGGGAATTCTCAGACAGACCTGATGTATGTGGAGACCCTAATAACCACTCGGTTGGCCTGACTACCTCGAACCACATAGTTCCCATTTGAGTTTTAATAAAGAAACTAAACCAAGGCTATAAAAGATGACATTACAGTCTGGAAGACAGCTGTGATAGGATGAAAGAAAAAAAAAAAAAACATACCAAGGTTAAAAACGTGTCCTTTGATCACTTGCGAATTATGAGTTTGTTGACTCAGCCTTTCTAAAAGTAGCACTCCAGATACAAAGACTGCAGGTTCCACCGTATCACATTTCGCTCCACCTTTTAACAATTCATGAGGAGAACACTCCTAATAGCCGCCCACTCACTGCTATCAACCAATCCATTTTATTCATTGAAGGAAAGGAGAGAGTTAACCACACACCAGGCTTGAAATACCTACACATTTGTCCACTGCACCAGCAGAAACAGCAGACTCACCTTCTCTTCTGTGTTCACCTACCATAACTCACACCAAGGACAGTATTTTAGAAAAGGTTGTCCTTCCCTAATACAGCTACACATAATAGCTTTGTATATCTTGTTTAGTTACAGGAAATCCTGAAAAAAAATTAAAAAAAGCCAAAAAGCTAGTCTCCAAATTAAAAGATTAAATACTCAATCTAATTACCTAGCTTTCTAAAACATAACATATTCCTAGTTACTAAATGGAAAATAATGCAGAAGGAGAACGTTTTCATGTATTTTCTCTTGCAAACAATACAAGAACTCTTGAGAAGACAAAAGGCAGCACTTGCAAACCTAAATCAGGAGCCAGAAAAAGCAACAGCCATGGCCAAGCACACCATGGAAAGACACGGTCTCCCCTTCATTTGCAATAAATACACATAGATAAGCATTTATGCACACAAAAATACAAACATTTATATACATGTCGCACCTAGTTTTGTACAAAATCTATGAACAGAAATATAATTAAGTCCTGAGAAAACCCTACATTTTACTTCCTACCACATTGTTCGCGTACAAACATCAGAATGAAATGTCAAGGCCTTTGCAAATGACACTGTTCCCACTGTAGTCAACCACACAGCCTCATCAGCACGTTCTTCTCCACAATTTCCCTGCTGCCACTAGAAGTACACATACCATCATTGATTTGTACAATATCTTCTGCTCCTCTTTTTTTTAAAATACTTTTTAAAATACTTTTTTTATCTTGCATTATATCTTTATCTTACATCACTTTTTCATTTATATGCCCAGCACCCTCTGCAATGAGGTAGAGAGTCAGGCGGAAAGGGACTTGGGAATGCTGGTGGACAGGAAACTCAACACGAGCAGGCAGTGTGCTCAACTGGCCAAGAAGGCCAATGGTGTCCTGGCCTGCATCAGGAATAGTGTGGCCAGCCAGGACTACAGAGGTCATCATTCCCTTATACTCGGCACTGGTCAGGCCACACCTCGAGTGCCATGTCCAGTTCTGGGCCCTCAGTTTGAGAAAGGTGTTGAGATGCTGGAGTGTGTCCAGAGGAAAGCGACGAGGATGGGGAAGGGGCTGGAGCACAAGCCCTGTGAGGAGCGACTGAGGGAGCTAGGGTTGTTTAGCCTGGAGAAGAGGAGGCTCAGGGGAGACCTTATTGCTCTCTACAACTGCCTGAAAGGAGGCTGCAGTCAGGCAGGGGTTGGTCTCTTCTCTCAGGTGACCTGCAACAGAACAAGAGGACGTGGTCTCAAGCTTCACCAGGGGAGGATTAGGCTCGACATTAGGAAGAAGTTCTTTACTGAGAGGGTGATTGGCCATTGGAATGCGCTGCCCGGGGAGGTGGTGGAGTCATCGTCCCTGGAGGTGTTTAAGGAGAGACTGGATGAGGCACTTAGTGCCATGGTGTAGTTGACAAGTAGGAGCAGGTGTAGGTGTTGGGTCATAGGTTGGACTCGATGACCTCAAAGGCCTTTTCCAACCTTATGATACTGTGATGCTTTATTAGTTTAAATGACATGCATAGAAAAATGCATGCACACGAAAATATTGGAAATAAAAGTATTATCAGCCGATTGCCATATTTTGTTTATTCAAAAATCTGTTAAATGATCTGAAATACACTAACCCCTCTGCTAAGTCAAAAGCTTACCAGAATTCTGACAAGGACATACAAAAACACAAGCACATATTGTGCTATTATCCATTAGCAATGATCAGGCAGAATGGCACTCAGGCCAGTTTGGCCAATAAAAAGAAAAAAAAAAAGCTTCTAAATTCAATACCTCAGTTATCATTGAAAGCTGCAATAAAGTATAATTCTTATGCCACACAGCTTCTGCGTAAGAATTTACTTTTTAAATTCTTCAGGAGTGCAACAGCTTTTCCCCTTTCCATGCCTCCTGCAGCATTTCACACATTTGACTAACATCCACTTCAGTGTTTTCCATAAGGACTTTGCCCTTGCCTCCTCCACACACGCAAGCACAGAACCCTGACCATCAAGACTGAAGCAAATTATTAGACAACTGTATTCCACTCCCTTATCATCATTGCCCTTTACTTATTTAAGAACATGGCCTGTGGGCAGTGGAAGAGCAGATCTCTATCACTTGGAAATTTCATATAATGTTGAGAGAAGTCTTCCAAAATTAACTGGACATTATGCAGGCAAAAAAAGCAGAAGTCTGTGTCCATATTATTTGTACATGCCTACTCGTACGGCAGCAACTCAGCAGACCATTTCTATCTCCGAGAAGATGATTTTTGTTTTGATTTTCTTTTTTATTATAATATGGCTACTCACAGTACACACTTTGTTTCTTTTGGAACAGCCTAAAAGCATACCAATCCAGGTATTGATCCAGACTCAGTTCCTTTTAATGTCATCAAGTGCAGTCACGAACGTGAGTGGAGATTTGATACACAGTCTTCTTACTATGCATAAACTACATTAGGATTTAGGAAAACTGTAGTTTTCTCAACACACAAGCAAAAACAAAGGATTTGTGGTCAATTTACCACACAGTGTGAGTCTCACATGGAAGGGCTTTCTTCCATCCACAGGGCACAGAAAGGGTTTAAAAGAGTTTGTACGCACTACAGTAGAGCTAAAGAGCTGCTGTGACTTCTACCAGAAACCATGATGAATTTCTTTGTTGTGCCTGCTGCCTTTTCTGCTTTAGTCTCAGCCGATCATTAAGGCATGTAACCTGAATTAAGCTCAGAAATAGTTTCAATGACGCTTGCGAGCAGTTACATGCTTAAAAGTTAAGCACGTGCTGAATATCTTCCTGAACCGAAGCTTCATGTTTTCTGAAACTCTGCCCTAATGAAGACACCGTAATGTAATTTTTTCCCCCTTTCAAGTCAAACACTAGTTGGCTTGAGAAACTTTCAGCTTGGGGAGGTTTCAAATCACTACACCACATCAAAATATCATAATTAAATGCATTGCTTCCTAGTCCTTCGTCACAGCCAAAGGCAAAGCAACACCAAAGCTGGAACAAGCCTTATTTAGTACTTCTCATGTGTCCCTTTACCAGGGCTTCAAAAGATCTGCTGTACTGTCAAAAAATAGTCTTAGTTTAGTTGATGGCACTGCCACAGTACCCTAAAGCATTTACCTGCAACAGAACTGCTTTAAACATGCAATAATTGCTAAGTGGGATAAATGCCCCACCTGACTCTGCCACTCAAATCAACCTGCTTCCATTTCTTCTGTCTCATGAATATTCCATGTATTATGCACTACGATATGTTTTAAGACTAAAGATTTTCCAAGTATTACTACATGAAGTTGATGTTGGTTTAAGAGCTCAGAAGTATTAAATTCTTCTCTTCCCTTTAGTTTGAAAAAAAAAAAATCATAAAAAAGTGCCTAAAGTAAGAAAAATTAAAACACTTATATTTCATAAAATACTCTTTCTCCATAAAACTGTTTGGAACAAAACAAAGCTAAAACAAAGGAATATTTTGTCTAAAGTATGTAAAGTCGTTGCCCTTTATAAAAGGATATATAGAGGAAACAAGTGAAAAGAGTATCTGTCTTATACATAGGAACTATTGAGTTTTTCAGAATGGAAGTCTTTGAGATAATTTTGTCCATAGGTTGTCTGAACTCTAGAAAAAGTTATCTTTTACAATGCCTGTTCCCTTTCAGCAGACTCTGGTTTCCAAGTCCCCATAACGGACTGCTCTCTAGATCCTCTCTTTTTTCTTCTAATTTTCTTTCACTGTAATGTTCGTCTTCTGTTTTCACAATTTTGCTATTTGTACTTACTATTCTTTCCTCCCCCATAAGCCGGTTTAAATATTCCAGTCCCACTGAGATTTTTATTCCAGCCTCCTCCCTGATCTCCTTTCATTTCTTAGATTTCCTTTTTACCCTGGCTATTTTTTCCCCCCTCTCTCAAAATAACGTTCAGGGAATTGAGAAACCAAAATGGTTCACATTACCACTGAGGCATCTCTAAATGGCAAATAAATAAGCCCTGTGAATAGTGACATTCACTGCCACAAGATGTCAAAACATTCTAACAAACAGCAAGAGGAACACGAGCACGCTCTTCATGCTGCCATGGAGAGAGAGGACTGCCCTTCTTCCTCATCTCAACTCAGAAAGAAAGACCAGAAGAGCTGAGAAGTCCAAGATTTCCAGTTTGAAACCTTTGGGAAGAAAAATGATTTTATACCCTTGAAGCTCCTTTAGAGGAGGAGGAGAAGAAAAATCAAAACCTTTTTTGGGGTCCAAGTTCACTACCACTTTTCATGAGAGGATTACCTAAAGGCCAAGGCTGTGCCAGGCACTGCACAAGCAGAGCTGCAGTTCATTACCTCAAGAAAAGGAACACCAAGGAAAGGCAGAGTTTCAAAGCAAAATGAATCACAATAACGACATACAAACAGGAATTCCTCAAGGCTTTTTTAGTGAAGGGAAGGATATGGGACATTTAAATCGAGGACACCGGACAGATATAGCAAGGGAGAAGGCGACAAGACAGCCAAGTACGAAATGATACCAACCTTAAAGACTTGCAAAGCAAAGGGAAACAAGAGTGCTAATGCACGCAGCCCAGATAGCACAGAACACAGCAATTTCACGCAAAACTATAGAGACATCATTTCATATCAAACCTGATCATGCTTCTACTTTGCTCCGCGTATCTGGCTGACTTTCCCCTACAACTATAAGAGACCAGCAAATAAGACAATTCACAGGTCTCATTTTTGTCTGGAGTGTCCTCCCTTCCAACAGCAGGTGGTTCTGAGGGTGCTGGGTAAAATATTGTCTCAGTCTGAATCTAGTTTTTGTTTTTTCTTTCAGTTGGTTCACAGCCATGGTTTGGAAGTACATACATAGCTTGTAAACAAGGTGAAAGCAGTACCGACTGGTTTCTAGCTAGGAAATAAATGTACGTAACAACAAAGTCACAAAAAAAGCAGTGTAGGCTCTAAGCACAATACTCTAATCTCATCTCAGGGCAAGTCACATCCAGGTTTCCATACATAAATTGCATAGAAATTCTCTAATTAAGACTCAGCAGAGCGGTGCTACTGGAATGACTGCACAAGGATTTCCAAGTTAGTAACCCAATTAAACACGTCTCCTCCTAAAAACAAACTTCAGATCTCCTTCAATGAAGCTATCCACACAAGACATCATGAACACTGATGGAATGTATAAATACAAGTGAAAGGGCTATATAAGTATAAGGGCTATGAATAAAAATAACGCAAGACTCTTTATAAAATACCAAATAGCTAAGACACTCAAAACAATATAAAATGAACGTTAAACCGAGGATAAGCTTGCTTTCTATTAAAAGTAGGTCCTTGGATTGCTCTAAATGAAGAAGGTTCACTTGTAAAAGCAGCACATTCAACTCGACTGTAAAATTTTTGTAATGCCTTAGCACACACCTTTCCGTTGCCTTTGCTATAAATACACAGAGGTGACACTTGGGGCTTCCTTCCATCTTGGAAGCAGCTCTAGCGTGGGAGAGGTTGCTGCAGGCAGACCACTGATGGGGAGTTCACTATTAGAAATGACAGAAATCCCTTAAAAAACTATAGTCCTTTAGTTCTAAAGAAAGCATAAAACCAAGGGATTATGGAAAATCATGCAGTATCATTTTGATGTATTTTCCATTCCTTGCTTCTCTAAATTTTCGGAGGTGCAAGAAAGGCCACTACAACTAATGTTTCTAATATGGAATCAACATCCAGTTTTTAAACATGTGACTGAGCTGGCACAAGCATAACATGGTGTGAATCTGTGGTGATCCAGTGATCTGAATAAGCATAACTCAACCTCAACTTCCCTATGTTATTAAAACACCCTGGTTCTGCTCCCTCTATCTTCAATTACTTAAATTTCTGTGGTCAAGCAATAGCTTCACAATCATGAGCTTACTGCAAGGTTTTCCTTCGTTTATAAGGTCCAAAACGAACAAGCATGGCTTACAACTCTTGGAATATTTACCACTTAGAACTTGAACCACATCTGCAGCACAGTATTTTTGTACGAGAACAATGCCATATCTGCTCAATGTGTGCATGAGGGCAGCATTACACCCTAAGTCAACAAAATCCACCATGTGGATACAGCTATGCCAACAGCAGCTTTGCCCAGCCTGCATCACTCACAGAGGCAGTGCAATTACATTGTCAGAAAAACCTGAGAGAGAGATTATTTAGAGTAGATAAAATTTGACTTAGATAGCCAATTTCAACACTGTTAACCTTCAGAAGAAATAACTATTCCAATGCTTGGAGCATTTAAGAAATGCTGGAAGTTTTCCACACACACATCCTGGAATTTTTCCAAAGTACTTTTTCGACAATAAGAGTGAGGGAGAGGCTGCCCATCCTCCCAGTACAAGCAAAGTATCTCAAATATTCAGTTCCAGAAGTCGGCTTAGACATAAGGGACTCCCAAAGGAATATCCAAACAAAGAGACCAGTAAAGGACCTTTTATTTTATTTTTTTTAATTTCAGATCCCAGATTCCACGCGGCAATATTCAGGCGAGCACCTTGGCACGTGTAAGGCACCTTAGTAATTGGTAGCTGTCACAGCAATAGCAACAACTTGTATTTTCAGTATTATTTCAAAAGCAAAGACTTAAAATAACAGACATTCAGCTGAAAACAAAGTAAATATTAATATCTGGCACTCTCCTAATGCTTTTTAACCACATAATTCAGAGTACAGTAAAGTCTTCTTTTTACTCTGTGAACACTGAGAAAAGTGAAGGTATAGAACAATTAATTCAAACTTGGGTCCCAGTATTTAATAGAAGAGCTAAAAATTGAACTTAGGTTTTCCTTTTTTCCAGTCTTGTATCACTTTTGCCCAGAAAAAAAACAATTCAAATAACATAATTAAAATATATTTGTGTACTATAAACACAGAGCACTGCTATTGCCAGGAAACATGTATTTTTGAAATGTCAGTTTACCTATGAAAAGGAATACCTATCAAGTATAAAGAGCCAAAAGCATACAATGTATAGAATTAATCTATTTATAACATCACACTTAACTCCACCCTGTCGAGTAAGCCTAGCAGATCGTTTCAGACAACGTTCAGAAACACAAAGCTTACCTTCTCGTGATTTTCTATCAGGATTTCGACGACAATATTCTGAAATTTCAAGTCCATGATGGCTGCTACAGTTTCTTCCTGTGGCCTCATTAAGGTTGGTCCAAATACTACCCCTAGATTTGCCACAGTCATTAGATTCCTCTTGGCATGCTTTGAAACACTTTTTGAAAAGAATTGAAGGAAAAAACAGGAAATAGGTTATGAAAAATTTCCATTACTTTTGGAAACTGCAGTCTACAAATGAAAACATTACATTTCCTTAATCAATGTTTTAGAAGGTTGTTTAGTGCAAAGTTTCTTCAAATAAAGTCTTACTGAAGTCTAGAAAACAGAAAAGCCATTCTTCTGGCAATTTAAAAACAAAAGTAGTCTCTTACTGAACTTAAATACATAAAATGCACTTAGCCTTGGACCAGAACAAGTGTGAAACCAACTTAAATTTGCTAACAGCTCTCCACTATTCCCTTTGCCAGAATTTGCAAAAAGAAAGTATAATGTTCCCTTTCTCACTTCAATCAAACCCTCAACTGCTGGCAGACCTGCTAAAGTAAATACTTATATGGCTTCATTAATGGATTAGATTTCTGCCCTTCCCGCCAAAATATACACAGCATGAGTCAAACGTCTTGTCTGCTTTTGCCCATTTGGTTCTTGGTATTGTGTATGACAGCATCAAGACAGGCTTCAGCCCCAGCCGCACTTAACTAAGGCCCTTTGTAGTCAAACGAAGGTAAGGGCAAGAGCTCTGGCAAGGCTGGAAAGGAGGTTGTAACACTTACTTCGCTAAATGTTTCACCAAAATTTCCAGCATCTCTTTGTTCTTTTCCGGGAGTTTATGGACCAAGAAGTGAACAGCATTAACTCGAGATTCAGGACTCCCACTTTCTACGGGACATAGAAATAAATAACTATCTCAAAAAAAAAAAATTAAATAAATTGCACAGAAACACAAAGCTTCTCCCACCCCCGCATGGAAACATACTGCACACACCTTGCTCCGCAGCTTACGTATCTCCAAACTTAGCAATACTGAACATATGTGCTTTGTTTTCGCAAGTAAACTTGTTCTAGAATTATCTACTTATTTGCTTATTTTGCAAACTCATCTTTCAGTCCACCTGCAAAAGGATGCCTTTGTTCATCTATTTTTAAAAGCCAACAGATGTAGTTATTGTTTTGCTGCACTGAACTCATCTGCTCACAAAAGTACTGCAAGGTGAGCAGTGATGTTACTGGGTGCCACAGAGTGGAACTGAACTGCTTTACATATTAGTATCATTAACTGATTGTCCTCATGATTAAAATTCAGTTTTGTTGGTATTATGCAGCTAATGGCACTGCATTTATGCTACCTTGCACTGGAAACTGTGTAAGACAACGTGTGTAGAAGACTTGTATGCTCAGAAAGAGAAAAATCTATGACCTCTGAAGACACAGAAGAATAATCATGCAAAAAACCTACTGAGTGAGATTACTCCAATAAAGGGTCCTGAATAACCGCGGCAACAGTACAGTTGTACAGTACAGAAATAAAGTTAAAATAAGCAAGCAGCTTTTTATTTTCGCGTGTTGCACATTGTATTGAATAATTTTGGCCCCTACAGGTTTCACTAGTACACAGATAAAATCAAGAATCTGTAAAAGACGAAAATAATCCCTCTTCCTAGTTCTCAGTTGTATCAAATCACAAAACTACATCTTAGTACTTGTTACAATAAGAGAATTGGAAGTATTTCTTTTGTCTATAATAATACTTAGTACAAGTTACATAAAGAGAAAAAGTTAGAACCTACTCTGAATGGAAGAAGTTTTGACACCAGGACCACTCATCAGGTCCCATTTCACTCTGAGGCAACCTCAACTGTCAAATGTATTTCATATAAAATACCACCATATTCCTTCAATACATATTGCTACAGATTTTCCTTTTGTTTCTTTGTATATTGCTACCTATTTAAAGGCTGGGGTTTTATTCTTTTGCAGTGAACACCCCTGCACAGATTGCAAGAAAAAAAGGCTATCAAAATGCAAAACACTGAATTTTGATTAGCTGACTAGAAGCTACGACAGTCAGAAAAACACAAACCTTCTTGAAGGCAGGACTATTTTACCTATATGTGAAATCAAAAATTCTAATTCAAGAGCGGCTAAGTAACTTAATCACAAGACACAGTCAATGCTTATATGGTTTCCATCTGCACTGATACATATAATGAAAAGAAAACTGAAAGAAACTTTTAATTTTGGCTTTCCTTTTTTCTGCCCCCTAATAGTTTCAGAGAAAAGGATATTCCTTACTATTCCCAGTGGTGTTGTTTTTTATAGCTAACATAGGAAACAACACACTACCTATTTTTAAGTACACTGTAACTCAGACCTGCAACGTTGATTAAATTTCCCTCCCCACTACACAGAATCAACCCCTCTAAGAAATTGTTTATTCCTTATGATCACCGTACTATTTAAAAAAAATATGACTTCAACTAAATTCCTTTACTGAAAGAGACTGTAAAATACAGAAAGGAAAACAAAGCAAGAAACTGCAGGCAAAACTTCATGACATTATTTTAATGCTTTCCAATACAAACGGGCAGCCTAACCATCTAGGTAAGTATGCTGAATTTTGTTTAAGCACTTGGCCTCTAAGATGTGCTTTGGCAAAGAATTTCATGGCCTAATTCTTATTTTGAATTAAGGACCATAAGTGAACACATTCTGCAACTCTGGAAAGTCATTACAGCAACCTGAAGAAGACAAAGCAATTGTCTGAAAGTTTATTTTAATTTTGCTTTCCACAGTTTGCCAGAAGTGCTACAGGCTGGAGAGAAAAATCAGCTAAATATGTTTGATACTTTGCCAAAAATTTTCTTACAGTTTCCCTCCATCCTTTTCCAAAAAAATTCCATGTACGTTAGATACCGTACAGCCCAACTACAAATACTGTTGTGTCTTCTCCAAGTCTGTATTTGAACTGCCATAGTGTAGTCTGGCTTGCTCTTTCCTTTCTCCCGCTAATAGACAAGGAACATTCAAGCCAGCTCCACAGAGCTAACAAGGCACTGAAAACAAGGGTCAGGCAGCTGTGCTTTAGGGATTCAAATGAGCCCAATTTAGTGTATTTTCTCTTACTAAGCTTCATAATCTTTATATATGGAAGAAAAAAAAAAAAAATCACAATCTAAGTAGATGTTTATCATTATATAATTAAGATAATAAGAATGAATGTTTACAATGTCTATCCAAAAGGTTTCCCATAAAAGTAAAAGCATGCTATGCTAAGTCTGTCAATACATACGTTTACACCACTGAACACTGGTTACAAACTACATATTTTTAAAACTTTTTTTTTTCCTTAATCCTATATTTTTACTGGGTCAAAGAATTTTCCTGAAATTACATTTGCAGCTCATTCCTAAGGCCACAAGAGCACTACAAGACAAGATTCCTATTGGAACTACAGGCACATATTTACTGGCAGGAATGATGAATTCTCCATGCAACTCATATGTCATCAGTGGCTCTGGAAGGCTTCTGTAAAACAAGGATGACATAATAAACTTAGCTATATTCTTTTCTATCTGTATTTACTCTAAGCAGGAAACCTTTATAACATTCAGTAGTATAATCCTCTCGCTGGAGGCAACCATTGTTAACACGGCCCTTGAACTGAATGATTTCTAACGCAAATACAAAACTCACTATTTTCAAGAAAACAAGACCATCCATTCAGCTTTCATGAGCTGAAGTGGGGCCTCCAGTCTGTCATAAGGCACCTTTCCAAATTACAACCCCAAGAATATTCCACAGCTGAAGATTTTACACATATACTATGCAGGGAATTCTTCATTACAGTTTTGAAAATACAAAGTATCACAACTCAGTGCCTTAGTGGAAAGAAAATAAAGGTCTTAAAAAAGAGAAAATTGCTGAGTAGTAGCCATCCACAAATCAAAATTGCAAAGCATTTTAAACAAAAAAATTGAAATTGAAAACCTTAGTCATCAATGAAAAATGCATTGAAAAATGGAAATCAGAGTTAAAATATGAGAGATAAAACCCTTATTTATTAAATTGACTTTGCTGATGCTTATGAAATATTTGAGTAAACACTTAGCTGGGAAATACTACAGGCGGGAAATACTTCATCATGTGCACTTTTTTTTCCCTCCCTCTTTTTTTTATCTTCCTACACTCAGTAAAAGAGATTTTGATAACAGTTCTTCAGCATTCTTTGATAGTGGTTGGATATTTAATAAAAAGAGCAGATTAAAAATACCATATTTGCGTTACATGACAAGAGGAACACAGAAATTCTGCATTCTATGTTCTTAGGCAATTTAAATATCTTGATCAGGAATTGGCCAAGCCATTTGAACAGAGAACACATGTATAATTCTTACTTTTAACACTCAAAATACTACTCCTATGGCACCTAGAACATCAGAGGAAGAATGAGAGAAGAGGAAAATATTAAAAATTTCATTACATTTTCTCTTCTCATTCTACCACATTAAAACGCAAAGCGGCAAAAACCTCTTTAACAATCTTAGTTGACTTTCAATAATGACTCTCAGCAAGTGCAATTCATATTTCTGAATCACCAGTGAAATGCTTACATATCTAAGATAAAAATGTTTTGGGGCTTTTCTCATATTGAACATGAGTATTAGTGTTGCTACGTTATTTTGGTTCCCTGAAGACAAGTAACAAACATGGTATTTGCACAAAATAAACCTCTACTGCAAAACATAGGAAAAAGTAACTAATGTAGCTTAACATACTGCATAGAGGAATTAAAATACAGAATTCATATTCTAAAAATATAGACAGGCTTACCGCAGATATTGCTTCATAGCACTAGTAATTGTCTTCACTTCCCAGTCTACAGAGTTTTCCAGGTCAACTTCATTGCAAGTTTTTGCATCTAGAAAATAATCGCAAAGATAAGAGGAACATGAGAAAATGGGAATTCTAATCAGTATGCCCTACATGAACAGCAATACATTGAGTTTGATCATTATGTCTTTGCTCACATGAATGTAGAAGTAATATGTCTTTCTTACTATTACTTAGGACTTAACATCCAAACCTCTTCATAAAATCTATTTCCATATTTTGTTTTAAAAAGTATTTACTGTTGATTTTTTCGTTAATGAAGGGATGAAAATCACTTTCATGTAAAAATATCTCTACAGCAATTGATATCTTTTCACACTTTTAATTAAACAGAAAGATGTACACAAACACAGAAGGATGCAGAAAAACAGTTTAGAAAAAAGACCCACTAGGCATAACTTCTCTTTTCCTCTTTTCTCTCATTAAAAATGCAAGTAGAGTGAGAAATCATCTCGAATTCTCCCCATAGTTCTGCTCGTAAACCGTTACTTTGAACCGCTGATGAAAATAGCCAAAGTACAGTATGACCCTCCTTGCTGCGCAAAATCCTTCAAGAGGTTCTTCAAGAGCAGGAAAAAAGGACTCTCTTCTGTCAGTAAGTTTCCTCTACAAGATGGCCTGAATGTTTCCATTACTTGATTGGTTTTAGCCAATGGGGAAAGACGCTGGCTTGTCAGGTGCACACAACTCCTCCCACATTTTACCAGGTTAGTGGGTGGAGTCTTCTAACAAGCCAGATCCAACTGGACAGTCAGAGGTTCACCATCGGGTGAAATACGTTTTGACGCAACATAGTAAACAACACAGCACTCTGGAATACTTTGCAATCAAAAAAAACCCCTTTTAGCCTCAAACCAGGAAGCCAAGACCAGTCAACGCAAGAAGATCACATCTGCACGGCCAAACTCATCCAATGCATTTGACAGCTTCAAGCGCTCGAGCTGGTGTTGTTATTACCGCTACTTGTTTCCATCCATCACTAAAGTAAACTACAGCAGCAGCTGACACAGATTAAATGTTGACCAGTTCATACAATTCAGAATTCATTTGTTACTTTACGTGTGAGACAAATGACAGACACGTTTGAAAAATCAAATTAGGATCCCTGATTAAAGGTGCAGTCGTTTTACTGGGACTAAATAAGTCTGTTCTAAAGGCTGTGCCAAGCAATTATTTCTGTAAGTGAATATTCTCCCTCATTATATCAATTATTTAAATCTCATTTTGAAATACAAGTCAGATAACATTTTCTACCAAATTGTTACCAGCCAACCATCAACCAAAATACTCAATACTGTCTCAAGAAAAAGTTTCTTTTTTCCTCTTTTTAGCACGCTAGCTCTTTCTGTGTTCAAACTCTCTTTTTTTGAGAAGAAAACCTTACTACTGAATTAATTAAAAAAAACCTGCCATCACATTAGAAGCTCATGAAATCTATGGGGACTTTGTTACTAAACCACTGTGTAATATCCCGGTTTTAAATAACTGCTTCATGATCATCGACCTCCTTTACAGTCAAAGGATGCACCTGGTCATGTGAAATTTTTTTATGAATTTCAAGAGGAAAATAACAAGCATCTGAATGCCAAAGCAAGCCACTGAAAATAAAAAAATGGAAGGCATTGCTGAATATTTTAATATGTCTAGGGGAAAACAATAAACACAACAAAATTTGGCCTTGCTACCAACCTCAAACAATTCCTAGTTTGACCACAGAAGTCATCAAGACTTAAAGACATTTTTTTTCATTTTTGATTTGACAGTTTCCCTATATAGCTGTGCCCCACCAGCACATATATTTGACTGTTTCCACTCTATTTTTCTCTCTACTTCAAATATCCCAGGTCATTACATGAACTGGAACTTCAACCAGAATTTCCAAAATGACTCTGTTAGTTTCCATGTCACTTGTTCACACAGCAGCCGCTGTGCACTGAATGGCAACTTTACGCATATAAAAATAACTGTGCACATTTATGAAACAGCTTTTGACAGATCTGCTCTAAATTATATGCAAATCTTGCTGACAATAAGGGAGCTAGAGTTTATAAAAACAGTCCAGTTCACCAAACTAGGTTAGGAGGAGACTCTGCTTTCGTATGCAATATGCCCACTGCAGCAGCACGTGCATACTGTCATTTACTGTATTAAAATAATAAGACATTAAGTTTAATTATTTTGAAAGCCACCGCCTTTGCAAAGTCAGAGGTACCTGAAAGTCGTCTTCTGCAACATGTAATGTCTGGCATTTTTCACACCAGGCAGTATCAGAAATCAAAATTGAACTTAGCAGCAGAAACTCCAAGTCGTTAACAGTCACTTCACCACTAGGAGGGCCTGTGTGAAAGGTGACCTATGCAGTCGTTTCTAGAGAATCTGTGTAGGCAGAGGAGATGAGCCACAACAGATCTACAACACAGATCGTAGATTAAACAGGAATTGCTCCCTGATGCATTTCAAGAACTGAGCCTCCTGAAGGCTGACAACGCACTCTCAATTGCTTATAACAGATTCCCATAGCACTGGAAGTCCTAACTCCGTATCCATGCTTACAATAATGTATCAGATTAATTTAACATTTGCCCATAAAATGTAAAGAGTGTTTTCCTTACCAAATGCTTCATTTCAAATTTAGACAAAATTATTGCTGCAAAATGCATCACCATAGCAAAATGCTAGTTACAAGCAATTTCAAGAACTAAGTTAATCGCAAAATTAACTTTTTTTAAAAAAAAAAAAAGAATTGTACATTTAATTGCTGAGCCTCATTTTATGGAAAACTTATTTCCTCTAGATCTTCACATTAAAGCTTAACAACTATACTAATAGAAAAGCACATATTGGTCTTCTTATACTCTCTTGATTCTCAATGTCCTTTCCAAATTTTGTAGAAAATACTCCGAAAGAGACAAAACTACATGCAATTATATCCCTGGTTACCATTTGGAAGACTTTTTTGCACTTTGGGCCTTTCAGACTGTGAACCTTACGGTCAATGATAAGTAGCTCAAAATACTTTGAAATCTTATCAAACATTTTAAAATACAGAAAGTTAATATGAGGTTTTTATGATTTTGAAGAGATCTTTCATACAAAAGGGTATCCAAGAGTATACCCAGAGACAAAGGATTAAAGATTAATCAGTCATTTTAAATTCTCTGCACTGCTGTATATATAAAAGAAACACTCTTTAGTCTTCTCTGAGGACAGACAGATAAAGAGCACAGATAGGATCGCTTCCAACAAACCCTCAGAAGAAGAGCATCTGCTTGCACCCGAACTTTTTTCTGTTCAGTCTTTTACCTTGTCTTGATAGCCCTATATTCTTTCTACTTCAACTACATGAATCTTGGGAATGATAAAAAGTGTTTCTAATTTTAAAAAATAACTAAAAGCAGATGCTGGAATCCCCAGTAAACTCTTCCAGCTGCTACTGAACCACTGGCAACCTAAGTCTATTTAATTTGGATACCACTAATGGCAAAGAGGAAAATTCGCCTGCCAGACCTGCACGCCCAAGCTAAGTCAGTAAGTACAAAACTGAAAAACATCTTATAATATCAAATGCTTTTAATCAAGACTTTGAGTGATAACATGTTATTCTTCCTAAGGTCAATGGCTAAAGATGGTAATTGTTTATTGAGCCTAACTCCAACACAGATAAACAACCATCAGAATCTGTTATAGTCAATTTTATTAATCCTAGTTCGCATTTCCAAAAAGAGTCTTTTGCTCTAATACTTTAAAGATACAGGCAGGTTTATGTGCACTAACGGAGAACTTCAGGGTGCTGTTAATATTGATTAAAGATATCATAAATTAATATTTAGCAAGGTCATTATGACAGATTGATATGACATGCAGGTCCTCGAGCCTGATGTCTTATCGTTGCTGAATAGACAGCCTGTTTGAAAAAATAAAGGGAGGAAAAGAGAAAGTCTTACAGGTGGCACTGAACTGACAGCAGCATATAATATAAAAGCGCTTTGTCATTCACATAATGTCTAGGGTAATGAAATGAATTCACTTTCTGGCTTCCTCCAGTTTGCAGTGCCAAAGAACACTGTGTTATCAGCACAGATGGAGCATGCATGGTTCTGGAGAAGAGCCTGGTGCAAACTGCAAACAAGCTTCTTTGCATACCAATGAATCCCTGAGAATCAGACCTTTGCTGTCAAGTGACAGGTTTGGAAGCTCTATAAAAATGAACTAATCCCAGTGGTCTTGTCTGACTGCATGTACTGTCAGTGCTCAGGACAAGAAACTGGGAAACACGGCACATCTTGCAGTCATGGCTACTACTTTGGTGAGAGATATCAGGCAGACAAGGGATTTCATCCAGGTGCTAATACTTCTTCTGCTGCTGCTCCCCTGGGACAGCAGAGTGGCAAGAGAACTACAGACACTGGGATTAAAGTTGCTTCCAACTTTCCAGAAAGAAAAGGGAGCAAAAAGTTTCTGAGAATAATTTAAACTTAAAATAATTTAATCTTAAAATAATTTTATTCTAAAATCTTAAAAGCCACCCATGGCTAACTAGGTATAAGAGAGTCTAAGATGTCACCCACAGAAGAGTTATACTACTAAGTTTATAAAAACAAATCCTTTCTCCATCTGTCTCCTGCTTTGGCACATAGTTATTACTAATATGTAAATCATATTCCTCCTCTTAAACCAAAGTGCTCTTTGCCAGTAGGTTTAAACTACATGTCCTATTTTGCACAGTGATCAACTTAAGACACACCTGGGCGTGTACTCCTGTACATCTTAGACAATGGAGAAGAAAGGTGGAAACGTCAAACAATGAAGAAATAAGCTTCAAACTTTCTTGAATCTGGTATTTTGAATTTTCTGATCGGAACCTTCAATTTAGGCTACATTAATCACAGTTACATCAGCCCTGCACAAATCCCATTATTTGCTGCTATGTATCCCATAGCAGCTATCTTTGTTTATTCCTACCAACTAATCTCAGTCTTACTAAACCAGTGGAACTTACAATGACATGGGGATCATTTGCATGGGCTAAAGCAAACTAGATTTGGCCCATATACAGAACAACTACAGGCAGATGCTTTAAAAACTAAAACATTCTCAGTAAAACAACATGAAGTAAAATATTGAAAAAAATGATTGTAAAATAGAGGCATACCCATCAACAAACTCAGAAGTCTCTGGACCTTTGAACTCACCCCCACAACTCTGTACAATCCTTGGTCATTTATACCTGTTAAACAAAAAGGAGACAAGAAAAAAAAAGGCAGAAGATTAACCACAGTCAATTTTAGCATTAAACCCTTCTCCTAGGCAGCAAATTCTCCTCAAAGACGGACAGACTACATAGTATTAACACAGTCATGAGACCATTATAAATAAAGTATTGCAAGAATCCTTTTGCTCTTCTGGTTTTTTAAGATAAGTTCATGTTATGTTTTGGTAAAGGTTACATGTACCTCGTTTCCACTTAGAAACTCGGAGTAAAAGTAAACAGGGGCAAACCTTGGCTTGGGGAAGAAAAAAAAAAAAAAAAAAAAAAAATCAAATCACTGGCTGTTTTCAGATTTAAATGACATTTTGGCTACATCAGCATCTACATCCTAACAATGCAACAACTGAACCAACAAATGCTAAATTAAGATTTCTTTAATAAATGTAATTTTGCTTTTTTCTAAATATGTGCATGACAGAAAGGGTTTGGTTAAAATAAAGAAAAACTTGAGCCTATTTCCAGTCCTCAAAACCAGTGCTTTTTCAAGTTTATAAATGCTATTTATTTAAGGTATGAGGCCCCGTTCCAACCCACTGTGGTCCACATACTAGTTCCATCCAGAAGCATCACCACAAGTTACTTAAATCGCTGCTTCTGGTTTTGCTTGGGATGAGTGGAGTAGCCGTAACTGGCGTGGTGTATTGAGTCCCCTACTCTCATTTCACGTAGACACCGGATCGCTTCCCTGGCCCTTCCAGCCTCTAACAAACATTCTCTTCTCTACCTCTTTTCTTCCCCTGCTTTTGCCTTCCTTTATTACACCCAATTTTATCCCCAGAGAAGTGAAACTGAATATAAATTGACAGAAAACAGGAAGGAGAAAAGGGGCAAGGAAAGAAAAGGCCAAACTAAGGTATGTCTGTCTGCTGCGCTGTTTCAGAATCCATATAGGGGGACATAAAATACTGCAGTTCTGAAGCTGACACAGATGCTTGAGAGGCCACATAATAAGCAGCCAACTACAAACACCACCACACTCTACCTACGTGTTCACATTGACCTGGAAGAGTAGAAATGCCACAAAACATCTGTGTTTCTACTCCAAGGAAATCTCTTCAAATAACAGATTATGTGGTATTCTTATTCAAAATATCCTTCAACAAAGGAAGACTTGTGGACAATTCCCAGTTTCAATACCAAACCGTTCCAAGCCAGAAAGGAAAATTAAAACCAGTCATATGAGAAAAAGTTTCGTCCCAAATAAATATTTAGATGAAGTATGTAAAAATCATTAGCCTTCTAATGAATTACTATCAGGCACAACCACAACACACAGCAATAACTCTCACCACGGTGGAGAGAACTTCACATTTTCTACCTCTCCCTCCTGCCCAGCCTTGCTGTATCTTTTCCTTCTTCTTTCAACCCCTCCTCTTCCTCACACAGTCTGCAGCGTGCTCGCGCATCCCAGATCTTTGAGAGCCTGCTGAATTCCTTCCCCTTTAGCACCACTCCATCCTCTGTCCCAGCGGGGAGCTGACAGGCTACGGCAGCAGCTGCTACTTCTCTTGGTTGCTCCAACTGGGCAAAACTGGCCCTTTTCTTTCTCAGGATGCAGGCACCACTGTAATGATGCTAAGACTTAAGTTAGATGTCATGTTCAGAGATGATTCAAATTAATACAATAAGGCAGATCTCCCTTATTTCATCTCTGGTCACCCAAACCAAAACTCTAGAGTATGCTCACAATTCAGCTTTGCACAAAAGAAAGAAGCACAAAAACCAGCTCTGTGGCCACAATACTGCTCCTCTCCAAATATGACGTTATCAACCCAACCAAGTTTTCCAATGATCCCAAAACAGTGCGATAGCACACTACAGACCACTTAAAGACTGTCAACACTAAAAAAAACTAAACATAGTCCTTGATTTTCTCCCAACAAGGATTCACTAAGAATCTGTCCTGAGATCTGCAATTATTTTTCACTTCAAATTTCTCAGAGGTGTCCAGGAAAACTCTGGTACAAAACTAACACCAAGCTTTCTAATGGTCTGCCAAAACGCATCACACTTTTCATACAATGTCCTCCACTACTTTTAGTGCCACAGAACAAGCCTTCCGCATCGTATACAAGAAGCTAAAAAGCTGAAGAAATACTGTCACAGTCAAATATGGTTAAGCTTTTGCTTATCTGAGAAACTGTTTTGTGACTTCCTGTGCTTCTAACATTAAAACTAGGGGGAACCAAACTGTGCTGACACCAAACATGCATTTACAGGCTTAAAAATTAAGGTCAAACCACAGAAACTACTGCTTAATATTAAAACAGATATGATATGCAAAAGTCTCTGAAATTATGGCAGTACTGAAACTAAGACAATCCTCCCGCAATAATCATGAGACTGTGATAGCAATTATTAGGTAATTGATCAGTTTCAAATTCATCAACCTGAAAAAAGCACAGCTAATTGCTCACAGACATCAAGAAGTACGAAGAGGAAGTAATATTTCAACAGTTTTAAGTGATACCTTTAAACATACCTTTAAACGATGCTATACTTAAAATATACATACCTGGGTTTGAAACTACTATTTCTATTTTAATCTGCACATTTCAGATTTTCAGCACATCCAAGACTGATAACGCTTGGCATTTACAGAACACAATTGACAAGATGACTCACCGCAAGGTATAGCTGAAGTTTTGAAAGGTTCAGGCGCTTTGCCTGCCAGCTCAACCAGTCACTATTGGCAACTTAGAGCAGTAAAGCTCCGCAGCACAATTTCCTGCATATTTACATTATCTCAAGATGTTTGGCTGTCTGATACCGGAATTTGGCACAGGTACGCAACCTGTGAAACATGCTTAGAAAAATAAAGTGTTCCAAGTAAAACAGGAATTTATACTATTGTAAACACGGTATGTAGGCAATTTTACTTTGTGGCTGGCATTGTACACGTGGCCGACACAGACTAGCAATATAGCTGCAAATATAACTTTTTATATCAAACTCCATACTACAGAAACAGCCATACAAGTGACTTTTTAAATTCAAGGTAATGCCAGATTTCTTTTTTTTGTTGTTGTACATGAAAAGGTTTCCTACTTCCTCCTCACCATCTTCTTTCTGTCTGAGGAGCAGACAGACTGTACAGATAGCTCAATGCTGCCATCTCTCTTTGCAGCTCGGATTAGCAGCTCTAGTAGTTTTAAGACCAAGACTAACACCGCTCAGGCAAACACCTACCGCATCCTCACAGAAGGTACAACCAACTACTTGCATACAAAACCATACAGAGAGTCTTTACTACCGGAACAAAGAGCCCTTTGATGTTTCTATAAACGTTTACCCTGTTGTACTATTCTCAGTACTGCATTGCAACTAAAATACTCCAAGCAGAATCCCAAAATGTTCTCTCAGAGACAAGATACGGGGGCACATCCAGCCAGCACTGTGCTCAGTCCGTGAGAGACAGGCTGTGTATCTTGATGCCTCAGTGTCTCCTACCAGGTAAAGCACAGCTTTACAAGGCTATGCAGAATCAGCTTACATGCATTTTCACCAAGATGCTGCCTTTGATTCTTCTGTTCATTCAGAGCAAATAACTTTCTTCTCAGCTTTATAAAAAGGAACGTAACAGAGAAAAAATTATCCAGCCATTGACAAGTTTATGTTCAATATCTCTGTTATGCTTTTCTCTCTCTGAATACCAGACTTTTTCTGCTATGACATGACAAGACTATTCTCAGTTTCCACCCACACTAGACTGTCCTCTCTCTCCACCCACGCCAACCTCACACCCATTATGATTAAAAGAGATAAAAACATGGCACACAAGCACAGTCTCTGAAGAGGCATCTGTCCTGTTTTCTTCTGCTGAACAGAACTTGCCTTTGATGTGTTATCATTGAAGTAAAATAATCAAGTAAAAATTGTTTTAAGAACTACAGCTATAAAACTTGCAGCCTGAAAGACAGTTGTATGATGAATAAAATCCATTTGGCCAAACTCTTCTGAGGCAAACAACTAAATGTTCTCCTGGCCCTCTGCTCATTTACCTCAGCACACAGCAGCAGAAGGTCCCTGCAGGTTTTGCAGAAAATATAAACTGATCCTTCAGGAACGTTTCAGATAGTCTCATGGATGAAGCCAGGATTTTGTTTGTCAGGCTCTTTTTTTTTGCAAATGCAGTTCATGTTAAGTTTAGGTTCAGTAAACAGACAATCATTAACAAACGTAATGGAGAACCAAGTTCATGAAATCGAGTTAGGTGGATTGCCGAGTTCCTGGAAGGTAGTACCTCACCTAAACCCATTCCTGAAACCCTGGGAAAAGAAATATTTATTGAATATTGATTTTTTTTTTTTTTGCTTAAGTACTCCCCAAAACAAAAGTAATAGGTAAAAATAATTTTCATAAACAATAATTACCACAAAGCACTCTATTGACTGCAGGTCTTACAAAGGCTGTGTACAAGGGACAGTGAAGCTGCAAAGGTAAGCTAACATTGGTAAGTTTAATTTTCTTTCAAGTATGCTTCAGGGCAGATCCCACTACAGGGACACATGCTTCTACTCTATTCAAGCTTATCATCTATCTTGAACAACAATATTAGGTGGCATTACATATATATTTTGCAGCTTCTTACATGTCTCTAAATCAAGGCACAAAGAACATGGTGGACTTGAACCACCATTCAGTTTAACCTGTCTCCCCCCAAACACAAGAAGAAACTCTTAACACGTTTTTTCCAAACAGCCATTTCACGAAGAAAGCGTTCACACCTTTTTCCACAGTTATGTTCTTGTTTCACTTTCCTTGCAGGGCATTAAAGAAAGAAAAAAACCCCACTACTTGAAGAAAACTATTTGCACGCACTTAGAGATAATAAACCAAAATACAGTGCACTGCACACTGCTTAGAGTGAGCATGATTCACAAAGCATTGTAAGGCAACCAGCCACTGTGCTTTAGACCAAAACCGGCTTTTCATTACATAACCCCACGCCAGCCTTTTCATAAAATCTGCCTCATCCAGTGCAAAGACAAGATCCATCCTATATTAAAGCAAGTTTTCGCAATGAAGGCAACTTATCTGTAGGGTGTCAGCTTTATCTGCAGTGTTTCCTAGCTGAAATATTCAGATTGTAAATGTCATTACTGAAAACTTTGAAGTGATGGAGCAGGCAAACCTTATTTGAAAAATATTCAAAGGAACAGACTGAAGAAAAATAACACCAGATAGAATATGGTCTAATCTGGAATAATATCTTTTTATGCACCAGACAATACTGATACAAAAAAGCCCTAGAGAAAAAGGATTTTGGATACTTCTCACTGTTTAAATATCTCAATATCACAAAAGCTGCTCACTCATACTAATAACACTGTACAGTAAGCGCATACATAGAAGGCACTGCTTTTAAGACCCTGCATTGGCAGGAAGTGTGACCAACACATTCTTCTTTAAGACAGTCTGTGATACAAAGAACGAGATAAAGATTCTGCCCTGTGCAAAGCTAAATCTCTAGGGGAAAAAAAGATACAATTCCTGAAAAACTGTAAATGTCCTCTTTGCGAGCGCAAAGGAAGGCCAGCAATGTAGGAAAAAAACAAAATTCACAGAGAGGAATTTCAACATCTCTTTTAAGAAACTAAGAAATAAACTGTAACCAATTATCTATTTTCACCTCTCCACCTCTTTTTTTAAGAAAAAAAAAAAAAAGGCAACCAAAGTGCACGTCTCTACCAAACACCATATACAACGTGTCGGTCACCTCACATTTCAGCACGTCCACACAAGGCCTGTTGTCTCCTTACACGGCAGCAGTACCAAGAGCTGGCATTATCCAGTGACCAAGTTACACAGGGACTGTGACATGTAGCCTCTTCACCATCATAATCCAAACTACCCCTTGAATACTGCCTGCACAGTGGCCTTTTTCTTCTGCCTCCAATTTTGGGCAGTAAGCCTGACAGCATCCTTGTCTCTGGCAGGAGACTAACTCCACCAGAATTACTTCAATACCTTTTATTATTGACTTGCCTTCTTAGCTCCTGTCCTTCTGCCTTAAGGGACCGAAAAGAAAGCCTCCATTCAAAGTCCACAAACGGAATAATAAAATTAATTGATTTGTTCCAGCAGCAAAGCAAAGGTACAAGAACTGCCTATAAGATGCAGGTATTTTTCTCAGCTACTGTGAATAAAAATTGGCTTCCTTTGTCAAGGAAGGTGCTATTAACCCTCTTCTGAGCACTTCTTGAGAACACTTTTCTTGAGGGAAAAACATACATAAAAGGCTGGGACTGGGCAGAAGGAAAATCCTGCCCTGGTCAGTGCAGTCAGTGGATTGTCTTTCCCAGAGATGTACAGGAGGCTCAACCACGCGGACCTCCTTTGGAGAGCAGACCAGCTCCTCCATGCCCTCCACAAATAGGTTGCATTGATCTTTACCTCGTGTTTCAACAGCGCTGATGCACTTTTTGATGACAGTGAACCCTATCTTATCCAATTGCGCACCTACAAGGAAAAAAAGAGTTTTAAACATCATTACAATTATGTCTTTCATTGAAAAATAAGGCTGGACTTAATCATACAGCTAGTAAACCTCGGGCAAAACTGTAAGTATTCTGGAACAGGAATACTTCATGTTTTCCTAGAGAATTTCCCCTTTTTCTCCTTCACAGCCCTGCCTTGCCCAAGTAAAAGCTCATTCAGGTGGCAGCGGCTTCACTGAACCTGTTCGCAGCAGCAGCCTTTGGAGAATGGGATCTCTGACTGGGTACACACGCTGGCAGATGCAAAATGGAGCTTAACAACACTTACTGCAACATCAACAACATCGGAGAAAGTGAACCAAATGGGACAACCAAGTACATACAATGAAAAAAACACTATCATCAACAGCAGTGCTCCTACTGAGTTCTACCCCAGGCCAAAGGAAGTCCCAAGCTAAAGACATGGGACACTTATATTGTTTTGCAGCAATTAAGGATCTGACCACATAAAAACAGATGCATTAACAGGACAACAGCTGAGATCCAGTAGTTTTTTGTTGTTCCCATCTCATTCTTTTTCTTCACATCAAAACTTCATTTAAAAGCATATATTGCAAAACTGTCTTTCCGCCAAACACGTGGTCTTTTTGCTCCTGGGGACCTGGTCTTGCAAAAACAACTACCTGTGGAAAAACTTTTATTGATAACATCAAGACCCAGCTTTAACCAACAATTTAACAAAAAAAAGCAAGTATAAATTGCCTGCTAATGCAAGAAGGATAACTGTTTTCACTCATATACTTTCCCAACAGAAGAAAGCTAATGTTTAAAGAAATCTCTCTCTTCTACTTCCATATTCTGGTTTATGTTTTAAATACATGCATTCAGGTTTTTTGCTGACCTTTACATTCAGCTGTGATTGCTTTTAAAAATCATACTTAGGCATTCTAGCAGATGTGTACACACAATCTGGATTAAGAAATTGTGATGCATTTACGTACAAATTAACATATTTCAAGCATAAAGTAAATTGGCAAAAAAAAAAAACTTAGACTGTTTTTCTAATTTATGTCCAGTAATACCGTTCTTCCGTATGTTCTAAACTGTGTTACCGTGAAAACCCATTAATTACTGAATCCACAAAAGTATATTCAGAACTTGAGATTGAAAATAAAATATTCAATTACACTGGATACACAGAAAAAAAATGTACCTTTGCTTTTCTCAACTGTAAAATGTTAATGTTAACTAGCTTTAAGAGCAATTCAAATACTTACTTCCCTCTCGTTTAGCATTTGCTCTGTTTGAATTGATGAACAGCTAACACAAAAAGAGTAAAAAGACACATTATTTTAAAGAATTTTATGAAACCAGAAACAAGACACCCCCAGTCTCAGCGCCCAGCTTTTTGCAGATAGAATATACCACCTCCGGCTACGACAGCTCTAACAGCTGAACTGGAGCTCCATGTCCCCTCAGAAAGGAAATAATTGCACTTTTTAAGGAGTGAACTTCGAAAAAAAATCTTAAAGAATTTAATTCCTTGGGAAGCAGAACAACATTAGTTATAAATCACAGTTAATTTCAGTGGCTATGTGCTACACCTTCCTATGTTTCTCCAAAGGCTAATTTCTCGCAGTTCAAGTTCACTCAAATCACTATGAACTGCTTTGATGAATCCTGGGAATTAAGTCCCAGCTCAGCATTCCCAGAAGTCGTAATCTTACTGGGGAGTCCAACTCAGACAACATGTGACGGTAATAAACACCTCTACAGACAAAACAAGATTTTTACAATTATGTCGCTAAAACCTACTGCTATAATCTGGCTACCTGGGACAGACACACGATTGTGTCACTGCCTAGAAAACCCCGCTACTTTTTGGTTCACAAGACTGATATAATATTTACAATTTTAAGAGTAATCTGTAGTGTGTTTTAATTCTGGAGTTTAGACCCATTTCCTGAAGTAAACCAGAAATTAAGATCATTCAAGCACAATTTAGTTTCCATTGACATAAATTTTTTAAAACTAGTTTTAAAACATCATCATCACAATAATAATAATACCAGCATATAACTAACTGAGACAAGTCTTGCCACTGGAATGCAGTATGTCCATTTAAAGCTAAGTAGACACACAAGAGACATCATCTGTAATACTAGTATCATCATTGTGATGGGAAACCATTTATAAAAATCAATCCATTCATTACAACCAAAAAGTTTCTCCTATCAGCATTAACACTTATCTACACGGAGCTTTACCGAGTTACTCATCTCTCCTGAGTTTTATTTCATTTGAATTTTTTCTTCATTGAACCTATCATTTGCAAACTACATAATCACAGTTTATTGAAGTATAAAAGGGATCAGGAAATGAGGGGTGAGAGTATTTCTCTATTACACCATAAACCAATATTTAAAAAAAAAAAAAAAAAAAAAAAAAAATCACTTACAGCTTCTTTTCCATCCAAGGCTTCCATCCACAAACTCCTGTCCTCCTCAGAAAATGCTTGCATGGTCACAGGAACTCCAGGCCTGCAAAAGTAGCAGCCACACAAAGAAAAGCATTTACCAGCAACTAAAATACCGCTTTGCCAAACCCTACTTCCAACTACGAGCAAAAGTCCATTGGCTTATAAGTCTTTTATTTTTTCTGAATTACTGAACACTGCTCATCTTGAAAATAAAAGCTAGAGAACTGACACACAGAGTAGGAAATAGGGAGGAAAAAGGGAAGTGAATGTAACATGCAAACTATTTATTTGAAATATTTTATTGTTGATAGCCTGTTGATTCCAACACTTGCTGAGTGACAGTGTTTTGTGAATTCTACATAAACTTACTCTTGTGTTGCTTTGTTAGTACATCAAAAATGGCTTTTGTTAACTTATTCACTGCATCACCTTCAGCTTAAAAATGGTGATAATTATAGTTTTCCAGTAAATAGCTTATGAAAAATAATTACGTCTTAATGCACAATCTCGTAACACAACTCTCGTAACACTATTGTAATGTTCCTAAAATGCAAGGATGGACAACTGTGGGATGTAGGGACTAGCGAACAGAGATTAACAAAAACCTACTTTTGTGTTTATATAATAGGAAACTAAAAAGAGTGATTGTGTGGTTCAGCATAGTGTACAGAGCAAAAAGAGTCAAAAGCAGAACAGGTCATTTGGGTAATTATTTTTCTACCAATTAAAAAAACCCACATTATATTCAGCCTGCCAATACTTTCAGCAATTTTTTAAATCTCATTATGTAGAGATGGATAGAAATAAAGAACTAATTCATAACATGCTTTCCCTCTCTCACTCACTCTTTTGTATTAAGTCTATCTTCAAGTAGCAAAATAGCTGTAGAGGAAAATGTCATCTAAGAACAACAGAGACAACCAGTACAAATCCCACTTTTACTTAAAACTGTAGCAGTCTATACACCATGTTCTCAACTAGAGACATTTTCGGCTCCTTTTCAACTTGCCATAAATTTTATCAAACCACACAATTTAATTTCAGCATAAAACTGTATAGTTACAAATACTTCCTGCTCAAAATCTCTTTTCAGACAACACGCAAGGCCAAGGCTTGCACACACCCACTAGCAATCCAATTTAAACTCAGGAGACCCAACTAAAACTTTGGCAAAAGGCACCAATCAACCAAGTCATTCTCTTTTGATTAAAGCAAGGAGCCTGCTTAGCCATTAAAAATGGAATATCTTACTATTCCTCAGTGATAAACATTGAGCTCTTAGAGTGGGTGAGGAAAACAGCTTCTCAAGCCATACAAGCTTTTTTCAATGCAAACTGGTCTGCTATTAGTGTAGAGCTGCAGCCATCAGAAACATGCAAACTCAATCACTCAGTAGAAAAAAAAATACACTAATTAATTAAATTAACCAAGGAAAACCACATGCTAATTTGTTTTTTTGTCTACTTTTTTTACTAATTAAAGCTAAAACCAAACGAGCTACTTTTACGCAGGGCAAACTTTCCTTCTTTTTGCTCAAATTACATCTGTCTAGGTATCAAAGAGCATCACCTAGAAGTAATAGGTCAAACAGCATATGCTGCATGAAAAATCATTTATTTGTCTTCAAATTAAAGTCAAAGGAGAAAAAGCCTTCCCTCCTCCTTGTCCCATATTGGTAAAATCAAAATCTAATCAGTATTCTAGAAGGATAACGTTCTTTATCAATAAAAAGACTTTTCCCTACCCCAAAAGACCTCCACTGCCTCTTTAATATTTAGATTTCTCTACATTTATCACTGGCCACCTCCAACTGAACATGATGGAGTACTAGAAACAGAAAAAGCATCACTTTACAGAGACTGAGCCAAGATCAAAGCACCTTCAGAGCTTATAGCCATAAGTAACAATTAAAAGGAAAAAAAATAGCCTCTTCTTTTTAAAAGAAAAATCCATACATATTCAGCTAGCTTCACACTATGCTCAAGTTATGCACAAGGCTGAATGTTTGCTACTGAAAAATCCTTCCTAAAATTTTAGTCTTGCCTTCTTCCACAGTAAAGGAACAAAGAAAACTCCATGGCCAGCTGTCAATATGTATGTTATTTTTTAACTTGGACAAGCCAAGGGATAAGTGTGCCCTGAACTGATACCAAGGAAACAAGCTTATGGTCTGCAGCACAGAACTGATCTCCACGGGAACATCTCAGTACTACACACATATATTATTAAGAGAAAAACGTCTGATATCAAGATCACGGTGGACCAGTCATGTCTATTATATCTGGACAGAAAGATGGATTAGATTTTTCCCATTTTTCCCAGAAAAGAGAATGAAAAATTGTTTTGCAGGATCAAGGAAGCACTGCTCTCTGTCCGCCTCTGTTTAACTCCAGATACCCTACTGAGCAGAGAGGACACAGCGGTGCCGGGATGGGACCGGACACCTGGCACTCCTCATGCCACTCCTCATACTTTTCTAGCAACTTTATCAGACTCAGTTTGAAATCTGTTATTCACGCTGACCCAAGAGGAGCTGATATCATGACCTTAAATCTTCACTCCCTCTCCTACTGCTGGGACACGGGATGAGGTTCAACAAGGCCAAGTGCCGAGTCCTGCCCTTGGGGCACAACAACCCTGTGCAGCGTTACAGGCTTGGGGCAGAGTGGCTGGAGAGCTGCCTGGCACAGAAGGACCTGGGGGTGTTGGTTGACAGCGGATGAACATGAGCCAGAAGTGGCCCAGGTGGCCAAGAGGGCCACTGGCATCTTGGCCTGTATCAGACCCAGCGTGGCCAGCAGGAGCAGGGAGGGGACTGTGCCCCTGTGCTCAGCACTGGTGAGGCCGCAACCTCGAGTGCTGGGTTCAGTTTTGGGCCCCTCACTCCAAGAAGGACACTGAGGGCCTGGAGCGCGTCCAGAGAAGGGCAACGAGGCTGGGGAAGGGCTGGAGAACACGTCCTAAGAGGAGAGATTGAGGGACCTGGGGGTGTTTAGCCTGGAGAAGAGGAGGCTGAGGGGAGACCTCATCACTGTCTACAACTGCCTGAAAGGAGGTTGTGACGGGGTGGGGGCTGGGCTCTGCTCACAAGTGACAGCGATGGGACGAGAGGAAATGGCCACAAGTTGTGCCAGGGGAGGTTTAGACGGGACATTGGGAAGAATTTCTTCACTGAGAGGGTGGTCAGTCATTGGCACAGCTGCCCAGAGAGGGCGTGGAGTCGCCATCCCTGGAGGGGTTTAACAGATGGGTAGATGAGTTCCTCAAGGACGTGGTTTAGTAAGGGGACAGGCACAGTTGGACTCCATGATCTCAGAAGTCTCTTCCAGCCTGATGATTCTGTGATTCTATGACACAGTGTCAGGAGCGTTAAGTCACATCCCCCTTAAATCAAAAATGCATGTTCAATCCATGCTGCTAACTTGTAACAAATGCCACATGAGCTGTAAATGGCTCTCTTGCTGTTTGCCACAAGAGCTAGAAGTTTTCAGATGCAGGGGTAGTTTTGCATCCCCTTACCCAGTGCTTGTTACAGGAATGCAAGCTAGGCAGAGCCTCTGATCTAAGACCGTTCTTGTGTCTCTGTTCCTCATCATAGAACACTTGCAGTTGTAGGAGAGAGGGGCCCAACAGCATGCACTGCACTGCATTTAAACTGAAGGGCACCGGCATCTGATGCGAAAATAACAAAAACCTGAAAAACTGAAAACTTACTACATGATAAATTAGAACATAATTAATTGGTATAAATAAGGAGCAAAAGTATCTGTTAAAAACAGCTCCGGGGTGGATGCAAAAACTCAGCAACAGGACACTAACTTAGATCTCACATTTAATGCTAGATACAGTCCTGTTCTGCACAGGTACAATCTGCACCAAAAGAACATGGTACTATCACAGTCATTTATTTGCAGTATCCTATTGATTTGCATTCTTTCACCCTCATATATGAAGGAAGACTATAATGGTGACAAAAAGCATATTTATCATAATTTAAGATCCTTATAGCTAATTAAATAAGCAATTTTTGTCTTTTGAAATAAAGCAACAAAACAGTGGTGTTTCAAAAAGGCAGCAGCAACGATGTTGAATATGTACTGGATGATTACACCAGCCACAAAAAGCCTCAGCACCCCAATGATCTTATTTTCAATCCAAGAATCCAGCATAAACCCTCAGCAACACGTTATTTTGAAAAGCAGCCTTGCGATACAGTATCGTAACAGCATGAATTATTACTGTGATCACAGTCTTTCACTATATGCATTTCAATTTAAGCCATGTTTCTTCACTACAATAACAGCAATTCATAATAGTTTCTCTTTACTTTGTTTTGGTTTTTTTGTTTTGTTTTTTTTTTTTTTTATGTGAGCAGAAACAGTGTCTCCATTTTAATTCAGAACCTCACTGTTTCTGCTACACGCAACTGAGGCAAAATCCAGCGAGCCATGGCAGCGCTTGCCGGCTCCTCCGGGAACTATTTCCCACTGGCAGTCTGAGCAAGCATTCAAAAACTAAGATAACAGAACTGCAGTATTACAGTAATACTAACTACTACTGATAAAGAGTTCTCTCTAATGTGCTTCACAAGCTTACCTGTCTGAAGCTTCTAAGTCAAAACAGAATCGCCTGTCTATAGTATCTGTATTTCTTTTGGTACAATATGTAAGGACGAAGAGTTCCTCATCACCCTGGGAATAGAAAAATTGCATATTCTTGACCCAGTAATTGAAAGCTTCAGTACAACAGCTGTATCAACCAAGGAAGGTAAATGTACATTAAAACAACGGCAAAAGCTATGCTGAAAACTGACGCTTGTAAAAATTCACTCATGGTTGCTGTTCAGACCTTGCACATCATCACATGAATTCCATGCTCATTTACAGGAATTTACAAAAATACTGAGTTCAGTTTAGCTGGTACTTTACAGCGTGACACAATATCACAGTAACTGATAACAAAAACGTTTTGCTGTAAAAATTTTGCACATTGCAATATAAGCACAGACTGAGTGCAAGGGACTTCTCTCATTTAATGTCAGATACAGCAGTGATTTCCACAGTAAAAGCTATTGCTACAGCAACTAGAACAAAGTTTTCTTTGCTATCTGTAACGTGTCTTACAGAACCAGTCCTTTCTTCAAAACCAATCAACGCTAGGACCATATTTTACCCTTAAATATTCAGATATTAAAAAAATTCGCCTGTGGAATGCTGCATGAGTTGTATCAGATTTAATCAGGATTAACTGTATTATTTTAATTATTTCCTGTCTTATTCAGCATCTCCAGACACAGCAGGTTGCCACTGAAAAAGTAATTGCATTGTGGGTTTCAAAATGGGAGATCTTTTAATACAGCAAAAATGTCTTCAATAAGTGTTTTAGAATGCTGAATGCTTACACACATAATACATTAACTAAAATGGTTCATTATAATTAGAGCAAATCAGGATAAAAAATTCAGAGAAGTACTGAAATGATTAAGAAAGTTAAATGTCACTAAATTTCAGCATGGCAGGTTTTCCAGATCTTTTGAAAGGTTCTTCCAAATTCAATATATTTGTGAATATACATAGCCCTCAAAATTATTAAAGTCCTCTCCCCTCTGCTCAAACTAATGGGATATAATGCCCTGATAAAATTCCAACAGCGTGATTTTCTAACCAAATTTGAAGATAGAGCAGTGTGCTGCATTTACAGAAATATCGACTCAAGCGTTATTTTCCGGCTTTGGATATCCTTTTTCCTTGCAACAAAATACATTTCATCCATATTAATGCATCGCTTTAATGCATCATCTCTGAAAGTGCTGAGTGCCCTCAATTCCCAACTATTTCAATAGGAACTAAAGCCCTTTACAGATCAACAGTCTTGGGTCTTGAATATTTCAGATGCCATCAAAGATATCTGAAATTACATTCAGTTGTTAGTACAAATTATATTCCTATTAAAATCCTCTTTTCTAGTCCCTCTTCCAGTACTTACCTCTCGGAAAGAAAAATCTGACTGCAACACGTAAAAAAGAAATGTCTAAGTTGATTATATTTTCCCGATTTATACAAGTTAAATAAATGCCTGACGGATAAATCAGGCTTTAAATTATCTGTACTGTGTTCCTCGGTCTTCTAAAAGCAATTGAAGAGTGGGCAGAATTCTTATCTATTAATCCATCCGTTACTTTATGTTCATGTCTTTAAATGGCAGACTGAAATGCATGAGAAAAGAAGAAACAAAAGGGACAAGGAGGTAGAGAGGGAAAGTACTCAACACATCTGACACATCCTCTGATCTTGATACAGGGCAAGTACAAGGGTAGAATACGAAGACATACTTACAACTTTCCCTCCTGATCTGTGTTCAAATGGGATCATGGTGAACTTCTTTGTCTCTTTCCTGTAAGTGCAATAGTGCTTCACCCAACTGGAGCCAAAGGGAGCAGGCCCTACGTAAAATGGAAGCATTAAATAGTATGTACTTCTCCCAGTTCGTGCGTCGTCTTCTGCTTTCCAAAATGATTCCTAAAAGTCCGACTTATTTCCTAGTAATGCAGTATTTAAAATAAAGGTACGAACCAAAACCATTATACAAAGTAATACAAATGTTAACCAGTGCTTATCATTTTAAAAACTGATACATGTAAGCATTTCACATCTATGCTTAGCGACAAATGGAAAGAATTATTAATCTATCTTTGTCTCTCTACTACAGACAAAATAGTTTTTCCCTATAACATAAATATCCCTTGAAAACTTTATTTAGGCAGAACATGGATATCTAGTTTTACATCAGGTGAGATGAAGCTACATAACTGCAGATTTTTGCAGCTGTGCTACAAGCTCTACATTATGTACTGATTAAGCTCCGATCACACTTCTGGACATCAAAAACTCACTCCTAAGCACTCATCAGAGCACAACCCACACAGAATACACATATTTAAAAGCCCAGCCTAATGCACACAGTATTATTGAGATTTGCACCATAACATTACCTGTTCAAACTTGGTTTCCGACCCTCTGTATCTCCTCACTTCTATTCATTTACTTTTTTTTAAAAATGTTCCTCAGTGGAATCTTGTCTTTTGCAGGAGACTTATAATTGTTCAAAGTATTGACAGAACATGATTTAAGCGAGATGCACCTTCACAGCAACATTTCTAACACTAGCAACCTAATACACAGTCTACTTTATTTGACCCTATGGTCACAACTAGATAAAGAAAGCATATCACTGCACCAAGGAAATAACAGGTAATTTCATTATACTAAACTAGCTCAATGTCCAGAGGATAATTTAACAACTCGTGTCTGACAACAAATATTTGACAGTTCTAGGGAAGGTCATTAGTAAGGGATTAAAAATAAAGTGAAATATATCCTGTGGTCAACCAAAATTTCCCCAAACTCAGTCACCTTTGCCAAGAACTGTCACACTTACAGCACCAAGCTCTTTAATGAGCCACGGTAACACTGCCATTTAGAGACTCTGAACATTTACTCAGGTGACTCTGTTTAATAAACTGTAAATTCTTTGTGTGTTCATGCTACCTGCAGAAAGAAGACTTGCTTGTATATACAAGAGCACTATAGGAACAGAAACATCCAAATACACCTTACTTTTTTCCTGTACATAGAGATAGCCTTCCATCGTGAAGTGATTTGCTCTTTTATGTTCCTGAGGGTTTCTTCTGATCTTGTTCATGAGCTCCTCTACCTCTGATCTTGTTCCTTCAAAACGATTTCGTGTCTAAAACAAGACAGCAAAACCCCATTAGTAGAGAGTGGCATAAAGACTTAGTCTTCCTGATAGACAGGAGTCATAATTATTATTTCTAAAATGAGAGAATTAGGTCATTTTAGGACAGTCAATGCAGAATTTCCATAAATGTTTACTCTTCGAGTTTAGTGATATTCTTCAACACTAAAGTGTGGTTTAGATAGGTCGAGGGAGGTGATTCTGTCCCTCTACTCAGCTCTTGTGAGATCTAACCTGGAGCACTGCGTTCAACTCCAGAGTCCTCAGCACAGCAAGGACACGGATCTGCTAGAGCAACTCCAGAGGAGGTCATGAAGATGACCAGAGGGCTGGAGCACCTCTGTTCTAAGGACAGGCTGAGAGAGTTGGGCTTGTTCATCCTAGAGACGAGAAGGCTCCAGGGAGACCTTAGAGCAGCCTCCCAGTACTGAAAGGGGGCTACAGGAAAGCTGGGGAGGGACTCTTGATCAGGGAGTGCAGGAATAGGATGAGGGGTAGCGGTTTTAAGCTGAAAAAGGGCGGATTTAGATTAGATATAAGGAAGAAATTGTTTACTGTGAGGGTGGTGAGGCACTGGAACACATTGTCCAGAGAAGTCGTGGTTGCCCTGTTCCTGGAGGTGTTCAAGGCCAGGCTGGATGAGGCTTTGAGCAATCTGACCTACTGGGAGGTATCCCTGCCCGTGACAGGGGGGCTGGAACTACTTCATCTTTAAGATCCCTTCCAGCCCAAACCCTTCTATGAAATCCAGCTCTTCAAAACTGTATCACAGCTTCCCTCTTATGTTTTATTTCTTGCTCATCTTGCATCAGTTCCCCAACACCCGCTACAGTTCCATGCTGCTCCTCATTCATGTTATGCTGAGTGCACAGAAGTGAGTCTCTCCTAAAATTTCCTGCAGAAGTAGTGATTTCTGCTTATGAAGTTGCCACTACTCAGTTTCCCTACCCAAACTAAACAACAGCTCAGGAGGAAACTTGAGACTTAAACATATGGGAAGAAAACGAAAGGAACAGTATCATGACACATGAATCATGTCACTACATATTACAAAACAGCCATAATCCTCTCTTCCACCTTCCTGCTATTGCCTGCTAGATAAGCCATTTCTACAAACAGACTCAACCTCTGAGAAGTGGTTTCTGTCTCTTAATTCCAAGTGCCCTTAGAGGTCAACAAAACAGATACATCATCATGAACTGCTTTTTCACAGTAAGGCAAAGTGGTTTCTTCCCTACCAACTGGCCTCTGGCATATCCAAATTCCCCTGAATGAGTTTTATTCTTCAAAAACCCTCAATGAAGCAAAAAGACCGTGTGTCGAGTTAACTCTGTCAGTCCCATTGCTTCAGTCTGTTGTCTTGCCTCCTGCTCTCCCAGTCCTGAGCAGATCACACTGGGCAACTCTGTCTGAGGGAATGCTAACTCGCAGTGGGCCCTGGGTAGCCTGTACTTGAAAGAACACATTGTTTTGTCAAATACAACACGGGTGCGACCACCAACTCTCATGATGCAGCTCTGCACCCCAAACCAACAGGGATGTTCTTGGCTGAAAGGGCTGCTTAAAGACAACCAGAAACTCCCAGTCACACTGCTGGGAAAGATGTCAAAAGAAACGCTGAGAAGCCTAGTTGTGTTTCTTTCCTTTTCTTAGTTATGGATAATATAGACCTATCAAGCAAGGACCCTCAGACATGACCACCACAGACTCAATTTCAAACACACCTAAACCACTGAGAACCTTGGGATTTCATTACCCATCCTCCAAACTCTCTAATGTCATATGCATTTTCGACTTCGTTCATTTTAAAACTCTTCCATGGTAATCCTCGTGTTACGTCTCTAAAAAAGTGGAAAAAGAAGTGGGGGCCTTTTACTGGGAGTTTCTTTTTTAGAGGAGTATCAAAAACGAGGAAGAACTCACTGGAACTAGCGGGGATTTGTTCAGCGATGTGGTCAGTTAGCCAGGAGATGGCACTGTACCCTCAAACTTCACAGGCAACGTCTTGGCTATTCAGACACTGCACACACAGTCATCTTACAAAGTAAGAAAAGGCACAGATACCAGTGTCAACTTACATTTTGTATATTTATCTGCAGGGCCATTTTATAATGACTGAAGTCTTTAGCAAGTTCATATCCCTGGTGATAGAAAGTGAACAAACCCTGAAAAAATGACAGCACCTGAAATACAAACAAAAGGTTTGTTAGAACTAAAACCTCCATTTACCAGAACAGGATTGCACGCAGAAGATCAGAGATGACAAAATGATAATTTTTAAGCAAATTTCTTTATTTATACCCAAATAATCAGCTACGTATACAAGCATTTCTCTGTAATTTCATAACTGATCTCTACTTTAAATTTCACCATATGCAATGTATATTGTCTGTCTCCCCAGCTTTCCTGCGCAAGCTGCTCTGATACCAATCCTGTCTGGAATAACGCTAATGACTGCTAATGACTGCTTGAGATGACTTTAATGAGAGTCATCTGGTTTGTTCGAAGAAGGAAGCTGTCTCTCCAGTAACTTCACTCATCACATCTGCTTTTTGCATGCAGATCTGACCCTTTGTCAGAACCAGCAAATGATGCGCAGTGCAGTTTGTGACTTCAGTGTTTCAACCTAAAAGAATCACAGAATCCTAAGGTTGGAAGAGACCTCCGAGATCATCGAGTCCAACCGTGTCTGTCTCCCTACTAAACCAAAGGAAGGAACATGTTCTACTCTATCAGAAACGGGGTGAGGTGCAGTACTGCCCACCTCTCCACTTTGGTTCAGCTTGTAGGAAAGAAGTGAGCGACACAGGGAAGAAAAACTCTTTATTAAAGAGAGTAAACCAAAGAACCAATAAAGTCTGAAGTCATATGCAAATAAACCATTTTAAAAATTGCAAAACCCACATAAATTATGTGTTAGGAAGGGGAAAAGGGATAAGAATTTGGTACTAAATAATTTCAGTAAGGTAAACTTCAAATACAAATACAGCAACACAAAGTTCAGCCCCATGTGTGCACAAAATAGAAAGGGACATGTTTCAAAAACATAATTTGAAGATTCTTTACTCTGGTCTGATTCTAGACTAGTTTCAAATGGCTTGAAACACAAGAACCGAGTCCACAACTAATTAAGCTTAAAAAAATTAAATTAAAAAATAAAAGCGAACAAATAAAACCAAACAAGCAAAAAACACTAACACATCAATAGCAAAAAAATCCCACACAACTATTTTTCACATTTTCCCATTCCTTAAAAATGATAATATATTTAAAGCAATTCATTCTTCCTTAAGGATTTCAGTCATTTTTGCAAAGAGGAATAAGCTATATTAAAATATATATATATCATTAACTCCAACTACTTTGATTAGTGTTATTAGCAACTTTTTTGCATTATTACATTAAAATAATAACATCAGAATAAAAGGACAGACTCGGCCGCCAAATATAGACTTCAGGGTGTGAGTAAAGGGAAGTCACTTCTAAAACCCACCCTCCCTTTATCTCAGTATTACACTTTCCGTTCTCTTGTATCATAAAGCTGCATTTACACAACAAAGCTAATGAATATTTCATAAATTTTAGAATAAGCTCTTCTCAGAGATTTAAGTGGGTCTAGTCAGTGGAAATCCCTAATTTCTGCATGGATTCAATTGCAATTGAAATCAAACAAACAGACTAAATAAGCTTTTCAGCCAGCAGGACCCTATTAATTTATATCTGCGCTTACTAACAAGCCTCTAAGTGCATCTTGAAAATTAAATTCCTTACATTAGTGAAGAATAACATTTTAGTGGTTAAAAAAAACCAAATAAAAAACATTCGACCCTAACATCACCTTCTTGAATATTTTATTCTAACTCACACCATAAATTGAGGGGTTTGCCCTACAATGCAAGGTTTCATAAATCTTTTGAAAATCAACATCAATGGATCCAAATCCACTGTAATTACCAAGGTGAGCTTTGAGATGCCGGGTTAAGTTTATCTGTACTAGGAATTTGCACTGATCTAGCAAGACTACTTTATGTTCTGTTAAGTCGCATAACTGAATGTTTTCCCAGAAAACAGAGCTCCTTGGCTTTTGTCCCATCACATTCTTTCTCTGTCCCTTACAAATGACAGAGTGAGCTGAATTCACTGGTACTTACAGGTTCCACACACTCAAATTTCTTCCGTTCCTGTATCTCTTGCAACTTGCATACGTACTCGAGGGACAGCTCATAGAAGTGTTTTCTGTTCTGCTCCACTTGGTTATCTGCCTGCACACAGAATACAGCTAATGAAGTTCCAAACACATTTTGCAGACAGCTCCAAAATGACACACGTTTAGCATACAAGCCACAAGCAGTACGATCATTTTCTTAAGACATGGATTTGTTCCTTTATGACACAGCTCATCCATTTACTTGTAAATGGCAGCAGCAATTCCCTTTTACTAGATAATATGCCTTGTTTTGAATCATGAAGCAAAATTTTTAGAAACATTCCGATAACATCTCTTCAAGCTTCTTTTCTACGGAATCCAAGCCAAATACATCAAGCAGGTACCTGTGCGCCGCTTTAACAGCACTGAAGAGGTGCCTGCCCAAACCAAGGGCGCTAGCAGCAGCTTCCATTAGAAAAGGGGGAAATAATCTCTCCAGTCAAACTAAGGAAGAAAATGTTACTGTTGAAAACCACATTACTGGCACTGTAAAGCTTCACTCCAAACCCAAGTAACTGCTGCGAGCAGCCAGAATGCTACTGTACTTATCCCATACCTGTGCTCACTTTGACTGCCAAGAAAAGCAAGGAAAAAAGTTCACTTTTGGTAAGACATTTCACAAGTTTCCCCAGAGCATCAAATATTTAAAGATGCAGCATTATTACCTGCTGCTGATTTTTAGCTCAGCTCTGCAGAAATGCCAACACTATATTGATGGTGAAGGGTTGTATTCCAGCTGCCATTCATCTGTACATAAATATTTAACTTTTCAGCACATAAATAAATAATGCTTTATGAAGCAATACGTAATATTCATGCGCCCTCATTAAACCATAAAACTTCAAGAACTGTGTAATGGACATCTTTATTAAAATACATTAAAGACAGGCTACAAAGAGATACTCTAAGTGATTAACACAGTCTTTACCCATGTGATAACACCAAACACTTCTACGTTAAATTAAAGAAGGGGATGGAGAAAGGGTTAGATGAAAGGACTCGACTTACTATCACAAACTGTCTCTTAAATACTGAGCCTATAGCCTTCAGGCACAACAGTGACTGCTATTCTTTAAGAGGATAAGTCAAATTAGCCTTAAGACAGTTCTCCCCTGAGACATGCTTTGCTTTGCAGCTTTGTGCTAAAAATCTGTCACCAATTAAAGGGGCAGAACAACAAATGCCATTAAAAAATAAAACACTGATAGGCAAATCGGTAAGAAAATGTGTTTCAAAAAGCCAAGTCATTTCGATGCAGCCTATAAACCGTGAAACATAGGAATTGTTTTGAGCTGACAGTAAAGCTTCTAATGATACAAACATGCTCTGAAGGGCAGTCACAGAAAAAGACTATTAGGACATCTGGCTAACCCTCTATATGCACCAAAGCCCCAAGTAAGCCTGTTTCTATCCCTCCTCTTAGTTTTTCAGTTGTTCATTGTTTTGATTGTCTCCTCTCCCCTAGTAATACAATACCCAACAAAGCCATTTTATGAACTCTTCTCAATCCCCTTGTGCATAAATTACCACATTTTTTGAGGCATGAGCCTCCCTGTGCACCCAGCAAGTTCACTCACTGTTGCACCATACATTGTGTACAGCCGGAGAAACACAGAAACAGGACACGAGCCATGCCTCAGTGAAACCGCAGGAATAGCCATGCACTAAAATACTTGCAGGCTATGTCAATATCAGACACGATCCACACCATGGCATGGCTTCTATCAAATTTTGTCAAATTTCACAGAATCAGCAGGTTGGAAGAGACCTCCAAGATCATCGAGTCCAACTGTACCTGTCTCCCTACTAAACCATGTCCTTGAGAAACTCGTCTACCTGCATTCTTTATTTACTCCCGTCAGGAACTGATACAACTAGCCACGTATAATACTGAATTAGGAAGCTCTTGTGCAATCATATACACCTATTTTCTAAACTTGTACAAGCTATTCCTATTTAGCACTCTGAAATGTTGCAAGTCCTTTTTTATTTTTAATAACTTATACATTTATATTTCAAAATTACATGCAAAAATCAAAGAGTGTGACTGAAGAATTTCAGCATTTTTGTTCATGAAACTTTGAAGGACATTTAAAACAAATCTATTTGCTCTTTCTCACTTCCACACATGCTTTAAAACTTCAGACTATATTTGATACAGCTTCAAAATGCCTGCAAAAGCCATTTTGCATTTCTCCACTGAAGTTAGGTCTCATTTCAGACTTTGAAATGTGGTTCTCAATATCGTCAAGGAAGAGATCATAATTAATACTTTTTCAATTTTTATGCATCGTTCTTTGGCAGCCGATCAGTTTGATAAAAGTCCAGGTGCTGACTCGTGAGCAATACCTGTTAACTTCAGCGGGACAACTCAACTCTCCCAAAGACCCTTGTTTATCCAGATGAGAGCCGATGTTGCAAATACAGCATGGAGAAGAAACATCCTAGTGAAGCTCCAGAACAGCTGGAGTTCTTAAGTTCCCGGCTAACTTGTCAGTTACATTGCCCATTTTTTATGAAAAAAGGCATAGATTATTTGGGATGGGTAGAAGGCAAGGAGAAAAGTTCTCTGAGGAAAATATTGTTTAATGCTACAAGGCATTAATAGACTAAGCATTAATAATTCAAACATAATTACATTTCTCTGAGAAAAATCCTTCTGCCTACAGCAAGTCCCTGCAAGGTTTCGTTGCTGTCTTCTCATGAACTAGTTGCTATTGCTCCAGAAATAAAAGCTATTAACAAATAAGGACGATGATAACAAACCCACAGGGACAAAAAGAGCATCAGGCAGAACAGATCTGGTTTTAAGTTAGAAATTTGCAACAAACTTTTTTGTAGCATTACTTGAAAAAAAAAAATAAATTCAAAACATATGGAAAAAAAAAAGCACAAAACCACTTCCTTCAGGAATTTTAGGAACACAAGTCTTGCATTAAGCCTTAACACAGGACACTTGGCATAGAATGCAATGCAAATTACATATACAGTAAGAAGCAGCCTCAGAAGAAACGTAGAGTTTCTCACAATGTTCCTGCACTTTGCTATTCCCTTAATTATATTAAAAAACCCATGATGTTCAAGTGCTTCATACACATGCCAAGTAAACCCTTGATTCAGAAAACATTAGTGGTATACCACTAAGTTCAACAACTACTGATTTTCTCACCAGCCTTTCCAGTTGACTGAAGTTTTTCTTTTACCACACAAATGCTGTTTTTCCATTTGCATAAAATACATTTACCTATCCATAAGCCTTTAGCTTGCATAAAGAGAGAAAGCAATACCTCTTGTAATTGTAATTCTTTCTTCTTAGCTGATAAATTCAGATGTTTTTCTAATAAACTGTAGTTCTTCTCTGTCTCTTTATCAAACTTCTTCTTCTCCTCCTAGATATAGAAACAAAGTAACATGCATTTGTACATAAAAAAATGTAAGAAATGCCTCCTTCTTTTGTCTTTTAAAATTCTACTTAACCAGAAACAAAGAAAAACAATCGTAGCACAAATAACTGAGGAAAAGTATGTTTCCAACTATTTTTTATATTAATTTAAAGGCTAACTTGAAATGAAGTCCATTGCATCACTATGTGAAACTTAATCACATGAATGCTTATATCTTCTAAAATTAAAAGGCCAAAAAAACCACCTCTTCGCAATTTATTGCATTTTTTTCATCATTTTTCAGAGATAATCCATATCATCTTGGTTTTAAAGAGAGGACCTCAAGGGAAATACCAGTCTTCCTGAAAAACGAACTTTCTATAATTGACAGGGGAAATGTTCCAACAGTTCCATAGTTCAAAACCCAAAGTGAATACAGTTCCATATTCCATAGGGCTTCCTGGTTTTGAAGCCATGCAAAGAACTCTGTGCTGAATTCCTGCTTCTACCAGCAGGCCCATTGAAAAAAAAAATCTGATTAAAAAAAATCTGATTAAATTAAAGAAAAATCTCCTAAAACACAAAACCATGCCAGCAAAAGAGAAAGTCTCACAGCCACATAGGAATAGCACGTACACATGCAAATCCATTCTCTGACCATCAAAAGCAACGTACTGGAAGAGGCACAGCTATTAAGTGTTTCTAGGAAATCTGAGTTCTTGGATCTAATTTAGCAGAAAACACTGTATTATTTGGGAAAAAAAACCAACCCACAAACCCCCCAAACAACCCCTCAAAAAACCCTTCATTTCCTAACTTTGTGTGGCAAGACTGATTACATCACTACTGATTAAATCAACCAACCAGTTTTGAAGCTATTTTTTAGTATAACCAACTGCAGCTGAAAATAATCTAAAATAAGTAAAATCAAGTATTAAGTTACATACTTAAGAACTGACAGATTCACTTATCAGAATGAAATCGGTTCAATTGAAGTACTTCTCTATCACCTGTCAATTTGGAATTTCATGTAAACATATTCTACTCATCAAATTGGTTGGACTCCACAGACATACTCGCTTATTTTTTATTCCTAATCTTTCTTTTTAATGATACTATAGATAATAAGTGATACATGTTTTTGTTCTTTGAAGATGGCATTCTATTAAGGAGGGGATGCAAGTTGCTTACAATTCTGACCAGGAAATGAGTGAAAATCTTGAAATAATTTAAAGTGTTAGGAGCTTTCACCCCACAAAATGGTAATGTTTAAAATCAAAAACATTGTAAAAATAATGCCTTCATTTCAGCTGCTTCTGCGACAATAAGTTACATTTAGAAAAAACTCTCTTTTTCCTTGGAAGACTCCCTATACTACAGAACAAGTTTTCATCGTATATTGCTTGCGATGTCTAATATAATTCTCAGAAGTCCATAAAATTACACAAAGCTCATTTTACTACTGAGCTGTAATAATTTAAGATGAACAGAGCATTCTCCATTCATGAACACTGAAATCACATTCAGAACATGTTAATCATTCCTGCTACAGTCAAAACGTATAGCGCTCTAGGAACTGTGACGTTATCTTAGCTATTGAGATTCACTGCTGATGAAGTCATGAAATTATAAAACAAAACATCTGCAGAGTGGTAGTTTAAAAACGTATGAATTAAGTTCTGCAACAGAAAACCTGTAGACAGGTAGAAAGAGGTCAGACTCGTCCCAAGCCAGTCCATATTTAATACATGAAGTTTGATTCGTCCTTTTTTAAAAAAATATACATAATATAGCACCAAATCTTAAAAAACCACTACTGAACACTTTCACCTTAAAGAAAAAAACAACTTCAAAGAAGATCTTGGCTTCAGTCTCTCCACCTCTATTTTTTCCTCTCATACAAAGGCAATGAGTTATTTATTCAAAACAAAAAATAAAATAAAGGTAATTTTCACTTTACAGGTTGCAAAGATACAGTTACAAGGATATGGATGAGCGAGCTCCTTTAGGTAGTTAATATTTTTCTGCCTTTGATTGCGCAACTGCAAGCAAATACAAAGCAGAACAGGGTTACCCATTAGGAAGGGGGGCAGGCTGTTAGCAGGACTGCTCCTATTCCAGACACAAGAGATAAGGGAGGGGGAGAAGGAAAGGAAGAGTAAGGACATTCTTCTCCTCTTGAAACACAATTTCCATTTTTCCCTGAAGCAAGACTTCAAGCAGAGGAAAAAAAATGTGTGAATACATGAAATATAAACAACAGTATCTCTCTGCCAAATACATGTCATTATTGCAGTGCAATCCAAGTACAGAAATTAAACAAACTTATAAAAACAATGAGGGACAAACCTTTACAGCTCCTAGCTGCTCTTTCCTAAATCTTTCCAAAGGTTTGATCAGAGTTTCAGTAACGCTGAGTGCCTAAAGGAAAAAAAGCACAGGTTAGGTTTCTGCAGCCAGACTGACAACTCACTTCAGTATCAGCAATAAAAACAAAAAAAGCAAGCAAGCTCTGAGGTAAAACAAAGGACAAACATGCAAGTTAAGTGTACATCTCTCAGTTCATTTAAGCTTTCTAAATTTAATCCCTTATCTCCATCCGCTGTCATGAAATTAAATCTCAAACAAACACAGAAATCTCAGAAATTTACAGGCTGCAGCCAATCAGCAAATGCTTTGCTTGTGCCAGTCCTGCAGCCCATGTTGACAGTGGCAATGACTGAACACCAGAATGTGACACAGGACAAATGATTTTCATTTGGGAACACAAAAATTTCTGCAATTCTACAACAAATGTAGAATAAACTACAGAGTAGCAAGTAATAGTTTTTAACACACAAAGTCATTAGGCATCAATATATGTATTTCCAAATATTTACATTTAAGTACATTAAGAAAACCTTAAATTGACCAAGGTTATAAAATCAAGTGGTGTAAAGTCAAGAAACAAGAAATTTAGTTGACTGGGTGAGCATCCAGCAGCGCACTTAGGATAAATGGCCTCACAGTCATACAAAACAAGAAAAAAAGGACAATAAATCATTTCAAGACAGAAAACTTCTTAGATCTGGCCAGCAAACACAGTTTCTGGTTTACATGAAATTTTACCAGAAATAAAGCAGAGTTGGGTTTGGTGCAAACACGCTTCAAAATCAAAGAAAAAAAATGTTTGAAATTTCAGAAAAGGTTGAAACTTCCCGGACGCAACAGCAGCACAGAAAAGACAGCAAGGGCTTTGGAGGTGCAGAGGAGCGGGTGGGATCCTTTTGGTCTCAGTCCTAAGGCAGATCACAGAGCACATCATGCCCAGGGCTTGGCTTAGCACAGCCACGGGGCTGAGCTGCCATGAGTCCAGGCAGCACCCTGGACGCCCACCTTAGACAGGACAGTGGGCTTGCTCTTCCCTCCACCCCTTCTAACGTGAAGAGTTCCAGATAAAACACCACACGCTCAAACCAGCCTTCTAGAACACTTCTGAAAAGCTGTTATCGTAAATCACCAGAGGGAAAGCATGAGAGATGTGGTCCGACACAAATCCGAACAGCGCTGCCTGCTCCCGCCCAGCCCCGGAGCCACGCAGGGATTCCTGCGGGACTCATTCTGCCAATTCACTGTAACCACAGCAACCCACATTTTTTTCAACAGCCACGGCAGCACGCTAACCCACAGAGCTAACTGGAAACCCCAACATCTGGCAAGTCTGGGCCAAGCTGCATGTTGCACAGTCATCCGTACAACGGATACTTCCTAACTTCAGAGCACTTGTTCTTGAGGCCCAAAAAGTTTGTTTTTCTGCGTCCATTTCCTGGTTTTGTCAAAAACACTTAAAGCAGCCTTCAGCACACAGTAAAAGAAAATGAAACCTCATAATTTTGTCTTTCGAAAGAGTCCGGCAGCACCGGGCTAACCACAACGCAGGAGACGCTTGTGTCAGCCTGCATGGAGGGCAAGGGAGAACACAGCAACTTCTGCCACACGTCCAGCCCAGCAAAGAGGTCACAGAATCACAGAATGGTCTGGGTTGGAAGGGATCTTAAAGATTATCTATTTCCACCCCCCTGCCACGGGCAGGGACACCTCCCACCAGCCCAGGCTGCTCAAGGCCCCATCCAACCTGGCCTTGAACACCTCCAGGGAGCAGGCAGCCACAGCTCCCCTGGGCACCCTGTGCCAGGGCCGCCCCACCCTCAGCGTGAAAAATTTCTTCCCAATGTCTAATCCAAATATTCTCCCTTCCAATTTTAAGCCTGAAGCATTCACACCAAAGATTTCAGAACGCTCTCGGCAGCTGGAGAACCCTTCGTTCCCTGAGCTGCCTTTGCTCCCACCGAAAGAGAGCCAGGGCCGCCAAATGCCCCAAACAGGAGCTGAATTGTGGGTTTAGGGAGGATTAACCCACCTTGCAGCCTGTGCACATACAGCCCAACTACTCAGTTACCAGGAGTCTCCAGAGCAGTTTTTAGGATACTTAGGTTTTTCAAATTTTGTTAGGCTATCAAAACCTTCCTGGAAATTCTTAGGGGCTGAAAGGAAATACTTCGGATTTATAATTGGATCAAACACCATAAACAGTTTCCTGGGATACAGCAGAAGCACCTGAGGAGGGCAAGATCTCTTCTTGCTGACTGCAAGGATTCTCACAAAGCAAAGGGGAGAACTGCTCACAGAAATCACAGAATAGTCCTTGTATATCGGAAAACTTGAAGTAGTTTCAGTCATTTCTGCCAGCTTCCTCTATCCTGACAACATGAGGGAGAAAGCTATGAGCAAAGCTCAAAGAGGATGACTCCAGCTGCCAGGAGGTAACAGCACCATGGGTTGTGGTACCATTTAAAAACATTTAAAGGTAGCAACTGAGCACTTAAATAGTCAGAAGTATAAAAACAAATATCTAACGACAAAGCTGCTTATTAATTGCTTGGACTTTTACACAAAGAAAACGAAACATAAAATTCGCAGGCAGTAATCGCATGCTGAACATGAAGATGGAATCAAAGAAAATCACAGCGCGTTGACGTAACAGAAACAAAAGGGAAAAAGAAAAAAAAACAACCACCACACAGAGAAAAGGCTGTGGCTTGTAAACCAGCAGGGCTGCCTGCTAATCACTTGGTCTGCTACACTCCTGTGCAGCATCAACCATGGAACTGAGACAGGAATGTGTCTCAGGCAGAAAATAATCTTTAAATCAAAACGGGATGTTCTCCCAGTGACTGCCAACAAACAGATTCTGCTGCTGCCAGTGTTATGATATGCAAGTAATTCTTTCATTAAAAGAAAAACAGGCCTCTGCTCCTTCAGAAAAAAACGTGTTTCATTTTGTACTACTTAATCTTTTGTTAACAGACGCCTCTCCGCAGAATTTTGTGTGCTGTACAGGTATTTATGATTTGTCACTCCCTTTGCTTTCTGTGCCTGAGTTAAACAAGAGGGCTCCTGTGTATTTCTGGGTGAAGTGGGATCCATGGAGCTTCATACCAGGCCCAGATATAAAAAGAGGAATATTTCCTCCTCACTGAAATGAGCGTATTTGTGAGTTTATATGTGTATAAACAGAAACTGTCAACCAAGACATGACTGGTAAATTTAACAGCAAATTACAGAACTGTTTTTCTGTCTGGCAGAAATAAAAACAAAGTTCATAACTAAAATAAGCAGAATACCAGATTAAACAGGGAGGTATTTGCCGTGTTTTCCAGTACTGAAGAGTCCAGTGCTCATCATGAAAAGCTACAAAAAGACATGTACTTATTTATAGAATAAAAACATTATTTACACTGCTACTTGTTGTTAACTTAGTTTATTTACAACTTGAGAACTGAAAACAACAGTTTTTTCTTTTTTCCTTCTTGTATTTTTCCTAAACTTTTTGTCTATTGATCTGTTATCCATAAAGTAAAATTCTCCCAATATAAGGAAACAAGCTAAGGATCATTTGAATACATTTGTCATTATCACTTATAACTTCCTTAAGAACTAGGACCAAGTTAAAATGTAAAATTTCCAAGAAAAGTTATATTAGGCATTTAATTAAATATTCATTGATATAAAGTCACACACTCCTTCCACCTTCAACTTCTTTCTTTGTCTTAAATTAATTTTCATGCCTCTGCTTCTCTAAACCTGGCAGATTGTGACGATAGGAATGTACTATTTAAAGGACACAAAAAGCCTCCTTTGTTTTCTTCTGATCTATCCAAATCTACCTGAAAAGAATACATACTCAGTTTTAAAGTCTGGCAGGCAAACTATGTCAAGTGTAAGTCATAAATGAATCAATATAAAGAAGTCACATCTCAGGTTAAAAAGTCTCAGGAATGCTTTAAGAAATGTTTAACTTGATGTGCACACGTGGCTCGGGCACAGTCTGAAAATGCTTATGCTATTTCTCTTCTATTTGCTGCAGCTGTGAAAGGTCAAAGGATTAACTCAACCTGAACACAAACCTGAGGATAGCAGCAATAAAATCATCGTTGCCAACATCACCTGAGAAGATCACTGCACCCAGCAGGCTTTCAAGCCTTGTCTACACTTCCTCATTTCAGATGCCTTTACAGAACTCCAGCTGCTCAGATGGAGAAGTTGTACAGAGTGGTGACAATCCTGACTTTTCCAGCTCTATATTCTTCAAAAGAAATAAGTCACAGGTTGCAGATTAATGGGCCCAAGCCAACACTTCCTAGAGCAGCCCACAGACTAAAGCCACTAGCAAGCACCTTTACAGCTGTTTGCTGCTTCATTAGTCAAGCCAACAAGATGCAAAGGTAACTTCCAGTCAGTGCCAGGCCACAAGATGACTCCATTGCGCCTGTCACTTCTTCCCTTCTCAGAGAAGGTGGCAGTACAGCTGTTTAGGGAGAAACTGCTTCCCAAACACCTTCTCCTGTGCACTGTGACATGACAGAGAGCACCATGCTCCTCAAGCTTTCTCACCCTCCTGCAGCAGACAGGAGCAGTCTCTAAGTTCCTGCTCCCCTTGCAGGCACGACCAGGCTGGTCTTGCAGAGGAGGAAGGCTGCTGGCGTGGACTGTGAAGCAGTATCGACCCACAAGAACTGTCCCAGAAGCTCAGCCCAGCCCCTGTGGCTAAAACGGCCAGGCCAGTCTAAGCCAATCAAAATTTGTTTTGCTTATTAGACAGATGCAGCGATGGCCTCCCAGCTTTCATCCTAAAAATGTCCTCAGACCTCAAGCCTTTACTAACAGAACTGGAAATCACACAGCGCTCACCAACAACTCTGGTGGTGAGGTGAACACAAATGCTGACTCTGCTCTGCTCTGAACATGAGCAGTCTCCCAAACAAACCCGGCGTACCGAGAAAGAAAAACAAGAAGCCATCGACACACACCTTGCTCAGAGACTGCACAGCAACACAGGAGGGCCGAGCGCCCAATTCTCATCTCAAGAACTGGAACATAGATTAGATGCCAAACAGAAAACATGGCTTTAAGTTTCCCGAAGCACTGAAGATTTATTTGTAGACAGGGCAGGATTGATTCTCATCTCAACAAAGCAGACGGAGGCTGCCAGTCAGGGCTGCCCGAAACCGAGCAAGTGTAAATGAAACCAGATCCACGAAGAAGGTTTTGCCCTACTGAGTGCAACACAAAATGAGGAAAGGAAGACATACTTAGCAGTGATTCAATAACAAAGCAGCTAACAGTGCTGTTAAATAAAGACATTTACTTTCTAATAAAGAAATTTACCAGCTACAGTTGCACTTCTGCTCACAGAGGACACAGCTCTTCTGTGGTTTTCCTAAGAAGCTCCAATATTCAGCCTAATGAAAAAGCTGATTCTGATATCTCCAATATTGGAGGGTACAGGGAAATACACACAATTGTTGTTTCCTCCAAAATGTTTCCTGCTTCACGAAATGATTTGTTACTGAAATTTCTCAAAGCATTAAGATCTATGCCTGAAACCCTGTAGCATGTAACTTTGCAGACACAATTCCACTACTGAGGACATTAGATGTTACTTACAAAGCCTTCATCTCTAGTCTTTCTTTTCTCAGAAGAACACGATTTGCTCGTAACAAAACAAACTGCCTTCCTTTTATATCTTCCAGAAAATTACCACCAGGGTTTGGTACAACACTTTCTCAAATTGTTCCAGGGGGAATGTCCTAGACCACTGGTCCAGTCCCACAGGCCACGATACAGGCTGGCTCCTGCGCTCTGCACATTTTAACTCTTGTACAAACAGCAGCCCTGGCTTATCGAGAATACAACAGCAGGACTCTTGAGTCCCTCCTTCTAGTCAAAGGTTTTTTCCTGTTCAATGGAAGTTGGTGACTGATCTAAAGGACTGACAGCTAAAAACATCTCCTCTGATCTATCTGCCAAGCTGTGCCTTACTCTGAAAGACTCTGTATTGATTGACTTGCCATGAAACTGCTGGCCTCAAGAATTAAACTGGTATCATAAGCAAATGATATAAATTCCTTCTGGTTTCTTTGTTTGTTTTTTTTTTAAAGAAAATTAAATTAAGACAACAGATTTTAGAAAGGATTCCTTACTAAAAGCTATTTAATACTCCTGGCTTTTGAATAAATTTATCCTTAATGAAATACATTCCAAAAGACAGAGTTTCACAAGCAGCAACAAATCAGCTTTTCCTCATCTGAAGTGGAGAAGAGCTGTGGATAACTCCTCCAAAGAAAGACCCTCCCTTAGCAAACCCAATACACAAGAGCCGAACAGTGTGATGCTGAACATCAGTCTGGTTCTTCTACAAGCAGAGAATCACTTCCAGTCTGCTGTTTGAAATCAGCGGCTGAATAAAGATCTTGACAAAGCAAAAGGGCTGCTCAGGAACGGAAACAGCGTAATGCCCATTTTCTTCATGCACGGCAAAGCTCATTGCTGAGCAAAAAGATGCGACTCAAAGGCAAGGAATCCAACAGTGAACAACAGCCTCAGTGTTCAGTCAAGAATAAACTGCTGGATTATTGTCAGCGCTGTCCTCCTCAAGAAACAGTGGTGTTATTAACAACCAGCAAAATCCAAACTGGTGACAGTTTTACAATACAAATTCCAAACATTTCCCATTGATGAAATAACGGAATGAAAATTCTCTAGTGAGTTATGTTGATGCTTGTGAGACCACTAAAAATGGAGAGATGTGCCTGAAGTAGCTCTAGTTCTGCATTCACGCTCCATATTCTGGTAATTCTGTGATTGCCATACGGCCTCAAACCACGCAGAGTAAAAACGAAGACTAGGCAATGAGATATGGAGGCTTGTTTCTAAAAGTGGAAAATATCTTATTAAACTGGACAATTTGCACAAGGAAAAAAAAAGATCTAGGTCCTGCAACTAATGCAGTGAAGTGCTGTTCTGGAGAAATTCCATTTTGTCTGTGCCTCCGTCTCTGTATCAGAGATGTTCAATGTGCTGTTGGTCTTTTCCACTGCCTTAGCAGATATATTTGTAGTTTGTGCTATCAGTGAATTTAAAAGAATCTGAACTCACAGAGTACTATATACCACCCTGAATTCTTATTGAACAGATCATGAATGTATCTTACGTGCAAAAATATTGTATATTTTTTTACCCCAAATCATTGAGTAAACTGATTGCTCCTCCACACAGATTTCTTCAGATTTCTGTGCAGAGACTCTGCCAAAAGTTACAGGCAGTACCGTGAGGGCTGGCTGCATTTCCACTGTGGTTAAGGGAGAGTTACGTGAGAAACAGGTGAACTCCAGAAGCAGCTAAAGGGCAGGAGGGAGGAATTCCAGGGAAGCATAGAATCATAAGGTTGGAAGAGATCTCTGAGATCGAGTCCAACTGTACCTGTCTCCCTACTACACCACGTCCCTAAGGAACTCATCCACCCATCTTTTAAACACCTCCAGGGATGGTGACTCCACCACCTCCCTGGGCAGCTGTGCCAATCCCGGGCCACCCTTTCAGTGAAGTAGTGCCAAGTACTGCTGGGATTACCGAGGAAACAGGAAAAGCGCTATCAAACGTGGTTATGATCCAGCAAGACTGGAGCCAATAGGGAAAACTAACCAGGGGCAGGGGGGTCATTTGGGAAGAGACTGAGAGGGGAAGAGGAGAGGTATGAAGGTGGTAAATGGAAGGTGAAGAAGGAGAAAAGGGATAAAACTCACAAGTGATCAGTAGGAAAAAATTCTTCACTGAAAGGGTGATTGGCCATTGGAATGCGCTGCCCGGGGAGGTGGTGGAGTCACCGTCCCTGGAGGTGTTTAAAAGGAGATTGGATGAGGCACTTAGTGCCATGGTTTAGACGACAACAAGTAGGTGTTAGTGTTGGGTCATAGGTTGGACTCGATCTCAAAGGTCTTTTCCAACCTTGTGATAGTGTGGTACCCACCATGCAGCCCTGCACTGCTCATCACTGCAGCTCAGATGAACTGCAGCTCAGCCAGCGAAGCTTTCCATTACAAGTCCATCACAAGAATCAAACCTGCTTCTGCTGCCAGGAGAACCAGGGCAAGCAGGTAGTGGGACAGAGCATCTTAGCATCACTGTGTCGGTGCTTGTTCATCCCCAGCCTCTTTCTACTGGCCTTGTGAAGCTCCCTTTCAACTCTGCACTTCCACAACACTTCTGTAAAGTCAAAGGAGCAGCACTCAAGTCCTGTGTCTCCATTCATCCTTAACACGTAAAAATAATTCCCAGAATATTCTCAGGGACAAAGTGACCTGTTTCCTTCTCACCCTGGGGAATGTCACCAAGCTACAGTGCTATGGAACAACGTGATTTGTTTTTGTATAGGCCACTCGGTAACAATTTCAGTGAAACGTTTGGATTAATGCAGACTTCCTTTCCACAAGCAACTGAATCCTTTGACAGTTGGAATATAATTTCAGCAGCCTTTGCAGGAGACAGGAGAAATGCTAAAACCATGAAGTGTAAGACTCCAATATCTGAATGAAATTATTACATTTCCACCAAGAAAATATTCAGCAGATGAATGATAGCCAAACAAGTAAATTTACCAATAGTTTCATGGACTCTAGATTCACCACAAACAATACTTTCAGAAAACCATGAAAAGCGTAGGTGATGAGTATTTCATTTCAGTTTAGAATGTATTTTAAGCACAAATTTGTTTCGTTTACAATATGAATGTGAAAAAAAAATCCTTTTCTGAACTATCTAAAAGATAAAATGCACAGCAATATCTGAAACGTCCTTAGTTCTATAATTATTCATCGGTATCTTTAATTTTACTTTATAAGACTGAGTTATTTGCAGTTCTGCACTGACACCAAAGTAAGCAGTCACAAACCTTCTGGTCATCTTCAAAATAGTAAGGGGAGAAATGCTAATTAAAGAGAACTCTTAAAGAAGACTGAACGCTTTTGAAAAAAACCCTGCTACATACTTTTCATCTTAACAGAAAAATGTTTGGAATCAGGTCAGAGATGCAAACATCTGTGAGGGCAACATGCCCTAATATTGTCCATGAGAGAATCCCTAGACCTCATGCCACTTAAAACACCCACTGAGAAGTCAAAAAAACCAACAAAACATCAGAGCAGCAGCTGCTGAAAATGATCTTTACCAGTCAACAACACAATCATTTTATCAGAGACTTATGGCCACTGTTACATTAACTCAGTCTAGAAATGATACATAACATTTGCTAAGGATGCAACGAAAAGGTCACACATCTGCTAACTCAGAGAATATATTCTGTTTCTATTAGAATATATTCTGTTTCTATTTAGAATTAAATATTTGCCACACAGTATTTTGTATTCCTCAGTTTTTCAAAGAACTGTCACCATTCTAACAAAAAAATCTGCATTTCATCCTTTTCTTATTAAGAAACTGATATTAATTAGCTTTTAGTGTGATAATGCCTTCAGTGGAAGCATGGGCATCACACCAAAAAAAAGTAATACTGTTTTGTGGCATTCAGTCTGACAAAAAAAGCAGCGTTTTACTACACAGACGGACAACACTGGATTCCACACAGCCTGCTGTGTTGGTAATGTATCATTGCTGATCTATGGATACAGTCACTGCAACATGCCACAGAATTCTGAAATCCTGAAGCTGACATCTTTCATAAATCTGATCTCAAAATTGTGTGGAAAATATGACAGGCTATAAAGTATTTTTCATGTAAAACTTTCCAAAGTTTCACCAACTTTCATTAATTAGATGTATGCAACTTCATTAAAATAAGATACAGCTATGGAAACAGGAAGAGAGAGACTAAAGACTATACTTCAGAATTATGATAAACAAAAGATGTATTCAAACTTGAGCAAATCCCTACAACCGGGCAAAACAACTCAAGATATTGAAAAAATTGTCTCAGCTATGCAAAGACAGTATTTTCTAGAAATCTGCAAGGAACCACTTAGCCCTTAATTCCGTCCCACATGTGGTTCCAGATGAGAACAACATATCAGAGCATAGTACAGTGTACACCCAGCAAAGCAGAACTATTACTGGGCTCAGGGCTGCCAGAGAGAGAAGTGTTAAAAACACAAAAATTGGTCCCAAGTTCTTTTCTCACTTATCTACATTCTCCCACACCACAAGCACAGCTTCTGGCAGAGAGAAGCACGGAACACAGAGTAGTCAGTTTCTTCTCGGCAATGCTAAGTGGTCACTGATCTCTAGGAAGATAAAGATACAATCACGTGGCCAATACTTGGAAACACAACTGCTATCTAGGCAGATCTAAGAGGATTTCCCAGATGCAGGGTGTGACTATACTCAGAAAACTGGGAAAACATCATCTGCTTTATGAATCCCTGCTCCAAAACAAAAGCCGGGCACACAACTGCAGAGAACCATCCAGAAAGAAACTCCCCCATCTTCTGGACAACGTAAGAAATTAAGATAGCAGGGTGTATTGCAGAGCCCACAGCCTGTGTGCAGCCAACCTAACTAACACAACACTACGCCTCTAAGCTGTCACAGCCATGCGAATGGATAGCTCTCCCTTTTACACGCCAGAGCAACTAAGAATTTGCAGATGCAACCCTTCACCAGAAAGCTCACCTACAAAGCAAAATCTGCCACTGCACCCACCCAGGTGGCATCCTAAATGCAAATGAGTGTGGAAGCTGGAGCCAGAGATCCCAACCTGGCCAACTTCCCAACCTTGGGTGTCCTGCTACAGTACTGAGTCTTTTCACAGAATCACAGAATCATAAGGTTGGAAGAGACCTCTGAGACCGAGTCCAGCCGTGCCTGTCTCCCTACTAAACCCCATCCCTAAGGAACTCATCCACCCGTCTTTTAAACACCTCCAGGGATGGCGACTCCACCTCCCTGGGCAGCTGTGCCAATACCCAACCACCCTTTCAAGCGAAGAAATTCTTCCCAATGTCCCGTCTAAACCTCCCCTGGTGCAACTTGTGGCCATTTCCTCTCATCCTATCGCTGTCACTTGTGAGCACAGCCCAGCCCCCACCCCGTCACAGCCTCCTTTCAGGCAGTTGCAGACAGGGATGAGGTCTCCCCTCAGCCTCCTTTTCACCAGGCTAAAGAGTTCCCTCAGTCTCTCCTCATAGGACTTGTTCTCCAGCCCCTCCCCAGCCTCGTTGCCCTTCTCTGCACACGCTGCAGCACCTCAATGTCTTTCTTATATACAATTTCATCTTGTTTTTACTGTAAATGGTTAAAAATAAAAACTTATAATGATTTTCCCCTTCACCCCAGGCATAATTTGTGAAGGCACGATCATTTTAAACTATCTGCTAGTTATCTGTCCTTACCATAAGAGCTTTCTTTAATCACAATGAGCTGCTGTCTGTAACTCTAGACAACAGAATCAAATGCCGCACAATGAGAGCTTTCACTGTAACCAACATCAACATCTTGGTGGTTAACAAAGCAGTAAGCAACTTTAACTGACTTTCATCTAGATTTTCGCTGTATGTTTGCAACTCACCAAAATTTCTCTTTGTTCTTCCAGAGTTTTTAAGAAGTTTGAAAACTCATGAAGTGATGCATCTGTAATACAAAATCAGAGAAAAAAAAAAGTTTTATCATGTTGCAGTGTGAGACAGCAAAATATATCCACTTAAAAGTCACTTCTTACCTACCTATGTATCTTTCATCATCTGTCTCTGCATCACCAATGAATTCAAATTTAAAGTCTCTTAAAGAATGTGCAAATTTTCTCTGGGCTGCTGAAAGGTCTGCAAGGAAAAAAAAAAAACACAGACTGAAGGATAAGAATGCTGCAAGATTGCACCCAATCCTAGAAATAATCAACTTCTACAAAAGACTCTTAACACAGGTCTGCCTGAGGGCATTACAAGACATCCAATATTGTCTAACCTTCTTCTGATTTCATCTGGGAATTTGGTGCACAGATTTCTTTACATAAGGCTATATAGCAGAAAGCAAGCATGATAATGTTTACAGTACTACACCTACACTTCATAAAATCACAGAATGGTTTGGGTTGGAAGAGACCTTAAAGAAGCTTAAGGCAAAACACTCAGAGTAACTTGTGCCAGTTGTCTTATTCTGCTAACCTAAATTCACCAATATATTTGTCAGCACAAATATGCATTTTAGGATTTCCTATATACGTCACACAGATAACTGGTAGCGAAACATTTATACGTAAACCAAATTTAAAAGAGTTGTTGCACTGGAACTAGAAATTCCATGGAGTTAACTATGCCAAAAGTTAGTCAAGTTAAATGCAGAGCATTAATATTAATTTTGTATAATAACTGGTTTGTAATATTTCTAAAATGTTTTCTTCAACTCAATTTTTACTTACTAGTGTTTGACAATGTGGAGTCAGGGCTGCATTCTTACACCCCTCAGAAAGTAACCAGACTCTATAATTATCTACGATATCATCATTATAAGCCCTTATTAAGGTTTATAAAGCTGTAAATAAGTAGCATACACACACTTTTCTGTTGTGCTGACATATGCAGGTTAGGAATGTCACGAGTTCTGGAAGGATGAAATTGCTTAGTTTAAAAAAAAAAAAAAAAAAAAGATGCATCTCCTGGTACACTCCTACCAAATAGTAAAGGTTGTACTCGCATTTTTGTTGCCAGTCAAGATTAAGGACAATTTGAAACATTTAGTTAATCTTTAACTTTTGTCTTATCACATGCAGTTCTGAAGGGCTAAGAACACCTCTTAACAGAGCAGCTAAGCATTTTGTTCTTTAATATTAACCGAAGCTAAAAGACTATAAGTTGGGCTTTTTTGTTGTTCTCGTTTCCCTTTTTTTCTTTAAAAAAAAACAGCTTTATGATAGGTCCTGCAGTCAACACATTGTATGTTTTATCTTGTGTCATAGCCAAGTACAAGTTCAACACACAATGCTGCATTGAAAGTTCAGTTCAACCAGTTGAAAGGATGTCACAAATACTCTACAAACACCAAGACACAATCGAAAATGAAAAAGCTGCTTTCTGTTCCTTGCCATTCCACATTCCTTTCTTTTCATCCATTTCTCCTTGGTCCTTTCCGCACCTATTGCGTAACAGCGCTATTCCCTGTGATGCCGTGATGCCTGGTACTCATCTCCCTTTGGCAACTCTGCTGAAGCTTGTACGTGTACCCTTCAAAACATTGCACAGGGGTGAAGGAAGAAGGATAAGAAGGTTGAAGGGAAAAGTAACATAATTCCCATGCAAAAGAAAAACAGGTATTTTAACTCAAATGCCTTGTGGGCTGAAAGGCTGATCATAATGGAGACAGCAAAAGAAACAAGTTCTGCCAGCTGTCAAAGGCTTAAATACAGAAAATGTTATGCTTATTGGTCAGCCAGGTCACAACACAAGGCTGAAAAGCGTTCATTTATGGAAGAACGAGTCTAACAACACACACACTCCCAAACCTATTTAATTTTCTTGAATCCAATAATTCCCCGCCAAAGCCCTGTCATACGAGAGATAGCCCCGTGCTAGAGGAAGGAATTATTACGCCTTCCGCTACTTGCAGAGATGAAGTATTAAAATAGCATTGAGAAGGTAGATGATGAGAGCAGGCACACAGCACCGCATGCATGCGCCACTCCCCTTTACCCTTCACATACTGAAAGGGTACTAAAATACTCAAGTGGGCTAGGAGCTTTGCTGAGCCATTCTAGAGTGGTGCAAAACCATCTCCTGCGCGGCTGCATTTCCCACCTCTCCACCAAAAGCCACCTCTCTGGTGACAACGACAGCAGACAGAACCTGTGCCTATGCCCTTACTCTTTCAGTGCAAATTCCAACATCTTCAGTCAAGTCAAGAAGGCATTGAACCAATACATGGAGCTTCTCACAGGATCAGAAAGCCACAGCCACACATTTCTCCTCACTGAATCTGCTAAGCAACTGGAAATTACTGACCAAAGGCTCAGTAGGTGGTTAGAAGCAGTAACCTTAAACACACCAAAGCTAGATTTGCAGAGTTCCTATATTAAAAGTCATAAAGACACATCAAATTTTTGCAATGTCTTTCCACAAATCATATCTTACTAATAACTGTTCCAAAATTTTCAGAAAGCACCAGGGAGTGGGGGGAGGTTGGGGATTTGGGACACAGAAGAAGGACCTGATGGGTCAAGAAAAGCTGCAGATACCTAGCTGCTCAAGCCACACCTAGAACAACAGACAACGCAACAGGAAAAGATTTGCTGATGCATTTTAAGAGCTTGGCACTTTCAGCAAAGGTGAGAAATCACTGGAGCAAAACAAAAACCAATAACACATTGCAAGACATAACTAGGAAGAAACAAAACTCATGACTGAGGGAAGAACACTCTTAAATCATTTGGTTCAACAGTTTGCTGCAATGTTGTTGCCAAAATAAAGAGGTTTTTAATCCTGCTTAGTCAGCAGATGTTATTTATTATACGAGATTTATCCTTCAAATGTTTATGTATCATCCATCAGTATTGTGTTACTTTGGTTAAATTTACATTTAAGCTCACATTCTGTTTGCATTCCCTATGCCAAAACAGCACTGGTCTAACATAAAGGGATGCAAAGATGAGGTAAACAGCATGAAACTGCTATAGCCTTTACCCTGATAAATTCTGCACATTCTAAAGTACACACACAGACATTCACATAATTATATGCATTTATAAAACTCTACAAAAACAAACTAGGTGCTGATATCGTCATAAGTACTACACTCTTATTTTTGCGTTACAATTTAAATGCTGAGCATTGTTGCTCAAGTTAGAAATTTCATAAATATAACTTGGCTTTCTTCCATCCTGTGTCAGAAGACCTTTACTACAGCAAAATTATTCAGCTGGCACTGACAGGTACATCTCAGTATTGTTCCAAGTCTGCATGAGAGCTTGTAAGGTCAGTATGTGCTACATAACAGACTGTAAGTGTACATGGATTTCAGCTACATACATAGAATAACAGTACATGAGTACAGTATGTATCAAGAGTTATGCTGATTATCCAAATAATGCTGTAAACTACTGAAGGAACGCAGTGAGGATTTAGGGGGCCAGTAAATAATTATTTTATTTCCTTTACTCTACACATTCTACGCAGTAACACCATACAGAAAGAAATAGGAATCAAAACCAGGATTGTTGCTTGTTGAAAGCTGCTGCTATCACTTAAAGGGAGGAACAGGGCATCCAAGACCAAAGAGCACTTAAATATCAACCAAACACTAACACTCCTTCCTGAAAAAAATTGTAATCCTGCTGAAGCCCACAAGGCTGGGTCATTTCAAAGACTTCCTTTCTTAAAACGCTAAAAGAAACCAAGCATCTGCTAAATGCTTTTACCAAAAGCCTGAAAAGAAAGACAAGCACATTTCCAAAGAGAGAAGGGAGGGACATAAGGACACCGGGGCTTTTAATTTTCTTTGTTGGTGCTCCTATCATTACACCATATTTTTTTCATATCTGAGATTATCTACTTAAAAATACACCAGAAGAAACGAAGGCAGATGCCAGCTGCCCCACTTGGCTCTGAAATGATTTGGTAATAAGTGCTCCTGTCAGTTCGTCCCGCACCAGATGCACTGACAGTGCCCCACACAAGTATATCTATATTATTCCACTTGGATTTGCAGGAAAACATTTTTGTTACTTATCTGAGTTGAGCCGAGCCAACACGACACCATTAGCTGCTAGGCGGTGGCCAGCCCTCACAGCAGCAGACTCCAGCCTCGCCCTTTAAGGTCAGAGCTACTTCAGTGTCAACCACCCACACTAAAACTCCTGCATGACAGGAGATAATATCACTTCCAAAATCTACCCTAGATCTCTTTTGCAAAGCAGGACAATCACAGAATCATTAAGGTTGGAAAATACCTCTAAGATCATCCAGTCCAACCGTCAGCCCAACACCACCGTGCCTACTAAACCATGTCCCAAAGTGCCACGTCTACACATTTTTTTAACCCCTCCGGAGATGGAACCTCCATCACTTCCCTGGGCAGCCTGTTCCAGTGCTTGACCAGTAAAGAAATTTTTCCTAATACCCAATCTCCCTAGCATAACTTGAGGCCATTTCCTCTCAACCTATCTCTTTTTACTTGGGAAAACAACCTGCTTCTAACAGCTTTTTGCATTAGTGTTAGTATTTTTCTATAGCAAAATACAGAGTTCTACATCAAACTTCACTTTTACTGCATCACAACGATTCTTTAAGGACTCAAATTACACTGCCGTTCCTCATCCCTAACTACAAATCTCATTGACAGTTAACACATACACTCCAGGAACGACAGATTTCCAGCAGCTTTATTTGACATGGATTAAAATGTCACTGGTTTCATTCAACAACATTCTCTTTAAAGAGCTAAAAGGTTAAGAAATACCTAAATCTAACTACAAAGCTAGTCTTCAAGCTACATTACTACACTAAAGGCCAATACTAGACTTCTCGATCTCCTCTCCTCGCAGTAGGCCAAGATGAGGCAAGGTACGCACCATCACAATACGGCAAGGACAAGCTGAGCGAGAATGGGCCTCTTCCCTCTTCTTCCCAGGCATCAATCTCACTTGCAAGAGCGAATAAAGCAGCTTCAGAGGAACAGAGCACTTAAAATCCTTTGTCCAAGAGCCACAGTATGGACTTGTATGAGGTTTTGTACAAAAACTGCATCATCTCAACGCTTGCAAAAGCAACTCCCTTCTTCCTTTCTGTGTCCCCTTTAGCAAGGTGAACAATGAACCCGATACAATCCACGGCACTGAGAACACGTACAGGATTTAGTTATTACCTTAGTAAGGTGGATTAACAGGCTTTACTTATCAACTTAGCAGATGCAAGCCATGTGGCAGATTCTTAAGAGCAGCAGCGTGTCCAGCTTCCTAAAATCAAATAAATTTTCTGCTCTTCATTTTTATCTGGTAAGTATATTAAAAGAACATCATAAGACAACTCTGTTTAGTAAATGGAACAAACTTTTTTAGATGTTGTATTCTTCAATTCAAGTTCTTGTCAAACATCACAGATTTGAAGGCCCTCCTGCATTTATTCATGATTTCTTTACTCATATTTATTCTTTTGGATGATTATGTTGCTGTTTCACAAACCATTTATATCCTAAATGAACTTATTGATGTATCAAGGACAATTTCCAAACAAGCAAAGGCGCTCAGTAGTAAGTAAATCAGAGAACCACGTTGTTTAAGGAGAAAAAAAATGTGCTACATACATAAATGAAAGCATTCTCCTCAACTGGGAAACTCTGTAACAAGGAAAAAAACATAGTTACAGGAAAAAATGTGTTTATGGTACAGATACTTATCCAACCTCAGTATTCTGCATGTTTTAATTCTGGAGTGTTGCTTTCTTTCCCAGAGTTATTTCCCTCCACAATAACTATAATGTTTACATAAAATAGAATATATTGTGTTGAAATATTACTTTGATTGCAAAAGAAAAGAACCATACACTGTTGAAAAGAAGCTCAATTTTGCCATTATATTCTCTAATTTATAAAAGAGCTTTGTGGCTGGGAGACAACCCCACATAATGAAATGTATACTCGGAATATGGAAAATTAATCCCTCATAGTTCACCCTAACTTAAATATTCTCTAAATTCAGAGCACTTTACTTATCAAAATCCAAATAACTAACTGGACACATCTCATTTCTTCACTCACCAAAATTCATTCACGGCAGCCAGGTAAAGTTGTGAAACCAACCCAGCAGGAGGACCTGACCCCATCATCACAGCACAGAGCCTTCCCCCTTCCAAGAAACAGGACGAACTTCATTATTTGAAGGCTACTGTCTTAGAAAGCACACGTGCAACCGAAACTCAACGCGGCTGAGAAAGTTGGAAGGGGAGCACAGCTCAGTCTGGGATGGGGAAGTCACAGCAAACATGCCAGCTTGCAGTTTCTTTGCATGCTGCATCCGCTGAGCATTAACACAGAGTCTTAGAACATCATCCCTGACAGTTCACAGTCAATATAGTTTCAGCAAGATCTTTTTTTCCTCCACAGCAGCAACCAAGGGAGAAAAAAAAACAAACCAAAAAAACAAAAAACAAAACCCAACAACCTCCCCCCACAGTTTGTAGCTAAATGAATCCTCAATGGGATTTCATGCACTAAAGGCCTTTTTTCCAGAAAGAGCCCCCTGCTTGCCTGTTGCAGCCATCTGCAAAAAATGCAAGTGTTAGTGCTCTTCCCAAGAAGTCAGAAGACAACTCCATAATGGGAAGTTGGCAGCCAAAACGCAAGGAGAGCTGGTAGCCACCTCCCTAATGAATGACTAGAGCAAGTATTTTTATCATCTTTAAATGCACATGCTGTTCAACTGACGGTTTGAAATGTTTTATGAAGCTGTATGTCAAGCCTGCAGAAATTTCAACATTAAACATGACAATTCTTGCAAAACAAAAAAGCATCATTCACAGTGCTTTTGCTCTTCAGAACGGCAGAGATCTCAAAACACTGTCACTTGTATGGAATAATTGCCAGTCTGTATGTTCGCATGTGTAGACAAAAACCCACAAGATGATCAAACTTGCAAGATGTTCTGATTTCTCCATAACAAAACATGTTCTAGCACGAAGTCGGCACACCTGCACAGATATAACTGGAGTGTTATATGCAATAGCTAACAAGTACTTTGCCATGAGTAAGACCATAAAAGGTTCAGAAAATCAAGTTGTGTTTTTACCAGTTCCTCCTCTCGTGAGTCATGAAAATTAAGCAAAACTCTTCCAGTAGGCTGAGTGCAACAGAATTCAGGTGGGAGAGGATAAAAAAAAAAAACCAAACCAGTGAGGAATCAAACAAGCAGTTGAGATCTATAATTCAACAAGTGATGGCCCAAAGGTTAGGCACTTGGCTATTTATTTACTTATTTATTTCTTTAAAGGTCAGCGTATTTTGGAAAATACTTGACAATTTAGTGCATTTCTACATAAAAAACTTAAAAATTCAAATTTAAAAATTCAGTGAATAGGAATTCTGGTAAGATTTGCATTAAATAATTTTAATGAAATATAGACTATTTTGTGCACCATAGGCAAGCAGGGTGAATCTTCAGCATTAAGCTGGATGGAATGACCAAAACCGAGCAAAAAGTTCAATAACTTTTCTGTACTTAGAAACAAAAGTGAAATTAATCCAAGTTTTGACAAAGAAAACAGCTGACAGCACCTGTGGTGCCAAGGGCAGCCTGTACTTACATCAAAAGCACGGATAGCACAGCAATGGGTTGCTAAACTAGATAGCCAAATTTAAAAAAAAGTTTAACTACACACACTTTTGGAAAGATATCAGATGGGGATTTTAGGCGTAAAGCATTACTACAGCTGTGGGTCAAAAAGAAGTTTTTGTGATACATCTCACACGAGCTGTATCTGGTTAAACTTTATCAAGACTGAAGCTTCTCATTAGGTCAGACCAAACCCCTATACGCACACCACAGAGTATGTCAGCATTCACATACTGAATATAGAATATCTTTAAATAAATAAAAACAGCAGGAAGCACAGAAATAGATCAAATGTGGAAGTAAAGGATGATTCCCTCACTCCCCTTTCAACGCTCTCATTGTTGGTCTTCAGAAGTTGTTGCTAGAGGAAGCCCTTGCGCTCCAGCACCATTTCACCTACCAGCTTCTCCAATTATGGCAATTTATTTGCCTGGGCAGAAAAATAAAGTCCTGTCATCGACAAGCACTAGCAGAGCTCACCAGGAAATACTTATTTAAATACTCAACTAGATAGTATAGTATATGCCAAGAGTGACATTTTACTCATCTCATCCGGATATCTGTGCAACATTTGAACTCTATGTGCATAGAAATCCCATAATCCTGTCAGTATCAGATTAGAAATTTTACAGGAGGCCAAGGAATAAATTGTAGGATATTACTGGCTATGTAAAGGAGACAGTCAAGCTTACTAACTCTGATCAGGAAAAAACCTTTCACCTTAAATTTACTGGCACATAAGTATGTGAAAGCCTCACTGCTCTGGGATTTCACAACATTTCCCCAAAATGATTTTCCAGTATGGATACCAGTGGCAACTGGTTCCCAAATCAAAGATCATTAAACGATCAAAACCCAAAACAAAACAGCTGAGCAAAACCAATTTAGGATAGCCAAGGGCAACCACCACAACCTCATGAGAAGCATAAGGCACGAAAGAAACATCTTGCAATCCTACACAGTTAACATAAAACTTACAAGCAGGAAACAAAGCCATTTGTTTTGTCTTCTAATGCAACTTTGACAATTCATACTGTTTTCAAACAAAAGACAACACACACTATAACACAGTAAATGATTACTCACATCCTTTATGCTTTGACACAAGAATTAGCTTAAATTTACTATCTCAGTTTTAGAGAAAAGTCAAGCTGGGTTTGATTCTAAATGAGTGCGATGTTTATAATACTAGAGTGAAAGTACAAGCCTACAGATCTCTGTTTCAGCTGTATTACTATGCACTCTGATATAAGAGGCTCTCACAAAAGAGAAGGTAATGCAGTTTCTTGCATAAGTTGAGCAATGCCACAAAAGTATTCACAACTGTCTTTATCAGGGAGTGTAGCAATAGGATGAGGGGAGACAGTTTTAGGCTGAAAGAGGGGAGATTTAGATTAGATATTAAGAAGAAATTTTTTACTGTGAGGGTGCTGAGGTTGTCCAGAGAAGTCATGGATGCCCTGTCTTTGGAGGTGTTCAAGACCAGGTTGGATGGGGCTTTGAGCAACCTGATCCGGTGGGAGGTGTCCCTGCCCATGGCGGGGGGGCTGGAACTGGATGAGCTTTAAGGTCCCTTCCAGCCCAAGCCATTCTATGATTCTAACCTCCCTTAGAAATTCCTATATATCTCCGGCATTGGAAGCGACTGTTCTCACTACTTTGATGGTATGAGGAACAATTTATGTAGTAGAACAGGCACACAGAAGCTCAGGACTTCGTTCAGTAGTGTTTGAGTTTCACTGATTGCAGCAGAGGAAAAAAAGAGTGAGCTAGCATTTCCAGAGAGAAAGCTATTTTATAAAGCATTTGGATTTGTTAAGTTTCTATTACCTTTTCTGGGGTTGAGGTGATACTAAGCTTTGGAGAACTTGGTTATAAAACAGGAAATACTGATTTTTGCTTCCCTGGACCTACCAACAAGAGCTTATAGTCAAGTACCGTCCCTGCTTATCATCACCCAAAAGATCTGCAACTCTGGCTTGCCAGCCCAAGCATACTCAGAGCTGTAACAGTGTATGTTAGAGCGGGTGAGAAGTGGACAAAAGGGGAGCAGAAGCCTAAAGCTGACCCAAGACTGACCACAAATGTTGTCAAATTAGAAATCTAAGCATGGCTTCCCTTCTCTAAAACAAGACAAAAAAAAAAAAAAAAAAATAACCAAACAATTCTAGCCTAACAGCTCAAATGAGGAGTTGTTGGGACAGTGACAATCTCTGTTACAGAATCATAGAATTATTTAAGTTGGAAAAGACCTTTAAAATCATCCGGTCCAAGCAAAAATCTAACACTGCCAACTCCACCACTAAACTGTGTCCCTAAGTGCCATATCTACCCATCTTTTAAATATCGCCAGGGGTGGCAAATCAAAGCCTTCCCTAGGCAGCCTGTTCCAATGCTTCACAACCCTTTCAAAGGAAGACATTTTTCCTGATATTCAATCTAAACCTCCCCTGGCACAACTTGAGGCCATTCTCATCCTACCACTTGTTAATTGGGAGAAGAGACTAACATCCTACTTGCCATGACCTCCTTTCAGGCAGTTGTAGAGAGCAATAAGGTCTCCCCTCAGCCTCCTTTACTCCAGACCAAACGACCCCCAATCCCTCAGCCGCTCCTAAGACCTGTGCTCCACCTTGCCCTTCTCTGGACTGTTTGCCAGGGAAGCAGTCATGGCATCGAGTCTGCCAGCACTGAAAAAACTTTGGACAATGCCCTCAGTCACACAGTGTGAATGTTGGGAGGGTCCTATGTGGGGACAGGAGTTGGACTCGATGACCCTTTTAGGTCCCTTCCAGCTCGGGTGATTCTATGATTCTATGGACACGTGCCAGCAATTCAATGTCTGTCTTGCGGTGAGCAGCCCAAAAGTGAACACAGTACTTGAGGTGTTGCCTCACCCCAGTGAATAAAGGGGGAGTGATCACTTCCTTACCCCTGCTGGCCACGCTATTGCCGACACAAGCCAGGATGCTGTTGGCCTTCTTGGCTATCTAGGCATAATATTCTCTGAACAATATTCACAGAAGAACCCCAATTTCAAGGATGTTGCCTGAAATTACTACAACACAAAAAAGGGATGACATATTACACCACAAGCTGAAGGAAATGCTTTTATCTTTCATCGGTGAACAGACTTTATCTGTACAACACAGGAGGGGAGTTACACGCAGCACGTGCATCTACAAACACAGAGTTGCTCTATGGAGAAAAAGAATCAAATAACTTAAAATCAGCTTAAAAGAAAGAAGTAGGTATGCCACACTTCTTTGATACTTACCTTGCAACGGAATAATGCAAGAGCACTACCAACAAATCTAGTAGGAGGAATGCCAGTTAGAAAGCAAATCAAAACCACATCATACTTCAGGGTTATTCAAAATAGCCAGAAGACAGACCTCAGGTCTGACAAGTGAAAAAATCTTGAACCCAAAACAGTGCTGTGAATAAGCAGAGCAGTCATCAACACTTCCTAACGCACCCTCAGCAGCACAGAACAACCCCCGGCTCACCAGGGAAATGGGCTCAGAGAAGAAACATCACCTCCAGCCCTGGCTGGTACCCAGCACAAAGCCTTAGCATCTCCACACCCCGCCCTCCCATGAGACCTTACCACACATACGATGTGCTCTAAGTTTCTTTATCCTGGCATATTGGATTGGAACCGCTGCCCAGGGAGGTGGTGGAGTCGACATCCCTGGAGGTGTTTGAAAGACGGGTGGATGAGTTCCTCAGGGACAGGGTTTAGTGGGGAGACAGGCACGGTTGGACTCGATCTCTTCTAACCTTGTGATTCTATGATCTATGATAGGGAAAGAATCACCACGGCAGATATCATTTCAGCTCAGAGAAGAGGAGGCTGAGGGGAGACCTCATTCACTGTCTACAACTGCCTGAAAGGAGGATGAGACGGGGTGGGTACTGGGCTCTGTTCACAAGTGACAGCGATGGGACGAGAGGAAATGGCCGCAAGTAGCGCGAGGGGAGGTTTAGACTGGACATTGGGAAGAATTTCTTCACTGAAAAGGGTGGTCAGGGATTGGAACAGGCTGCCCAGGAAAGTGGTGGAGTCGCCATCCCTGGAGGTGTTTAAAAGACAGGTGGATGAGTTCCTTAGGGACAGGGTTTAATGGGGAGACAGGTACAGTCAGACTCAGTGATCTCAGAGGTCTCTTCCAACCTTATCATTCTATGATTCTACACCCAGTTACTGAGCCACTGTGCCTCTCAGAACTGTGACCAAACTGATGCCACAGCTGCTGGGGAAACAGAGCAGTAGGAAAACAGCTGCTGCCATTTATTAGAGGGAGTATAACTGCACCATTGCTAAGCCAGTCTAAAGGGTCTGTACAAGCAGCTACTGTCAGGCCCTATCACACTGCAGAATTTATAGACTAAAATTATCTACTCCTTTTCTTCAAATTCCCAGTGCCACATAGACTGGATTTGTTCTGGAGGTCTATAAAGTAAAAAATCATCACATGAAACCATATGCTGAAATTATTCGTGAAGAGATTACGGCTACTCAACACCACAGAGCTAACAATATGGCCTTTAGTATTTCAAATGCAACATTTATTCTGGTTACCAAGGAAATAATAAAACGCCCCATGCTGAACACACTTTGTGTTGTTACACTAGTAAAGCATTTAGCGTGGCAGCATTTTGTGAGGTTTGGAGATGAAAACAAGGAGAATCCACAATTCTTCCTCTCTGGTATCTTAGGTAAATTTACGAAACCTATTATCCAGCTGGGCTCAGACAGCACAAGCAAGTCTGACTGTAGGCTGACCACTGAATATTCAGCAGCAGCACATGTTAATTGTTCCGCTTGAGATTGTAGGAGAAACATGGCATGGCTATCGTGTGCATCATTCTGCACTCCAGCTGTACTGGCTTCATGGCTCAACCTTCAGCACCAGCTGGTACAAACTGTCCTGACTGCTCACAAAGCTGCAGATGTGCATGTCTTTTAAATCAGATTATTTACTCACACAGCAAGCTTGGAAGCAAGTGGAAAACAAATAACATGATGGAAAAAAGCAAAGTAATTAACTAACAATCTCTGACACCAAATAAAAGAAAAATTTGAAAAAAAGGCACCAAATGTGACACAGTCTGACAGCTGTGGGATACAACTGCCTGACTAGGTCTGAATTTTAACAGCCTGACAAGGAAGACTAAGTTTTCCTCTGCTTGTTCCACCCTCTGCCTCCCCGTACATTACCAAAACCCAGTAAATGATACCAGTTAAAACCACCAACTTCCATTTTATATATTTAAAATACAAAATCAACACAAAACCAGCTTATTTGGCAGACATTTCGGCTAAAGGAGCTCTTCTGTAAACTGTCTTAATCACTAGATTTAAACAATGACTTTCCTGTGGATCCCACTAAAGTGATGGTGCTTAAATACTCTCCAGTCTCTGCTTAGAAGCAAATAAACAGACTTTCAAGTGACCAGCCTGTGTCTTTTGAAACAGAATGTAGGTGACAAGATTGCTACATGGAAACTGCTGATCTCTGCAAAGAAATAAAACATGTTGTTAAAGAAAAATATGCACTTCACCACCTTTTAAAAAAAAAAAAAAAAAAAATCCTTTTTTTAGTATATTAAAGGCCTTTAGAAAAATAAACATGGGTTTTGAAAGCAAAGTAACTGTAAGTCACAGATTCTGAAGTCTCTGGAGGAAAATGGATTAGTAGGCTAAACTGACCACATATCTACAGCACTGGCATCTCAGTACAACAGCAGTAGGATTACAAGGCTTTCTGTGCAGGAAAGAGGCACAGCAGAAAACCCTAACCTAGCAAAGCCATGTTTTTAAGGCAAACTTCAGAGACTTGCATCACAACACCCATCCTGGGACATTCCATGCTCCTGTAACAATTTGCAGCCTCTCTATTTTAAGGAGATAGATATTTTTTTTCTGGTTTTAGTACATTCTTTCAGGGAAAGAAAAAAATAGATGGGAGAACATAACTGAAAATAAAATAGGAATTACCCTGGATGGTAGAAGAAACCCCTTTCTCCTTTTTTAAAGCTCTCTAGTTAGCACAAATGATGAGAATGCTCACAGTCACAGAGCAGGATACATATTCCTGACATCACATAGGAGTGCATAAGGAAAACTGGTTGATGTTGCCACAGAGTTACTTACGAACGTTAAAAAGAATCTGACACTGGTCATGCAGGGAGATTTTTTGGTTTTAAGTCCTATGCCTTCTCTTTGACTTTTAAGCCAAGAAAACAAACCCATACCTGTCCTAATGCAATACCCCTCCATTTCTCCTAAGTTTTATATTACATTGATTCCAGCTGCAAACCCAAAGCCTTTAACAAACAGTTATCAAAGCTCCTTATCAAAACACACAAATAAACTATGACACAAGAGTCATTCAAGCAGTGAAGAACACTCTAAAATTAACCTAGGTAATAAAACTAATCCCATGTTTCAACAGATAAGGGAGTGGCAGAGCTATTGGACCATGTAGGATACATATTTCCCTAAATTAGACCTTTCAACCTGGCTCCTTCAGTAGCCTCTTCCTTCCCACACTCAACGGAAAAAGAAAACATACAACCCAAGCTAACGTGAGAGAGGCACAGACTTTCCATATATTCAAAGTCATAAGCTGAAAGCAAGAGCATGAAAGACAGACTGACTGCCAGTACAGTGATTACTCAGCTAAGTCAAGTCACAGGACAGCACGAGGTTTAGCTACAGTGCAATATTTCCCCCTTACTGTAAGTATCTAACATAGTATTAAAAAAGATGCAATATCAAAAGCTACTTTTTCAATGGAAAACACATTTCTTGTCCTAGAGAACTGAAATAATGGTATTCTCCTTCTCTCCTCCCTCAGAAAGATAAAACCCCAAAGAAAGCATTGCTACAACTTCTTGAACAAGTTCTGTAGCTCAAGAAACAGCAACCCTAACACCAGGCACAAAAGTGTTCCCCCTGGTTTTGATCTCCTGTCTCACCACAACCATGCCCAAACTTGCTCAGCAGACAACCGCTATCAAGGTGACCATCTAGGATGCAGAATATAAACAAGGGATTTAATCCCATCCTGCCTTTCTAAGTGTCGCTGTACACTAAATACCTTCGTTTGAAATCCACACATGGAAGGCATGAGCATGTATACAGAGAACTACTCTGGTGGGACACTCCACTATGTTTTCTGCATGTCGTGAATTAAATATTTCACTACATTGAAAACAAAAAGGAAAACAAAATAGCAAAAAAAGAAAAATGCACCAGACGGGAGACTCTGCAAACATTTCATAGCTGGTATCATTACTGCAAGATGAACGCCTATCAGGACACTTGAAGTTTCTCCCGAAGAACCACCAGTAAATGAATACAGTATCCTTGATCCAGCCTCAATTCACAGCAGCCTCCGCTCTTCAACTGACAAAGCCTGTTCCCAAAGTTTTGCTAGGATTTCTCACAGGCAGTTTCAAATGGCTAACTGGAAAAAATCTATGAAGCTTTAGGAACAGTTTATTTTGTGTGTCTGGAGCACCACCTTTATGAGAACCCTTCCAAGCCCTGGGAACAACAGCCGTACATTGGTGTTACAACGCAGCAACATAGACACTCTGCCACATGAAGTTCAGCCTGCAACAACAGCACACTCAAAAAGCATGCACACTCCACGTGCATGTATTTAAAAACCAAATATAATTAATAGAATATCGTGAAGCGGGTATCCCACAGCAAGCTTTGGAAAAGCTGGCAGTAGCTTTCTGATAAAAGAGAAAGACTAATCAAGTACACTTCCATTTGCTCAAATCTTACTTTGGATAGTTCACAGCTAGTTTGCCACAAAAGGAGATACAGAAAGAAGGAGTCAGCAATGCCCATTTTCTCTCACTTGTGCTGAGGGACTATGCTATCAACAAAATGTCCATTAAAAAAAGCCACAAAAGTCAATAAAAAGTTGGTAAAACATAGGAGTTATCTTATTCAACTTACCACATATGGAAATTAGGGAGCAAAATAACTGGAAACCCTGAAACTCAAGATGCTGAGTAAATGCATTTGCCAGGGACAGCTGGAGAAGATATTGTTGATTTCTGTAGGAAGAAGAGGTTCCCAACCTAGGCATAGTGATGTAAATCAGCGCAGTTTCTAACAAAGGAGGGTCCATGAACTGCTGGCAGATCACAAAGAAAGATGTGGTCGTAGCTTGTCCTCAGGGCCCCAGCAAACAATCTAGGGCAGCTTTCCTATTAGGTCACACTATCTAATGCAACATTTTTATGTTAGGATGAATGAATGACAGATGCATTCAATGGTCAAGCATGTGTAGCTCCCTTGAAGGAATAAAATCTGAAATAAAATTTTAAGACAAGGCTAGCTTCTTGCTTCTCTTTCTCCTCCTGGTAAACAAAAAGCTCTTTAAGAAAGCTGCAGAAAGCTGCAACGTACGTGAAAGATCCCATGGTCAACTAACACATTTGCCTTAAAACTCCTTGTTAATCTCATTTTCCAGTCCCAGTTAGCACCGAAAAATTAAGAATCAAAAAATAATTCCTACACTAAAAGTTCCTCAATATATTTCTTCCTTCATTTACTAATGTTTCTTCTCAAGTCCAGGTTTTATCCTAAAACAATTCCTGAAGAAGGGGAAAAGAACTATAATTTTAACAGATCAGCTATGATATTCCAAAATAAATTGGGATTCTTAAGTAGCATTAGTCTGTCTCTACGTTCATTACTCAAACTCAGACTATCATTTTCTACTCGGCCCATTTAAAGTGGCACTTTTCCATGACTTCAAAGAACAGAATACAACTCAAGTACACAATCTATAAACACAAGCCACTGAAAAGCAGTTCAAGTTCTGTGCTGTTCCGAGTATGCCCTGTGTGGAACAGTACCAAGAGCCACAGATCACGGCACCTCGCCTGCTTCACAGACTGTCCACATAAAACACCTCTGCTCTTCTCAGGCACTTTGCCAGAGCAAGTCTGCAGGTGAGCAAAAAAGAAACTCTTCTTGCTGGATGGAAAAGTAGTCACACAGACAGTGGGGAGGGATACGAGAGGCAGATGAAGCAGCCTAGTGGGGCTTAGCAGCACAGGCCAAGCCGCTGTGGGTTGGTACTTGGTCTTATTGTTAACACAATGATCCTGGGTCACCTGCATTTTAAACAAATTACAGTACGGTGGCAGTACTGTTTGTCACTGATAGATTGAAGGCCATGCCGGCACAAAAACCTCAGGCAGGATCAGTCAGAAGCTACGTAACAAAGACCATTAAGCCTTTAATGACGATTAGCTTCCAGCAACTAAGGCTGCTTTACTTTTGAATTGGCACTTTCAGTCAGGTCTTACCCTCTTGATAAAGCTTTACAGCTGCGTGCCTTCCCTGCTTGTGATTCCTGAACTGCAATGGTTCATTGAGACCCCATAAAATTATAAGCTTCCCTCCCTTTCTATCCAAAAGGGAAGTCCACGAGAAATTTTGACAGTTGACATCAGCCAAAACAAATCCAGATGGGAGCAAGTAGTTGCATACAGTACAAACTCCACGAGTTAAAAAAAAGTATGCACAAACCTCTAATTGCCACTTCACCTTACGGCTGAGGTGTTCTGTAATGCTGTTTCAGGAGCAGGAGTGTCCAGCTACAAGAGATGCAACAATCCTGGATCTACACAGACTCACTGACTCTTATTTACCTTTGTTCTTATTTGTGTTGACTGAGAGCAAGATGAGAAAATATTTACGCACATGACTGCTATAGAACAGATATCAAAGATCTTTGATGGTCAATAATAAAACTCTCCATACCAACATTACAACTCCAGCCCTCTAGAAGCAAGAGATCTACTGATAAAATCAACTGTAAACTGCTTTGTTGGGGTTTTGGTTTGGGGGGGGTTCCCCAAAGTCAGGATTCCAAGTCAGGATATTTGCAGGTGTATCAGAAATAATTAGATGCATAGCTAAGACACAGATATTTTCTTGGAATCTTCTAGCTTACATGTCTACAAGCATGGTTTAGTGATCAACAAAGACAGAGTCAGGACCAGAGCACCTCTCACAGAACACAAGAACGGCCCTGTCCACTTTGACTACCTGAAGGAATTTAAAAATTAATACAAGGGCAGTACGGAAGAAAAAAGAAAAATTAAGGCAGGACAAAGGCACAAATTTACAGTGTATCTGTCTGACTCCACATATAGATGGCTAGTTTTAATTATACATTAAAATATACTGCAGATACAGTGTAATCTATTCGTTATATAAACATGTTTAAAGCAGACCTTTACGACCAAAAAGTGAAATAATAAATGCATAGTTCAAATGACTGGAATGAGATTATCATAGAATATTTAACAATCTCACTTTTCCCAATTCTGTAATCTCCTTATTTCTTTACATAATCTAGAGTATTGATACACCTTGTGTCACTATCACTATTACACCCCAGTCACAAGCACACAACCCAAAGTGCTTGTGCGCTAAAGAACTGAAACTTATTTTATTTTCGTGACACTGGAAGATGCCACCTAACCACGATCCAAGCAGGAGGAGAAGTACTCACATAAGGCACTTGGAGAGATATTGCATGCAAGTGTTGCCTTGAATGCCATCTTGAACCACAACTGCACCACAAAACACGAAAGACCACATCACTCCCTGCTTCCTCCACCAACTCATTCAGGTGGAAGCATGCCAGAAGCCCTGAAGAGCAGCACACAGAAGTCCAGCCAGCCACCTCGCTTCCACATTACAAAGTTACATGAGATACATCTCCTCTTGCGCAGTCAGTTTCCTCTTCAAAACTAAACACTGATGACCTGTATTTTCATGAACTCCCGTCTTGTTGGTCCTAGAGCATTTAACACATTCAAAAGCCAAAACAAAGTTCAAACCAGGATGATAACCCCTATACACGTGATTGCTGAGTATGTGAGCCGAGTAGGGAAAAGCCTACACACAGAAAGAAATCCTTCCACCCCAGTTCACCAAGTACTTCCAAAGCAAATCAGGGAAAACGTGACAGTACATTTAGCACAAACAAAAACCAAGTAGTCTGAAACACAGAATTCACTTCTGAAAGGGTATAACCAGCAGAAATACATGCAGAAAAGCTATTAATCAGTGTCCCAAATCATTATTTCATAAGGCACCTCTAAAAGTCTTGGTATCAATTACTCCCATGCCCACTAGTAATGTTAGGAGATAATGTGTACAAATAGATCTTTTAAAAAACAAAAAATAATATATCTTTTTTAACATAAACTGAACTGAGACACTGTTTTGTGACATAAAGCATATATACATAACACCAATAGAACTTCTTTTTCAAGGAAGACCTGCGTATTAGAAACATTGAGTTGGTAATTTAAGTAAAATAGCACCTTCAACAGACATAATGAAATCAATGCGCAGCACCAACTCTGTTTCTGCTACTTCCCCCATGTGTAAATATAACTTTACAACTAAACATGGGACCAAGATGCGAATGGCCATCCCTGGGCTTGGGCGGATCCTGCATTCATGGAAAAAGGACCGCTGAGGACACCCAGCACACATGATGGAAGAAAACCAATGCGGCAGTATTGCAAGGAAAACTAGATTCAAACATGAAGCAAGTCTAACCTGCTGTTGGTTAAAGATAAGTCAAGAGCCCATAGCAAGATGTGCACAAAGGATGACTCCGATGACACCACTTATAGCAGCTCAGCAGCTGGCAAATGCCATGCACAGCAGTGTCCTGGGCAAACACGAACGGCTGAGAATGCCCTGGCTGGCTGCAGCCTTGCCACTGCACCAGGCCACCTTCTGCCCAAATTAAAAAGGTATCTGCATGCTTCACTTCCCAAAAGTCTCTCAGCTGATTCTTAGCTGCAAACTACCTGCCTCACTTCCATAATGTGTGTCACAGTTCGAGCATCCCAAACTCAAAACAGCTGTGGCAAGGCAGGAATTTTGAAGGAACAGGAACCAGTTATTCCAAAATGCATTGAGAGAATATTAACAAAAGCAACAAGGCCTCACAGTACTCATGTACCTTGGAATAAACTGTGCTTAAAAATAGAAATAAATATACTGAATTAGCAAAGCTGGCTTTGTGCACAAAGCAGAAGAACAACATTCAAGAGACTTTGTTTTAAATCAGCCCCTGTACAGACTTTGACAACGTCACCAACTCACACTGCCCCAGCGATTACATGGGAAGGTACCTCAGGCTCTGGGGTGTCAGCAGGCTACAACCTATCACTGAACACCACACTCGGCTATTCAGTGCGCTAAATTTTACTCTCTTCACTTCTGCTACAGGTACATTGGTAATGAACCAGTGCATTTCACTAGAGTACACCTGTGAATCTTAAATACCTGTTTTTTTTAAACACAGTCAGTTGAAATCATGCTTTTTATATGTTAAACAGAGCATTAGTTATTTTTCAGAAAAATACATACACAAAAACCACAAATAAAATCTTTGAAAAAGATACCTATATTATTAAAAAAAAAATAGCGCTTTCAGAATGGAGGGATCTATCTTTTCAGGCAAACCAGTCTACAGACACTGGCATAATCCCAACGCGCCCTGGAGGCCCCACTGTAACAAATCAGATCTTCCATTATAAGAAATATAGATAGCCACTATAAATCTTAACCTTGATGACTCAATATTGCAAGGTTAAAGAAGCAGTAGCTTCAACTACACACAAAAAAATAGTATCCTCATCACTACTTTTCCTTTCATTCCCGGAGGTGTTTAAAAGACATGTATATGTGGTGCTTAGGGGCATGGTTTAGTGGTGACCTTGGTTGTGTTAGGTTTACAGTTTGACTTGATGATCTTAAAGATCTTTTCCAACCTAAATGTTTCTATGATTCTATTATTTTAAACGTCAAATGAACCAAATTTATTGCATAACCTCATATTAAGGCAAGTGTCTGTGTCTATAATTTTGTTTCATTTCCTGGCTGTATTTTGCAAATACATTTTTAAAGAATTTCATGTAAAAGTTCTTTCTAAAACTACAACAGAACAAAAATGGACAATGGTGCAACACTAGATTCACTTCTACATAATGACAGGCAAATGCACTGTGCTGTAATTTACAGTGAAGACCTACTGCGTGCCAACTGCCAACAATTTTGGGGTTTATCAGCTAGATCACCAGATTCATATCTGACCTAGATCACAACCAATTAAGCAGCTGTTTAATCCTCCAGCTGCCAAGTTCTTCACCATGCTATGATGGCATGCGCATCAAGTCCCATTCACATGGTGCAAATATGGGACATTAGTAGGTCAATATTTATTAAAAACTTTTCAAAGTTAGCAATTAGGGGCTTTTTTTAGTAACTTAGGACTCATGAAAACCAGAAACCTGAAGTTCCCCCAACATTTTCCTCCAGTATATTAGCCTTTAACTAGAGAAAGAAGTTGTCACAGTTTCCACTCCAGCATACTATGCCGTGTCTTTGGTTCCCATATATCCTCTTTGGCAGTTAAACTACACATGGAACTTCTACAAACATCAATATCCTTTTCTGCAGTACTGATACGATACAGGTAACTGAGAGGACAGCAAGTTTACTAGGCATCAGGCAATATGCTTCCCGTTCTGCTCACTCCTTTCACACCTGTAGTGCACAAATTAGTTAGATATGAACTGGCAAAACCAGAAGACATTATAGCACCTTCTGGGATATCCAGCCACCTTCAGGAAAAAAATGTATTGACATTGTATAAATAACATTCTAGCATTTTTATAGCAGTAATTCTCTCACAGATCATTTCTTAATTTCTGTACCTAGTATTTACCTACTAGCAAGAAACTCCCTTTCCCTAACAAATATGATTTATATTTGGGGTTTTTTTTTAAAAAAAAAAAAAAACAAACAAAAAAAAAGTCTGACAAAATCACAGAAATCAGAGAAACAAAAAGACAACAAAAGATAAAAACAAAAGAGCTAGTGATGCACTTGGGGGCGGAAATCACAGAACCGATTTCTGTGATGCAACTTAAATAATATGCTGCAACACAGCCAAACAGAGCAAACAGAATAAGATGCAAACATTTGTTCCAGTTTATCTTCTATTTATTTGAAATAGCAACGGGGCTGATGACTCAACAAACCAGAATTAACACTCCTTCAGTGAAGCTCAACCAACTTCTTATCACTGGACCAAAGGAACCTCTGGCTGCTCAAAGCACTGCACTGAAGCAATCCAGCAGCCGGGTTTGTACAATAAAAAGGGTGTGAGAGAGTCAGGTTATCAGCTCCAAGCTGCTTTAGACAGCTGTAAATCTAGCTTTTCTTTGGCATTCTTTGTATTTTCAAAGGGGTTTCAGTCACAGACATTCAAGTTCTCTTTGCGTCCACGGCTTCAAATGATTTGGGAAAACTGGAAATACCAAAGAAAAAAGGAAACTACATATAACACAAGTGACAAGCTCATCACATTTTTACTTATTTGTGGTTTTGTATTTGAAGTTTCATTCCACTGCACGAATTTCACAATCCATTCTGTGGCTCCAAGCAAAACATTAATAGGCAAAGCTGTTTTGCTCAATTTGTGCGAGTCCTGCTACCTGCAGGAATGTGTAACTCAGAAAACTGACAAAGACTGTTCCAGTCCCTTCTTTCCTTGAATTGCAAACTTGGAGGGCGGGGAAGGGAAGGTAGAAATGAAAAGAAGACACAGCTAACCAAATTAAAAATCAGAGCAAAAAATCATTTGCTGAATTGTCTTCATGGCCACATTTGGTTGAAAGCAAGCCCAACTGTTTCTGACTATATCCCTTTAGTCTTTTTGCTGCAGTAATGCATGGAGACTTTTCCTCTGATAGTGGGAAATTAAGAAAGTCTTAAAAGCTAGAAAGCAACAACACGCACCCGTGTAAAGCTCTTTTAAAGCAAAGGAGAAAAGACTCTTTAGTCCAGATTGCATAATGTACTTATCTTCCCAGCCTCTCTCTTAGGAATTTGCCTACAATATGAATAATTTCCATTTGAATTGCTTTAAAGCATCTCTCTTTTATTAGCAAGTTAAATATATTTTCATTTCTTATTATAAATGAGAAAAATTTTGATGTACATAACACAGGAAGGCAATAATTAATTCTTTGTACTTTTTCTTAAACTTAAAAGCCAGCATTTGGACACTTCATATTCCTTCTGCAGAAACAATGCCAGTAGAAATCTCAGGTTGCTAGAGGAGTCCTTTAATGTGATACTTAAATGATCTTGGTCGCGTTACTTTCAGTTTCAGCCATTAAGTACAGGGACACTTCTGCACACTTAGGCTTTGGTTGCTTTCTTTTTCTAAACTGCTTTCCTTGCCATTAAAGAAAGCAACAGCCACCCCCAATGTACTGCATCAAAGTGTTTTTCACCCAACCTTATAATGCATCAAAAATTAAGGGAAACACAGGAATAAAGATACCTGGTTAAATGTTCCTATGCCTGAATTCCCTCCGCACTAGGACAGATTGACAACACAGGTGCTTCCCGTGACTATCAGACACTCAAAATCAACCTGTTTGCAGTACTTGACAATGTCTGCACATCTATTGATCTCTCCTTATCAAACAAGGAACGCTTTTATACTCTAATTAAAAAGTTGGGCATAAAAGAACTGGACTCTTATTTCCGCACAGAATGGACAAAGTATCTACCAAACTTTTCTAGATGTTCTTTAATGCAATGCTCCATCCCAAAAACAACACAGGCAACTCAACACAAACACATTCACTGCTGACAAGCCACCATTTGGCCACGTGACTGTCCTGCCTGTATTTCAGGTATTAGCTATGTCAGATCTTATTATCAGAGACAGCCTGACAAGGTCTTTCACATTATTCAAAATAGATGCACTTGCCAAAGCCCTGGTAGAGGCCACAGCATAAAACAAATCGCGCCCAGCTCAGATCAGGCTCGTAGTTTTGCTGACACTTTTTCTGCATAAATTACTCTACAAAAATAATTGCTGGCTAGCAAGCCTCTAACAGCACCATCAGGAATTTTGTGACCCACACTGTGCAAGAAAATCCTGCTCATTATGTTTCTAACAAAATGAATGAGATTCTCTGTCTACACGATGACCACTACAGAAACAATACTGGTTTTACTTGTACCGATTGTGAAGGTTACTCTGTTAGACAAGGAGTGCTTCAGGCTATTCTGCCCTCAGCTTTAAATCCTGCAATTCAAAGAACAACCCTTTCGAGGAAAGGACAATATATCAAAGAAGGCATAGGACTGAACTACAAGCTTTTTCTGATCAGTAAATTTTTCTTCCCTTTGTTTCCTGTCATGGTACAGAGATATTAGGATATAACACATAAGCACATATACAAATACCAGAGGGGTCTCGTAGGATCACAATACAAACATTACTCATATTACCATGGTTTTCAGGCAGAAATAGCCATCTAACGGCATTAAATGTTCAGGCAATGCTTCAAGCGTAAACCTAACTTGAGTGCAAGGAAAATCATTCAAGGGGAAGCATACCAGCACATCTGACTAAGTCAGAGTCCAGTACAGCAGACACATGCTGCAGCCTCATCCACGCAAGACTGGAAAGCACAATTCCACTTTCCCCAGAGACATTACAATTAAAGTTCTGCTATATTTTATACAACTCCCTTGCTTTAGTGCACAGACAGGAGAGATTACACAAATAATTGGTCAAACAGAAATGACAGCTACATCTTTCAGAAGAGGCACAGCAGAGAGGGAAAGTAAACGTTTGGCAAGGGTACAAGAGAGCAAACTCTGGGAAGTACAGCTCTGCAATCCTTAGTCACATTCAGGTTGTGCAAGACACCCCCACAACCAAGGTCTAACAGCACACCAATCTGTGATAACAACAGGTGGCATACCAAAAGCACAGTAACACTAAAATTCAAACGTATACAGCGTGAAAGCCGTTTAAGCATATGAACTACCATCACACCCAAGATACTGTGTCACTAAACCACAGAGAGATGTCCCGAAAGCCAAGCAGGCAATGACAATGGAAAACAAGTCGAAGGGGAAGGGGGGAGTTCCAGTGCCTGCACCTTGCACAGAAACCTTCAGCAGGGGATCAAGTCTCTCACAGACAGGCTCTGCCCTCACAGAAGTTCTGTCAGCCAGGGGCTTAGGAGCTGGCACTGACAGTGACAGATTACATCTAACTCCAGGCATCATCAGCTTTTCCTCCGGAAGCTCCAGCAGGGTTTTTCTGCCATCACAGTTTTTCACCTAGCATGTGCAAGGCTCAAAACACAAATGCGTATCTGGTGAATGCAGGCCCTTGGTACGTCTCGAATATCTGTTTGTTTCTTCATCTTTACTTTCTTAGAGGCACATTTAAAGCAGGAAGTGTAACTTGTACTAATCCATGTTACCGACCACAAGAATGCTCACAAAATACTGTATCACTCTGGGGTAACACAAAAGAAGAGATGCGCTGGGATGTCAAGAAGAGACAGAAGTTTTAAGGCGAAGAAACCTCTACAAAAACAGAAAGAAAGTCAGATTCACTCCTTTGCAAAGATCTCTCTGTTCTTGTGGTCAAAACTCACAGCACAACATCACAGCTTCTCTCCAACCTAGCCCACTCTTTAAAAACAACTGATTTGATCTCAGATTTACTTACGAGTAGCAAACTGACCCCTCCTATTTCTACATCACAGTGACCTACACCAAAACAAAGTAAAACATACCAAAGAGCGGTCTCGGAACTTTGGACAAAGGCAGCAACATTCACAGTTCCATAGATTATAAAGAACTGAGGGCAGAAAATAGAGGGCGATTTCCTAATTACAATCTGGTTAAACAAATAGAATTTTCCCCACAGTAATTGATTTCTCTCAGTACAAGATACATAAAATCATTATCTACTCCTTCTGTGTTTAAAACTTTAAACAAAGTGCCATCAAGAGAGATGAGACAAATAGTTTGTGTACAATTGGCTACGTGGATACAAATGGAGAGGAAAAGCACTCATCACTCATGTTTTCTTTCTCATATAAGGTTAGCAAGAGGAGAGCAGTGGAATCTTCCCCAGTTATCTGTCTCAATTCAGAGACAAATCCCAAAGCAGGCATCTGCAAATGGGAACCTCTGCATAAACAGCCCTCTTGTCTTTTTGCTCTGACGTCAACTCGGAGCACAACCATCCTCTTCTCCGTATTAGTAACAGATTAAATAAATGCTTTATAAGGCAAGTGATATTATTAATACTAAATTACCTTAACATTAAAAACTTCGTGGCTGCTGGCAACTTACAATTAAGCTGGCTTGGTAACTATCGCCCACAACAAACCCTAACTTGCCTCTGATCCTCATTCTATCATCTTCTTCCCCATTGATGTGAACTAAAGCCACACTGGTTTAACACACAATTTATAATCTTCATTCCCATTTTCCAAAGATTCATACTTCTCCAAGACATTTGTCCACAATTAATCAATGTAAACCACTGGAACGAAGGAAGCAAGATCTAGATTTCAGTTCAGTGGGAGCCACCTGTTTTGTGTTAGGGCAAGACTTGAGTTAGGATTCAATTGCAGTGTTTTCAGATCATTTTTATTTGTTATTAGTTACCACCATCAAGAAACGGAAAAATAAGAATCCAAAAGTTCAGTCAATTACTTTGAGGGCTGGGTAGCAGCCAGCAGGAATACTCATTGCTGGGTTCATCAGGGGATTGGCAAATGAAGAGACATGTTTGCATCAGCAGGGAAAATTTCCTTTCTTGGTTTTTATCTGCTAAAGGCTGCAGCCACCAAATTAGGACTAAGTATGGGTCCCAGAAGGAAAAAATTAGGGCTAAATTTAGGACTAGTCTCAGCAGTAACTGGTTAGAAGACAGACTAAGTTGGTAGGGTCGTCGAGACAGAAAAGGAGTGAGCCTGGAAGGGAACAGCGAGCTAACTCTGCCTCCGAGGCAGAGCGAAGAAAGCAGCAGCAGGGAGGCAGGACCAAGTCGGGGACCACCACCAGGGCCAGCAGCAGGGTTAGCACATGCACATCACGGGACAGCCACCTGTGCCATCGGCCACACAGGACTGCTAGGCACAAGGGGAGGTTCTGGGTACGTCACAGCCACTGTTCTACAACTACTACAGCATCTGTAGATAATTGCATCACTAGACATAGTACTGGAATTGACTGCTAGATTTGGGGTACTTTTCCAGCCAGCAGAAGCCCATGAGTTCCCAATTCTAACAGAGCATCAAGGTATGCAGAGCCCCAGATCTTTCACATTCCAGAAAGTACTAAGAATTCAACAGGTACAGTCACTGCCTCACTTGAACATTTAATATGACTGCATGCTAAAACCCAGCGTTTATAATCATTGTCAAATCTGAAAGCACCTACACCAAAGCAGTTCCCATCACTGCTTAGGGAACTGAATAGGTAGTCTATAATTGTCAAACAATTCACAATACAATCCCAACGTCTGCAAACTGTCCTACAAAACAGAATATTCTAATGCACGGGTAATAAGGTTAAATGTCAAGGCCTCCTAATTACTAACTCCATTTCCAATAAAGACATGGTGTGCAATCTTATCTAATCACATGGTCTCTCACTTCACCCACTTGTAAACAGAACCAGCAGCCCAACCTACACTTTACACCCTTTGGATGTTTGGGGTTTTTTTTAAGTGCTATGTAGGTTAAGAGCTTTGTTTGTTTATTTTTAGGACTAACCTCATATTTATGCATTATAAATTGTATGTACTTTACATGACAAAAAAAAAATTGCTACAAATGCAACACCAGAAACCATCACCCAGAATTTATAATGAGTTGGGACTGGGCTGATCATAAGTAAGTAAACTCATCTTTAATTTTCCTGATGACTTTTCCCATACATACATCCTTCTACTGGGTTTTTCTAGTGGCAATTCCAAATAATTAACTTCTTGCTACCAAGGATGCTTACTTCACAGCAAGATTATAGTGTAAATAAGGATTTCAAGTAGAAGGGAAATAAAATATAAAAATTAAAAAAAAAAAATTAAATTAATGAAACTGTTCACTGACACCAATGAATTCTCAGCTCCCTGTACTACACCGAGCACTAAAAGGCTCCTGTGGGCTTTGATCCAGAAAGGAGCAAGAGTCCATAAAGCATCAAAAGACAATTTGTGAGGCAACTGCCAGACACTAAATCCAACAGCTTTAAGTAAACAAAAAACACCAGGGAAAAGGAAAACAAATCCGCAAATTCACTCAAGAATGCTCAATAAATGAAAGCTACTACAGCAATTACAGTGTTGTAAAAAATAGAATGGATTTTTCTTTTCCTGAAAAATGTCAGAGAACCCTTCAGATGAAAGTGGTGAAGAAAACCACACTAGAAAGCATTATAGTGGGTCCCTCTCCAGAAAGAAAGCAACTGCGAGTAAGCAAGTAACTTCAAAAAACAAGCAACCTCACAACACCTCTTCCAAGAAGAGAACTGATGTGCTATTTTTCTCTGAGGTTACTAATTATTGGTATCAATATATTCCATCCACTATTTTTTAGGGGTACAAAAGTCCTGGGTTTTCCCCTCTAATTGTTCTCCTGTCAGTAAAAATGTAACTGTTGTTGGCAACGCTGAAGATTTTGTAAGGGAGGGATGCAGCTGGGAGAGACGGCAGTTTACTCTGTGGAAAGAAAAAGAAGGAAAAAAACTCTTAGGAAAACCATTCCTACTGGTTTTGTCATTAACTTGCCAGCAGAGATCCCTTTCCTCTGTAACATCAGTGGCCTGTGGCAATGCCATCACCACGCACCATTCATTCTGCTCTTGCCCTTTGAGTAAGTTACTCCTGCTCAATAAATGACTCCTGGGTAGGAAAGTGCAATGGCAGATGCACGCAACCTAAGGAAAAATTATTTTTAAAATATAAACCACACCTCTTCCACAGCATAGCAAGGGATTTGAGGTGCGTACTTCAGAGAGGACTTAAGTCAGCCTTTATTCCCTCCTAGTAGCTCTATCTCAAATTCACTCAGGACCCCTGAGCATGCCTGCGCATGTTAAAACCCACGCTACGGGGCCTTTCCTGCCCTTCCTTAATATTCGAACTAGAACATTCACATAACTTTGCTCTGTAAATTTTCACCAGAACAGGCAGCTAAAGACATGAGAGAGGCAGCAAATTCTGGCAGGCTACAGCAAGAACCCTCTAAAAAGTCGTACTATTATCACTCCTTCCTGGCATTCCCCAGCACCCCTGCTTGTCACTCTGGGAATGCCACCCCAACCCACCCATCCAGGCACTCGGAACGAAACTTGGCAGCTGCTTGTTCCTCTTCCAGCTGCTACACTAATAATAGTGTCCAGGAAGCAATGTTCCAATAAGGCTATTCAATAATGTCATGAAATGTGAGATCAGCTCCTAGCCACTATTAAAATACAGGCATTTTCCATATTTCAAAGAGAAACTGAGAGGGCCTCATGAAAAAGGATAATTCCCTTTACACTTAAGGACACAAATTCTCTTCGCAAGGATTTACTTTCCAATCTGAAACATCAAAGGTATACAGTCCGTCTTGTCTACTCAACAGCCTTCAAGTTCCTAAACGCAAGCAAATCATATCTATTACAACAGGAACAGAAGGCACATACAGAAAGCGTTATTTATAAAAGGACTGAAATAGAAATAACTTTTGATAGAATTGTTTGATGCTTTTGGGGCATCAGAGATTTTTTTTTTTTTCAGGAGGGGCTTTGCTTGCTCATTTCAGCTACGTGTTGCTTACAAACACTGTCAAGTTCCATTCACAGACATTTTATTTTGTATCAGAGATAAACTCAGGGAAGGAGAAGCTATCAGATTAATTCTGTTATGGTCTAGTTGTTTGCTCCATCCAAAAAAGACTGCTACTTTTCTTGACTGACATCTCAACTCTTTATTTTATTTTAAAATGCATCACTAGTAACAGTGTCAAACATTTTCAAGAAGGTATCAAAGCCATCTTCCTCGTAAGCACTTTTAATTAAAAAAGAACTACAAACAAAAGATACAATAACGACAAAAACTTTTCAATGAAGCAAGTTTTGTGATAACTTTACAAATCTGGAGTGGATCTCAGTATGTTCACAGAGCATTCTAAGAAGGCTGGAATACCTTCGTTTTTCTTCACACATGGATACTCGCTATTAAAAAGCGAATGACGATATGCTATAAACTTCAGAAAAGTGAAACTGCTGACTTGAATTTCCACTTGAATGATCTGCATGGCAAGGGCAGAACAGCTGCTTTCTCAGTTCATACTGCCATGCTCTCCATACTGAGATGTCTAAAACATGACTGTAGGAGAAGTCTCCTATCAGATTCTGCATTAAGCTAATTTACTTGAAGAGAATAAAAAAAAGGTTTACAACTCAATTCAAACAATGCCTACCGAAAAGGAGCAGTGGGTGCAGCCTCACGTAATGACTGATACACTACACTTCTCTCTGATGTTTCAACTTTTGTGAAATGCTTTATAGATAAATGTCAGCAAGTTTGAGGCAACAGCTTAAACAGTGGCAAAAAGATATAAAAAGGTGAAGGGCTCACCCTAAGCTGCTCCCAAAGTCACTTCTCTAGACACAGCCTGCTCTTTTGTTCATACCATTATCTATGTGTATGAAAAGACAAAGCATTTTTGGTTTTAAGAAAAGAAGCTTGGAATGAAGACATCATCAATCCATTAATTTAATTCACTTGTTTGCTGCTTAGTGTCTGCTCAGCACTGTGCAAACAAAAAGCTCTACCACCACATGTTCTTTTTTTCCATGTTGTATTATGAAAGACTCAAACCAGTTACACGATGAGTAAGTAGGGATCCATACAGGCAAGATGTGGAGAGGAAATGTGAACTGTATTGTGCTTGCCTCCAGATAAAAATCTAAATGTAAAAAAGATAAAAATTTCACTATCCTTGCAGACATGAACCATGTCCACTATAGAAAGATCCTCAGGACTGACAGCAACCTACAGCACTATTTAAAAGAAAAGCAAACAAACACACACACCCCTATATACAAGACAAATTATGTTGCACCTAAATACAAGATATTTTTTTAACTAAAAAGAGGAATTCATTCCTAAACCAAAATCCAATTACAGACATATGAAAGTGGTGAATGGAGGCAGGTAATCTCTGTTGAGTCTCAAAGCTACATTTTCAAAATAACATTTGCATCTAAGAGAGTAGCTTGAAAGAGTTCTACTTCTCAAATAGCAGAAAATTAGTTTTAATGTAAGTCAATCATCGTGATTACCAGGCCAGATATAAACACAACCCTTCCCTTGGGTCTTCTGAGCTTCCAGTCATTAGATCTCAGCCCTCCAGGAGGGCATTTCTAGTCAGTTCCCTCAGAGCAGGTGACGCTACTTGAGCACCTAGAGATAAGAGGCATCAGTCCTCAGGTGCTTCAGCTCTGCAATAGATGGATGAGTCTTTCCAAGCACAACACATTTCAGCTGTTCTTAAACCACAGTATCCTGGCTTACATGGTTTGTAGTTTCATATCTCCTTTGATTCACAAAGTTCATCTGAACAGAGGACCACGTTCCTACACGTGAGATTCACGGGTGCAACACAGGCATTTTCGTATTTATTATATTAACTACACAAAAACTTGAGCTGAAGGTGTTTTATGGAGGAACGGGGCTAAGCTCCACAGCAAAAAACTACAGTAAGAGGAGATAAATTTCCATGCCTGACTAGCTAGTTCCCTGCCCCTCACGGAGAGCACCCTTTCCCCTCAGGAGCAACCCTACAGAACCCCGTGGGAAGAGCAGCAATGGTGCTGGTAGACACACAGATATGTTTTGTAAAAAAAAAAAAAAAAACTGGCCATGGGACAGGAGTGTTTGCTGATACTTCTTAGCATTAGATCCTTTTACTTCTAGAAGTTAAAGAAATAACAAAGGGTGCATTACATCCAGGTAGTTTTATTTCTTTTAGCAAAGATGCTGAATCTGCTGGAACAGAGGCACAACAGAAATCTGAAACTGTGCATTTTGAAACGACTGAAAGCATAAAGAAAAATGAGGAACAATAAAAGTACAGTAATATTATCACAGAGCAAGAGTGTTTGCAAGAAGACTGGAAGAAAGTCAGCTTTGTTCCAGCAAAAGCTTGCAAGCTGAGGAGTTGAACAGATAAAAGCCTTGGAGGAACAGTCACTTGGCTTGTAACGGAGCTTGTCAATGGGACCAGGCCTTTTGGACACAGAAAGCACACAACCTGATATTTTAACAGGAAAAAGGTATTGACAATGGAAATTGTACTGTTTTGTTCTCAGAGCACTGATGTGTTTCAAAGGTTGAAACTGCACAGCTTTCACAGTCTATTAATCCACAGAAGCTACCAACTCAGCTCGGTGATGGATTTCTAAGTGACCTGCTGCCACAATGATATTTTGAAAAGTTTTTCTCAAGTCCTCTGTGACCTGGCAGCACACTCCCTCCACCTGTTTGCAAGATCATGGGATTGTTTTAAAGAAGCTTTTTCTAAGCAATCGTATTTTCATTTAAATCTGCTACAAATTTCCTTATTAAATTTATTTTTTTTGTTCCATCATACCTACATTTAAATATTATTAATATTTTTCAAAACATGCAACTCTTTCTAGTGACTGACAAAATCACAGATTAAGACAAATGAGCAAAAATAAGGTGCTCTCTCTCTGCTAAAGAAGACCACCCAGCTTTTGAGATCTATTACATTACAACCTGATTTTTTTCAAGGCTGAAATGCTTCAAGTGCAACACAAGCTTCAGACTCGTCACCATTAATTCATTTGCCACTTCTAAGCCCACCTACACCAGCCTAATGGAGGAAATAAGACAAATTTGAAAGCTAAAAACACTCACCTGCAACAAAGTGGCTGAGAACTTACTCCTGGACACCATACACACTTGAATGTCCCTGGAGGCCCAGGTCTGATACACAGTCTTGTTCAGTTTCATTCTGAATGTTCAATTTTCCTGGCCAAATTAAACAAAGCAGTTTTTTCCTCTTCAAGGACATGCAGTCCTGACCAGCCAGGTGTATACACAAAAGCTGGAAAGAACTAAGGGAATCTGTAACAACCCAATTTATGAGAGGCAAAGCCTTCTCTCTGACCCACCTAACGAGCCAACAAACCCCACCTGCTCTGTCCTCTCACCTAGGACACTTCCTCAAAGGTGTGGGCAGTAGTAAAACCAAAATCTGTTCAGTAACACTGTGATTTTCCATCTCTGTAGATTATTCTTCCTTCCCGCTGTTCCTTTCCCACAGAGGACAATCCCAGCAGAATGATTTACAGGAACTGATTCGGCCTTGGCCCATGATGGCCACAGTCTTTCTGAGGGCCGGGATGTTTTCTATCTATTTTTATCCTGAAAGATGAGCAAACACACAGGAGGGAAAAGAACAGGAGGAGGAAACAAAAACAGAGCAGCAGTGGAGGGCATTCACAAAGAGCAGGGCAGCTGCAAGATCTGCCCATAGGTGCAAGTAGATATAGAAAAACAACAATGTGACATTGAGGTTGTCTAATGAAAATTGCCAGGACTGTCTGTTAGAAAAAGAGTTGGAGGATAGCATAAACCCAGCCACATACTTGCCTTTCCAGTGCCTTCATTGCCAGTGAGATACCCAAAAAAGCACTTCGGAGAGCAGACATACATCTATCCCAGACAAATAACACAGGGCATTTTAAATCGCAACCACTGTAGCTGCCCTCTCTTCTATCAAAGTTACACCCAGAGGGCACAACTTCCACAGGAGCTGGTGGGATGGAGCACATGTGCCTACCTCAGGTCACTGCAAAATATGTTGGTTCTGTTTAAACCAGGCAGAGGAGATGAGTTTGACTTAGCAACAAGACAGATTTTGGGTGCTGATTAAAACTGACATCTACAGTGGGTGGCAGCAACCACCAGCAGAGATGTGAAATTCCCTGAACAGTTTCTTAAACTATTCTGCTCATCTGATTGTGCATTTTACACTCACTAGATATTCCAGGAAAGCATTCAACTGCTCGAAGTGTCTTAATTTGCCAACTCAAAAATATGAATACTTTTAAAAGATGATCAAAACACCGAGCATGTTGCAACATCTCAAGAACAACAGCAAGTCTGGTCTGGAAACTCAGAAAAGTGGCATTAGACCCAAAATGAAACCCCTTCAAACACAAGCAAGTCATAAAAATGATCTCAAAAAGCCACAACTCACCCCATCAAAACACTAAGCACACTGCTAAGATGCACACGCTGTGGGCTGTCTCTCCCAAACAGCCAAGCCTCTGGTTTTAAAGTTTACATGTAAAGTGCTGCAGCAGCATATGAAGTTGGTATTGTAAAACAAAAGCACTAAAGCCCATGTAAACCATATGCATTAATGATGTCATGTTAAAAAACAGCCAGGGAGGATGAGAGAAGTACTGGGATGCTGCACTTCCGTGCTGTTCCAAAACGTGTTTCCAAGCACTCCCTGTCCAATGTGAGGGCAGAGTGTGTGGCCTGTCCAGCACTCTCCCTGCTGTACATCTGGAAAAAAAACCCACAGCACTCCAGAGTAGGGGGCTTCCCCTGCCTGCTCCTTTATAAAAAAATCCATACCAATCAGAAAGAGAAGGTTTGCCTCACTAAAGACTATGAAGTTGATTTTTGACTGTCTTGAGAACTAGTATGGTGTCATAAACAAAAATATTTGCGATACAGAGCTGGCAAGCATATGGTAATTCTAGGAACAGCATACACCTGAAGCCTTATCAGTGGGTTTGGGTTTTCCTTATTTAATTGCAAACAGGTGTTTGCACTTTACAGACTGTAGGGCAAATCCATCCTCTTTTCCAACTCCTTAAGATGAATTCAGATTCCATAAAACTTATTATTACATTTCTAAAAAGCTTGTCATCTAAAAATGAAAAATATCAGGAAAAGGGAAAATGTTTTCCAACATGATTTACCAGATAACTTCTCTAAAAATTACAAACCACTCTACTTACTTCTGTTGGTTTTGCCCTGAAGACTGACAATGAACACTAATCACTGACATCCTCTTTAATGACCACTTACATAGTTTATCTAAAAGTGAAAAAATTACATATTTCCCCCAAATGATTAAAAGATAAATCATCTAATTCTACAGCCTGTAAAATCTCTTATCACTGAGTAAATCCACATAAATCCATACTTTCTGAAACGACATCTTCTAGTCCACTAGCACAATGCTCTACTTTTGGTACAGAAAAAAAAAAATCAACAGTGGAATATCTACAGGACAAAGAAGGTAATGGAGCTCGTTAGTAATCCAAGCTGAAAAGACATGATTCGAGATGACAAACTGGCATCCCGCACAGAATGAGCTTGACACTTTTTATAGCGACTGACACAGTAATGAATGCTTTCCTTCGGGTGGAACTAAACACGATGTTCTGCACAGTATTTTCTTAAAAGAAGCACTTCTCTGATCCTTATACAGAAGCAACTTTACCTACAAGAAGAAAAAAAGGTACCATCTTAGTTAATTAGACCTTAGCTGTTGCAATTATCTTGAAGAGAACGGGAAGACAGCATTCTATTATGTTATTATAAGCAGTTCTTTCTTAAGGGAAAGCTGTATTAGGCCACAAAGTACCTGTTTGCCTTAGTTTTCTAATATTTCCATTACTGAGCTGAATTCCAATAGAAAGAGTTTTTATAAAAGGTTTAAATTGCTCAGTAATCCTTGCAATACAGGATGCAGCACTGCCTTAGCAGGATTTTTCATTCAACTGTGCCCTAGCTTTTAAATTTTATCCTACTGTGCCTTATATTGCAAATTTAAATCTCAGTTTTCACTTAAGAGTACTCATTTGCTTAGTGCCTAAAGCATGCCTGATAACAGAAATAAAGGTCATTTTTGAGATACTAATTGAAAGCTAAAACAGTTCCCTAAAACACTAATGTAAAGATTTATTAACTAACAGCTCTCACTGAACTCAAAATTAATTAATCAAAGATAGAGTCCTAACTAATCACTGCTGATTTAGGAAACTCTGTAAACAAGTTCCCCTTCTCCTATTAATTAAGTTTTCACTCAGTCTTTGGATTCTTTGTAAATCTTTAATAACTTATAGAAAAGAAATGGGCATTCACTAATCAGCTTTGTATCAACTGTTTTACCTTACTCCTTTGATATGCACGGGAGTACAGCAGTAGAACAACAATTTTGTTGCATAAAATTCCTAAGGCTTTGAGAGCTGGCACACATTATAGGTTCAGCAAAGTGGTTTCGTAAGTGCAGATTATACTAAGGAAAGTTTAGAGAAAGGACAATTAGTGCTCAAGAAAATAAAGCACAGTGGCTCGAGTGATCTTGAGTGGCTTTTATGCTGTGTTATTATGTGGATTACAACAGCCTTTAGTTACACAATAATATCAGACAGAAAGCCTACCCAGACCAGCATTTGAGAGGTCAACCACTACTACCCACTAAAAGAACCAGCCAATAAAAAGAACACGGGTTGGGTCAACTCAGACATCAGAACGGATCTTGGGTTTGGATTAGGTTCTTCAGTTAACTTTGTTGAAAGACAGACTCAGCTTATTTTACTAGGAATGGCTTTATTCCCCCTGCCAACAAGACTTCTAGTCTGCTCATCTTCTTGACCTCTGCTTATCTTCTTGGTAAACTTGTAAATGACAAGTGATTAATACACCTTAAAGGAAAGGAAAGACAATTTACTTTTTTTTTTTTCTCACTAATGCTGAAACACTCCCTGGAGTAAACCAGCATTCTTGAGTAACTATTAGCCAGTAACTCTTTATATTCCAAAAAAACTCTTTCTCCAGAAAAAAAAATTTGGTTCTTGTTTTGAGTTCTGTCTGGAAGACTGCAAGGAAAAACTCTTCTGTAAAAAAAAATAAAAAACATAACAATAAAAAGTAGTCATCAGAAGCACGAGCACATGAGCTGCCTGCAGAGACCAGCACTAGGTAGCAGGAGTATCTGTTTTCCTCCTCTGCTGCACCAATTACAGCGGCCAAGATTGCACAGAACTGAGCTCACAACGCAAAACCTCAGAGTAAGAGGAGGAAAGATCCTGCTCTCGAGACAGCGATGTAGAGTGAGGGGACAGGCCTGCCCCAGTAAGCACACAGCGGGGCTACCGGGTAGCAGTTTCTCAGGGTGCAAGTGAAGGAAGGTGGCTGCTCTGCATTCCAGCACAAGTGGTAAGATTATTTAAATACTATAGTGGCCACATGGCAGTGGATGGCCCTGACTTGATGAATGGTTTTATGAGGCATTCTAGCTGAGAGGCCCACGTAGGGCACCCTTTCCTATCAAATTCTGTCTAGGATGGGCACTGCCTACTAAACACACCTTGAAAGCCTCCCAGGGAACTCAACCTTTTTGTATTCCATGCTTCTCCACCTCCTGTATTAATCAGCCCCTTACAAAGTCGCCACAGTTGACCCAACCGAGTCCTGCTCTGATCACAGTCTAAATACAAGAATGAGGAGGCTTCACTTTCAGGCACATGGAATAGCTGTAAGCACCCACTCACAGGTATCCTTTACAAAACACCCATGAGATGCCCAAGGCCAAAACCTACACTCCTGCTGACTCCTCCTACTCCTCCCTGAGATCTCATAAAAATTGGCAACTTCTGCTATACATTTACAGAGAAGTCTCACCTCAAAAAGAGTATCTTCAAAAACTTCAAGCAAATATCACACTCATGTCAAGAGACCAAGAGTTGAACCAACATAGAAAGGAGAATCCAGAAGAAACAAATACAGAATATTTATGTAGTATATTCTTTAGCTTCCAATAATTTGCATCTTAGAGATTTTCAGAGCTTTGAACTAAACCTCTCAAGTTCCTTTCACATTTCAAAATAAGGATTCACCAATCAGGCACCTTTAAATTCAGTTTCTCTCAGCAGAACAACAACTAACTCCATCCAGAAGTTATTTTTAAACTATTTTGATCCTCACTCATTTAACTGAACTGGAATCCCCTGAGAAATATTGCATTTCTATTTTAAAAGGCATATGCGTATACTGCTGGTATTTACTGATCACTAACAGTGGAAAAAAATCGTCTTTCTGTACTTCTTTTAAACATATTTAACTGTCATAAGAAAAGAAAGAGCTACTACTGGGTATTCATTCTTCCAATATTTAGCGTGAACTAGACAACTCAGTGATTCAAACAGGAAACATGACAGCTTTGAGTCAGCCTTGTTTATCTTTCTATCAGGCTCTTGAAACAACTGAAACCTAAAATTGTAAAGATACACTTGAAGTATGCTTCATACTGGAAACTCAACAATTTAAGAATGCAAAATATCCTTTTTTTTTTCCTTTCTTTTTTTTCAAAATCAATTCTTCTGAGTTTTAGGTGGAAAATATACTGCCATACAGCTAAGGAGACAAACGGAAAGAAACCAAAGAGAGGATCCACATCATGTCAGTGGTTTGTCCTGCAAGACGCAGATGACTCCTGTGATCAGAGGGAGTGGCAGCAGTATGTGCCTCCCACCTCTCAAGAGGTAACCTAGTGCAGGCAGCATCAGTCATTTACAAGGCTGTCTGTGAAGCAGGAAGTGGGATGTATTCAATCATCAGTTATTCACACCTTAAGAATCTTCACAACAATTCTTGTAAGCTGCTGCTTTAAAAGTGAAATAAGGAAAGCCTAAGGAAGGGAAATGCAGGCAGTCTCTACTGCAGCCACTTCATTTCTCACAAACCTAAGAATAGTGCACCTATTCCATTTTATATCTTATAGATCATTCAGTAAAGCTTATTATGCTCACATATCAATTAAAACAGATGTAAATTTTGTAATTTACCTGGTTCTAGAAACAGCAAAATACTCTAGCTATTATTAAGATGACTTTTTTGTTCAAAAGACTAAAAGAATTTTCCAAGAACTGTTGTCAACTGTTGCCTAAGAGGCAAATATTTAGCTCTCTAAATGTCCTGCTTTATTATCATGTTCTCCAGTCTTTGTCCAAAAAAAAGCAGTTTTGACAGAGGTGAATAGCTAGATCTGTGTCTAGCTCACTTCTTGATCTTGGATTCTGGAACAACTACTAATCCCATTTTGTTTTCAGACAGCAAATGAATCAGGGTCCTCAAAGAATTCAGATGTCAATGTTTTCTTCTGAAAACACAAGACCAATACCCTAACCACTGAGGTTGTGTTTCCTCTGTCTTTTCATGTCTGTTGAACCTGGCATGGCTTCACTGGCAGCAGAGGAAGATGTTGCTACTCCAAACCTGTCACACTGGGCACTCTAAAGGGGAGACACAACAGCAGAAACCTGAAGTACGTAAGGACCTAACCTCTGTTTCCACTTCTCAAACAAGTATGGTGAAGCACAGATGTTTGTTAGAATAAGGTATAGCACTTAAATCCAAGAAGATTTCTGACTGACAACTCAGAAAGGAAGGAATTACTTGAGACCTGCACACAGGGCAGGACCTCAGATAACTTCTCTAAGCATTTCCATGGGCTGGCCCTAACTATTCCATCCAGCACTCTCAGGCCAGGTGGCTTCGCTTGGCACACAGCCTTCCCTTGGCTCCCACCACACACAGCTCAGCATGCTGAGCACCACACACCAAGCCAAAGTCATCAGCACAGGACTCTGCTGGATAGGAAGTTCATATGAGTTAGGGCTTTCCTCATCAGCAGCAGCTCCACACTTTCAAATTAAGTTCTGCATATGTAACGATAGACGAGAAACCAAGGGCTTGGCACAGCTGCCAAAATACTGTCCAGGTACTTCAGGAAGAGAAGCAAAGTGCAATGATTTCCCTCTACCATTCTTATCCAAGTTTAGGGAAGCTTTTTTTACTTTGCACTCCAAGTAAAGATGATTTATCCTGACACTTCAGGTCACAGATTTCAAATAATCCTCAAGGAAAATTATTTGTGACAACTGAATATTAACTGGTCAAAGAATAAAAACTTACAAACAAGCAGAACCTGATATGGCATTTTCTACTATCTTTTACCCAGGCACATCAGAGACAAAACCAGGGAAGAATCTTTATTTGCACAAAATTAGTTATCTCAATTTTAAAACCTCTCGCCATATCCAGGCAGCTACACTACTCAAAGCATTGGCCAAATTTCTCTCAAATCACTTTAAGAAAAGTACCCTGAATGCCTGGTTCCCCACCTTCAGAAGTTTTCCATGATACCAAAGATGCAGTACACTTTTGGGAACACAGTGTTAGAACACTGCATTAATGTTTTCTTTGAATCATTGCCATAAATCATCCTACTGGATATTTAGGAGACAGATTTAGATGAGATATTGGGAAGAAATGTTTTCCTGTGAGGCAATGACACAGGCTGTTGAGAGATGCTGTGGCTGCCCCATCTTCGGAGGTGTTCAAGGCCAGGTTGGACGGGGCTTTGAGCAACCTGATACAGTAGGAGGTGTCCCTGCCCATGGAAAGGGGTGGAACTGGATGATCTTTAAGGTCTCTTCCAACCCAAAGCATTCTATGATATCTTGTCAAATGGAAGAAATCATATTACTACAATACCACATTAAGAACATGCATGAATATGGTCGTTCAAAAATAATACGATTCCCCACATGCACCATAACATAGCTAACCTTATATATAAACATATATATATTCAAAGAGTAAAATGCAAAATTAAAAAGCACCGTCACATTTTAAGAGGTGAAAACCAAAGAACTGGTAACCGGTGCTGTCACCGCAGAACTGCAAGTCTGGTAATTCCCAAATACGCATTAATTTTCGACAAAGGGGTATTTTCAGCAGCCTCTTCGCAGGCTACAAAGCACCTAGAGCGGCGTGGGAAGAAACGCAAGTACAGACTCTGCTCGCAAAGCGCCGGTGGATCCTGAATTCCAGCCCTCTCCCAGGATGTGACCCCGCACCAGCCGGGGCACCGGGCTGGGGCAGCCGGCGCTGTCCCCTGTCGCCTCTCGGTGGCGGAGGGCTGGACAGGACCCGTGTCCCCAGAGCGGCTGGCGGGGACCCGAGGGAGAGGCTGGAGAGAGCCAGGGCGAAACTCGCTGCCACAAAGGCAGCTCCAACAGCTCCGAGGCGAACCCTCCCGGCTCCCAGTCGCCCCCGCAGCCGCCCGGCGTCTCCTCCCCCCCGGCGCCCTCCACTCACTCTTGGTGGCGGCGATCAGGTTCTTCCCATCCTTAAGCAACTCCTTGATGAACTTGTTGGTCCTCTCCAGCTCGGCCTCGTGGGCTCGCACCCGCTCCCTAAACCAGGGGCTGTCCAGGTAGCAGTCGCTGAACTCCAGCGGCTGCAGCCCCATGGCTGCCGCTGCCGCCGCCGCCGCGCCGGGGCGAGCCTCCCCGCAAGCAGCAGCGACCGCCCCGGCACCCGAGGCGGCACCCGAGGCGGCACCCGCGGCCACAAAGGGAAAGCGGGGGCGTCGGCGTCTCCCCCCGCGCAGGGGCGGGCACGGGCAAAGGCGAGCGAGCGGGGCCGCCCTCTCCGCTGCGAGGGGCGGTGCAGCTTGGCTCGGCACGGAAGGGGGCGCGGCGGGGCTCGGCTCGGCTCGGGGCTCGACTCGGCTCGGCTCAGGGCGGCGCTGGAGAGTTCGGCTCAGCACCTCCGCGGGCTAAGGAGCTGCCGCCCGCCCGCCGGGGCTTGGGGCCGCGGGTCCCCATGGGCCAGGGCGGGGAGGCCCCGGGGGTGGGAGCCGCGGGTGGGTGATTCACCGCACGGAAACGTCCCTTGGCCTTGGGAGGAGGCAGAGCAGGCGGCGGAGGGCGGAAAGAACCGGGCAGCACACGCGCTGCTCGCCCCCAGGTGGTGCCGGGGCCTGCTTTGCGGTCGAGGGCTGGCAGAGCTCCCCTGCCCTGGTCCTGCCCGGCTGTCTGGCCCTGAGATACCCAGTCAAGTCGACAGACGCTCGCCTTTATGTCCTCATTTAATAAACCAATCCAAACAGTTCTCATGGACACGTACAAGGCCAAGTGCAACCCACGGTTTCCATACAGGATGGGGGATGACGTGATTGAGAGCAGCTCTGCGGAGAGGGACTGGGGGTGCTGGTTGATGAGAAGCTCAACATGAGCCAGCAATGAGCCCTCGCAACCCAGAACGCCAACCGTGTCCTGGGCTGCACCAAAAGAAGTGTGACCAGCAGGGCGTGGGAGGGGATTCTCCCCCTCTGCTCCGCTCTTGTGAGACCCCACCTGGAGTCCTGTGCCCAGTTCTGGAATCCCCAACATGAGAAGGATGTGGAACTGTTGGAGTGGGTCCAGAGGAGGCTACGAAGATGATCCGAGGGCTGGAGCCCCTCTGCGGTGAGCACGGGCTGAGAGAGTTGGGGTTGTCCAGGCTGGAGACGAGAAGGCTCCCAGGAGACCTCATAGCGGCCTCCCAGTAACTGAAGGAGGCTATGAGAAAGCCGGGGAGGGACTTTTTTACAAGGGCAAGTAGTGATAGGACTAGGGGGAATGGCTTTAAATTGGAAGGGAAGAGGATTTAGATTAGCCATCAGGAAGAAATTCTTCACAATGAGGCTCTGAGAAGGCTGCTCAGCGCTGAATTGTTGTGGTTGAGAATGTTAGGGAATTCAGGAGGAAAACAGAAAAGCCTTATATTGATATTTTATTTATAATTTAGCGGTAATTTCATGGGTTTATTGTTTTAACGGTTGTGCAATTCATAGTGATTTGGTGGGACGCTTTTAGCTGATTGGGGCATATGTTTTAGTCAAACATAGGTGTACAGATTTCTTCTTTGGGTTGGAACTCTTTAAGGTCCCTTCCAACTCAAACCATTCTATGATTCTATTTTGTTTTCTATATTCTGGCAAATTTAGTGTTAGGTCCTGCTCCTTTTCAACCACTGGAACAAGCTACTCAGGGAACTCATGGAGTCACCATCCCTGGAGATGCTTAAAACACAAGTAGATGAGGTGCTGAGGGATCTGGTTTAGTAGTGGACAAGTACAGTTGGTCTCGATGATCTCAAAGGTCTTTTCCAACCAATCAGTTCTGTGATTCTATTCTATGATTCTAATGAGCTTTGGTATTGATTTAAGCGTATATTTATTGGGTCACATACTCTGCACTGTCCAGAGAAACAAAATAGAGCACTCTTTTTGGATATTACTTACATTTTGAAGACACTCACTAAAAAAGAGCTACTTTTATCTTTCTTTTAAAAAGTAGCACTTAAGATTTCTAGAAATTACTGAGGTGAAGGTATCTGGCAGTGTTACGTTCAGCTTTCCTCTACATGACACCAGAAACTGACCTGCAGAAGTCATGTATGGAAATACGTGGGCACTCCAGGAATCGCACTGAAAATTATTCGTGTTGGTAAAATCAGCATATTAGGCAGGATTCAAGTTTGCAAACATTTATGGGTTTTTAATAACTATCCACGTAAGAGTCTGCTTCAGAAACCAGACTGCAGGTGTGCGTTAACCTGCCAGGCAGCGGTCACTGAGCTCAAGTGAGTAACCACAGAATTTCATGATCAAAGGCAAAGATGCCTTTGTTGTTCGCTTAGATCAGGAAAATAAGAAACACAATTGTGGAAAGAAAGGGAGGAGTGAGGGCAGAGCTGACATGAAGACTCATGAGTAATCATTCTTGAAAGCAGTCTTAAATACAAGCATGGCCTCTCAGAATCAGTTGCTACTCAAAAGTCGAGATGATTTGTCTGAAAGCACAGCAGGCCAGGAGCAGACCCTATACATTCAGCCTTCCAGCGAATTGTCACATTATCTGCTGTGATATTGTCTTATATTTAACTGAGAAGTTACCATGCTCCTCAACACTGTGTTTAAAAAGAATTTTTAAAAAAACACCTTGCAGAAATAACAAACAGTCCTTATCTCTGTTTAGATTCCTGGAGCAGCATTTCAAGAGTAAGCATGCATTCCACGAATAGTTTGTTTACTTTTTCCTGTAGTTGTCTTCAAAATTAAAATTAGAATAATATTTTTCATGGTTGTTTATAGTTACTGTAATTTCCCTATTATCATTCCACTGAAGAGTTGTAAAGTAATTGGGTTGCATGCATCATGTGGAGTTGCTTGTATTCAAACTTAAAAAACAAGAAGAAAAAATTCCTTCCAAGGTATTGTAATTTCTTCTCTTGTTTAAACATTTTGCGTCTATTAGGGAAAAGTCCTGTTGTGAGTTTTTAGAGTTTCCTTCTAACTCCCACCTTGCTCATGACTTGGTCAACCCTGTTGGCTTGCAAGATAGGGATATGTGAGGTACCACTCGGCTGCATGCTTCCTCTCTTCTCATCCATCAAAAGTGCAAATAAAACCAGACTAATTTCTGACCACCCATGATGCGACAAACATTATTTATTCTCTTGTCAACCCATTTGATTATTATTATGGCAATCATGTACATATCTAATAAGATGAGCGTTCCTTCTGGCACTCCTTTACAGATAACAAACTTTACCTGACAAATTATTTTAATATGCAGTTGTATGCTTTTTCAGTGTTGCAGACATTATATTCTGTGGCCATGTTTTTCTGAATTATTCCATTAAAAAGTTATGAGAATAACAAATATCCTCCCCAGCTTTTGAACTGAACTGACTCTTGTGATTTGCAAGGATTTCACACTGACACTGTTCAGTAATCTACTCCCACAAAGCTGACATTGTGAAATGTCCATATAAATTTGGTAACATTAGCACACAGTCCTACTTAATTCATGCTTAAATATAAGCATTATAAAGCATTTATGTTAGCCATCTGGCATTTGCTGTGACCAAAAGAAAATATAGCGGAACAATTTTGGAGAATCATGGAGCCGCAGAGATACTGGCTCATTATAGTATTAGGTACAGTCCAGCTCCTGTTATGCCTCACTGTCCACATCTGATAACTGCCTGTACTTTTCTTCATATCTCTCCATATCTGACAGGTTCTAATATTTTCTTTTTCCGTATGCTATCGTTCTCTAGCTTGGGAAGCATAATTAAGCTAAATTCAGGTAAGCTTTTTCCTTATCTGTGACTATTTCAAAGTTCATAGCTTTTCTTTCAAAACTGAAGGAAGGCTTGGGTGCTTGTTGATACCAGTTGATTTAGTAAGGTATTACTTCCTCCTTTAGAAGTCAGTTCACATATAAAATATACAAGCCAGTCCAACTGCTTTGCTAGTTCTTATTTGATGTTTTTCTAGCATAATTTCCTCTACCAGAAGCTGATTTTAGTGTCATTCACACTGCCTGTTCCCAAGTTTTTTTTCTTTGAGTTACTTCTCTCAGAATGTTTGTAGACTTTCCTCTCATATTATCAAGTGGTAATTAAGTTTGTCGTGAATTACTGTTTAATTGCCACTGTGTTTCTTTTAGACTCATGTTCCCTTTTGTGGGAACATAACAGCAGATTGGCAAGGAGCACTGTGAACACACTGAAGCGGCCTGCAGCTGAGGTGTAGGAAAAGACATGTATCATACTAATTACTGTTTAGCCTTGTGTGTTGGAGTAATAGAACATCTGCATTTTGATAGCATGGGCCTGTGATAGACTTAGAGGCACCTTACCCAACATGCTTGAGGTTCCTGCCCTGCTGGGGGAAAGATCAAAGCACAGTGGTAAATGATGGTTGTGCGAATCCTTGTGGAACCAGCAGAATCCATGATCCTCTAGCATGGACCGAGCTCCACGGTGCCTGCATCCCCGCTTGTGTGCCCCTGCTCTAGTGCTGCTTGGGGATCCTCCTGTTGGCAGGGTAGTGAAAATTCATTTAATCTGCATTATATCCATGGTTTTGTGGTTGTTCTTGTGTCCTGCCTGTGCTGGCTCACACACCCCTCCATATGTGCTATTTTCATCTTGTTCAAAATGTTGGCCTGGTGTTTTTAAGTGGTACTCATTTGTTTCTCAAAATAAAGGCATATACAGTATCCACAGCTATAAAAGCCTGGAAGAGCAGCATTCATGCTTTAGGGAAGCAAAGTAAAGATGAACAGCTTCCAAACATTTCATAATTAGTAAACAATGCCATGGCCTGTTCTTGTTCCAGAATTAGGACAAGACCAAATGAACTCTGCCTTTTCTACACTCCAGGGCCCTGCATGTGGTTGTTCCTCGAAGCAGGCAGCCTGCCAGGCTCCACAGAGAAAGAAGGTAAGCAATGTCATATGCATGGGAGGGAGCAAGATAAGGGACTGGAGATGTGGGGTAAAGCTCTGAATTTTGCTCCTTGCAATCTCTGTTGCTGCAGTGTAGAGTTGCTAGTCAAAGTCCCAAGACTTTAGGCTTGTTTATTAGTTAAAACTAGGTAGTGTGAATGTTCTCCTCCAATGTCGTTCTTGGCATTTGCCAACAATGGAATTAAAATTAAATATTAGGAACTCTGTAACTAGAGCGCAGTCCTGGGCAGTACCTGCACAGCATGCAGATTATACACTGCATCAATGAACATTTAGGGTGGTAGTGTTACCTCAGGGGATACAAAGAATGTATTTCGTACCTTGTTTACCTTCTACAAACCTCCTAATATCTGCCTAAAGATGCAGACACTTAGTATCTTCTATAAATATCCTGGCCTCTGCTCAGGAATGTAGGCACTTAGTCTTAAGAAAATTATGAACTCAGTAGTTAATCTACTCAAGGTTGAAAACGTGTGTTGAAACAAGGAAAGCAATATCAGATAGGGAGATTTTGTGATTGTTTAAGGATTAACTGAAGGACATCCTTATCCCAATTAGGGATGTGGAAAGAAAATAAGCAATTTTGCATTCAAGTAGAATTGTGTAACCTAGTGAATATGTGCATTAGATAAGTGTAGCAATTGTGTTAGCTGAGCACGCTTTTGAACGTTGGTTTTGTATAAATAGGCCTTGGCGGTCTTCAGTAGGCGTGTTAGTTTTGTGGAAGGTCTTCCACCCAGAACCCTGCACAGGATAAAAGCAAAGTCTCCTCTCTAAACACAATACTTTGTTTTGGGAGTTTTTTTATTGATTTGGGGTAATGGTTCTTATCAACAGAGCAGGTCTGAGCAGCATCGAATAGCAAGGAGTTGGATTTAGCAGTGCTGTGGGCCACTTCTAGTCCAGTGTTCATATGAGCTGATTTACCATCTTAAAAAGATTGGACATGGGTGGAGAAAGAACGTGGGCAATGAAAATACCCTGATTTCCTGTAGGTAGGTAGAGATGAAGAAATGGTCACAGTTTCCAGTCAATCCAGTACATTGTACCTCAAAAGTAAGCAGCTAAACTAGCATTAAAAAAATATTTACAGAATTTTGATTGTACTTTTCTCAAACATTTTACTTAAAAATAAAGTTATGATTTTTATTTTAGTTGCATAGCGTCTCCCTCACATCACCTTTCAAAGCACTGGCATTTCTGTTACACTAGTTTCTGGCATTCTGGGTTTTTTTCTCAGTTCTTAAACACGTAAATGTCTGTTGTTCCTTTAAGCAAATAAAGGTTAAGTGAATGTCTACACCTTAAAATTGTAGAGAGTGGCAAAAGGAAGGAGGGGAGGCCTCTTGTCAGAAATGGAATGGAAGAGAAATAAAGATTAAAGCTCTGCGGAGAGGGACTTGGGGCTGCCCCGTCCCTGGAGGTGTTCAAGGCCAGGTTGGATGGGGCTTTGTGCAGCCTGGGCTGGTGGGAGGTGTTCCTGCCCGTGACAGGGGGGTGGAACTGGATGAGCTTTGAAGGTCACTTTCAACCCAGACCGTTCTGTGATTCTACTGCAGTGAAAGCAGGGCTCTGAGAAGGCTGCTCAGTGCTGAATTGTTGGGGTTAAGAATATTAGAGAGTTCACGAGGAAAACGGAAAAGCCTTATAGTGATACTTTTATTTATAATTTAGCTGTAATTTCATGGGTTCATTGTTTTAACGGTTGTGCAATTCATAGTGATTTGGTGGGACGCTTTTGGCTGACTGGGGTGTCTGTTTTAGTCACAAATAGGTGTATAGATTTCTTCTTTGGGTTGGAACTGTGTGATCGTTAAGGTCCCTTCCAACTCAAACCATTACATGAAAACAGATTTTTTCATCTGGCCGCGCGCATTCCCGCGTTCGGCCTCGCGGTAGCTGAACGCACCCGTTACAGAGACACGGCGCATCACTCCCCGCCAAGCCCGCTGGGCGCAACTCTCATCCCCCCCCGCCCGGGGCACCGCTCCTCCCGGCCCCGCCCACTCACGCTGCGTACGCGCTGTGGCTTCCGCCCGGCACCAAGATGGCGGCGGCCCGCGACGCGCGGTGCCCTGAAGTCCCGCAGGTGATAGCACCGGGAGCCCCGGCCGCGGGGAGAGCCTCGCACCCTTCCCCGCTGCTCTCCCGGCGTCCCAGAGCAGTGGCCCCGGGGATCGCCCCGCCAGTGGGGCGGTGTCCGGAGGCAGCGCGGCCCGCGAGGCTGTCAGGCGGCGGAGATAGGCCCTTGGGCCCCTGGTCCTCTCCGCTTGCCCTCTCGTCCATCTTTTGCCCCCTCTGGCCCCCTCATCCCCCTCTTGCAGCCTCATGTTCCCCTCTTGACCGCCCCTTGCCACCTCGTCGCCCCCCATCTGGCCGCCTTGTCCCTCCCGTCTGGCTGCCCGGGCCCCTCTGGCCCCGCGCCGGATCCGCATGTCAGGCGGGTTTACGTGGCTGCCCCTGGTTTTTCCTTGGCCCTCTGTGAATTACTTGGTGCTCGCATATGGCGTGGCAGGTGTTTGGGGTTTTTTAAGGAAAAGAAACCTAGTTGTGATGGTGGTGTTTCTTGCAGTCCCTCTCCATGTAACGTTTGGTTTCTTCAGCTTTAGGATACATCTGATAATCGAGAAGGCTGTATTAGGTGCCTCCTATGTAGGTAAGCGTTAAAGTGGTAACTAAAGCAGTTATTAAAAATATGTCTATTAATTCTAATAACTCTTACATTTCTTTAAGAGGAAAAATAGTCATCTTGCTTTGGTTATGATAAACCGTGTGAGCTTATTTAGCTCTTTTTTGGGGAAGCATTGCTTTATGAAGATACTGTTGTTGATGTGGAGAAGCTTCAACCTGCAGATTTTGTGGTTGATTATGAAGCTTAAGAGTGCATGAACTTCCAGTGCACAAGACATGCTAAAATGTATTGCAAAAAATAACTTTACAGCTTGAAAAAATAAAGTATTAACTGTTTCCAGAGCCTAGTCTGATGTAAACATAAAGCACGCAGAACTTTTGAATGGTGAACACTCATTTTGAAGTTAATGGCATTATCAGTGGTATAAAGATGCGCATGCTTTTTAATACTTAGGATTTGGGGAGTGTGAGGATATCTTTAGTAATGCTAGTGAAAATTAAAATGTGCTTTGTCAGCTTTGCATGCAGTGTCTTTGGCTTACAGTACCTGCAAATTTTGTTGATGTTTTAGGAAAAGCAAATATTTTCGTCCTTCACAATGCCCAACTCCAGCTCCAAATTTCACTGTAACCGTAGAAGAGGTGGTCGGGAAGCTGGAAGGAGAGAGCTGGTTTCCAGGTCTCTGCAGAGTGCTCAGCATTGCCTGGAGGACCAGGATTTTGGAACTGCGTATGCTCACTATCTCCTGGTACTAAATCTAGCTCCTGAGTTAAAAACTAGTGTCAAAGTAAGTACTCTTGGAATTACTTGAAACAATTTCGTTACTGTATTCCTTTTGAGGCTTGGGGACGTGTTTTCTGCTTGTGATTCGTTGTATGTAACTGATTTTCCTGTTCAGTCTTCAAAATAAGAGTTGAAAACGGCAATAATGGAGATGGCCAGTTAGTTGTTTAATCAGCTGTGCGTGCCTATAGGAAGGGAATTAATATGCTTTGTTTTAGGCTGTGTGTGCCAAGTTTAATAAAAATAGGGCCTCAGTGTCGGCTTGTGTAGCAGGCATTAATATACATGTAGGCTATTCATATGTGCTGCTGAGTGTTTATACTGTGTGCGTATCTGAGAGCATAGTTCAACTTCTTCAAGTGAGCCATCTAATTTGGGGGGATAGCAAACAGTTGTATGCTGCTGCTGAACGAAATGAGGGTGTTCAGGTGTATGTCAATATCTCTAGATGTTTTCAGGGCTCAGTTCCCTATTTCTGGTAACTGCTGTAACTCAGTGGTCTGTGTTTTATTTTCTAGGAAACATTTCAGTTTACTCTCTTTAAATGGGCTGAAGAGCTAGATTCCCTGGCACGAATTCAAGATCTGTTCAACTGTTATGAACAAGCGCTTGAACTGTATCCAAATGATGAAGTGATATGTAATAGTATGGGAGAACATCTTTTCAGGTTTGTAGTAATGTATATTCAGTTTTTATAAGGTTCACAAAGGTGACCAAAGTTGCTCAGAGTTGCTGTGTTCAACTATATTTGTGGTTAACCTACAGTTTTTGAAGTAGTTCTTTCCTGTTAGATCCCTGGAAACTGCTGCCTTTGAATACTGTCTTTTAATTCTGGTCCTTCTTGAGGTCCCATATAACAGACTGCTGAAGTGAAGAAGCTAGTTGTCTATACTGTACTCTGGAGGGCTGTTCTTAAATGAGTTGAACTTAGGCTTTATTAGTATAAAGCGTTCTTTTCCTACTTTCTCCAAACAGTGTACAATATCATGCTTTGCTGTTGCTCAGGGTTCTGAGGTCTTCGGAGTCTGGAATTTTAAGATTGAAATCAGGTTCTAAATCCAGATAGCTTTTATTAGGTTTGCTTTTTGTCATTATTTTATTTGTTTTAAGGAACAACTCTCCCAGCATTGCATTCAGATGTATGTGTTTCTTGCATTTCCTAGTTAAGGTTTTTTTAGGGTTGCCCAGTTTGAGAACACACTACAGATATCATAAGAACTTTCTTCGAGTTCATGATTTAGTTTCAGAATTGCCACTTAATGCAAGCACTGGCAGCTCAAAACTTCCTCGTTTTACAGTGTGTTCCAGAACTGGTTTGGGGTTTGTTGATTCTGCAATCCAGTCTCACAGATTTTCAAAGTGCTGCTGTCATACTGTTGCAGCCAGTTCTTGTAAAACCTTTTCCAGTTTGTTAAAGAGTATAGGAGTAGGTGAAGACTGGTGCACACAATGTTTTTTTTCTATTACCTTTGTGTTTTAAAGTGATGTAGAGGTGTAAATCATTCTATTTCATATAATAGGTAATAGCAATGTTTCTAAAGATAACTAATGAAAAGTGTTTCCGTTGTCTTTTAACTAAGACCTCTTTGCAGATCTACAGATCCTTACAGATCCTTGACAGCTGAATGCATGCTTTCCATTTATTTGTCATTTTTACTATTAGAATGGGATTTAGAGATGAAGCAGCTGGATATTTCCATAAAGCAGTAAAGCTTAACCCAGACTTTGCTGATGCAAAGGAGAATTTTTACCGTGTTGCAAACTGGCTTGTGGAGCGCTGGCACTTCATCATGCTCAACGATGCCAAGAGGAATCTTACTTACCTAAAAGCAATTGAGAATGCTGTCCGTTCAGGGTGTAAATCTGTCCTCGATATTGGAACAGGAACAGGAATCTTGAGGTGTGTCCTAAGTGCATATTTAACAGAAATGTATTTTTGTCTAACAAAATCTGGTTGGTAGTGAAAAAAAATGCCTTTGTTGAGACAAAACATAGAAGAAACAAAGCTTTTAAGAAGTCTCTGCGTCTTTGAGGTTAGTGTCTAGTAGTATTTTTGGAACCCCTTTTTTTAATTTATGGAAATGTTTTTTGTGTAGACAGCTATGTAATGAAAATGCTGTAGTTTAATGAGTCAATTTAACGTAGTTGGGGAGTGTCCTTTTGCTACCTGTATATTTCTTTGGGGTGTTTTTTGTGATAGCATATCAGGAGGATATTAGTTTGTCTGATGTCAGTGTTCACACGAGATGTTAGTTCACTTAATGATGATTTTTGCACTTGAACTGTTTTCTCAGAATTATGAAGCAGATGCAGAAGTAGAACTTAAGAAAACTCCATATCTGGTAATGCTTTACCTAAAGTAATCTAATCTGGAGGTTAAAAGCCCTGATGCTTGTTTTTTCAGTATGTTTGCAAAAAAGGCAGGAGCATCTTCTGTCTATGCCTGCGAATTATCAAAAACTATGTATGAACTCGCCCGTGATGTGGTGGCAGCAAATAATCTGGACAGAGAGATCAATCTTATGCATTTGAAGTCACTTGATATAGAGATTCCAAAGCACATACCTGAAAGGTACGTTATTGCGCTCTGTTGTGATACGATTTTTAATTTGCTATGCATTTCAAGAAAGTATAAAATACCCTGTGACCTAAGCAGAAATAACTTTACCTGTGATGTTAACCGTAATGTGGGAAGGTTCTCTGTGAGTTTTATGTTTTTCTGGGGAAATGTTATCAGAAATGATAACAAGTTTTTTAGATGCTTCTGATTTATATGCTAGGTCAACAATTTAATAAATTAAGGAGTTTAATTCTTTGATGGTGGTAGCTCTGAGGCATATGCAGTTACATTGCAGAAATAGGAGAATAGAAATTAGCCTGCTACATCATAAAAGTTATTTTAACCCACTTTCATACTTAACTAGTGGCTTACTTCTGCAACCCATGAATGGCATGGAGATGTGTAATACATCCTGCAAAGGAAGACTGTTTTTAGGACATACCACATCCCCACAACTCCATGTCAACTTCTGTGTTTGTGAGAGATCAGAAATTGCAGCTCATATGCCTCTTCTGATCAAGGAGTGAGGGAAAACTTCCCCTTTGTCCCCTAAGGAGAGTGTTGCTGTGTTTGAAGGCTAGAGGGTGCCATGCGATGTGGGCAGGTTCTGGGGTGTTTGCACTCGGAAAGCTGGTGGTGGCTGGGCTAGCTGTAGTTGTGAATGTTGGCATCCTGCCGTGGCAGGGATCCATAGGGCTTTCAGTGTGCCTCTGGATATTGGACTGAAATTCGATGGAACTGTGTTGCAATTTGTAGGTTTTTGTGTTTATATTGAGCTTTTTGTACATACATATCTGTCCACCTGTCTGTGTAGCTGAGGTTCATGTGCTTTGGAAAATTAAGTAGCCTATTTTCCCAATATTAAGTATTTTCTTCTAAAGCATAGTCAGAGCTACTGGGACAAATGAGCAGCTTACAATTGCTCTTGGCAAACTGGAATTTGAACAGCATTACAGCTTTCAGTATGTTATCTAGGCTTTTTATGCTACCCAGCTCCTCCTTGCTCACTTTCACTCAGCAGGAGATTTTCTGGAGGATCTGTATATTTTTAGCAGGTAGAAATCTGAGGGGATTTTTGTTTGTTTCAATGTATGCAAAGGACTGGTTTATCACTTCAGCTCACTGCTGCTTGGGATGCAGATTAAACATGGGAAGGAAATAATCCTTTTTACTTTTACTAACACTTAATGAAGTGTCTGGTGAAGGTACAGGCTCCTAAGCTGAAATGGTGAAGTTCCCATGGTTTAGCATGCCAGGCAAGCCTTGTCTAAGTGTGTCAGCTTAGCTGCAGTGACTGATCATGTGTATCCTCCTAGTGTATGTGATGAGTTACTGAATGTCACCCGTCAGGAATTGTTCTGGATGTCTTGTCTTATCATGCCATATGTGTTTTGTTTGGTTGAAATCCTAAACCCTTTGGATTTAAAAGTCTCTTAAGCTGTGTAGTAATTTTATTATACTTTGATTGTAGGGATTTTTTAAATTCCTTTTTAACACACATTCATGGATACGTACTCTTGCCCAAGATTTAGATAAAATACACATTCTGCAATATCATTGGCTGTGTGCCCAGGCTGAAACTTCCTGTTTTGGCTAGAGTCTTCCCACGAAATTTATTTATAAACACTCAACAAGAAGCTTTATGGTAAATTCTTGCTCAATATTTATTCTCTTTTATCTGCATCTTGAATAACTTGTAATAGTAATCCAAAATGTGTAATTGTTGGAAGAATTAAATTGCCCATCTGCATTGAAACTTCAAAACACTGATAAAATTTTTGCTGTAGGTTAACATTGGTGCGGTGGTGGGTTTTTTCTTTAAAAGAATGATTGTTAACAGGAAAGTGTGTGATGTATTTTATTTCATTGTGTTCTTTTTCTTATCTAGAGTTTCCTTGGTTGTCACAGAAACAGTCGATGCTGGTTTATTTGGAGAAGGAATTGTGGAGAGCTTGATACATGCTTGGGAACATCTACTTTTACAGCCAAAGGTAGGTGATGTGGATACATGTGTATAAATGGGGTTTATGATTTGATACATATTTCTGCATATGTATGTGTGCGCGCACATTCACACACATGTGTGAATGAGGAACAACTGCCTTGTAAATATTTCATACCTATTGATATTTTTAAAATGAGTAATCTGAGTTTGTTCTATGAATTTGATTTTGATGAAAGGCAATGAGGCAGCTGCATACATTGCATACTTCTGTGAGCTCGTGTTCTGAGGAGACAGATGTTTGCAATGCATGTCTTCCTGATGAAACCTTTCAGCATACAGAGATGGTTCAATCTTGATCACTGTTCATTCCTTTTTCTTTTCTTCTTCTCTACCCCCTGGTTTGTAAGTAATACAAAAGGGATTTATGTGTGTTTTAAAGGCACTATTTTCCTGGAACTTGAATTGCAACCTGGTCACTTTGAGAGCTATCTGAAAGTTGTATCAGGCTAAGCAGAAAATACTGAACTATGGTAGAATTATTTCTCATCATGACACTAGGGAACAATCAATTATAATTTGCTAAATATGCCATATACTTAGGCTCTTAATTTATTTTTGCTAACTTTGAATTTTTTTTTTTTGAAGACTCAACAATTCTACTGGGTCTCTTGGACTTCACTTAACATTTTGAAATTTAACTAGCATACATTAAGAAAAGTAATATGACAAGCAGTTTTATATGGGTTAACCTCTGATAGGCCTTATGAAATATAGGGTCTTCTCTTCCATTTTGGTTTTGCTTTGATTCCAACTGATTTTAAGAAGTCTTGTGTGGCTGAAAGCTTTTTGTATTGTGTTGAACTGAAAGTGATGACCTCTAGTGTTAGATATAGGAATAAAGGAAAGACCCTCAATTGTTTCAATATATTCTTACAGAATACAAGTTAAAACACACTTTTAGAATTACACAGAGGAAGTAGTGGACCAAAAAGTAAGGCTGATGCGTTTATGTATTGGAACACAGTATTTAAGAAACTCCTTTAATGATCGACTGGAATGACAAAGACCAGAAACTTTTATTGACTTAAGAATTCACTGGTGTTTTGACTGTAATCTTGAATGGCTCATTAATATGTAAGCCAGGCTTTGTAGCAGTGGTAGAAATAGGTCACTGTCTCATCATATGTTGTCATTCATGTTTTAACAGCCTAAAAATCAAGATGTCTGTGCTGGAGATTATGGCAGAGTTATTCCTGCAAGTGCAACAGTATTTGGGATGGCAGTGGAATGCAAAGAAATACGTAGGCATCACCGGTATGTTTAAACTCTACCATAGTTTGAGCTTGTATTTGTTGTTTGGGGAGGGAGACTGGTGGGGTTTATTGAGGATTTTTCATTGCCTGTTCTCTTTATTTTTTGAATGGCTGATAACATGACTAAACAGATTTCTGCTCTCATCCTCGCCACCCCTTTTCCATTTTTTTTCCCACACACCCCATCCTGCCTTTGTGGTTCAGACTTTCTGGATCACTTTATCAGAAACTCTGGATTTTCAGTGATGCTTGAAATACGTGCCTTTAAGACATACTAAAGAAATATAATTCTTTAATAGTAAAATTACTTCTCAGTTTCTGTATTGAAGATTCTTGGATTAATACTCAGCCTTTATCTGCATATTACCTTGCTGTTGGATTTAACCCTTTCAGAAGACGAGGAACAGGATTTTGTAAGGCCTAGCACCATCTTTCTGAATACGTGCGTTGCGTAATTCTAAAGTAGCATTCAGCAATTTCTCTGCTGAGGCCAGTTTTGACTGGGTATCTGTTTTCATATTAATTTTTATTCTTGTCTTTTAGAACAGTATCACTGTATGGAGACAGTCTCTGTTTGAGAGGTTTGGACTTAATCTATTTTGTTTAGGATTATCCCAGAATCACAAAATGCCAGGTTGGAAGGGACCTCAGGGATCATCCGTTCCAACCTTTTAGATAATATATAGTTTAAATGAGATGACCCAGACCCTGTCAAGCTGAGCCTTAAAAGTGTCCAGTGTAGAGGAATCCACAGTTAGTCTTGTTGCAGTTTAAAGGAGATACTAACTTTTACAGGAGCTTCAGTGTGCTGGATGAAAAATAGCCAAACTGCATCACTGATTTTTCTAATGCAGTAGACCTGGATAATGGCCAGAGACAGAAGATCCCATAGTAGATGGTCATAGAAGAACATTCTTTAGGGGAAGTTAGTTATTCATCAATTAGGGGGTAGGTTTTTGTCTTGAAACACGGTATTGACTGCTCTTATGAAATTTAAACAGGATCAAAGTTAAGGTACTTGTCCAGGTTTGGCTAGGATAGAGTTAATTTTCTCAAGAGACACTCAGCTGATCCAAACTAGCCAAAGGGATATTCCATACCATGACTTCACACTCAGGATATAAGAAGGGTAGTTGGCCGGGAGGCTTGGGAGGCTTGGTATGACAGCTCGGGAGCACGTGGGGCATCTGTTTTCTGGGTGCTAAGCAGTTCGCACTGTGTATCATTTGCTTTGTATATTCTATTGTTGTTATTGTTTTTCTCTTCCTTTTCTGTTCTGTTAAACTGTTTTTATCCTAATCCACGAGTTTCACCTTCCTTGTTTCTGATTCTCCTCCTCCATCTGGAGGACAGGGAGGGGTGAGCCAGTTGGCTTTGTTTCCAGCTTAAAGGGGCTAAAGCTTGTGTGTGACCTTTGACAGAGGTCAAATTGGGCTTTTTCTCAGTTTGTGGTGGCACCATTCAGTTCTGATTCTTGAAAATGACGTTTTCTGTGCTTTAGAGCTGCTCTGAACATAAAAAACCCCACAGGATTATTGTTCTTTTTTCTTAGACTTTTTATTCTTACACTCTATGCATTTAAAAATACTTATCCAGCCTTGAACGAATTTCCTTTAGGTTTTTTGGGCAAATTATTTGAAGTTTAATTTCTTCCCTTTTTTCCTTCCAGAGTGGGGACGCAAGAAGTTGCTGGTGTGCGCTTGCCAAATTCAGTGCAGTTCTTTAGTCCAACATGCGCTTCTGCTGGTTCAGAGGAAACTGTCGAACCTTACACCACCGAGAAGCTCAGTCGTATTCCTGGAGGTTACGTACCTCTGACAGAACCCTGTCAAGTCATGACAGTAGATTTCAACAATCTTCAGGTAATGGGGGGTGGGTTATGTCCTTTAAGTAATCTATTTATGAATAACAAGCCCCATATTTTATTTGCTTTCTGGGTTCAATTTCAGAACAGTTCACAAGGGCGAAGTTGGCAGGGCTGCACTGAAGTCCTCTGCTGGTTTTGATAGTTCTCTGGTTGTGTAATGATGTGATTCATCAGATGACATTATGAGTTTTTGAAGGTGGAGTGTTTTTTGTTTGTTCTACATAGTTGAGGGAACTGAAGTAGCTCACCATAGAATCAAACAGCTGCCAACCTCAGTGCAGGAGGGCAAGGAAGAATGCAATACACCCATCTTAAATAATATATGCAGTTGTGGAGATGAGGTTGTTTCATCGTCTACAGCTAAAGTCTTCAACAAACTCTTGAAGGCAAAAGAGAGAGGATATATTTTACCTCTGGCATAAAAATATCTTTTAAGTGTTGATGGGTGTGTGAAAGATTGGGGAGAGAAAGAAATTATCCTATTCAACCAGTTGATTCCACTCTTTGCCTCCTTTGGTATCTTATGGTATTTCTGTATTATGGAATTCTAAATATGGTAGCATTATTTTGTGTATTTTGTACCAAATACATTTGTATGCATATACCAAATAGGCCTGAACTGTAAGGCAAGGACCTCAGCCACTCGCAGCTGAGCATGCTGAAAAGATGATACATCTGAGCTCTAGTGTGTTTCTTGCTTATTAACCTGTGGTGAGGAGTTAGCATTGAGTCAGAGCTTACAATAGAGCCTGTTACAAAAATGAAGTTATTCCTGGCTACTACTTGGCCAATGTTTCTGATGCAGTAGCTTTTCCTAGTTGGCTTGTCTGACATCCTGAGATTAAAAATGGAATAAGACAAGGCTTTTCAGTGTCCTCCTGGGAGTAATCTCACTGTGACCTAATGTTGCTTCTGCTTCTAGCATCAATAAAAACCTATTAGTCTTATCTGAGATGCCAACTCTTATGCGTCTGCTTGCTGACAGGCATGTAAAGATAATTTTAAAGAGTAAGAACAGTGATATTCTTTAAAACCATGTTTCAGAACTCCTCCTTTGAAGTTTCAGTTAGACTAATCGAGTGTTCCTGTCATGAAATGGTAAGATACCATAAGTAAACGTAAAGGGAAGAAATCTAGTTAATTTATTTTGAATTACTGATTACTGTTTGCTGTTACTTTTGCAACTGGACAAATAGGGTGGTTCCAAACACTGATAGCTTTCTTACAACCTTTTGTTTGTTTGTTTTGTTTGATTGCTTTTTTGTCGTGACTGCACCTGGATGTTCAGTCAGTGCAGCTAAAAAATAAAAAAGAAAAATTGTCTTTGCTCCTATTGGACTAAAAAAAACCTGCTGTAGTTACAGCCAGTAGCAGAATTACCTACTAAAGACTGAAATTCAGGTATGAAATCACTCAGCACTGGTAAGATAGTTTTAAAGACCCGTTTTCTAACTTATATTTCAAAGAACAAGAGGGCTGTTGCATTTATTCTGCTTGTACTAATTATCCAGACCTAAATTGGTGGAACTGAGAAAAAGAATTAAAATACAGTACAACAGCATTTCTCATAAGTCATATATTTTTAGAAAAAGCAACTGAGTTATGCTGATTACTCTGTTACTGCTGTGATTATTACTAACAGCAGCAGTTCAGTTCCTCCCAGGCAGGGGAAGGAGATGTGGCTGTAATTATAGGCTGCAGACACTTGGACCTAGCCAGGTATTACCTGTGTGCATGTTTGCTGGCAGCAGATCAGTGCCACTGGGAGTGGAAGTGAGTGTTTGCCTCAGCAGACAGTAATTAAAGCTCAGTCTCACTTTATGGCCCTAAAGGAGCCAAGCTCTTGCCAACAATTATAGATCCTGGCTCTAATTTTCATGAGGAGTTACTGTGTGGAATATTTGAGAAATTCTGGATCAAAACATAGGAAACTTGATAACTGCATTCTTTCTGTAGTTTTTCCTTCTATTTGCAGTCCCATTTACTTTTTTTTTAATGCAAGCTATCCTCATGCAGAGGATATATGTGCTGTAGCTTCAGTTTGTTCTTTTACTGCCTGTTCCTGCATTGTGACTTTATTTTCTTTGCTGTCTCTTTAACTACACTATTTGATGCGTCATTGTGCTTTTACTGTCTTGCTTCTAGGGGCTTACTGCCAGCAAAGCTTCAGCTTACTGCTCTTTTCTTTCCTCCAGTTGAGGATGTATGGAAAAAATGGCTAGCAGCAAAGTGCTTTTATTGAGGAGCAGGGAGATCTCATTATAAACTTTATTAGCATCCAGAAATTTGGACTCGGCCACCTCTCAATTGTGAAAGAAAGGGTGGATCAACTCTTGGAGAACACAGCATGAGAATAGAGAGGGGACACATAAAAAATGCAGTGCATGAGATCTACTCATGTTCTTAATGTGGAACTTCTCCTTTGCCCTCTGTGTTTTAAGATTGAAACTTAGAGAGGACAAATGTTGACATAAGGAGTTCAGGAAGCTGATAAAAGTTTAGGAGAGGCTGTTAACGACGTAGAAGGGTTGTGACTAAGAGAATCTTTGGTCCCTTGTGATTGACCTCCTGTTAATTGGTTTATGCTGGAATTATCTACATTAGAGCTAGGCCTTTTATATTTGTGAATGGTGGTGGCAGGAGGCAAATAAATTTTATGTGGAAGAAAACTTTATTCCTGTTAAATATTCAAAACTTTTTAGGAATACTGGAGAATTTATAACCTGATCTCTTTAGGGGAGATCTTAGTTCTTCCCAGTAGTGAAACTGCCCATGCCTGAGCTTTTCCACAAAGGCAACAGCCCAGGTAGCAGAGACTATGTGCTCAAAGGTGTTTGTCTTAATGTTTTCATAAAGATGTTGCCAAACCTCTGTTCAAGCGAATTCAGTGCATACATACAGTATTTATAGAACTGACTAAATACAGGTTTTAAGTGAGGCATATGCCTAAGCATTGGCTTGAATCCAGCCCAAAAGAGTGGCTCTGTTTTTATTACTTTTCACGAGGCAAGCCCTGCCAGTCTAAAGCCTTTCTTGCAGCTTTCAGTGTTTTTACAGTATGGATGTTCGTACAGGTAGGTACATTTGCTTAAATGACTGATGGGCACAAGTTGGTCGTGTGCACAACTGCCCTGCATGTGGGAAGAGAGTTCCTGTGCCACCAAGTACTAATGATGCTAATGGAATTGTAGCAGCTTGTTAACTTCAGGTGTCTGTTGGGTGGCCTCATGGATTGGTGCAGAATATGAGTGATTTAGTGTAATAAAAACCATCTTTTATAGAAGGACAGTCTCTCACATTTCTTTTCTCTTTCCACTTTGGTCAGGAGCTGAAAAGCCTTGCAGATAGAAAGCCTTGGAAGCTCAGCTTGCCAGTCACTGAAGGAGGAATACTAGATGCCCTTGTGGTGTGGTTTGTACTACAGCTTGACGATGAGCATGCTCTATCTACAAGTCCCAGTGAGGAAACTTGCTGGGAACAAGCAGTCTATCCTGTGCAGGGCCTCCTTGGTATGTCCTTTGGAGTTGCGATACATCAGCTTGGTTTCATTTTAGTTTTGAGCTAGTTATCTCAGAGATTAAGAAGTGGCAGCAAATAGGTTTAGAAATTCAACAGCAGTAGCTGAGGGGTGGTTCCTGATCATGTTTCTGGACTGTTGTGCACAGTCCCTGCGTCAGGTCTTGTTCATGGTTCTCTCCATGAGGCAGATAAGGGACCTGCTTAAGGTCTCAGAGGATGCATATCATTAAGTTGCTTTATTCTATAATGGATTAAATGCATCATGGAGCATTTGCAATAAGTGGGGCTACTGATTGGCTCTACTTGGTCAAAATGTGACTGGTGAACGAGGTGGGCGAGGTAGGGTAGGAATTGTTAGGTGCTACTGCTCCAGAAACCAAAGTTAAACATTCCCGCCTACCCCTCACCTCCATTTTGGACTCATCTTTAATACTGTGATGCACAGGCAGTAGCAGTGTCATTTCCAGCTGCCTCTACTCTCTATTCACCCCTTTTCCATTGTCCTGTTTCATAGAATCCTAGAATATCTCAAGTTGGAAAGGGCCACATAAGGATCGAGTCCAGATCTTTGCTCCTTGCAGGACTACCTAAAACTAAGTCACATGACTAAGAGTATTGTCCAGATGTTCCTTGAACTCTGACAACCTTGGTGCTGTGAGAAGTTCCCTGAGGAGCCTGGTCTAGTGACCAACCACCCTCTCAGTGAAGAACCTTTTCCTAATATCCAATCTGAACTTGCCCTGACACAGTTTCATTCCATTTCCTTGTGTCCTGTCACTGGTCATGAGACAGAGGAGATCAGCACCCCCCACCACCCCCTTTGAGGAAGCTGTAGGCTGTGATGAGGTCACCCCTCAGTCTTCTTCAAGCTGAAGAGACCAAATGACCACAGCTGTTCCTCATAAGTCTTGCTCTCGATCTTCCACCGTTTTGCTCTCTCTCCTCTGGATACACTCTATTGGTTTCACATCTTCTTATATTGAGATGCCCAAAACTGCACACAGTACTCGGAGCTGGGGTTACACCAGTGCAGCCTAGAGTGGGACCATCACCTCCCTTGAGCGGCCAGCTCTGCTGTGCTTGATGTGCCCTTCTGGCTGCCAGGGCACACTGCTGACCCATATTCAATTTGCCATCCATGCAAACCCCCAGATCTCCTCCTGTGGGGCTGCTCTCCAGCCCCCCTGCTAGAGAAGGTTCACCTACAGCAGGCTGCACAGGAACACATCCAGGTGGGTGTGAATACCTTCAGAGAAGGAGACTCCACAGTCTCTCTGGGCAGCCTCTTCCAGTGCTCTCTCACCCTCAAAGCCTCCGGGAGGGAAGAAGAAACTCTTGTAGCCTAAGTTGCCATTGAAATAAATGTTTATCAAACAACAGCATTTTTGTTTTGAAATTCTGGTCTGTATCAGTGGATTTACTTTCTTAGAACATACACAGAGTATCCTAAGACCATCTTGAGCTGAACATCATAAAAGTTCTGTAAAATTTATTTTGAATCAGTTACCTTTTCTAAGTTGTAGATATTCTTTTCTGTGCAACTACAAATTTGCCTATGTCTACGGGAGGTATTAAAATGTAAATATGTAGTATTTAGCATTTTAAAGCAAAAGCAGTTTCTTTACCAGTAGGTTTTTGTTCTGCTCTGCTGTTGACAGAACACTTAAAAGTAATATATCGGTTTCTCATAGAAAGGCTTATTTAGAGAAAGAATGGATTTTGCGTGTGTGGGACAGTTCAAGGCAGATATTAATGCACAATTGCAGATACTAGCTCATGTGCTACAGGCTAGAACAATTCTTTCATACACACTGATAACTCATGAAGAAATGAGACAATGCTTTTTTTTCTAAGCACTGTATGGCTACTTCACTGATGATTGCTGCAAAGTAACTGACATGACTTTTTTGTGCTGCTTTACCAAGATTATTCTGTGAAGACTGGAGATACTGTGCTGATAGAAGCTTGCTGCCAAGACTGCTATTTGAAGATCCAGAAGATTTCTTTGACTTCAGAGTGTGGGATGGACTTTGGTGACAGAGACGACACGCTGAGTTTGGGCAATGAGGCTGAGTTGTGTAATGCGCTGGCTGGTCTTCAGACGACCAGCAGACAGGGTGGCAATGGTCAAGTATGTGTGTTGGAATCCACAGAAATAGCCCTGCTGAACGACGTACCGTACCACGAATGTTTCAAAGCTGCCATGGGAAAAGTGCTGTTGTCATTAAATCCAAGTAAGGACTTGCAGTCCATGGATGTTGATGGACATGGCAATGGGTCGAACCTCCAAGAGAGTCAAAACAAGGGCTGTCTGGATGGGGCTCCTGATCCTTTGTACATTTTAGATGTATCTGAAGGCTTCTCCATCCTGCCAATTATAGCTGGCAAACTTGGACCAGTTAGAGCCTACAGTTCTATTGAGAAAGAACAGCATCAGGCAGCACTTAGTGTAATTTCAGAAGCTAACCATTTCCCTAAGGAAACATTAGAGTTTTGGCTCAGCCACTTAGAAGATGAAAGTGTGGTGCTACAGCGACCCAAATCAGACAAATTGTGGAGTATTATTATCTTGGATGTTATAGAGACATCAGGTTTAATACAGCAGGAGGTGATGGAAAAAGCTGCAATATCCAGGTACAGTATAAATGGACAAAAGTATTCCTAGGGAATCCATAATGATCTGAAAACTTTTGAAAACCAACACCTCAATAATAACTGAGGTAGCTTTTAGTGCAAGGTTAGAAAAGCCCAGATTCAAGTACAAGTCAAATGGTTGCTGGAACAAACTGGTACTGCTAGAAGACAAACACATGGTGTTAGACTGGCCGGGGAGGCAGCAAAAATCTAGCAGTTACCACAGCAGGAGAGGTGGGAAGGAGTGCAGGGCCAGGGAAATAAAATAATGGAAATGGATAGCATAAAAAGTAAACATGAAATGGGTTTATCCCCTGTAGTGGTGCTAGGAAATCTTCTCAGTACATCTTCGTGCTTAGTGATGGCAGAATATTCCAGATGACTTATGTTTGTTACCTTTTCTAAGTTTGGAATGAATCTTTGGTGACTTGTAAGATTTTTTGCTGTAAGCACAAATGGGAAATTACTGTGACTTTTGTCATATGCAGACTCAGACTTGTTGTTGGTGTGAAAATACATCCAGTAGCACACTACTTAGCTACCCATTTCCTATGAAAAGAGGCCTGCTGTAGTAAGAAGAAACCTGAAACAATCTGTATTGATTTGGAGGTGTCTGATATTACGCTGAATGAAAGCTTGTGGTGGTGCTGCTCTCAGCAGTGGGGCATTCCGTAGCAAAAGGCCAAGCAAGGCTCAGGGGCTTTTTTCAGGAAAAAATACTGTCTCCTGTATTGCTGTCAGCTTTAGCTAGACTTAAAGAAGGTTGACTTAAATTCACACCAAGTTTTGTTTCCCTGTTTCCTGTTTCCTCCTTAACCGGTGCCCCCCAACAGTACATACTTCCGATTTCCAGTTTTATTAAGCATTTCTGCCAGACCTTCAGGATTGGATTGGATGCTGGTGCTATGAGTGAATCCCGTTGTCTGCATCTTGAAATGTCACTGTTTCCAGTACTGACGCTGACATCATTACTCAGTTCCATAGTTTTAGTATTATGTGACAAGTTCTTTTTTGTGTGATACAGCTGTCTTGTCAAACGGGATCAAACTGAAATGCGTGTGAGCACTCTGCTTTATAGAAAGCAGAGTGTGCCTTTTGTAAATGCAGTCTGTGTTTTTTTCACCACTGTTGAATGATGTGCTTAAGAGGTGAAATCTCTCTCGTTTTACAGATGTTTACTTCACAGTGGAGGGAAGATTTTCCCACAGTACGTGTTGGTATATGGGATGCTTGTAGAATCAGAGTCTCTGTTACTGGAGAGTGCCGTTCAAGGAACGGAACCAACCCTTGGATTTAACGTAGCCCCTTTTATCAACCAGTTCAAGGTATGAAGCTGATGGGTGTCTTCCAGGCACAGTTTCAAAGCCTGCAACTGCCTAGCTGTTCATTTTGGTGTAAACTGCAAGAAAACTGAAGGGTTTAAACTTTTTCATATTGCTGAGGTTACCAAGAGAAGTCTATGTGACCTTAAAATAAAGTGGGCAACGTTTCTTTTAGAACTGGTGTGGGAGTTGTTTTGTCCAAGTAAGGAAAGATGCAGTGTTAATGTACAGAAGACTGACTGTGCAGTCACCGTCTCTTTCATCACTTTGTATCCCAAGTCCCATTCCAAAAGGGATTAGAGGCATTTTGGCTGTCTCTTACAGGCATTGCAGCAATTCCTAGAGTTTCACATTATGATTGTCCTTTAATTTTCACTTTTTAAGGGCTTTTTATGCCTGAAGTAACAATATACACTCTTAGGTACCTGTTCGTGTGTATTTGGATCTCTCTACGTTACCGTGCCTGCCCTTGAGCAAGCCAGCAGAGCTTTTACGGTTGGATCTCATGAACCCTCTGTTGAACAGTTCCAGCAGAGAAGTGAAGGTGAGTCATGTGCACGTAAAGGCAGAAGTGTGCTTAACTGCGGTTCTGCAGAGCTGTTCATTAATTGCTCACCTTGAAAATTTCAATAATGAATTTACTTGTCTGCATGGATTTCTGAAATCGATTGGAAACTACTTTATTTTCTTCTTTGAAAAGGGTGTAACTGATAAATATTTCAAATATTTTTAGGTACAAATTTCTAAGTCTGGCCGAGTGACTGCCATTCCCTTCTGGTATCACATACATCTGGATGAAGACCATAGCTTGAATACGTCTGATGAGTCCTCACACTGGAAGCAAGCTGCAGTTGTTCTGGATGAGCCCATCCAAGTTAAGGCTGGAGATGAGCTTGTGCTTGATGTTCAACACCATAAAAGCAACATTAGCATTACAGTTAAATGGTAAAGTGTCATGTGTAAATTGATTGGTGTTCATTTCCTATGCATAACATCACTGATCTTGATTTATATTAAAAGTTTACAGCTCAAAAAGGCTATTTTGCTGCTTTAATACTACACACTTAGTTTCCATTGATGGACTAGAACTGGCACCTGTGAGGGTACGGTACCAAGCACTTAGCAGAGGTGGTGTCCTCGCTGCAACAAAAACCTGCTAGCTAGCTCCTGCCATGGGATAGGCTTCTCTTGCTCCCTTATCAGCTGTAGTAAAAGTATCCAACAGCTGTGGCTGTTAAAGATAGAAACAAGGATTCTCAAACTATATTTCTGCTTCTCAGTTGCCAAAGTATCTTCCCTTCAGCATATTGAGAGTGTAGCCTTGTAGCTAGGACTGTAGCACCATTCCAGTATCACAACTGTAAAGAATTCTAAAGGAGTACTGTTGAATAACTCAAGTTGTATAGGGGAAAGCAAAGCTAGTAAACCCCTTTTGAGTTGCCCAGAGACTCGTTGCTGGGCCTGAACTCTGTCTTTATGGAAGCTGTATACACTATTACATAGGTCACCACAGGACTTCTGCCTCTGTTCTACAGCATTACATTTTGGTATAATGCAAATAACAAATTTACATCCAAATGGAAAACTAACAAAAGCTTTAACTCCATGTTGGTTCTACCTCTGCAGAAGACTACTGTTAGCAAGATATTTCTGTACATGAGTTTCTTCTACATTGAAGAGACAGCACTGACAGTATGAAGAGGCATTTTCTGTGTTCTTTCCTTCACAAGAGCCATTCACTAATAATTTTTCTATCATCTCTCTGCCTGCAAGCTCCATGCAATTGATTAAGTCAAACCTTTTGAATAGGCTCTCTCAGTTTAACTTCAGGGATGTTGGAGCTGGGGTTGTCCCAGCCTGCAGCTGAATGTGCACCTGATACATTGCTGTAATAAAGCTCCTTCTACAAGAGTGGAGGAAAGGTCTGCGATTTATCTTGGTTTTGGTTTTTTTAATGAGGTAATGACGAAATCAAGTTTTCTGAAATTAAAAGTAATCCTATTCCTTTATCCAAGGGGTACAATGCAGAACAAATCGAAGGACGGAGGCTTTTAATACTACATAGAAAACAGCTTTTCTTAATAAAAAACCAACCAACCCAACACAACCCCTAACAAAACCACCATCCGTAAAACCAAAGTTACTATCTGACAACTCAACCGAGCATTTTCACTCGAGTATATTTTTTATACACAAGTGTTCAAGCTTCTCAGGCTGGAAGACCTCTGATAAAAACAAACCCATTAAATAATAGCAGTTAGGCATATTTATTAAACTTTTTTGTAATTGCCAAGACAAAGACAGTAAAATGAGTTAAAGAAAAAATAAGGACCCATTTTAGCCTTAATCAAGATGTACGTAATGGCCATTACTGAGTTCTCAAGCACTGTTAAATAAGGCAAGAGAAATCTTTAAGACTGATAAAAAGCCGGAAGACTACGCATAAAACAATGGAGGAACAAATACAGTTAAGCTAAAGACGGACTATGAACTTTAATATAAACTAGATAGGTCGTGCTTGGAATACTGGTGTGGTTTTTGAAAGGCAGGGTAGGTGTCATTGAAAGATTTCTACCTTAGAAATTCAGCAGCAATCTTTAGTCGAAAGACGTGATTCTGTAAGCTACTGCAATGAAGAAGAAACTTTTCTCCCAGAAAAAAAATGCAGGACTATTTTGCACATGGAATGAAATAACTGAGTAAGGGTAAAAATAACTTAGCTTTCTAGAAATGCTGTGAATGAAGCAACTCCCACACTTAACTCGCTGGTTCCCTGTCAAAATCCCCTCTCCGTACCTTATTTCTTACACCAAACAGACATAACTTCAAGTATTAAAAAAGCACTCTTCAGTGTGAGGTTTTTGAAAAGCTAGAGCACAGCAGCTACGTAGCTTTCAGCAGCTCTGATCCTTGAGCTATTATTTCTATCAATGCTCTTTTTTACCCATATACATGCAGGAAACCAGATTATTTCTAAGTGGACACTGAAGTCCCCAGGTGGTGCAAGCTTTTCCAAGTTGTTTCCTTTAGAACATGGCTATTACATAGATAGAAGTTACCTGGAATCAAGCATAAATAAGTAGGTTCTGATCTTTCATGAACAAGAACCTCCTTTTCAGTACAAGCCTCAAAATACTGAAAGCAAACTCTTGTACTCGTTCTAGTGAAGATCCCCTTCTCCCATGCAGAGGACAGGTGTATTCATGTATCATTCACACTCTTCAATTACTGTAGCAGTAAATTAAACTGAAAGAAGGTGAACAGTTTAAATAAAATCTTTAATTGCTTATTTACAACAAAGGCAATGACTTGGCAAATTGAAAATGATGATTTGCACTTTCCCACTAACTTCAGATACAGCAAGTACAGTCAACTATAAAATATGCAGCCTAGTGAGTAAGGCGCAGTATTTACATCACACTAGTACTGCCAAAAAAAAAAAAAAAGCACTTAAGATGAATTCACTGTGACAGCCAGAAGTTAAACATTTATCCTTTAAAGGCTGACAATGCTGAAAAAGAAACTTGAGATGTCACTTAAAAGGTCAGCGCTCTAGGGGTGTTTTTGTCAGATTGCAAACATGCAAGAGTAGTAAAAATCTGGTACTGAATAAAAACAATACCCCTCCACAATCTTGTCAGTTTTTGCTAAATAATACTCTGATACAAGGGTACTTCTTGGTCTGAAATCTAATGCTAACAACTTCAGTATTAGATGAGCTACTTCTTAGTTTTACCTTGGGAAAGGTCTTTTCTGGGATGGTAGAATGGGGAAAAAATAAAAATCAACCGTACATTTGAATCCAGGCTATACTAGAAGCATAATACAGTAACCACGCACAGATGTATGAATACAAATTGCTACAGACACAGTGACAAGATATCTTTCTTTAACGGCTTAAAAAACCCCTTACGTGTTAAAGATTATTGCAGCCCAATATAAATAAATCGGTTTTGGTTTCCACTTCCTTTTTGACATCCTTTTTCCCTACCCTGCCAGGTATTTTAAGGTAGTAACTGTTATTCTGATTTTAGAAGGGTAGGAAAAAAAGCAGTCAAGTGTAAGGTATTAATCCAAAACCTATCAACCTGGCTGTCTCTTCTGAACGTAAAAGACTTACAAATCATGAGCTACAAGGACAACAGATATGCCAACCGTATGTTCTGGGCATGGAATTTTATAGTGAGGTCAGTAGGGAATGCTTTCTTTGTATAGATTCTTTACTGATGCTCTGTAATAATTATCTTCATGAAGGGGTTTTATTCAGCTATGCAGGACAGGGAAGAAGATGGCATCTGTACAGAAGTTACCGTTTAGTTCACACACTATTCAGCACTGAGGTATGGAAGTTACCATCAACAGAGGACAACCACAGCACAAACATGTTTGCTGTTGCCCTCCTTAAATTACATTCTTGAAATTAAGTTTTCTCATTGCTAGTAATACTTCCACCTCGCCTTTAGAAGAGCAGAGTATTTTCTCAAATGTTTCTTTCATATTAGTAGAAGTCAGTGTAATTTTTACGTAACTTGAAGTGTTTTAACAGTTTAAGGAGCTGATTCTTAAATTTATACAGAAACCGTTAGAGTGTGCGTGTTTCATACTCCTGGGGTACTCACAAATACTCACATCCATTACAGCTTCAGAATTCAGGTCCATTACAGCCATATCCTCTTCCATCTGCGTGGTAGCTTTTCCGAGCTTTTCGACTTTCATCACAAACAATTAATGTTAACAGAACATGTGAGGCAATTATATAAAGGACTCCTTGACACATTCAAAGAAAAGATGAGTCTAACTTTTATCCAAAGCCTTCTCTGATAAATTGTGCTCTAGTTCAGGTGACTCCTCAGCATCTTGAGTAGCAATAGTGTTACAAATACCATCAACTGCAGGGGCTGTCGTTGGTGTGGTGAGAGGTGTCACAGTGTGTCCAAACCCCTGATAATGACCCACTGGTGAAGATGGCATTGATGAAGCATCAGAAATTGGGTCTTGAGTAGATGAAGACAGTAAACTTGTATGCTCGTTTTGTTCATGATCCTCAGCAAAAAACATCTTTCTTGGCTGGCCCAAAACTGTCCTTCCTAGAATTATGCCAAATGAAAAAATGTTTTAATACTTCTAGCAGTATCACAAGGTTGGAAAAGACCTCTGAGATCGAGTCCAACCTATGACCCAACACCTACACCTACTTGTCAACTACACCATGGCACTAAGTGCCTCATCCAATCTCTCCTTAAACACCTCCAGGGACGGTGACTCCACCACCTCCCTGGGCAGCGCATTCCAATGGCCAATCACCCTCTCAGGAAAGAGCTTCTTCCTAATGTCAAGCCTAAACCTCCCCTGGCGAAGCTTGAGACCGTGTCCTCTTGTTCTGTCACCGGTCGCCTGAGAAAAGAGACCAACCCCTGCCTGACTACAACCTCCTTTCAGGCAGTTGTAGAGAGCAATAAGGTCTCCCCTGAGCCTCCTCTTCTCCAGGCTAAACAACCCCAGCTCCCTCAGTCGCTCCTCACAGGGCTTGTGCTCCAGCCCCTTCCCCATCCTTGTCGCTTTCCTCTGGACACACTCCAGCATCTCAACACCTTTCTCAAACTGAGGGCCCAGAACTGGACATGGCACTCGAGATGCAGCCTGACCAGTGCCCAGTGTAAGGGCATGATGACCTCCCTAGTCCTGCTGGCCACACTATTCCTGATGCAGTCCAAAACACCATTTCATTGTTTATGAAAACAGATTCTAAAACAGAGGTAATAAACTTAAATTAGATTAGTATTTTAACATGGGCATTGTTAGATTTAATAATATAAATCCTATGTATTTCTGTTTTTAAAAAAAAGACATCTCTCTTCTACCTAACACACCTGAAACCTACCTCGAGATCCATCTATTTAACAGAAAAATTAAAGACTAGACTGTAAATCAGCCAAGAGCACTGGAAAGAGCAAAGTGCCAGAAAAAAAACAGGAAAACGATAAACCTCTAGGGATGCAGCTCTGGAATCTCCAACATAAAAAGGTGCTGGAACTGTTGGAATGAGTCCAGAGGAGGCTACGAAGATGATCTGAGGGCTGGAGCCCCTCTGCTGTGAGCACAGGCTGAGAGAGCTGAGGTTGTTCAGCCTGCAGAGAAGGCTCTCGGGAGACCTTACAGCGGCCTCCCAACCTGAAGGGAGGTTGGAACTTGATGATCTTTAAGGTCCCTTCCAACCCAAACCATTCTATGATTCTAATATGGAATATTTTCAGGGCACTGTAGTGCGAAATGAAGCTAGAAATATATAAGCTGTTAACAGATCATACAAATCTGTTACTTACCAACATTTCGGACCTGTTCCGATATATCTGCCCTTAAATCAGAAATGTCCCACATGGCAAGAAAAGAGTCAAAGCATGACCCTTCTTCAGCTTCTTGAACATAAGGTTTATAGGAAAAACTGTAGTGATGTGCAATAGCCGCCAGGAACATCTCAACACAAATGATAAAATCCTGCAACAAGAGAGACTGACTTAATCATTCGTAACGAGAGAAAAATAGTTCCTGGGTTTCTTCTACAATTGAAAGACTGCAACTGCCTTAGGCTACTGGCATCAGCTGCTTTTCCAGAGGTAGGATATTCTTGGCAGGTTTCAGAGAACCATGTGTACTACATACAACCTGGAATCAGTCCTTGCCTGATGGGAGCGCCTTGCTGGAAGCAGATACTCAACAAGCAGCAGCTCTACAATGAATTCTTGCAAGAAGCAATGCCAGGATATCCAACAGGGCCACATTCCTACTGCCCAACACATCGATATAGAAGTGCTGAACATAAAACTCACTTGGGGTGACTGGCTAAAACTTAGCCCAACTTATAATAAATACAGTATTCATCTAGCCTATGTTAATTAACGCGAGTAGAACACTTGCTCGAGATCAGTTAGGTCCCGTTCCATACAGCTACTCCTCCTAAGGAGTAACTGTCGGCTCCTACCTGTAGGCCTGTAGCCACAGCTTCCACACTTCGCCATTCCCAGGTGTGTTTCTCAGAAATAACGCCAACTTTCACCAACAATGCAATAAGCACAGCTTGCCTATAAAAATCATGTATTATTACTATTGTAACAGTAGTACCAAAAAACCCGCAGGCAAACCTGGTAAGCAAGGCCTTCTGTGTGTGTATACATACATATTTACATAGGAAGAATCTTATCAAAAAACTTACTGTTTATACATTTAGATTGTAAGAGAAGGAAAACAAAACAAAACAGACTTAAAAAGAGATGTCACTTATCCACAGTCCTAAAGACCAACAGAGACCAATATTTGGTTGTGTTCCCCTTAGTTATTAGAACAGGTTGCTTCTCTTTTAAGGTAATATTGCAGCCCACAGAGTAATGTTCGGATAGTCAAAAACACTCACTCATTAGCTCACTAAATGTAAGCAATGCTTAAATAATAATTTATAGTTAACTTACAGTAACTTATTTTGAAAAAGTTCAAGTAATGTTTTTTAACATAAAAAGTAAATATTAATTTTGTTTTTATATAACTGCAAATGAAAATTCTAACATAAACTATGCTCTCAAGAACCACCTTACAAAACAGCAAGTCTAAAAAATAATCTCAAGTGAACAAGACTGCTCTGCCTGATGTACCAGTACCCTTTTCTCCTCGTAGCACTTCACTAAGATTATGGGTAGGCTTTTTGAGGTCTCTAACCTCAGTAAGAAATTCAGCCTTTTCAGCTCTTTTAGAATCCATCCCGAGAGCAAGGACTAATGAGTAAACAATTCACTTACCAGAAAGAAACAAAAACTACCATCTTCACACAAAGGAACTTGCCAACAGGTTGGATAGGGTTCAGCTCTTCACGCAGAACTTTATAAAACAGCACCAGACAATACATGGCAAACTTAACAAGGAAAAGAAAATAAATAAAAGCTTTCAAATCCTTGTTTATTTTGTGAGGGAGTTGTTTTACAGCATCTCTTCAGTTAACAAATATATCACAGTACAATACAGACTTTAAAGGCTATCTATTTTAGAAAAGAGGCTTTGGAATTACAGGATCTTTGCTTTACTGTTTTAAAGCAGCCGTTTGGTTTTTTTCCCTGAAATTGTACTTCTGGTATTGGCAGGCAGAGACTGAAGCCATCTACCTACACACTAAAGCAAAGCATAGGAAGATCCCACAAAATCTTTTCAATGCCACGCACATCTCTAGGGAAAGTGGCATACAAAGCATGTGTTCTTTCAGGCTTCTGCCAATATCACCTCAAATGTTGCCTCAACACAATCTTCATTGTAAATCTGAGCAAGTTTCCTATTAATGATAACTGCCAGCAACTGAACCACCATATAGCAAACCTAAGGAACTGATCTCTCCTTTCCAAGCACATTCTCCCAGCCTCCTGCTGTTAAGTTTCTTTAAGCAGTCGTGTCAATCGGGACATGCAGAAGCACGTGCTGCTGCTGGGGCTGTTCTCACAGCAGAAAGCAGCTACGGCTTCTTCTGCAACTGTTGCCTACCAGAAATAAGGGTGGCAGCACGAGGAGGATGCCCTTTCTGGATGGAATGTCATGCTGTTCTGACTCTCTCTTCTCTTGCTGTTGCCAAGAGAAGCAAGAAACTTGGAGGCTAGAAGGCTAAAGAGCAAGGAGCCAGAGCTGCTGCTCTCTCCTCCTGCAATAGCTCACGTGTAGAGTGCCCTACGGGAAGCAGAAAACAATTCCTCTACATTCCCAGCAAGACACAAAACACAATCCCTGACCTCCAAAATGAAACTTTCAAATCTAGGGGCTGACATCTTACCCTTAGGCTGACATCATAGGGCAGCTGAACCAACAAGACAAGGTGCCAGGTAGGCCAGAACCTCAGTGCTGCATGCACAGTCTCCATTTTTTGCCTGTCAATGCTGTTACCACCAGCTTTGTAAAAGTGTTTTCAATGCAGCCATTGCTACAGGTGTCAGTAAACACTGCAGAAGGGCAAGTCTGCAGCTCTAACATGCCTGGACCATGCCACTTCACCCATCAAATATTTTGGGGTAAAGAGATGGGATGCTTATTGCTTTATGGAGCTTCATAGTAAAAATAATAAAAGTTTTATGTTATCTGTTTTCCTAGTATTTTGCATATATAGTATTTAACAGATAGTAACTTTGACTAACAGTGGGAAATATTCTACCTATAACCATTACTAGACATCAACATAATTACCACCAAGAGTTCACATAAACATTCATGTAATAGTACTACAATGACTTAAACCATCAGAATTCTGTACTAGATACTCACTAGCTGTGACATGTTGTTAAGTATAACCAAGTAAGTCCAAGCGTTTTTGAAGCTGAAGTTTCCTTCATCATACACTCCCACTAGTTCACAAATTCTGAAAGAATTTTTACAGTCAATCACTATGTAGTAAACGATTGCTTTCTCAAAGTGCTAAATGTTGATTACATAGATCAGCTGTTAGAATCCAAAATCTGGTTTGGCCCCTAAACATGGGCACTGTGGGTCTGCACAAGAATCAGTTTCTAACAGCACATGGCATAGGAAGTTTGTATTGTGTTTTCCATAGAAGAAATAGTGCTTGAATGCAGGGTTAACACAATCCCATTGCTGAATTAATTCAGCAATTAAACATCATTTTTTTAGTTCTTTTGCTTTTAACTGTTAGAATACATACAGCTAATATATGTATTTATATGAATATTCTTTGTGAGTAGTAACTTATTCCGCAGTCCCACAGAATTAGCAGTAATGACCCTCAATACAAAGTTCATGTAATTGAGCTTTCAGCATCAACATGCAAAACTGTCTCCTATTCTTTACAACAGGTTATATGATAGGCTTGTCGCATGCAAAGTTTAATAAAATTTAAAAATTACGTGAAACCTGACTTTAAAAATACCCAATTGTGGAAGCCAATGAGAGAAGAGAGCAAGAAAAAAAGACTCTAAAAATTAAGAGATCATAAAAATGTCTTTCCTACATAAACAGTACTTCACATTCTCTCTTACTGCTTTCAGCAGCAGACATTAAGTATTTATTATTTCAATTCTGCAAGTAGCCATTTGCTATAGAGAAGTCAAAGAAATCATAGCTCAATTCAAAGTGCCAGGTCTCTTAGCACGTAACACAGAGTCCACTTTCAAACTGCCTCGATTCATACTTCCCAATGTAATTCAAAATTGCATTCTGAAGAGCAAAATTAATTATTTATGAGACTACTTACAAAGCAATAATGGTAGTAAATGGTCTGACAACGGTGTATTGCAAAACACCCAGTTTACACCTAAACAATAAAACTCTGCAAGAGAAACACAAAATTCATTTTACAGGAATTTAAAGACAATTCACTTACAGAAGTTTCCTGTTCTCAGTAGTTTGACTAAACTGAATTTTTATTTCACAGTAATTGCAACTTCTGCTTCCAGGACTTCAGATGCTGCAGTATACAGTGTGTACATGCAGAATACACAAAAGACCTAGACTTCTATAGGTTCTTAACAGGAAATAATGATTCACTACTTTCAGCCACAGAAATATTCTTGCTGAAGAAAGATAATACAATTTTCACTGTGTTTGAACATGTTTAAGAATGACTTGCATTCACAGTTTGTCTTTAACGTTTTAACCAGCTTTATCAAAATCTCTTAGGAGAGATGCTTATCAGATTAAGCATGCAGAAACAAACAGTTCACAGCCATATGGCCTTTTGCCCTTCACCCACGGAAGTAAAAGCAACAGACTATCTGGTCTACCAGTGATTCTACGTGAGGTTTTTGGCATATTTTACGTGATAGCAAAGGAAGCAAATTGAAGTAGACCTTTTTCTTTCAAAAACAGGTGGTGCTGAAGGAAACTTGCTTAAGTCCATGTATGTTAGTAACTAAGAGCAATTTATAGGACATTCTACAGATATATGAAAACATGTTCACAGCTGTTTTAAGTAGGGGTTCATAGCTGATAAACAAAATGTGTGCAAACCATAAGCTGATGCTGCCAAGCCACAACAGTTATACTACTAAATATGACAACAAAACGTTTGTATCTCATTACACAGCTCAAAATTGTAAGATGTCATCATATACTCACTCTCCCATAGCCCACGAAGGACAACAACATAGAGGTGGCAGATGTCTCTGCTGATCTTTCGCTTCTATTATTAACACGAGGTTTGGGTACCGGTTGGTTAGATAATTTGAAAGAAAAACCATAAAATTATAGATGACATAAGCTTCATAGCATTCTCGACACGTATCCACATATATTGCAATCTCAGGGTATTTCAAAGCTATCCACTGTAAGAAGAGAGGTACACAAAGGTTACAGGTTAAGAAAGACAAAGGCAACTCCAACGATAACACTGGCTGGTGAGTTCAGCAGTGAATACTTCATTAGCCAGCAGGCACTAACTGAACAGAGCTTGAAGCAGTTGGCTAATGCTACAGCATGATGTACGGTTTGTGTGATGGTACAGCTAGAAAATAACATTCTGTAAAAACACATGTAAAACTTCAGATTGCAGCTTCACTGCTTCAAACGGAAGCACACTTAAAGCACTGCACAGGAGATGCTCTGCATCTTTGACCATACAATTCAGTCTTTAATTTAAAAGTAACCAAAGAGATGATTCCCTTCACTTAACCTACTCCCAGAAGACAAAACAGAACTGTTTCCTGAAATTCACATATTCATTGTCACAATGTGGGGTTGAGAACAAAGTTTTTAGTCTATCAGTACAAAGTGGATTTTCTAATTAATTGATATCTAATGTGTAAATGTTTGCAAACCAGAGAGGAAAACAGCAAATTAGCCTTCAGACAGAAAAGTGGGTTGGGTTGTTTATTTTTGGTTTTTTACAGAACTGTGATTACAGATCAGCAGTCAGAGATTCCAATTTTTTAATTTTGAGCATCACACTGATGTCACACCGTTTAGTGTAACTTGTCCTAGAGAGTGTGGGGTGGTACCGGGATGGTTTTAAACAGAGGCAGGTCATTTCAGTTTACTTTGTTTCCCTAGGTTGCAGTAGACTGGATGTCCCTTCTGACCTCCTTATTAGAACTACAGGAAGGTGCTCTACAGCCTCATCACAGTTCTGAAATACTAGAGATGACTGATGACGCAACATCTCCGTGGAAGATGTAATACTGAATTTAGTAAACTGAGAATACAGTATTTAAATCCAAGAAGAGTATTTTATGTTCAGCTCAGATTAAGCACTCCCAAGCTGATACCATAGATGCAGCAAATGCCACGAGATCCAGAGATCTGGGGAAAGATTTCAGTACATCAGAAACGTCCACTAGAGCTCATTAATTAGTAGGTAATTTTCATCCAGAGGAGAATTCTCTACTTGAAATATCAACCTGAGGTAGTTGATATTCCCACAGGAAACATATATTGTTTTCTCCCTAATCTCCTTCATTCTCAGATACTCTAAATGCCAGTCTTTCAGAAAAACCAAATAAATGGAGAATATACATAAATGTGACTCTTCATAAACATTCAAGAGATGCAAGAAAAATCAAAAGAAAAGTTCCTACAAAGCTGTTTTTTATGGGAGAAACAGAAGTATTTGCAATGTCAAGAAGGGATTACAACATTAAGCACATATACTGTACAGTTCACAGATGCAGTATGTTGTGCAGCTCAGGCTGAAACCATCTCTATGCATGGAGCCACAGGTGTCATGTTTACATGAACAATATCTGGTATGGCCAACAGAATCTGTTGCATAAAAGTATTCAGAAGTGGATTTTCTGTGGGACCTTACACTGAAGCGAAAAGGGAGAATTTTAGCACTAAGCGTAACTCAGGGAAGAATTTTAGTACTAAGCATAACTCAGGGGAAAAAAAGGTCAGGGATTGAATTTTGAGACTGTACTTGGTTTCCAGTTCAGCTGTTACTGAAGATGGAAGCACCAAAAGCAGGCTCTTGTCGTACCCCTTTCCACAGGTGTCATAAAGGATACTCAAGGACAGACAGGATTAAGAAAGGTTAGTGAAAACAATCCCACTAGCTCCACAAGAAGATTGTAACACTGCTAGAACTATGCTTCTGACACGCTCCGTAAACAGGAATGCCCAGAAGCTTCCAGGACTACTCTCCATGCAGCACTGTTTCTGCCAACTGTGACACTGTTTTCCCTCACTCCCACAGCAAAGAGAATTTTATCAAGCTGTTAACAGTAAGAGAACACTTACACTGTCTAAACTGTAAATCGGCACCATCCACAGAATCCTGTGACAATAACAAAAAAAATTTAATATTACTAGAAGTATTTTTAGTCTGAATTAAATTCAACAGTTGTAGTAGAGGTAAAACATGAAACATTACCTTATTATTGGCTTCTGTAATTCAGGTTGAGTATAATGAACTAAGTGCTGTAGTATTCCCCAGAGAGATATTGGTATAGTCATTAGTAGAAATATCCCAGCTATAAACCATGCCTTGGTATGAATTCCAACCTTGCAAAGAAAAAGAAGAATGCAGGATCAAAATTTCAGTATTAGTACTTTGAAGTCTAACTAGATTAGCAAGAAAAATAATTTACCTTTCTTTTTTTACTGAGAATGAAGTTCTAAGATGGACATTAAATACACACTCCAACATAAAGCTGAGTTTTTCTAACTCTCCTTTTCAAATACACAAAATCCCAAAGTCTCCCTTGCTATCTGTTGATGTGGCTTAGACTAAAACTTAAAAATTCAGAAAAAAAAGATGAGAAATGCTGCAGAACCAAACAAAAACATTACCAATAAACACAAGTTGTTCTAGAAAACCATAGTAATGCTCACTATTTAATTTACTGAAAACCGCAATGGATTTACTTGCTTCAGGTCTGGACTTTGTCTCATTTCAGTGTTTCATTACTAAGTTTCTGAAAGCTTGTGGATCTGAAATATTTTTAGCTTTAAAATCAAGTCCAAACTAGTAATCAGTTTCAACTAATTTCATTTAACTGAAATAGATATGCATTTTTATATACCTATCTGCTAAAACACAAGGCTATGATTTTAAACCAAAGCTAACTGAAAAATAACCATATTAATAATCTCAAGTACCAAAACCTGAGAAATACATACTCTTCTCAAACAGGTGGGGTTTTTTTTCTAAGAAATTCTTCTCTGCTCCCATGCTGTACATTGACATTGTATGTCTTTTGTTGCTTTCCATTTTAAAGAACTTTCCCGAGTAGTTTCTCTATCCATATCAGATTTACCGATTTTGAAATTTCAGATATCTTTTTGGTATAAACATCGAACACGCGAAGGCATCAGAACACAGTTTCAAAATAGGAAATTTAAAATATACTCAAGACAGATTTTACTATCGTTACGCAAACTGTTATTATGGTGATTAAGTAAGCTGTAGCACGAAAAAGCTTACCTCCAGGAAAACAAGCCTGTGTTACACTGACAATATATATTTACATGGTTGAAATTTTACTTTCAGTTAGAAAAGCAATGCTAGCGCGCGTGCAACTCACACATCACTGCTGACACACTACGGCACCTCCAGCACGAATGAGAAGCTCCTCTACCAACGTTTCAGCTCCCCCCCGATCAGAGTTGCTGAGCAATCAGGTTACGAACAACCCCGAGCCAAACCCTCAGCTCGAGGCAGGGCAGCTGCAGAGCTCCAGCCGCGCACCTGCAGAGAGCGATCAGCGTTCCACGCACCGGTTAAACACCAGCTCCTGCTGAACCGGCAAGAGAAAAGAAACCTCTCCCGCTTCATTTTGTTTCGTTCGCGCTCCAAGGGGAGCCAAGCGCCCTCGGGGCTGAGGGCACAGCAGCCCCCTGGGGGCTCGGCCCTCACCTCCAGCTTCTGCAGCTCCCACACGCAGAGCGGCACCACCACCAGCAGCCCCGCCAGGTACAGCACCACCACCAGCGGCCGGATCCACCGTCGCCAGTTCCCGCACGTGCACGGCATGGCCGCGGCGACACCGGGGGCCCCGCCGCGCCTTAGCGGGCCGGCACCGGGCCCGGCAGCCCCCGCGGGGAGCGCATCACCGGCGGGGCCGCCCACGCACCCCGCCGTCCGCCTTCCGCCTCGGCCCGGCCCCGCGCGGCACTTCCGCCTGGGGGCGCTTCCGGCTGAGAACGCTTCCGACTGCCCCGCCCCACCCCCAGCGACCGCGCCGATTGCAGTCTCGCCCTGCCTATCGCGCTGCCCCGCCCCAAGCCAGCGACCGCGTCGATTGGTTGCTGCGCCCCCAGCGACCGCGCTGATTGGTGCTCCGCCCTGCCAATCGCGGGTGCTCGCCTGGAGCGAGGGCCGGGATAGGGGTGGCCGTGGCCTTGCGGGGAGGGCGGTCCTGTGCGGGCTGTGCCTTGGTGGCAGTGTAGAGGGACACAGACAGACAAGAGACAGGCACACATACACCCACCCACAGCCTGCCCTGGCCTCCCTTCCTTTTCACAGGCAGAAGTGGCTCAGTGGGGAAGCATCCAGGGAGGATGCTGAGGGTCCGTGGGCAGGGGTCACAGCAGGGGGCAAGTGGGCACGGGGTTCTTCTGGGCCTGTGGGCACTGAGGAGCGCGGTGCTGATAGACTCATGTTAGGAAGTGCGCCGACAGGCATAAAATGTAGGAACTGAAGTTAACACAGACAGCTACTCCAACTTCCCAGCCGGGCAAGGCTGCTTCAAACAGGGCCCTGGCCAAAAGGGCTCAGTGCATGTGGGTAGGACAGGGTGAGCAGGCAGGGCAGGGTGAGCAACCTGGTGTAGAGGCACTTACTTCCAGGGATGGAAGACAGGTTGGGGCATGAAGGGTCCAGCAGACATAGAACCATGGAATGGTTTGGGTTTGAAGGGATGTTAGAAATCATCCAGTTGCAACTTCCCTGCCATGGGCAGAGGCACCTTCCATTAGATCGGGCTGCTCAAAGCCCCATCCAACCTGGTCTTGAACACTTCCAGGGATGGGGCATCCACAGCTTCACTGGGCAACCTGTTCCAGTGCCTCACCACCCCTCACAGTGAAAAATATCTTCCTAATATCTAATCTAAATCTCCCCTCTTTCATCTTAAAACCATTACCTCTCATCCTACCACTACACTCCCTGATAAAGAGCCCCTCCCCAGATTTCCTATAGGCTCCCTTTAAGTAATAATACAAAATATGTATTAAATTTCAGTTATTTGTTGGGTATTTTTTCTTTAGAAGTGCTTTGTAAAAACTGCTAAAATGCAGTTTAACTCCATTGTAGTCACTGACAAAAGACAAGACCTCAGGTGCTGAACTAAATTAGGATCACAGGTGATACTCTGCCAAACAGCCAAGGAATCACAGCTGTATATTGTTGGAAGGAGGCAAACGCAGATTTAAATTTGAGAAGCGGCTGAGAAGTGTATGCTAGAAGAAACGACATAGAGCAAGATATGCTAAAGTACTGTTACTGGGGTCTCTTTCTTCTCTCTCTTGCTAAATTCCTCACTTTTCACCTCCTCTCCTTTTTTTTCTCTCTGTGTTACAGTTGTTCACGCTTGCTTTCCTCTAATGGTGGAGGCCTTTTTTCAAGTAATGAAGCTAGATGTTTTTTTGAATACTTCATGCCTCTATATTGGGGAAATGCCTGGAAGCATATTTTCACTTAATGTATGCACGGTGAAAGGAAATTTCTTACTCAGTAAATTGCAAAAACCCAAAACGTGTCACACTGTTTATTCTGCAGTTCACACAATCAGCAGTGTGAGGCCAGATTGCTGTTTGTGAGGTCTCTTTTGCCCTTCACATTGCTGGGGCATCGGCCTCACAGCGCTGGACCACAGGGCTCCATGTCTGGATGAGGCAGCAGCTCATCTCAGAAGGAAGTGTTTGATTGTTTGGCTGCTATGAACTGCTAAAACAACTCTTCCCGATTTCCTCCAAGGAAACTTCAATGAGGCTAAACTCAGCCTACAAACCAACAGTTGAACTATGCTTGGTTTTGCTAGAAATTGAGAAAGTGGGCTGTTAAATTTTCCTTTTCTGTCTGATGTCCTAGGAGACAGAGCAACTTAAAGTGTTATTGACATCCTCAGTAGCTGGTAGGTTCCTCCACAAGTGAGGCTGAGCTACAAGGTCCTTTCTTTTCCACCTGGATATCATCTGTTTCATTTAGTCTTGTGTTTCCCTTTCCCACCATTATCTGGAGCTGGTCTGAATTAGTCATCTCGGCAGTAGCCCTGACCACTTTAAGGAAAAATTCTGATAACCCTAATTGCCATTTCTGCCATTTCTACCATTTTCTACCAGTTAGTGAATTAACTATAAGTTCAATTTGAAAACGTAAGGATAAGAAACATGGTTTAGTAGGGAGACAGGCATGGTTGGACTTGATGATCTCTTCCAACCTTATGGTTCTATTTTAAGGTACCTGAAAGGCCATGCCTGTGTTACAGACAAAATAAAAATTCAGTGGAGGCAAGTGTTTGCTCAACGTTATGGCAGACCTGTGAGCAGAATCTTACTCACTGATACTGGCACTAAAAACCAGTTCTTCCTGTACTGTTTTGAGCTGAAAGACTACATTTCTGTATTGTATTACCAAATCAATGTTAAGATGCCTATTCTCTTCACCTTTCTTTGCACGTAATCAATTCTTATCAAGATGGTACAAGTAGATCAGTCAGAAGCTAGCAAACTCAGTCACATTGAATAATAAAATGAAGTATGTAAATATAAATACTTTTCTCACACATGTAACAGAAAAACTTAAATGTTTCCAACATTTCCAGAAAAGCAAACAGCATTAATGCATCACTGATTTGTTTTTTGTTTGTTGGGGTGGCTTGGGGGGTGGGGTTTACCACTTCCCTAAAAATATCAAGCTGAGAACTGGCTTCTTAGTGATATTTTTGGTGGTATGAGTTCTGGCATCATTTCTAGGACACTTAGGGTTTCTTCAGTACTTACTGCCCTAAAAAAAATTCCCAGGGAGAACTTAAAAAATTCACAGACTTAAACTCATTGTTTTGAGTTTATCCAGCTTTTTTCTGTCTAGCGGTGTTTTGTATACTTGTTAGAATTCGAAAGGTGGTATCTTTGCCAGAAGAAGTCTGGTCTTATTTGTAGTTAGTTTTCTTAGAAGGCAAAGCTCAACAGACTTGTGTCATGTGGTTACTGGCCGGACCATTTCCTCTAGTGAGCTTGAATCTTTTGGCCACTTCAAGCCAAATCTGACTCAAGGGTCAAAGTCCTGAACTCCAAAATATGCTACTTTTAGTTTTGTGAAGGCTGGTAGAGAGGAAACAAACAAACAAAAGCTTATGTCTACCCACCTGAAGGAAAGGATCCCCACTTTACTCATAGGGCTTATCACAAGTTACTCACTGGCTAGTCACTGTAGATTGTTTTTAATTCTTATCTCATTAGAATAGCATTGGACTAGAAAACCTAATAAATCTTTTCAACCCTGCTGTCTTTAATTTCCTGGGATGGTCTCGGGGGTTGATAGACTAGTCTGAATATGCAAGAAAGGTAGTAAGGTTATTAAATCGGTTACTCTTACCCAGTGGCAGTTGTTATGTAAAGCCATAGTGTAAATATGTAATTATAAATCCCAAAACAAGGTTGAAGGAATACACTTCTGCAAGTAGATGGTTTTGAATACTTTCAGAAACTTTTTCTAAAAAACAAAACAGAAGTAGGTTGCTGTCATACCATAAATCTGGAGCTCTAGGGTATTTCAACAGTCTAGAAGGAAAGCAGGTTTCCACCAATTCAAGTCAAAATATGCAAGCAAGTAATGCTCAAACAACTTTGGAAAACGCTAGCACTATACTAGAACATGTAAATAAAAGTTTCTTTCATAGGAGAGGTGAAACAACCATTCTGATCTACTTAGCATTGGCAAAGGCTTAACTGGAAAATTGTGCAAAATGTTAAAAAAAAGGGGGGGGGAAGATGTGTCTGCTGAGATTTTAAAAATGCAGACACTTTCAGGAAAGACTAAAATAATTGTGTTTAGACTTTACTTAAAGGAAACATGATAAAAGTGTAAATGTTTGCTACGAAGGTGAGAATTATATTCTGTTGCTTCTGATGTGGATGGTGCATGTGTGCTGAAACTGCAGCAAGAAGAATTGTATGTACTTAAGCCTGGAAACAGATTAGTTTCAGTGATCTCCACCATTAAAGGTTCTTGGAAATCTTTCACTTCATGTCCCAGAAATGATTCCGAGTTTTGATCAGAAGAAGAAGTGTTCTGATCTGTGATGTTCTAGTATTTTGTTAGGAAATCTTTTGTTAGGAAATCCCCCTTTTCACTTCTCTTGTCCTTTAAGAGATCTGAGGGCACGTTCTTTGTCCTGCCAAGCCTCTGTTGTCAAGAATCAATTCTGCTTCTATAATAATGTTGTAGACCAAAATGATTTCGTAACAGCAGTGAACATGAGTTAATAGCAATATGGCCCTCAAACGGTAACTTTCTTTTGAGCTGATAGTTATAAATATTCTTGCTCCCTAGTTATGTGTTAGTAGCACAGGAAATAATCATATGAAATCTCATCCTCACAAATAAATTAAAGTTCATGGATTTACAATTTTTCAAAGTATTGTGTAGTGCAAGAGTCTGACAAGTGACAGAAGGGGTAACTTTCCCAAGTGTTTTATGGGTTGTCAGTGAACTAACAACGCTGTGTGGGACTTACTCTATCTGCAGAACACACGCAATCTTCCTTGTTGTCAGCAAGAGACTACATGGAAAATATTGCTAAAAACCAAACCGATAGAGTTCAACTTCAGTAACTATTAAGGCTCTTAATATTAGAGAAAAGAGTAACAAAGCTATTCCCCAGAACTTGGAGATAACAGCTGTACGAGCATCATTCTCCGCTACTGGAAAGACTGATGTGAATTATTGTTGATGTCAATCACTATATACATTCTGCTCTCATGAATTTCAAATTTATTTAAAAGAGAGTTATGTCAAAACATAATAAACTGGGATTATTCCTTAGTATATGGAACCCAGTAAATAATATACTAAATTAGAATGGCAAAGAAAATAGACTATTTTATAATCGTAGTTGGAAAACTATGTGGTTTTTATAATTTATGAATTATAATTTTTTTATATGCCATTAGTTTCATAGGTTTCCTCATTTTTCCTTCTTACTTTGTATTATGCAAGTGCAGACTCTTAGTGATAATTGGGCAGTCCATTTTGCCTGATCAGAATTTCACTGTGGGGTGGACAATAAGAATTAATACTCATATTAATACTCATACAGCAAAAATCACAGGTTTCCCCTTTTGCATTACAGTGGTGTTACTGTCAACTCTTTGAGGTGTGGGTCCAATAGCATAGAGCTGATTCATTCCCACTTCACTCCAGTGCCTACTCACACCGGCAGCCTTTCTAATGCATTTTGGTTTCATTCTGTCTCGTGGATGATCATTGAAGGGAATGGCTGTTGTTTGGATCCATAAGCATCTGTAACCAGCAACCTGGGTGATAATTTAAGATGCAGCTTCTTTGTTTTCATGGTTAATCAGGCTTTTGCATGTTAGCTAGCCAGGGCTACTGTCAATGGGCTGTTTGGCATTCTAAAACATGAGCCCCTGTTGCTGGGAATGGTGTTAATGGGCATCTGTCTTTGCAAAGCACTGGTAGAGTTTTATTCATTTATTATATGTATGATGCCTCAAAATATATTGAGCAATGTAACACTAGGGACTGTGTAAAAGGAAGTAGTGAACATGAAATAATAAAGTGTAAATAACCCTCATGCACAACTCGGAAAGGCACATCTATCATTCCTGTGAAAGAATGGAAAGCACAATTATTATGGAGGCTTTTGGTACTTCATTCTCGAAGGAAGGATTTCCCTGTAGAATTCTGTAATACAGAAACCTTTCCAACTTTTTATCAGATATGACTTGCAGTAAAGAACAAACGACATTTAGATTCGGTTTAACTGAGCTAGTTTACCTTTTTGCTAAGTGCACGCCCCAAATGAAGGACAAATCAAAATTCACAGATTTTGGGGATGTTTTCTGTAACCAAGAGGACTGTTTGGTATGGAAGGAAGCACTTATTAAATGTGAGAGTGACTAAGCACAGGAACAGGTTGCCCAGAGAGATTGTGGCGTCTCCATCCTTGGAGATACTTGTGACCTAACTGGACATGGTTCCTGGCAACCCGATCTAGGTGGCCCTGTTTAAGCAGAAGGGTTGGACTGAGATGACCTCCAGAGCTTCTTTCCAGCCTCAGCCATTCTGATTATGGCTTTCAAAGGAATAAAATCTATGACAGAATAATATGGTTGCAAAGATGCTGCTCAACACCTTCCCTATAGCAAAATTTTTCAACTTTAACAAAGATCATTATAAACAAATCACTCCCATACCCCATCCCCTGTGAAGAAAGAAGACTGTCATGTGGGCCATGACTAGAGGCCCCTTCCAATCACAGCTTCTTTCAGTAAACATAGAACGATATTAATTTATAGAAAATCGCATTACCTGCAAATCAGATTGTCTCCTTTTCCTGTTATGTGCCTTTCTGTTGAGAAGTTAGCAGGTTTTTATTAAGAACTCACTTTGTTAATGTCAAAGTTTTGTTTGCAAAAGGGGTTCCCAAACTCTGGTATGTGAGTTATTCCAGGAAATTTTCTGGCCTGGTAGAGAAGCAGGCAGTACTTTTGCTTAGGTTGTACCTGCTGTTACAGCCACTGTCAATGCTCACTCAGAAAATTTTTGTGAAGTGTGATACAAAAAAACCTCTCTGTCATCTCTTACCTGGTAGCTTTTTTTAAAAACACAATATATATACCTGTCTGGGATCGTTAGCAGAATTTCGACTACTGGACCCTCTGTCTTCTTTCACTCCCATTCTTAGGAGAGAACATGTGAGACCTGTATGTGTTCCCCAGTGTTAGACTGAAGGATGGACTGTAGGTGCCTTAGGGGGGGCACAGGGACTGTTTCTGGGCAATTTTTTATCTAAGCTAAATTAAGGCATTAGCCTTGCCAGTAACATACTGACCATAAACCTAAACTGAAAGCTGTGAATCTTCTCAACTGATTTCTGATTTTTGAGCCTTTGGAAAACCCACATATTAGTAGCAGAAAATGTGTTTCTCCCATAAAATATGATTTTAAACATTTTAACCATGAACAAACTACCAAAACCATATGAGGCAATAAAATTACCAAACTCCAAACTCCTTGGCCACTCCTTATAGGACGTTTCTTCCAGCCCTTTCACCAGAGCTTCAGCCTCTGCATCCTGTCAAAGATAAGAGTACTCCAAGGTCTCTTCCTTTAAGAGACAAACAGGTGACCTGATATTTCCTAATGAAAAGACATACGTTATAAACATGATTATATCAGAGAGTGGTAAGTATGTTGAAAGTTTTTGCACCTATGCAAAATTGCGAACGTACCTGGGGAAAAATATTGTCACGATTTCCCCATATTTCACAGCCCTCCACATAAGAAGCAAATTAAAAATCTCTAAATGGGGCTGTTAATTGTTGTTTTAATTCAATTAAGCAGCATTTTATTTCCATTTTCTCTCGATTACTGCCTGCTTCAGCAGACAGTTATTATGCTGCATACTTGACTGGTGAAAAAACCACATAAAAATCCTGTAGAAGATGCATTTTTGATGACTAAATTTAGATTTATTGACTAAGTACTTAGTAACAGGTATAGCCCTTTGTTGGTATTTCTGAGATAAAACTGCCCAGATGAAACTGAAGTAAAACCAGAGATGGGTTTTTTTCCTATTTAAAATTAAAACAAAAGGAAAAACTGCACCAGTGGTTTTTTTATGTTCTGCCTAAAAATAGCTAAAATAATAGATATTCAGAAGCATGTTTTTGCTTAAAAAGATGTACTTTATTTTAAAATCTTCCACGATCCTGAATTATCTCAGTTTTATTAACTGGCACTTCTTTCCAAAATCCCAACTTTATTTTCAGTTGTTCCATAAAGGGAAAGAAGAGTGCATGCACTGAAAGACACCAGAAAAGTGTTTGTGCAGCTATTACTGAGATATTGTGTAAACCAAGCATCACGGAGTAGTGAGAGTAACCACTAGGGCGTGCTGTCGGCCTAAAAGTGAAGCCCTGGTAATTAAGAGGTTGACGTTTCAAGAAACAATTCTGAAGTGTGGTGTAAACATAAACACTTAGGATTTCAGTTTGGAGATTTCAGAAAAGAAGCACAAAATCCAGGGGTCTGTAAGGAGAGGAATGGGGTATTTGAATGATAGGAAACTTTTCCTATCATGCAAATATCCTTAGCAGGCATACTTTAAGTGTTTACTAAAGGAGTGTCATGGCCTTGACCCTATTCAATTTATTATCTAACATTAGAACTTTTATTGCTGGAAATTATGTGTATTGTTGCAAGGTGTGGTCTCTGTGGTAAGACCTCATGTGTGTAATGTGCAATGCATGTAACACGTTTACACAAAAATTTAAGTGTGTCCTGTAACAAAATACTTGTGCTTTTGGTCTTCTGTTTCTTGTTGTAAATGTAGATAGATATCAAAGAGTGCTCAACTAAGATCTGTAGATTTATGATTGTAAAACAATGTATGTTTATTCAAGGTGTACAGTTCTGAAATTGTTATGAAAACACAGGAAGAATGGTGGTTAAAGTTCACAGTTTGTCATTTCAGTAATACTGACATTTTGTCAGTTTTCATATTTCAGTCTAGAAATTATTTCATATGTTAGGATTTTCCAACACTTGCCACTTTATAGTGACTAATCTACCCCTAAGCTGTGTGTATAGAAAGTAGATTGATACAAGAGAACTTAACAGAAGGAGCTGTTTTAACCCTTCAAACCAAAAATGTGATGTGAAGGGCTTGGTAGCTGGCAATCCTTTCAAGACAAGCAATTCTTGCAGGCATCCAGAATTCCTTCAGCAATGAAGGGAGAAAGCATCCTGCTTGGTTTGTTTGTTTGTTTTTTCTTCTGGATTTTCCATCTTAAAAAACATAGCAAGAACATAAAATGTTAAAGATTGCTAAAATACCAATGTTTATGTAGTATAGACAGTGCTGTTACTGGTAGTGATTAAGTGATCTAATAAGCCTTTGCTTTAATTGAGTGATAGTCTAACTGATGCATCAAGCTTGCATAATGTTAACTTTAGTATTTCTGATCATTCCTTCAAAAACCACTCAAAAGCTGAAGTTTACTAAAGAGATGTTTTGATCATGCTTTCTAAGTTACTTACCTATCAGTGTTGCTAATATTCTACCGGAACTGAAAGGTAGCACTGCAAAGTTTTGTATAATATTTGAACCCCGCCCCCAATCTAAACCACTTCGAAAGAACAAGTCCTTGGTCCAATTAAAACAAGTCAGCATAACAACTCTTTCTTCCGAAGAGTAAGATTTTCTCTCTTCTGTTTCTTCAGAGAAGCATGAACTGAGTTCTAGTCTGAGAGCGAGCAGTTCCTCCATTCGGATTCTGATACTGACTCAGTTGTAGCCTATGGCAATTTATCACTATTTTTTATAGATATAAAATGGAAATGTTTGTCCAGGGGCAATATGATGATTAAATACTTAATATTTATAAATGGTTCTGAAAACCACCATTATGCAGATATTATGATTATTTCTGAGCAGTTGATTCTAATCTGGGATGAAGCCCAGAAAAGGACATAAACACCTAAAGATCAAGTCAGGCAGAATTTAGATCAAAATTGCAGTCCTAAGAACAATTGCACATCTGCCGCATAACCCTGAAGCTACCTAAGCTTGATTGGAAGCTCAGGCATATTTTATTCTGAGGTGCATGAAGTACTCCAGAAATGTTCATCTGTGCTCTCAAAGGTACTTAAGCCTTATTAGGACTGAGAAGTGTAGTAATTAGCTCAAGCTAATGCCTAGTAGGTGTCCAGAAATGAAGCATTCCTCTGCCTCTCTCTGTAGAGAGTTCAGTCCAGTAGGTGAGCTCTGAAAATGCGTAGTAGCCCAGAACCCTGCAGCAACAGCTGGCCCCACAGTGGAAAAATCTGTTTCCCCTCAGACTGTAGCTCAGGGCTTAGAACAGACAGAAACGTGGATGAGATCCAGGTTCAATTCCCTTGCCCGTCTGAAAGGACTCAGCCCCTCCTTTGGGCCAGGCTTTAGGCAGCGGGCAGCAGGCTTTTTAGAACGTAGGAAGGATTCTCCCCTCTTCAATCTCGCTTTCCAAAGAAGATATTCCCTATTCACCATCAGCATTTAAATTCTTGCAGTTATTGTTGAGAAAGAGGACCTGCTGTCAAATTTTACAGAAAATAGAGAAATATTCAGTCCTGGATAAGTACAATAGTAGTTGTAGGAGTTGGGACTAACTGAGGATAGAGTGAGTGCCTGCTTACGTTAGTCTGCTCCCTATAGAACTTTTGTGGGTGTGCCAAATGGAAAAACTTTCCTTCATGCACTGTATAAAAACTCAAAACTCTGGATTCAATTATGCAGGGCAGGAAGATGTAAATCAGATGGTGTCAGAAGTGCAGTGCTTTGCTTTTCTCTAGATCTCTTGTAGGCTCAGCGATAGAGATCTGTTAGATATGGTAGAATGAACAGAATCTCTCTCTTGTTTTTTTCTTATTCCTCTCCACACCTGTGGCAAAATCTTAAAATCAGATTAAAATAAGACTCAATAAGAAACATTATCTGAGCATGATCTTCTACTTCAGAAGTCAAAGGGAAAAATCCTTGTGATATTAAAGAAATTGGAATTTCTTTAGTGTTACTGGAAGATGATTTTATTTGAGAATTTTCCTATATAGTACCTATTGTACCTATAACTTGTGCATTTCTGCTTGTGATTTGTCAAAACTGTTATATCTGCCAAGTCAGTACCTGCCTTAATGCTTTAAAACAAATTAGTTAAAAAGAATTTTATTGTCTTTTAAATTCAAATGCTTTGAGAAGTGATCTGTTAAGTGACTGAAAAGGCTGCTAAAAAGGAGACGAAGATAAGTAAATAGGCTTTTCTTTCAAGAATTCCTGCATGATTTTGCTTTTATCCTTGCACGGATATCTTTAACTAAAATATTTGTAACAGCTCGTGCAAATGACTAGGCAGTCATCGCGGAACAAAATTGTAAATACAAAGTTTTTACGCGGAACAAAATTGTAAATACAAAGTTTTTACTTTTTGAGAAATGTTGATGCAAAGAAATATGAAGAGTTGTGAAAATGAAAATAGACTTTGATCCCTGCCAACATGTAAACAGTAATGTGACTGGAAAGTGAGCTTCTCACTAAAGTTCCTACCTATCTACAAATAGACAGCTATTAGCTCTTAGTGGGGGGGAAGATGTTTTCAATAACCGTGAAAACCCATATAATCAAAACTTTTCATTCAAAAGCAGAGCTGTTGTTTAAAAATGATACTATTAGAGGCTTTTGGGGTACCTGTAGCTGCTTTGTGCTGCTGCTTAGAAAAATCCATGAAACAGACTGAAACCCCCTAAACTGGGCCTCTGGAAATAGGGAAAAAAAAAAAAAAAGGCTTTCCATATTTTCAAGTGGCTTTTTAGGCCTCCCGAGTCTTTCTGGCACATCATTCTCAGACCCTTATGGACTGGGATGCTGCCAAACAGCTTTTTTCCCACAAAACTTTAATAAACTTTGAGTGCTGGACAGAAGAGAATTGCAATTCCCAAAGAGAGATTTCACTACAGGGTTCCAAAATACCTACAATACAGGAACTAGCCTCTGAATGAACCCAGCAGTATTTTTCCTTGCTTCTCTTACAAATACAAGAAATTCGGCTCTGTTTCTTAACACTGGTTTAGCACTTTGCTTTTCTCTGTTTAAGATATTTCTTTAACCAGCAATATGATTTCTAATATTATTTTGTAAATTAGATGTGCTTGTTTTAATGCAAATATGCTTGGATTTTGCCAGACATTAAACCATACTTACATTTGCTTAGAACCACATCAAGTAACAGTCAATTTCTTCTGATATATTTTGAAGAAAGTCTGTAGGAGGTGCTGAAAAGAGAATTACAGCAAAAAGGTTTGTATTGGTCGTCTCAGACTCCTAGTCAGTGTGCTACAACTGGTATTGTAGTTGTGGGCACGAATACTGAACTCTGTTGTTTCAGTTAACTTGTAGAGTGTTTATACATGGATAAACAGAGCATTTAAACATCAGGGAATCATTACCACAACAGGCTTGGTCCTGTCCTCTGAGCCAGCACTACCAGGTGCACATGAGCACACCCATGGATTTGGCTGGAGTTGATTTCACGTAGCTCAGAAAAGAGTTTTGAGTCAAATGGTTAATTCATTTCTGAAAGACGCTCAGACAATATCTGAAAGAAGAAATCAACTCAGCTCTTAAGTATCTAGTCCTTACCCTGCTTACTCAGGCAAAGCTTCTGCTGACTTCCAAGAGTCCTGTTTAGCATGTAAAACAGCAGTTAAGTCCATTTCATTGAGGTTTGCTGCAGTAAAGGGTACATAATTACCTTCAAAATTACATACTTCTCTTGCAAACCTCTGATTTAATTTACTTCTATGATTCTGCAACAATGTATTTTGTATACAGAATATATCCATGCTTTGTCATCTGCAAGCTGATTCCATTTGGAAAGCGTAATGGAAAATCTATTCTGCTACAGTTGCAGATATAGAAGTCCTAGGGATAGGACAAGAGGAATAGGGAGGTTTAGACGACATAGTAGGAAAAATGTCTTCAGGAAAGGGTCGTCAAGCACGGGCAGAGCTGCACAGGGAAGTGATTGAGTCACCACCCCTGGAAGTATTTAAAAGACGTGTAAACGTGGTGCTTAGTGACATGGTTTAGTGGTGAACTTGGCAGTGTTAGGTTAAGGGTTGGACTTAATGATCTTCAAGGACTTTTCCAACCTAAATGATTCTATGAGTCTATGATAGTTAAAGAAAGAAATATAAATGTTTGAAGCTGATTATATACCTTTATTGTTTTGCAGTATTCAGAAACCGTACACCCTTGGCACATCTAAGTACACTTCATATATTGAATTAAGCAAGAAGTATCTTTGTTATTTGAGAGAAAAATGCCAAGTCCCAAATAAGTACAGTTTCTGTGAATCCATATGCAAAGATGGAGTGTATAAAGGCAGTTGTGAACACTGTACATGTATGTTTAAGTACATACCTACTAAAATACACTTGAAAAAGGATGGCATGACAAGCAGAACTGGACCATTGATACTACTTTTTGAAGAATAGAATTGTTCACTTTGTGAACTACAAAGTAGCCTTGCTGGTTATGAACAAATCCTCTGAAACATAACTGTCCATAGAAAGCATAAAAGAACAAACCTACAAGATGCCTATTGCCCCGATATCCTTGATTAAAACCCCCAAATACAGCAATTCAAAAAGGAGTTACAGTGAAAAAAACCCCAAGAATAAACAGTGAAAAATTAACCTTGCAGAGTTTAGCTTTTAAAGAAAATTTCAAAAAAGAAATCTGTGGATCCTGAAACCAAATACATTAGTAATGACTTATATTGTTTATTGGCTTGTCCACTCCCTAAACTATATACTATCAAAACTGAATGTCTTAAATCATGATTGTATATTCTCAATGCAGTTGTTCCACATATAATCACACTGCAGTCACATTAAAGCCCTGCCTTGTGACACTTAATGTCTCTATGTATTCATCCCAAAATGATTTTTTGCTGGCATATTTCAAGTGCAAACACATCACTTGGTGATCACAGTCACCTGGAGGTCTGTTTCTGTGATGCTATCTTCCCATTAGAGAGCAGCTTGTGATTGTCTTTAGATGTATTCCTTTCCTTTTCCACAAACTGATACCATTTATCTTCCCTGTTTATCTCCTTTTAGGGTTCAATCTGTTCTCTGATGTTATAAAATTAAACTGATTTACACCCTTGTTTATAGTAAATCCCTCATCTTCTAAATCCTTTCTCTTTTTAAAGTAATACTTGTGAAGGTGTCAGGCCGATTGTCCTAAAATGTAGATTCTCTGGCTATGCCAGGATCATGAACAACACAGCAAGAGCTGTAAACTCCCACTGTTAAAATTCCACACATTGCTGTGTTAATACACTTCAAGTTTGGCCTGATCAGGCTGCTTCTAGGTAGTGTTCATATTGGTAACATTTCTAATGCAGCACTTCTGCAACTCCACAGACAGAAACAAAGGTTTTGGGCTTGTTATTTATTTTTTTTTTCTTGTAAGCACGCAACTTTGGAACAAGAAACTAGTTTGTGTTAGATTCCTCTTTAAGGATAAATACTGTAGTTAGAGTCCCAAAGACATTTTGGGTTCTGAGACTTTGTTTCTTTCCTAAAAGAGGACACGGTCTCAAGCTTCGCCAGGGGAGGTTTAGGATTGACATTAGGAAGAAATTCTTCACTGAGAGGGTGATTGGCCATTGGAATGCGCTGCCCGGGAGGTGGTGGAGTCACCGTCCCTGGAGGTGTTTAAGGAGAGATTGGATGAGGCACTTAGTGCCATGGTGTAGTTGACAAGTAGGAGTAGGTGTAGGTGTTGGGTCATAGGTTGGACTCGATGATCTCAGAGGTCTTTTCCAACCTTATGATACTCTGATACTGTGATAAAATTCATAAGAAAATTCATGACTGCCAAAGCTATGCCTCATCTAGCTCTAAATGAATTAATTTGGCTACCTGTAACAAATTGCAATAGCACTTGATATCATTTGCTCTGCTGCTGGGTTAAGTAGAGGCTGTCTAGGCTGAGCTTCTTGTCCGTGTAGTGAAATTACAAACACAAAATCTAGATAAGGGATAAGTTGGCTGTATTTGTTTATACCTGTAGTTTGTCAGCTCTGGAACTCTTTGTACTAAACGTATTAAACCATTGCAAATTAGACTTTTGACTCTTCTATACTATGTATATCTGAAAGTTAAAGATCTTGTTTATTACACTTAGCTTAGTGTAAGGATTGCATAAAACCTTTTGCTTCCTTGATGTGAAGCAGTAGCTTCCATCTTTTTATTGTTTGTGATTCTGAAGACGCTTTGAGAGAAAAGTTGTGGAAAATCATTAGCCTTTCCTAAAGGTGGAAAACTCATTTCAATACCAATATTTAATTGCCTTTCCCCCCCCTACATTTTGTTATGTTTCCTATAAATATCTGCTATACAACTGTTATATTTTAATTACTTTATCTTCAAAATTACTTATCTTCATGGCAATTCAAGGCATGTTCAAATTGGGACTTTTCAGATAGGGCAGCAATACCAAAGGCCAGCTTTAGGCTTGGATAACATTAACATTTTAAGCAGTGGAAGCAGTCAGGAGATAAACATAAATTAATTCATCTGCTTATTGGCAGTGATAAGTCAAGGATTAGAAAGGATTTTGGAGAGTAAGACAAGATAATAAGAGAGATATCAGGGTCAAACTGTAAGCACTGAGTCAGAGAAATAGGAATTCAACACACAACTTCCAATTCTCTAACTTGTATATTAGACTATTTAGAGAATCTTTTGAATTTGCAGAGTTCTCAGAGTTCTGCAGAATTTGGATAATGACAAATAATTAATACTCAAAATGTTTTGCAGACCACTATTCTTTATCAAACTTTTAGTATTAAACATTATAAAGTTCCACTTTCAATGTTTTATGGAAGTGTTATGCAGCCTGTGTTGCCATGGGCTTGCAGAGCATAGTTTTGTAAAAAATTATTAAAGTATTTATAAAACACAGTTGAAGCAGCATTTGGAATAGATTTTCAGCTGCCTGGTGAGCTCAAAATTGTTTTTCAATTGTATTGTTTGTTTATTTGGGTTCATCGGTCCTTTCCATTTTGCATCTTAGCACCCACTGTAAAAAATTTTTGCTAGCAGGTCTGGAATTGTTAACCAGTTCTAGTCATAGCATGGCAATCTGAGTAACAAAGTAGAGAGGAAGTAATCTTGCCTGAACTAAGACATAAACAGTATATTAAACTCATTATCTGTATTTAATTTTGAGACTCAATAGGGAAAAATGTAACCCGTCATCCAATAAATTCAGCAGTGTGGCATTCTTATTTTCAGTTCAAGGGAAGGCTCATTGAAATTTGCTAGCAGAGTAACTAAAAGGTAATCTACTAGTACCAAATAGAGCTTGTTAAGAAGTATGTCAGGTTAGCTTAGAGAGCTCATTTTCTTGCACCATCTGATTCTTTCTCATGTAATATGTTTTCCATATTATTTTACTTGATAATTTTATTTGCATACACATTTATGGAATTGCATATGCATGGAAAAAACTGCAAAATGGGAATGTCTGTACACGACAGTTCTCATGCAGTGTTTACCAAGTGCAAACTGTTTTCCCGAAGCCTAGAAAATGCATCCTTATAACAGCCAAGTATGTAATCAGCTAGAGGAGATTAAATTTTCTGAAAGGAGACCAGAATTCTATAAATCAGGAGAACTGTAGGGGTTTTCAGTTTGACTCAGCAGGTTAAACCGCCACAGAGGTACTTTCCTCTCGTGTATCAACCTCTTCAGGAATACAGCACACTCCATCCCCTGCAGGAATGAGCGTTGGTGCTGTGGGGTTGCTGTACACCTGAGAGGTGTGCTCACACTGTAATAGGTGCACATTGATTTCGGTGTAGACCAGAACTATTTCAGTAAAACTGGTCTGCAATAAAAACATTGCCGTAGATCATTCTATTGATATCTGTATGGTAACTTGTATGAGAGTTACGTCTTGGAGTAAGGATAGGATCGGGACAATGCTCTGAATTTTCAGAATATCACTATAGTATAGAGAGGATGGTTCCCTACAAGTAGACAGCCTTCCTGTTCTGGACACCCATCTCTGTTGGTGGAGTGGTGTGAGAGGAGAACACTTACCTTTCATTTCTTCTATTAAGTTGATTTTATGGGAGGAAGAGTGTGCCAAATCTTTTCCCACCTGAGCACATGAGGTGATAATTTTGCAATTATTCCCGCAGGCCCCAGGAAATCTTTTACGTCTTCTGTCCTGCTTAGTTCTGCTGGGCTCAGTCACATGGCCATAGTCACTGTGCTGATGGGCTCAATCACACATCCTGCCTGAAGTCACAGTCCCACTGCAGTCAGCAGCAATTTATCATTTACATCAGTTAGGTTCAGTGTTTTATCCCAAGTTACTGGTTGAAACTTGAAATTACTTTAATGACTGGATGTTAATTTGTTTGAAGTCATACCTTCAACTGGCAAATAAAAGAACATCCTTCTTTCTTTTCTTTGTATTTCAGTCTATATAGATGCATTCAGTTCTTGTGTGAGCAAATTATGATCTTGGGTAAAGCTAGACTAGCTAAGTCTTGATTCCATTTTCATACCTTCCAAGTGGGTTATAAAAAATAAAATAAATTGAAATTGGTAAAATGTACAGAAGCCCTAAACTGGAAACCTCCATTAGTTGCGAAACACAGAACTCAGATACAGTTCATATGTAAAATCACTTTTAATCTGAAAATTCTGAAATCTTAGAAGTAAATTTGATCTTTATTTAGCTGCCTTTTTATACTGAAGTTGTAGCCAGTAATTTTCTTTGTAGATTGACCTCATGCCTTTATCCTAGTGATGTTTTAAGCATAAGCTTAAACAAATGTGATTGTCCAGGCCAAATTCTTGTATTTGTCATCAAATGAATTTACTCAACTTTCAAATCTAGTGCTGGTCTCTTTCCTAGAATATTGAAATAAACTTTCTTATGAATGTATTAATTAATTTTTTTTCTCAACAAGCACTTTAACATTAAAACATTTCAATATTTGATTGCCCAATGGGCTATCGCATCTTTGGTTTTCATCATGTACAGTCATACGTGGTATGGAAGTGCTCATAGCTAAATTACATTTTTTTCCTGCTTTCATTCTAAATGGGTCACATTTTTTAGTAAATGGAAGAGAAGATCAGGGTGGTTTTTATACCTAGAAGTTTTTATATGGACAGCCAACCACTGGTTGAAGTTCTGTGCAAGCAAATTCTCAGAAATACAGATGATCATAAAAAGGAAACAATTCCAAATTTTATTCCTTGATTTTGGAGAGGCTGTTGGCATTGGAGTTGTTGCAGTTCATCTGTGGTAGAGGAAACCCATAAGATGCTGCATGAAATTTAACAAGGGGAGATGCCAGGTTCTGCCCCTGGGACACGGCAACCCTGGCTACATGGACAGACTGGGGTGTGAGAGGCTGGACAGCAGCCCTGCGGAGAGGGACCTGCGAGTTCTGGTCAGTGGCAAGTTGAGCATGAGCCAACAGTGCCCTGGCAGCCGAGAGGGCCAACTGTGTCCTGGGGTGCATCAAGCACGGCATTGCCAGCTGGGCAAGAGAGGGGATTGTTCTGCATTGCATTGGTGTGGCCCCACCTTGAGCACTGGGGGCACGTTTGGGCACCACAGTATAAAAAGGACATCAGGGTCCTGAAGAGTATACAGAGGAGGCCACAAGGCTGGTGAAGGGTCTAGAGGGGTTGCTGTATGAGGAGCAGCTGATGGCACTGGGTCTGTTCAGCCTGGAGAAGAGAAGACTGAGAGCTGTTTGCTGCCTTCTCACAAGGGAGAGAGGTGAAACAGGAGCTGATCTCTTCTCTCTTGTGACCTATGATAGGACTAGAGGTGATGGTAGGAAGATGTGCCAGGGCAGGGTTAGATTGGATATTGGGAAGAGGTTCTTCACCCAGCGGGTGTTGGAGCGCTGGAACAGCTCCCCAGGGAAGCAGTAACGGCACTGAGTCTGCCAGCATTCCAGAAGCATTTGGGCAATGCCCTCAGTCACGTGGTGTGAATGTTGGGAGTGTCCTGTGTAGGGACAGGAGTTGGACTCAATGATCCTTCTGGGTCCCTTCCAACTCAGGTAATTCTGTAATTCTATGATTACAAAAAATATTATCCAAAGACTTTTTTTGTGGTCCAAGAAGGCAACGTTGGTTAACACTCAGTAAGGAGGGTCCCTTTCTTCACAATTGTCTCTTAGGTTGAGGTGTCTCTTGGAGCTAGTGCTTTAGACAAACATTGTAAGGAAATCAAACAATCGTGCATTGCATGGTTACATCTTCTTAATCCCAGACATTTAATGTATTTGATATACTGGAACATAAAGTTTTATAGCCCTTACAGTATTTTATTCCAGCTCATGTAACTGTGGACATTCGCATTATTCACATAAACATCTACTCTTTTAATTATTATTTTAATTCTGGTTGAATTAGCAAAAAGAATATAGTTGGTTGGGTTGTTTGGGTTTTTTTCTGTAAAAAAAAAAATCAATGTATTTTCCACTAGTAGTACTGAACTGTGGCATCCATTTGTCCCCGGAGTACTATGTTAATTTTCTGTTTAAAACATGACTCTAAAAAATCGTGACTTTTTTTGTAGTGTGGTTTATTTGTGCTCTGTATTGCAATGAAACATGTATTTGGAGGTGGAGGCTTTATGTAGATATTTAAAAGAAAGCTAATCTGAATGTATGCTTTATTCGGAGGCAAACCTGAGGACGCCACTGTACAACAATTTTGGAGGGGAAAAGACACAAAAACTTTAGACACAGAGATTTCAATAAATTTGAAGTGTGGCTAGAGAATGGCAGAGTGGTGTCTAATAACAATGGGTTTCTAATCTTCTCCCATTTTGAAAATACATGGCAGAATTCATGTTCTCTTGGATGACTTGGAAAAGCTTCTCATTAGTAGTTTTTGGATGCTTGATTCAGTAACTTCTAGACTCGGTCTTTTTATTCTCAAGGACTAAGACAGCATGAGATTAAAGTAAAGGGCTTATTCTGAGATGCACCACATATTTCTGAATAAATGCTTTCAGAATACTCAGTTACTCTGACAAATGTGGGCAGAATGCTACTGAAGAATGGAATAAAGTATTTGTTCTTATCAGTTTTAACACTTATTATATTGAGCTTTATTGTAATAATAAAGCCTGTAACTGAGACTGCAGAACTGTGACTCAAGCAAACAGTTCATTTCAGAAGCAGGGGTGTCTGTACAGGAAAATACCTGATTCTGGATAAGATATTAGAGGTCAATTAATTTCATCTTCCTTTAGAGAAATTGGAGATAACCTACTTTATTTTTTTTTCCTTTAGTCCTTATCTTCCTTTCCCACACTTGGACTAATGATAAGCTCTGTTTCTTTTAGAGCCACGTTTTAAACATGGCTGGTTTTGGTTGTTTTTCTTTTTTCCTATGTAACTTGGGAATAGTTTCTGTTCTGTAAACTTTTTATGTGTCTTCTCTTACTCTGATTTTAGAGATCATTGCTTTTATTTAATCTTTGAAAGGGTGAGGAGTATAAATTAGGAATACTTCACTGAGCCAGGCTTTGCACAACTAATTGGAAGAGATTTTGCAAGGCAATGTTAGCATGCAGTCCAAGAGTGTTTCTTCTAATGAAAATGCATGCTTTGCCTCAGGGACATTTGAGCAGAAATCCGTTCATACAAATGCAGCAGAATTTGAATTTATACCATGTCTTCTCACAGACCCATGAGGCTTCACAGAATCAAATTATATAGTAACAGCATTGTGGTAAATATGTAAATGATGAGAGAGAAACAGAAAAAAGCAAGTAATTCCACAAGCAATGGAACTTACAAATACTGATTTCCAAGAATTTGTGTTTTGTGGTTTGATTGTCAGATGTGTTACAAGTTGCAAGCTCTGATCAAAGCTTTTTCTGCCTCTCTAATGTTCATAATATCTCTCTACCGTGTGAATTTTGTTGAGTACATATAAACTCCATTTCAGCAATTTCCTGTGTAGAGCATGAGTAGGATCTTGTTCTTCTACTCATCCTGCCATTTTTGTGAAATTCTCTGTAATTTCATAATGATGATAACCCAGTTCTCTAAAATTTATTGTAGTTGGGTAGGTGGTTCATAGTTGTTTTCGAAAGGTGGAGGTGAACACCTGAAACTATATGAAAAGCAAAAATAAGCGTATTCAGATATGAGGGTTGGCTAAACCCCCTTTCAGCAAACCAGGCTAACAGTTCTATGAGGTGAGATTCATAATGAACATAGGCATTTTTTCCAGAGTATAGGACCAAGCTAAGTCAGGTCTGAAGCAGAGAGTTTCGTATGTAACTAAATGAATAGAAACATAAATATAAATGAAAATCAATGTATGCTGTATTTTTAAGCAAATAAATATATATCAAAGAGGAGACGTTTAGTGAGATAGTTTGAAAGCAAGCATCTTGAAAACAAGGAGAATAACTGGATTCTAAAATTAAAGAAAACTCTACAAAGTGTTTGCAGTTGAGATGTGAGACTGTATATAAGAGGAAACAGTCAGTGAAATTTTACACTGACTGGACTGAAAAGAGCTGGGAATTGTGAAGTGCACGAGAAAGATGATAGTGATAGTTAAATGGATTTTGATTATGATGAACAGATGTTATAAGAAGTGTAAGAAATTAATTTGAAACTTGTGCAACAGAGATCCTGTCAGCTGCAGAGAAAAGCTGGGCTTGGTTCAGCTGAGGAATGCAAAGAGCAGGCGTAAAAACACCTATAAAATAAGAGGAGGATGGCAGCGTACTTGTGGAAAGTGGTCCTGGTGTAAAAGAGAATGCAATTTCTGTGCAACAGCAGAGGAAAATCGCAACTAAGCCTGCACTGGTTTTGATGCACAAATAGATATGCCAGAACACCTTTTTGCAGAACTTGGCAGGAAAAGAAAAGGTTAAAATAAATCAGATTAATTTTCAGAATTGTGGAAGACTTTCTTTGGTTCTTTTGGAAAGGTGGCTTTTTAAAAATTGAGGGTAGATACAATGATAGGAGGAATATTTGCCTGTGGGAAGAACAGGAGAGAATTTATAAAGTAAGTACTTTACTAAGTTTTACAGAAACAGTTCCCCCCTCACAACTGCCACGTGGTAACACCCTTTCTCCTTATCAGTGGAAACAGCAGCTGCCACTGAAATACAGAAGAGCATGCTTGGCAAAATAAGAGTCTGAGACCTCACTGCTCAGTGTCTGTCTGTTCTTCCATTGGCTGGAGGAGATGGAATGAGCATCACCAAACAGTTTTTGCCGGCACTGATCCCTAAGTAAGCTCCAAACATCATTCCAAAGCATTCTAAAAAACACTTGTCACATTGTTAGGTACCGTACCCTCTTTTTTCTTTAGTTAAAAGGTTTTGTGTTTTCTAATGCTGCCACTAAGGTCAGTCGGCTCTTTGGGGAGTAGGAACATGTTTTTTCCATCTGGGCTGAACTGGCTTACAGTATGTTTTGTGTGCATGTGCACGTGTCTTTGCCACACAGCTATTGGTTGGAAAGCATTAGTTGTTTGAAGTGTTAATGCTGGAAGGAAAACTTAGCTTTTTGTGACTTATGGTTGGGTCTTGGTTTGGGGGGTTTTTGGGGGTTTTTTTGGAAGAAGTTACAAGTCCTAAAGTTCCTGTCCTGGATTATCTCTACTGTTTGCTGTCTTATGTAGACAGGTAGAAAAGATTTTCTCTGAGCAATGAAATTATTGGTTTGCTGGTATAGTATGATTTTTTTTTTGGTCTATCTAACCATCAGATAAATAACAGAAGAGGGAAATGCACACAAAGCTTTTTCCTGCCTTGAAATAAAGTGGCAACTTACAACTTAAATCCATTCCTCGTGTCTGTTTTCTGTTTACCTTTATCATTTGCTCAACGTATTCTGTCAAAGGAGCACTGAAGGTGTCAGGATGCAAAGAGACTCAGTAATTCAACCTTCTCAAAGGAAAGTACTGTTTATCATTTGCTGTGAGTCTTGATACAGTTGGAGGATGAAAGGTTTTGAATAAAATTCAGCCAAGTCTCATTCAATACCATGCTCTTAGGCACTACTACAGAGCACTGTCAGAAGACTGTATTTAGGTTTATAACATATGAACATAAATTTGTATGTATTTATACAGGCATATATGTCACAGAGACAAGAGCACACAAAAATACATAAACCAATTTAAAGAATTTTTAAAAAATAGACTTTAGAAGATTCATGTGAATGTAAACATTGGGGAAACTTGTGCAGCAGAAGTCACTGTAGGCACTAGCATTTTGACCTCATATATAAAAATGCACAGGATTATACCTTTCACTTTGAAATGTGGCAGATGTTTAAAAATCTGTGGAGTTTTAATTACTGCTTCTCAGCCTGGCACAACAGATGCTATAAATTTCCTAGCAGATTTGTGCATGAGCCATGTTATATGTGACACCACACTATTTAATTCCACTATTTAATGAAAGGCTACCTATTAAAATTTTTAATAGCCAAACAAGGAATCTCTTGCCATGTAACCATAATGGATGGAAATAATAAGTAAATCACCAGTTTATATGTATGCAAGCAATATTTTCTGTATATTATTCATAGCATTTGTATGGCTAACAGTTCTCATAAACTATTGAACCCCATTAAAATCTTTGAATATTGTGAAAGTAAGACAAAAAACTCCCTAAGCGTAAGGCACAAAATATCCTTGTGCACATCCAACTGTTTGAGACTTCCACTATGCATTCACTATGACTAATAAGCTCATGTTCACGATGTGTAAATAGTGTTGTGCATAGTTGCTACAATAACCATATTCTCAGAACTCTTTGGACAGATTTAATAATGTTTTACTGTGTTCCACTGACCCTCATTTCGACTTAGATTTAACACAGTTATAGTCTAAGTAGATTACTAGGTCCATATACTTTAATAATTAACATGGCATGTTAATTAAAAACACATTGTAAAGTGCCCCTCTGTGGGTGTCTTCATTCTTTTTGTTCATATAGATTGTTTATTATGCTTATTCTATACAAAGCATTAGAATAAATAACACAGTATACTCTACTGTATTATTAATACCTCTTTTTTTGGTATTAATCTGTGCTTAAGTGCCAAATGTTGGTGCTACTTTAAATGGTCTCTTCCTATTTTTGAGTACTGAAGTGCTACAAATGTGAACTGCCCAGCTAACGTCCTGACCCACTGTAACATAAGTAAATAAAATCCTGGTGTGGACCAAAGCATTTTCCAACATAAACCTGAAAAACAACAACATGCAAAACATACTAGTGCATGGAATATATCCACCACACACATAAAAGTTAAAAGACAAATGGCCAGAGAGAAAATATAGTCACAGACAGATTCCATTTCGTGTCTTCCAACAAATTCGGGAGTGATTCATCATAGGTGATAATCAGGTAAAAAGATTGTACTGTGCCAGACACTGGACAGTCCTTGCTTTGTTCAGAAGAGCGAACCACCTGTTAGTTCAAGTCAGTTTTTGGTTTCACAATCACATCAATGTAATTTTCAGACAGAATTACCATCCAGTGGCTCTCAGTTCCCAGAACATCACGGTTATAGTCAATTTGCTCAGTCACCTCTAGGATTAGGTGCAAGGGTGCGTGTGTCTGAATCAATTATGGAACAGTCACTGGGCTTCCTGTTGATATAGCATTGTAGTGACTTTTCTTTCCTGTTTGATTACGAAGTGGTATCAGAGTCCTTAGCTTTCAGTTTATGCTGTCTTTATGGCTGCTTCGATCTGTATTGTGATTGTTTAGTTCTTGATTTTTCCACTGAATGCTTGTTCCGTTCATGGGCACTGAAGTCACCAGACTTTTGGATTGGGAGCAGCAACAGCAAAGACATGACTGGAAATAAACAAAAGAAGGTGGTTAACAAAAATGTATATCAACTCTGTGCAAAATGCCAGCAATATGTTTCACTCAGAAATGAAAAGATGATTCTAGCTGAAGGGAATGATTGCTGCACTCAAGCAAATTTTTTTATCCTAGGATGCAAATAATTCTTGTGATTAAACATCAAAAACACATTGAGTCAGGCCTGGCCCGTGCCTTTAATTTAAGAAAAACTTTCACAGTATTAAGAGGGAAACTTATTTGACTAAAGCAAATAGATTAAGAACTGAGCTGAGAAAGACTGAGAAAGAACCACGTTGTCTTTTTCGTCCTATTTATCCCTGCACTTCAAACTTACAGATCAGCGCGCAGCTTAGCTTGTAAGAGAAAATAAAATTCCCCAGCCTGTGACGTAGGGATCTGTTCACATCTTAGAAGGAGACAAATTGGAAAAGGGGCAGTGAATATATTGAGGTGCACTGGTTTTCACTGTTAAGAACAAAAAGTCATTTAGGATTATACTCCCAGGTTCTTCACGAAGTGGTATGTTCAGCTGTCTCTGCTGAAAGGAGCAGAAAGGGTTCTTCAGCTGTCCTCCTCTTCCTTCTCTAAAACCAGTGCCTAATTCTATGTCAGCGGAATCTCTACTTCCGAGGCAAGAGATGGGGCCTCAGAGGAGCAACGGCAATAACAGCAGTAGATCCATTACTTCCATGAACTTGGTGAAAAAGGAATATTGCAGAGAGATAAACTTAGACTTCAGCCACACGTACTACCTATCCATGGGTGGGTATGGAAAACAGCAATAGAAGTACGGGGAGAAACTCAGATTCAAAATGGAAAGATTGCCCAAATGAATGACCTTGATACTAGAAGGGAAAGAGTAAGCTGTAATGAGAAGCAGGGGAAGGATTAAATAGTGTGGTAGTACCCACTGTTACTTCTGCCATTCACCCGAGGACAAGTTCAGGCATGTTACCTGCTCCATGGCTCCCAAATTAAGTGGAAGATTAAAAAAGCAAAGCTGACTTCTTATTTATCATGTGAAAACACTCCCTTAAGCAGTTTGTAAGACTAAGCAGGCAACAGACAAAGAGGTATTCCCTATTTTAATAATTTATTATGTTTTTTCAGTAGCTTGAGTTGCCTATTCGTGGACTTAAAGTTTGGAGTTGCAATCCTATCTTCTTTTGTTTAGCAGATAAAAGTTTTTCAGTCTTTCTTTTCCATTTTTTTGCTTTCTTTACAACTACATGCTCTCGGTTTCTGCCTTCCTGTATTCCCTTTATTATGTAAACGGGGACTTGCAGAGGCACAGCGTTACAAGGAAGTTTTTGTAGCCTTAAAATACATTTTCATGTGTAGGAACGGGAAAAACACAGGTAAAAGCCAAAATGCATGTTTAATTGGCAAAGTCAACTCAGGTGCCTGCTTTGGTATTCAAGCCTGAAAATTTTAGTTGTTAGTGGGACTGTTTAACTGCCCGCAGGTTAGTGTCCTAGGTTTGTGTTCTTTGTCTTCATCTAGAGTGGGAAATACGTTATCAACCAATTTGTATTTCATGTACGTGTCACATGCAGGTAAATAGTACTTACAAGAGCGTCTGTCTCGTTTTACGTGTTTACATACGCAGACTATGTCAAACTTATTTACTGGTTTATTATTTCAGATAATGTGGAGAGTTCACCTTTCGGTTTCGTATGTGTGCTCTGGGAGCTGCTGGCTGATAAAGTAGCTGATTTATAATCTTTCACTCCTTTGCGTGTCTCTTCTCCCAGTCACTACCAGTAAATGAAAACTGCATGGTTTAGAGCGTTCAGTCACTGGACATAAAATCTGATCAGGAAGATCTTACCTGGAAACAGTTTTTAAACTTCTTGCTCACAAAATACAGAGCTATTGGGTTGATACAAGAGTTCATCGTTGCCAGGTTTATGCTGATATAATCCAATGGCAGCAAGAAACTAAGAAACAAAAGAGAAAACAAAATATTTGAAGCATTCGCATACTGTAGAAGCATCCATACTTTTTATGGTTACAGTCTCTTCTGTCACAGAAACTAAATCTCTCTTACCAAACTCCCTCAATCTAATAATGTAACGTGCTAGGTCTATAATAACCTGTCTCCCAGAAGTTCTCAGAAGCCAAGGGAAAGCGATGGCAATGGTGACAGACAACATTATTGAAATTATGCTACCCCATGAACACTGAATCCCCTGAAAATGGATGCAGCTGAAATAAAGTGTTTGTTCTGACACCGCAGTTGCATAACCAATGACATTTCTCACGTAAACTCCAAGTGCGCAGCGTTATATTTTTTCAGTATGCACAATTGATTGACATAGAAAATGAAGTACCTGAGCAGTTCACATCTGCCGGGGTCTCTCTCATTGTATACCATTTTCTTCAAAATTCGGCTCAAATGGAGAGGGAACCAGCAAAGAGCAAAAATCACTACTAAACAGAAAACTGTCTTTGCAACTTCTCGACGCTAGAAAAAGAAGTAAAAACTGTGAGTGCCTAATTCATACTGGTAGGTGATAGTAGCGTAGTGATGTTGGCAGCGAAGTAAATAATCCAGATAAAGCATGCAAGGATTCCCAAAGTGCAGCTCCCAGACTGCCTGATGTCCCTGAACCCTTTTTAATGGGGCCTGTCGTGTTCTTGATTCTGGCCATCCTCAACAGAACCTGCTCATCTGTGAGACTGGAGCGGCTGGAGCACACAGGTCATTGCCAGGACACTGCAGATGTTAGCCAAGGAAAAGCCACTCCTTGGCTCTCCTCAGAGTGATTACTTTCCAAGCCCTTCATATTCCTCTACACTGGATTAGTTTTCTGGCACCCCCTCAGATAAACCTCTTTCTTCAGAAATATTCATAATCTGCCCAAAAATGTTTTAACATATGAAGGAAGCTGGGATCGCAGCTGCTTGATCCCAAACCACTTGTACCTAATCCTTGATGTGGGGCAATCTATAAACCCAAGGCACCAAATCAATTTGCAATAAAAGCTGCATTCAACCATGTACCTAGTCAGGATGTGAAATTCCCTCAGATTTATTGTTTTATATTTAGCATATTTATGCATCCTGTTACAAAAAGGGATACTGAACTGTATTTTAATATTGCTGTGTGATCCTTGCCATGTGATGTTGATGTTCTCAAGTAAATCCTCTACAAACAAAACATTAGAAATGTCTGTTTTACAGCTTAATCATAATATTTAGTCAGGAAATAATTTGAATTTAATGGATATTTTGTATGGCCCTTGAGCCTGACAGATGTTGTAGTGAGTTTTAACAGTGCATACCAGTGGTGTTTGGTAGGCATGGATGTGAGAGAGAAGCATATGAAGGGGTAAGAATACCGCTTCTGAAACTGCCACTGTAACATAATAACAATCATCGCAAGGGTCCGTCATTAAAAAAAATTGATGTGAAATGTGTGATTACCATAAGTCTTGTTAGGCTTTGAATATGGCTGTTACTGTTTCTTCTTTCTTATAATGGCAGTTCTTATCAAAATATGAATATGATCACGACCAGACACTACTGTCGACAAGACTTAGGTTAGGAAGGGAGAACGGCAAAAGGTGATAGTTAAAGAGAAGCATTTGTAAATTGGGGCAGAAAGTCATCCTCCAGTAACCAGCCTGAGTAGCTTGCTGGGAACTGCACGTCAGGATGGGAAAGCTGGAGGGTGGATTCCCTCACCCTGTGCATACCATTCTAGTTCTAATGGGTGGAGTAGCTTGTCTGTGACCCTAAGACAGTCTGTGTCACAGGCTCTGGGGCCTCATGAGGGGAAAAAGCGGATGAGCTGCACAAGGGAAGGGTTCTCTGGTCTGGAATGAAACATCAGAGGAAGAACCTCTGAGAGAACGCACTCCAACGCAGCTGGAACTGCTTTAGGAATTCACATCTGTGAATGTGGAATTTGAAAGGAAGAGTGGAGTTTGAGGGGCTGACGTTAACACAGGGGAAAAGCTACAGATTGTTTTAAAAATTTCAGTTAGGAATTAAACATCAGACAGCGCTGCAGAAACAGTAAAGCGAGATCTGACAGGTTTGTGAGTGACTTCATTCTGTGATCATTTGTTTGTACTGTTCTCCCTTTGCTCTTCTCAAAGCAGCTACAGCAGTGGTACTGCAACATTGCAGTAACCCTGAGAAGAAAAAACCCACTCTCTACCAACCCGGGTCTTCTACAATTGCTTTTTGCGTACAACTAAGGCTGTATATCAAAGTGGGCCAAGTAGGAAGGACCCAGGGAATCACAGCTTTATAAATAAAAAGAAACATTTTGGGGAAAATCTTTGTAGTTAAATTTCAAAGTATTTAGCCCATAGGGATTTGAGGTTAAAGAGCGGGAGAGCACAACTGTCGTACGCGCTTAAGGAAAAGAAACCAGCTAGTTTCTTCACTCCTTATACTGTGATTTAGTCTTGCATTCTGTACTTAAAAGAATACCTTAACATCATAAATAACCCACACCCTCACTTTCCATTTCTGTTATTTCCTATATTCAAGTACACTTTGAAACATTTCTAAGCTAACTCACAGAGAGAAGAGTACTTTCGTTGTGTTCCTATTATTTACCTGCTTTAGGTGTTCACTGAGAGCAATTCTCAAGTTGCTGTTCCTTCTGTTTAACATTTCACACGTCATTAGCGTATAAAAGATGGCAGTACACGCCAGTGGCATGCAGAAATAGAAGCCAAAGAGCCACCAGTCCTTTGCATCTTTATAAAACTGTGGAAAAGGTAGAGAAAAGAAGATATTTTCTTATGATTCAATGGAAAGTACCACAGAAGGGTCTTGGAAAGCACTGAGGGCTCACGGGTATCTCTCTATGGGTAAACAGCACAAATTATGTAAACTTTCGTATTGTTGACCTGGTTTGGATCAACATCGAAAGGGGAGTTGTGGCAGTGTAAGCATTCATTTTACCTTATAGATAGCCTGCCTGTACCTTCGTTGCAGTCTGTCTTAGGTGGGAATTAATTTTTCTTGTTTGTATTTTCTAAAAGTTTATGTTCATTCATGAACGCTGGGATCCAGATTCATGAAAAAGACATGCCAAAACGTAGACAGTGTCAATTTGAGATAACAAATCTTACTAAAAGTCTGTCTCGGGAAATGCCATTTACCTCTACGGCTTCTGTCCTGATTCCAAAAAAGGAAAACTCAAAATGTCTTGTAAGTTTAATCACCTTTTGTTATCAGTGAAAAGGTTGGTAGTTGGTTTGCTTATGTGCTGGGCAGATAGGAGCCACTTCATAACTCTTTGCCTGATATATGCAAAGCTTAAAAGGGTGGCTTCTAGTGGTGCAGTTAAAATTAACCTTTTGCCTGCCATTCCTAGCATTTGCCTTTTGTGGCAGTACACTGAGGGATTTGATACCGTAGCAGTACTTCTCTGTGTAATTTTAAGTGTTAGCTGTGCTATAAGCTGTGGTTTAAGTTAATATGTTTATCTGTTACAGGAAATACTACTTTTGACAAAACATATAAAATTACTCTTTTTTTGTAGATAATTATCATTTCAGACTTGAGAAAATATTATATCTTGGGTTTTAACTTTTATGCTCGGCCAAAAGCGTGCACTGAAATGTGACATTTTGAATACTTCCTGTTTCTGTGTTATTAGTCACTGGGATAGATGTGTGTAAAAGGGAACCTTCTTTCTCATAGTCTTTTCCCTAGCTTGTTTATTCCTTGCGGATATGCTCTTGTAACATCACAGTTCCCACACCAAATGTCAAAATGCTAATAACTGAGGATTATACCAATCCTGTTTGAAAAAGTCAAACTTTTGACATCTCATTTAGATTAAAATTGATTGGTACTCAACTTTGAAAGATTAAAAAAAGTTGATGATATTAATAGACCAGTATTTAATAATGTTCTTCTTAAAATCTGCTTTAGCTACACTAGAAAGCTGAATTACTAAGGACAAGGAAATGCTTCTGATTTTACTCCCTCTGCCCCAACACAGTTAACTGCTTACAGAGCTTGCTAATTTAGAGTGCGCTGCTGGTATCCCCACCTCACAGGACATTCTGAATTGTGTTGATTCTTTTGTTTCCTTCTCCACATCAGCTTCAGCCCAGCGTGAGGAGGGGCCGCAGTCTGCTGCATAGTTGCACTCTCCTTGGGGGCAGAATTTCCACCGCTGGGAACAGAGCTGCTGCCAGCAGAAAACCAAAACCCAATATGCCTCATATTTTAAGAGTTTGTACCGAGGGAAAATCTAATTACCGATCCTTCTGCAGAGAAAAGGATTACAAATACATGGAGACAATTATCTTTTCCGTGGCAAATTCCTCCAAGTCAGACTAGAATCGCATTGGTTGGGCAGCACAACAAAATCTGTGCTGTGTGAATCCGTGCTACGTTTACAAGGGAAACTTTCTGTCGTACCAGTCCACCAGCTTTTGTGATCGTTGCCCGTCAGCCAATAAAACACACACAGAGGTTTGTGTCACAACTCTGTCCAAAACATCAATTCTGTACGAGGACCTGGCTTTGTGAAGTCACAAAACCTACACGAAAATGTCTGTAAACGATTAATTGTGGAATCCAAGTTTCTCAAAGCTTACATCAAAGCACAAAATTGGGTTGATTTAAGTGAAGTAGACATTCTTTTGTTTGTCTTGAAAGCCCACATGGAACTGGTTTTCTACAGGAAATGTGCATTTTAAACACGTTTCCTAGTGTGCTCGGCCTCTTGGGAATCATAGTCTAGCATGAATCTTTTAAGTCTTTCAAGGATAGCTTTAAACATGAACAAAGCTCCTATTAAAATCCAAAGTTAATCATAGATCCTTCCCAAAGTTTAGTAATTGTTTATTGTGGTGTTTCTGGTAGTAAATACTATAGTTAAGGTTAAAATAGTATTTTCATTTTGATCTCTCATGTTGGCCCTTGCTTGCAATGCGCTGAAACACGGCACATTTTGACTGACACGTCCAACGTTTACTCTCAGCTTGGACGTAAATGCTGGTTTGTTTCCTTGAAAATCAAACAGACACGGGGAGATTTGGAGATTTTGAATTATGCTGAGCAAGTAAAAGATACTAATTCCTAATACAACAAAACAAACTATTCTATGTACCACATCAAGAACAGAACAATAATCACTAAAGCTAATGCCTGTGGAAGACCTGAATTTTGTAATGCTTTTGAGAAGAGGGAAGAGAAAACAATTCTTTTTCTTAGGGAGAGAGGATGTGAAGATTGTCCAGGCACATTTGTTTTGAAGAACAGCCATTACAAAAAGGAATTTTGCTGCAGTTTCATTTCCTAAATCATATCCTTATAACTACAGTGTCTACAGTCTGTAGAGTTTAGAAACAAAGATATAGTTAAGTCCTGGGCATTTCCACCCCATCTTCACATGCATTATTTCCATTAGAGAACTCCTTTTGTCTTCTCTTGCAGTTCTCTCTTGCTCTTTCTGCCGTCCCTGCAGTCTGTGTAACCCAACCAAGTTTGGGGAGGTTCCTCTGAAAAACACTGATCATCCACACTTTTTATTTTCTAAATTTCCTAGCTCCACTTTGCTCTATCCTTCCAAATTCTAGCCCAAGCCACATCCTGATCCAGTAAAGGGAGAAGTGCCAGAAAAAAAAAAAAAGGAGAAACTTGCACTCTATCATAAAAATTCTAGTCCGGAGTTTCCCTCAAGATTTAAGACCTTGCATCTGCCTTCTCTGAGACAGAACGTTTTTCTTTCTTTATTAGTAGGTGAATGGCGGCCTTTCTTTGGGTTCACAAAGCAAAAATTAAGGTACCACTTTCCCATTTCCTCAGTGTAAGGCCAGGCTGAAAATCACTGTCCCCCTACGCAATAAAGATTTATTAGTCTTCTAGTGACTACTCACCTGACAGACTTTGAACAAGCTAATGTGGGTATTGGCAGCTGTTAAGCTGCAGGGGCACAGAGGGTGAGGGTGGTGAAACATGCCAAAGAAGTCTAGTGTGTCTCAGGCTCTTGCTCTCTTGCTCTCGAGTTGCTGTGTCTACATGACAGCTAACAATGCCCAAGCTACACAGGCTGGAGATTTGAGTCTACCAGATTTGTAGTCATGATTCCTCGTGAATGAAGGGATTATTCTCGGTTTGACTTTGTAAGGGCATATAGAGTAGGAAAAGTTATGTTGGAGCATGGCCCCACCCTTTCCTTTATCTGCCAAAGGAGCTGGCTACTGCATACAAAGTGATGACTAATCGTGGTGAAACATGTTTTTTGAGAGTTACAAACTCCAAGGTGTTATACCTAGAAACACAATGCTTTCCAAGGCTCTGACTACCCTAGTACATCTCCTGATTGTACTTCAAGCAGGCCTGAATTGCACATTTCTGTATTAAGAATCCTCAGTAGCGAAGAAATTAAAATGTTTTAAAGTCTCATTTAGTATCTCTGGCTGAAAGTAGACACAGGTCACTGTAAATGAAGGATCCTCTCTGCACCAATATGTAATACATTAGAATATTTTTTGTACTTTAATGGATGAATAAAGTGTATTATAATACAGTATCTTAATCAGCTAACACATATACTGTGGATTCCAAAAAGAGAATAAATGATGTTACTTACCAACATAAAATTATTTGTAGGCTTGAGCATGCAGGTAACGTAACCTTCATCCTTGTATCTGAAAGGTACCACAGCAAAACCAATTGCTTCTGGAATCGCCAGTATGAAGGACAGAAGCCAAATGGAGAAAATTTCAATTGCAGTGATCATAGGGATTCCAATTCCCTGAACACGGCTCCAGGAGGCAACTGCTCTGTACCTGAAAGAGACAGGCACCGGTTTGCAACCTGCAGTTTCTTCCTCTCTGCTGCTGCCTGCAAATGCTCCGCTTAGGCATGGGATTGCCTGGAGTTCTGCTATGTGAACTACACTAATGATTTCTATTTAGTAGGTAAATTTTTGTGAGGATGGACTGTATCTTTCACTAAATCAGCTGCCATAACAGGAGAAAAAAGCTTGCAGACACACAAGCCATTCTAATAGATACAAACCAGCTCTCTCAGCTGTAACAGCAGTCCTACCTGAAGTGATCAGCTTCCATGCAATGAAAAACTGTGAAAATACTATTATGAAAAAAGCCAATGCATTTGTCCTATTTACATTTTTCAGTGTTATAAATACTGGTTTTATGTAGCATATTCTGTATTTGCCTTAGACTAGAACTGAGAGCTAATTAGGAGTGCCTGACAGCTATCTCCCCACCTGCATCGCTTTTCTGATAAGAAACTGAAGTACATAGCTAAGAAGTCTGTACATGCCAAAACCAATGTATTTCCCCACTGCTTTATCCACTAGATAGCAAGTTTCTCTGTACAAAGTGGAAATATTGAAACTTGCTTTCCTATGTGTGCATCTCATAACTGTAATCTTGGTAGAAGGTGAGAATTCATAAAGAAGTTTCAGATACAGCCCATGCTTTTCTCCCTTTTCCTTTCTGTATGTTCTCTGTCGCTCCAGTGCTGGTGGATTCTTTTTACCAGGCTGGAACCTTTCCACCCCTATGGGAACTGAGAGGCTCTTTCTCCACTACAAGGAACTTGTAGAAATTTATTAGCTTTGGGATCTCAACCTCTCTGTCAACTCTGGTCAAAAGCTTCAAAAATTATTTGGAGAAGACTGAGAGGTGTGCAATACAGAGTACAAACCTGTCCATAAGTAACAGTTTCAGTAGCAACTGAACTGTTGTCTAGCAATAACTGCAGTAAATGGGTTACTTAGCATTTCCAACAACCTAGCAGAGACAGTGCTGTCTAAGAACTAGGGATAGGACAAATATTATTTATGATCTTGTAATAATCTGGAATGCACACTGGAGAGCTTTCTGTCTGGTGCTATAACAGTTTTTAAACTGCTGATTTTACTTCCTCAGAATAATGGCACCTTCCCATGTGGAATTGCAGTGCCATCTGGATATATCATGGCATCCACTGATGAAATAGTCTTCTTCAGTTGAGGAGAAAAACAAATCAAGAAAGGCTGTTCTTCTGCTTTGAAAAGTGTCAGAATAAGAAGTCACTGAAGCAAATTATAACTCTCTACAACTGCCTGAAAGGAGGTTGTAGTCAGGCAGGGGTTGGTCTCTTCTCTCAGGCGACCGGCGACAGAACAAGAGGACACGGTCTCAAGCTTCGCCGGGGGGGTTTAGGCTGGACATTAGGAAGAAGTTCTTTCCTGAGAGGGTGATTGGCCATTGGAATGCGCTGCCCGGGGAGGTGGTGGAGTCACCGTCCCTGGAGGTGTTTAAGGAGAGATTGGATGAGGCACTTAGTGCCATGGTGTAGTTGACAAGTAGGAGTAGGTGTAGGTGTTGGGCCATAAGCCCCTCACAAAAACTTCAGAAACCATTATTACAGAAGGTCACTGGAAGGTGTCAAACACTTAATATCATAATTCTTGCAGTAAGCAGACTAGAAACCTTTTCTTTGGTATCTATCAATATCACAGTATCGCAGTATCATAAGGTTGGAAAAGACCTTTGAGATCATCAAGTCCAACCTATGACCCAATATAGAGCATAGTTTCAGGTGTACTACAGAGAGGTTCTCAGTGCATCATTTTAACAGAAATGTTTGTATATGGATGTTGAGCACACTAAAACAAACTACATTTTGGACTTGTAGATTAAATATAAAAACATCTTCTAAAGGCATCCTTATCTTCAAACAATATCAGATAGGAGGGAGGCAATGAGGAGAAGGTCTATGGGATTGGAATTCTGAGAGTATCGAAATACACTGTACTCAGATAACTGAGAAAGTAACATTCAGCGTATATTCTTACACATATTTCATAGAATCATAGAATTGCTTTTTTGAAAAGACCTTTGACATCGTTGAGTCCAACCACACCTGTCCACTAGTAAACCATCCCTGAGCACTTCGTCTACCCATCTTTCAAACCCCTCCGGAGATGGCGACTCCACCACCTCCCTGGGCAGCTGTGCCAGTCCCTGACCACTCTCTCAGTGAAGAAATTCTTCCTAATGTCCAGTCTAAACCTCCCCTGGCACAACTTGTGGCCATTCCCTCTCATCCTATCGCTGTCACTTGTGAGCAGAGCCCAGCACCCACCCCGTCACAGCCTCCTTTCAGGCAGTTGTAGACAGTGATGAGGTCTCCCCTCAGCCTCCTCTTCTCCAGGCTAAACACCCCCAGTTCCCTCAGTCTCTCCTTGTAGGGTTTGTTCTCCAGCCCCTCACCAGCCTTGTTGCCTTCTCTGGATGCGCTCCAGCCCCTCAATGTCCTTCTTGGAGTGAGGGGCCCAAAACTGACCCCAGCACTCGAGGTGTGGCCTCACCAGCGCTGAGCACAGGGGCACAGTCACCTCCCTGCTCCTGCTCGCCACACTGGGTCTGACACAGGCCAAGGTGCCGTTGGCCTTTTTGGCCACTTGGGAAGAAGTTAAATCTGATATGCCAGTCCTGCAGTCCTCCCCACCACACTTCGTGCAAGGCAGTGATCTCACTGGATGGAGCAGGCAAAGAGCTGGCACTCCTCGGCCGGGCTGAGCGCTGCCTTCTCCCTGCACACCCAGACGTGGCACAAAGGGTGGGAAGAGGGAGCAGCAGGGACGGCGGCACAGAGGGGCTTTCAACCTTGACCTCAGCTGCCTCGCACCCGAGATCTCCCCTGCTTTGGACTCACCATCCCACATTATTTTAAATAATTTGTGATCCTATCATATTTCATTTTAGCAAATATCAGATTTTGGCTTTAATGACTAAATGGAATATTCATATAAACATCACCTTTCACACAAATAATCAAACACTTGTGAACTTTGAAAATTTAACCATCATTATTTTCTACTGACTGGCATGTTTCCTATCAGTCCCATCAACTGCACGAGGTACATACTTTCTCCTCCTTGACTGAATGATGTTCTTAGCACTCAGGGGCTTTAGACTGTACATACTTTTCAACTAAGTAATGAAAATTTTGTGTTGTGTCACCTTTGTAACTATGTCAATGACAACAAATGGGTTATAAATTGTGAATCAGTTTCTTTCCTTTCTTGAATTTTTGTACGTGATCTGTTTGAGCTATGTCTGGTTTGCACATGAGATGATCAGTATCGACAGCAGTAAGGATTTGGGTTCTGTATGTATTTTATTGGTAACTTTTTTTCAGTTCACAATTCAATTAACTGTCAGATAAGGAATTACCGGCTGAAGAATTTTATGAATGGTTTCAGCTAAAGCTCAGTAATTAGATCAGAATTTGCTGAATGCATATTAACCTGCAATTACTTGGTCTCTTTACTCACTACTGTAAGACTGATTTGAAAAATAGAGGTCGTGTAATTTTTTGAGTGGGTGTTCTGTGAGTTATGTAACATATAGGATCTTTGTCTAGCCACAAACCTCCTATAATTAGGAGTGGGAAAACACTGCAGGGTTTATTTCCCTCATACTTAGACAATATAGGAAGTCTGCCAGAGAACTGGCATAAAATATGTGCATCATGCATCACATTTAATTCCCCAATCTAAAATCTGTCTGCGTGTGTTTTGTCTTTCTTTCCTTTTTCTGTTTGTTTCTCTTTTGTCTCCAACCTTGTCAAAAATATTCAATTCTTTTCCAGGTCATTTCCTTTTCTGTGTTTAAAGTTGTGCCTCCCCTCTCCCCTTTTCATTTGCTACTGCTCATGCGTGTGCTGTCAACTTGAGTTTATTGTACCCTTCAGTTGCTCTGTCTACTCTGTTTTCTTCTCCTCCCTCTTTTCCCATTCTTAGCTGTTTATTCCAACTTTTCATGAACTCCACAGTCCCTCCTGCTACTTATATTTAGAGGTACACAGTGTTTAAGGACAAGGGATCTTTACATCATGAAGTATACATACATAAAATTAAATATTTTGCACTGCTGTGTAGATATAAAACTCAAAGCATTTCTTCCAGAAGGACATCATTGTCTTGATCATTAAAAGCAGGACTCATCAAAGAATGCGTACCTTATTTTCATTTGTTTTTTATCTGGCTGAAACCTTCTTAGGTAGGTTCTTATTATATCTTTGTAGCTAAGCTAAAGACTAACTAAAGACCCCATGAATATCTGATACATCATCTATATTTCAGTACTTGGATATTATATTTATTTATTAAATATCATTTTTTGGAAGCAATAAATTGACATCTGTAAGGCCACTAAATAATTTCTGATGCTTTTCTACACCCATGATTTCATCATTCTGTGGTAAAGAATAATTATGGAACTCTAGTCAGCCCTCCACTATTGGTCTCATTAATGCAGCATGGTGGTGGGTTTTGCTGTGACACAGATTAGTTTTTGGAACAATCACCAGGGTGCTGTTTAATCAGGGTTAAAAATGAAAATGTATTGTAGGCCTTATGAAATCAAAGAGTATATGAAAATTAATTCATGATCCATTGCTTGTCTGTGGACTATTGGTCCCCTATGCCTGCTGTCTTACAGAGTCGGTGCTTTTGTTTCCCTATTGCTTTTGGCTGCATTAGAAAATTACTGGCTCAAATGGTCCACTAGCGAGTATCATCAGCCCTTTATAGGAGGGAAAAGCAATATAATACAGTGAAGCTTCTAGAGCTTTGTTTTAGTGGTAAAATCTTATCTAATACATTTACTGTAAACTGGGCCAGATGAAATTACCTACCCTGAGATTACTGTTCTATGCAATTTGGTGTGCAAAGGAGGCAAGAAGAGGGTGTATACGTATTAAATGAGATCCATATATTACTCTTATAATAATTTCTTCTTCAAAATCATTATGGCTAAGTCATAAGCAAGAGTAGAAGCTTAAGAAGCGAAATACCCTTCCTCTCAGTCACAGGCAGGCACTGTTCAGAAAAAGAGTCAAGACTATCATCGCCATCATGACCTCGAGTTCAAAAATGCCTGAGAGGCATCTGAAAGAAACACGAGCTTCCTCTGAAGGGTGAATGGCTGGTTTGGTGTTTGCTGTCAGCCCTTAAACCACTCTGCACATGTGAGTGGACGTTGTTGCCCTTGGGCATACGCACTTAAACCTTAGTGCTCTGTCAGTGCAGGTCACTTTGTGCGAGAGGCAGCAGTAATGAGTGGAGTTTCACAATAGGATGCAGTCAGCACAGAGAACAGCCCTTGTAGGAAAAAAAAATTCTCCTTCTAAATTGAGGCTCTAGTCTGCAAGAGGGACAGAGCTAACAATTATCAAAGTTGCGAACCTCGGAATTCATGAATTGACTATCTTTTCTACCTTGTAGAATGCAATTCCATATATAGACACCCAAAATAACTAAAAATGAGATAATTTTCAGGAGAAACCAGAAACAATCCAGCTGTTACAGCACACAATTCCATTTTTACTCATTTTTCATACTAAAAACCAGACACCAGCTGATGTAGAATTTTGTATTAATGTGACTATGCCACTTCCAGTGCCCAAAATAACTTGTTAAAGGTGCTCTCAGGTCCTGATTCCATGGTGATTTAATCTAGATTCACTTCACGTTAGCCAGCACCAGAGTCTGGCTGTAGACATCTGTTTTCTGATGCATTAAATGGTTCTCTGCAACCATTTACCAGAGTAGCACCAGATGATAAAAACATGTCATTGGCAAAGCGTTAAACTGGGGGAGGGAATGAAGTAGTCTGGGTCTGATCCCATGTAAGTACTGCAATGGAAACAGCATTTGGTTGTTGCAAGGATTAGCAAATCAGTGCTCATAAAAATATATATGCATATATAAAGAGGTAACTTCACCTGAGTTTCTTTCAATTTATGAAAATGTATGAACAGTAGGACTAAAACTAGTGAAACTGCACCAGTCAGAACTTATCTAGCAAACTTTCTGTTTCATAGGTGCTTGATCTATGATTTATTCCTTACAGCAGTCATGGGGTTGTGTTTTATGCTGGGCAGGTATTGCCTGAGAAATAGAATTCTCTTTATAGTTCTGACACAAGAATGGAAATAGAACACATGTCTGTGTTCCTTTTTGGTGTTGGTTCTGACCAATGAGTTACTAATACATGCGTAAAGGAATTGTATACCAGCTATGGATACTACTAAATTACTTACCCATTGCAAATGTTGTACATCAACTTTTTACGTAAATCCCAACCAAAATTAATTTTCAAGTTTCTTTTACCTTTACATCATTGTACTAATACACCTAATGTATTTTATTTATCAGTATTTTCTGTATCAGGATTACTGATATTTTGGATTAGAACATAATCAAGTAAACTCAAACCCAACAAAAATAGCTTTTACAGTAAAACATACTGTACCTGTCCACACTAAGGGCACAGAGATTAAGGACTGTGATTCCCACTGATGCCTTCTGTATAAATGGAAGGAATTTGCAAAGAAACTGTCCAAATTCAGAATCTCCAAAAGGCCACTTCTGAGCAAGGAGCTAAAAAGAAGATACAAAATAATCAGAATGTTTAAATAGTGACTTAGCGAGTGACAGTTGTAATTATTTGTGTGTTAGACATAGTCATTGTGAGCTTGAATTCTCCATACCTCAAGCATATCCTGACTGAATCTGGGAAGTAACTGATACTATAGGAGCACAGAGAGTAAAAGTTTAAACTTAGGTGTTGACCTTTTACTGTTCTGATAGTAACTTGCATTGTTAAAAGATTTTTTATTACCAGTACTGAATAATGAAAATCAGCCCTGTCATAAATGATTGCAGTTGCCACGTCCCAGAACCAAACAGTCAAAGCATCACTCGCAGTTCATAATGTAGGAACATGGAGCCAAAATCTCACGCTGCACGCAAGCAGATTCTTGTCGTTGTACGGGTACACTATGTAACTCACGACAATATTCCCTGCCAGATTCTTAAGTGTGTGTAGAAAATATTATACATCCATAATTTGTTCCATGTTGAGGAATTTGCTCCTCTTTTAAAGGACTAGAATCATACATAGATGAGGGCTGTACTGCAAGGCAACAGAGAAGCATCCATTTGGAAAGATGTGGGTGAGTGGCTGGGGCTGAGATGAGTGTTTCCAAGGAGGCGTTTTCATAACAAATAACACTTAGCAGGTAAAGATTAGTCTTTCTCCCTGTACCTGTTAGGGCTTTGAACAAGCATACGTACAAAATACAGGATACAACGCTAGTAGTCAAGTCCACAATTGCCTGCAGCCCCAGATGTCCCTTTCCTGAGTGCCTGGCAGTGCAATGGCAGATGGTGTTCAGTGGAAGCAAATGTAATAAGTTCATACAAAGTACTGAGCTTTAACTCAGCTCATTGCACTCAAGAAAGGGATCTTAGAGTGACTGTGAGTAGTTCTTTTGAAAAACTCAGTCGCTAAACCTTCTCACCAGATGGGGAAGGGTTACTCTTGCACTGCTCTTTTTTTTTAGTCTTCTGTGAGTCTCTGCTGCAGAGCCTGTGTCAGGGATTGGGTGCTGAATAAGACGAGTTCTTTGCATGACATTGCCCAGCAGTTCTTATGCACTTATCAACTTCTCTTAAAGGGGTTGTGTAATAGAAAGCATTAGATTTGAAGTGAAAATATCAAGGGCTTGGGCCAGGTGTGTGACTGTGAGGATGTTGTATCCCCTATATAAAACACAGGACACATTGTTAAATTCAGTAATAATAATAGTCTTGGTGGATAATTAACCAATTAGTACTACTGTGCAGTCTTTGGAGTTTTATTAAGCCTTACTGAACAAAGGCTAGAACACAGAATATTTTGATTGTATCACCTAAATTTGGAGGTGTTTTTATTTGCTTCAGAGGAAGACAGCAAATAATACACTATGGAGTAAAAATGAGAAGCCAAACCCAAGCTTACAAATGGTTCTGAAGCCCAGTTTTGAAGATAGTCGGATCCAGAACTGGGACTGTTTGATGGAACTAAAATAGATTTCAGCTTCACAACAGTTTTGTTTTCAAGTGCATGAGATGGAGATAAACTGGTAGCACAACAAGCATTTCCAATAAATACAACATGTAATATGCCTATGGCTCGCTGTCCCTGGGCAAGAGTGCAAAATAGAAACTAGAAAGGAAGGAACCATACTTCCATCTGCACAAATGTGCAAGGACTGACACCATAGAATTCTGCATGCAAAAATTAATTGTGGTCTTTCTGTGATAAATACAACCTATGAATCATATATTTTTAACATTTTTAGGGTTAAAACTGAACAGAGATTATATTGTTTGGAATATGATTAAATCAATAGAAATTTGAATTGTTTTCAGAGTTTACTTTCTTGTAGACCTGTTCTGTCACGCCGTCATCATACTTGGGCAGACTTCTTACAGTCAGTTCACATTTTGAGAGTTATCTTTGCAACAGCAAGGATGAGAAAATCTTTTCAATACAAACTTGGGCTCTGGAACACACACATCTAGTAAAAGCAGATGGATTCTCTCCGCAGAATTAGAAAAACAAATTTTGGTTGTAGCTCAGGACTGTAGTATTCAAAGTAAACATTTTATTTCTATTTAAATTACGGCTAAATTGAAACATAGTAATAATCACTATCTCTAACAATATGTGTGTTAACTATGGGGACTTAAAATTCCTGTCTGTCTTTAGCTAAGTTAAGGTAAAAGTCACCTTTCTGTTTCTTCACAGCATGAGTTTTTCAGAGCACTTTTCTGTAGACTACAGGATGTTTATCACTGGGCATCACCGAATGATTTCTAGGCATTCATCTTCTCTACATCGTTCGTCCTGATCTAGGTTTTTCACATCCCCTCTTTTTTCCTGGCCATTCATCACAATGCTAAATTACTTGTGCTTTTTTCCCCCCAAAATAATACCTCAAAAATGCTAGAAGCAGTTATGTACTACATGCTGTTTATATCTCTCTAGGACCATATTCACATTGTCATTTAATTATCACAGTATCACAGTATCATAAGGTTGGAAAAGACCTCTGAGATCATCAAGTCCAACCTATGACCCAACACCTACACCTACTCCTACTTGTCAACTACACCATGGCACTAAGTGCCTCATCCAATCTCTCCTTAAACACCTCCAGGGATGGTGACTCCGCCACCTCCCCAGGCAGCGCATTCCAATGGCCAATCACCCTCTCAGTAAAGAACTTCTTCCTAATGTCAAGCCTAAATTACTTGTATTTCAAGACAGATGTCAGCGATTCATGGGTTTCAGCCAACTGGGTATTAATATTATGAAGTCAACTTACACTTTATGACTGCTTGTTAAATAAGAAAGGCATTATTTGTTAGATATTGTGGTTTTATACTGGATCATATTTTTTCTCTTTAGCTGAATATTAAAATGAAATTTTTCATCTATCCAAGTTTGTCTACTCCCTATTTCTTGAGAGTGTTAGAATATCATATAAATGTGGTTCCATTTCCTCTTCTCCCGTTACTATATGTTACTATGTGTTTTCTTGGCACATTGAGAACTCTTGCCTCATTCAAGGAGAGCTGAGTATCTTATTTACCATCAAGACCACAGGAGAGAAAACATGACACCTCTGCAGTGATATTCCGGTTTAGGACAATCCTATTTGATGAAAGCAGATACCCCTTGTGCCAGAAGGCTAGGGAATGGATGGCTAGGACTGGTGATTTAACTATTGTCAGTACCTTCAGTAACAAAGGTAATAAGATTACACCAGTTGATTAGTTCCTCTGATTTTCAGTGCATTTATGGACTGTCTGAAATACATTGAAAGCTCCAGCAGAATGACTTTATAAACAGATTTGCAATATTATAACAAATGTTTCCAAAGTGTATTTTTGCCTTTTGCCCGGAACTCTTGCATGAAGCTTTTGTTCACGTTGGGGCTGCAAAAAAAATGTTGGAGAAAGAAGGAGCAATCAGAATCCATGGTAGTTCTCCAACCAGTTGTAATCACGTGAAATTTCAGCTCTAGATTCTTGTCTGGGTTTGGGTAAAATTGGAGTAGTTTTCAGGCACCACTTGATGAAGGATAAATTATAAATGGCACTGCCAGGCTAAAGAGGCCCTAGCAGACCTTTGTCAATGCCAGCCAGAGCCCCAAATCTGATTTGTCATTATAGATCACGCTGTAAAAGGCCACCGAATGACAGCCACCTATTCATTTATGAGCACTGACTGTGGCTGTAGCCTATGCGCAGCAACAGAGATGTACGAGCACTTTGTACTGACTGTGAAACTCCATTACTACAAGGCAAATATTAGCTTCAAAAAGAAAAGTGTTGTACTTGAAAAAGGTTCACTAACTCATTACTCCTCACAGGAAAGCTTTATCCTAGTTCCAACATGTACACATCTTTCCCACACCCCGGGAAGCTGTCCTTTCTTAAGATTACAAGTGTTTTATTCTTTTTCTTTCGTACACTTTTCCACTAATTGAAGTGACATCAGTAACAAATCATTAGACATTCTTTTCAAGTTGATTTTAATCAAAATCAGTGAAATCAGAATGAAATATTTTGATTTTTCAGATTAACTTTGCAATCATCTCCATGGGCGTACTCTGTTGTCATTTCGCATCAGCTACACATTCGTTACTTCCCTTTGGATCACGTGCCAGTTTTTTCTTCTGTAGATATTTTTAGTAGGCAAATAAGATCCTGTATTTGGTTTTAATGTTTTGCATCAAAACAAGTCCGTTGCCTTCTGTTCTGCCCTACTAGGGTACAGAAACTTAAGAGGGAAATAAAACATTCATTTTGTATAAAAAAAACAAGCCCAGGAATTTAATTTCATGAGTCCTGATTTGCTGAGATACTATGGAGTAACAGGGACTACTGGCTCTGCTCTTCCAGTGCTTTTCCATGTTTTAATACCCAAACGAGTATAAAATTTTAGCAGATTACATTTTTTCTTAAGGCATAAGGATAGAAGGAATCAAGCTGATTATCCCAAATTGTATCCCAGTTTTCCATGATTTGGTCAAATGTATTGTGCTTTTGCAAACCCACTCACAAAATCTCTGGGGTTTTAAAATAAGACATGCGGTGAAGGAAATGCACTTTTCCCCTTGTGCAATTTGTAGTTTAGGAGTATTTCATACAGTTCAACTGTGGTGCGACTCCTGAGCGAGAAGCATGTAGTCAACAGCGTATTTTTACATTGAAGTCAGAAACCAAGATTTCAAGATTTCAGCCTCAGCAAAGTGACCAGACAGCCACTGCTTCCTTGAGCATCCCCCTTCTCTGCCGCTTTATATGGCCTCCCTGCCCTGACACTGCAGCTTGAAACAAACAAGACAGCAGCACTGGGAACATTCCTTTGCAGTGATTTTTAAATGTCACTCCGATGATTTTATTCTACTGCTGTTGCTATTTTCTAACTGCCATTAGTATGCTAGCTGATGTACAAAACACAGATAAAGTCCCACTGTGCATCCCAAGCAATTTATATATAGTCTAGAGCAGAGAATGTTAAAATCCAGCCACAAGAGGATTGTACCACTAGTACATGCTTGTGTGCATCCACAGTGTTTGTCTAATACTAGGCTGGTACTGTGTGTTTACAGGCAGATGATGACCCTGGAGCTCAGCCCACAATAGACTGACTGGTTTAGGTGGTGGTTATGAGCTGGCTCTGAGCTGCTCTATGAACAATGCTTTGGTTCAACAACTACATGTCAGGAGGTCCTCTCTGCCACAGGGCATTGAGGGTAAAAGCAAAGCTTTCATACCTACCCTTCTCTGCTCTGATCTCATGTCAGTGCTCTAAAGCCGTCCTCTTCCTACATCTGCTTGGGACTGTTGTAGTCCTGACACACAAACTCTGTTTCCCAGAAACTGAACCGTGTTTCGTATGGATAGTGCTTGCCCTTCATGCTGCCCCTGTGCAGGATCCTTTCCTGAGTTCCATAGTTTTAAGTGTTCAGTGATACTAATGGAACAACTCCGGCACAGCCCTCACAGTCAGAGTTTCTGCTCTGTCTTCACTAGGTCAAATAGAAATACCTTCTTTATTCCCTGACTTCTGTTACTCTTGTGCGGTAGTGGAGACAGGGACCAAACCAGCAGATTTCTGTTTGTATGGAAAATGTCTAATTCTGTAAGTGACCTACATCTAACTGTGGAGTAAGAGTTACAAACCCAGTGTGTTCTGGGATGATTTCCTTTCCTTGCAATTTAGCCTAGAATTAAAGACAAGAGAAATTCCTCTGATTTTGTCAGATTTGGGGTTGTTTGGGGTTTTTTTAAGGGTATTTTCCTCTAGGACACATTGAGCTGTGTTAGTGAAGCTCTCTCTTAAACAATGCTCTGCAATTACGAATGCCCTTGTCTGCTTCAAGTCATCAGCCAAATATGGTACCCGGTGTTTGGGTTGGAAACCACGTGAAATCTGTCCGGACGCAGGAGGCTCCAGGGCCTACACTGCTGAGCTGACTGCGTTAAGTGATAAGCAATGATTCTGAGTGAAGTATTCCTCCTTTCTCTGATCTGTAAGACTGGTTAGTCAGGAAGAAGGGTGATTTGGGTCTCCTGCTTGTGGTATTTAGATCGTGGTATTTTGATTCAGTGACTCAAGAAGGGCTCCATGAAGCTTCACAGGACAAACACTCACTGCACGTTCTCAGGCCTTACCCTTCCTCCTCACTACCCTTATATACAAGAGAGCATTGCGTTGCAGGGCAGTCCTCATCCGTTTCTTGCGTGGGACCCACAGACTGTTGCTTATCCCACGTGTGGAACTCAGCTGTGCTCTGACATTTTTCTGCCGAGAGAGAGATGTAAGGGTGAAGGAGAGAGGACACAGCTTGTCTCTAGAGCAAGGGTGTCAAACTCACTGCTCCCGCCGTTGTCCTGCAGCATAATGTGCATCACACAGGCTGCACACGTGCCCAGCGCTGGCAGGAGCGTAGGGGCAAGGAGCTCAGTGCTGCCATGGGGTAGAAACAAGGTGCCAGGCCAGATAGAACAAGGTGGAGGGCTGGAGTCAGCCCATGGGCTGGGAGTTGGACACCCCTTCTCTAAGTGTTCCTTCCCTACCCATGGCTGAAGTGAAAAGCCTCAACTTTGGGAAGGACAGTGAGTAAAGGAAAAGCAGAGGAAAACAAAGAACAAGGCTAACCTTTATCATGCAGGGTAATGTGATAGTTCAGGCTTCTGCTAACTCTGGTACCACTTGGCTTTTTCCTTATAGTTAGATCCACGTTCCTGCCATGGTAGAGAAATCACACTGCGTCTCTAATTGTTCTTTGCAGGAAATACATTCCTAATTTTGCTACAACCAAGAACCATCTTTTTTCCACTTTAGGTGGATAAAAGACTGACTGTGTTTTTTTATGGAAGGAAGAAAGGTTACGTGGGGACGCATGAGCACCACCAAAGACATATTTTCCTCTGAACTGCCCTACCACAGCATTTTCTGCTATTTTGCTCATCTTCGCCCCACTGAGTAAGGGTGGGGGTAGCAGAGGGTCTCACGCCATTTCATGGACGTCTACAGTCTTTTTCTCTTGCTTAGGCAGCTGTGGAAGGGAATGTATGGTTTTTACCCAAGAGAAAATAGATAATTCTTCAAGAGATCCTGAAAGGCAAGGAAAGAAATGCCCTGTTTTTGAAGCAGAATGTTATGTCTCAACTAACTTGTAAAAAAATAAATCCTAAGTTTTACATTCTTGTTGGAATGTTTGTATTTATTACAAAAATCCACTTAGCAGTAAAGCATTCCTAACAGCTCCAGACATCTCCCCTGTGGTATTTTTGCTGTTTACAAAGTAGGATTAGTTTCTTTTTTGTTGTTTTGTGGTGTTGGCTGGCTTCCCATCCTTTTAGGCAGGCTGCTTCTCAAGCTGTGCTGCTCTTCTTCAGGGAAATGAGCTGCAAGGTACGCTTACGTGCATGGTGATTTGTTGAAAAGAATTTTTTCAGTCCTTGGGCAAAATATTGCTTTTGTTATTCTTCCAGCTATGTTGTCTTTTGTGTCTTGCTAAAGAGAGTGACAGATTGCTAAGAAATTACAGTACAAGTGGTAAACCCTGAGTATGCGCAATCAAAACAGTTCCTTGTTATCTGTAGAGTTCAGCTGATTGAAAAATAAAAAGAACCAACATACTAAAATATTCTGTTAAACCTAGAGTCTCTGGGTACTGCACAGTATCACAAATCCACGGAACAGCAAGACAGGCATGAGATGTGAAATTGAAGATGAGGGAGGAGCTGCCTGTGCGTTGAGGGGAACATATATCCCATCCCCCAAGGGACAGCCAGTAGTTAAAGGCAGAGTGGATCTTCCACTACGACCCAGAATATAAAATCTCTTCCTTAACTCCTACCTTGACACGCACAGTAAACACTTCCTGCTAGGAAGCTGTAGTAAAGGGAGAGAACAGATTCCTGATGGACTTCCTTTCCCCGTTCCATTTTGGTTAACTTCTGCCTTCAGGACTCTGCGACCAATTCCTGTGCTACCTCTAGATTGCTTTTATGAATGATCACTGCGCGGAGACGTACACTCAACTGACCAGTCATGTTCTGAGCAAGTGATATGGAATTCTGCATCACAGTGGGCTACCAGTGCATTGCTTCTTGGAATAACCGATTCGAATCCAGTGAAAGCCGGAAAGCAGTTGTTAGCCTCAGAATTTCCTGCTGGTGTTGGTACTTCATTGAGAAATGTATGCTGCACGCAGGACTAATTTTGCTTTTAAAGAGGGGTTTCTTTTCCAAGTACACTTAACTTTATGTGTGCTGTGGGCTTGGCCTTACACTCCTTTGGCACAAAACTATAACTACTGTGGATGTCACTTGCTCTGTCAGGCCACAGGGTCAGTCCTAGTGTGTTTAATGATGGTCCCTGCTCATGTTTAATATTATCTCTGTCAGTAAAGGTAATCAGACATACTGAATAATCTGTGATTAAGAAGAGATCACTCTAACACTTACGCATTGCTCTGGTGTTGAAAAAGGTCCGTGAGTGGACGTGCCCCAGTTAAGTCTTCCTTTACAGAAGACATGATGGCTGAAGATGTCTGCTTACTGCCAGCTACCTTTTATAGTTAGGTTTTAGGTGGACTACTCAGATTTAGATTCTGTTGCAAGCTAGAAGTAAATACAAATTTACTAACACAAAAGCATAGTTTATTAAAGAAAACAGCATCTTCTTGAGCTATTTGAGCAGTGGACACCCTTGCTGGTTTTCTGGGGAGATGTCTTTCACTTCGTACCACTAAAATAACTAGGAAAATGGTTTTTATTCACATTTAAAGAAACAGGTTAAAGCTGGCTAATTTGCTTTATCTGCTTCTTTATAAATGAATGGCTTAAGGAGTTAAGCATATTATGATATAAGGCAACATAACTTATGTCAATTCTATGTAGGTCAGTTTTCAATAAATGGAACTAATTTAAACATTTTTCTCTAAATTCCATAAAAAATGGAAGCAGGGATGGCTCAGGACTTCTCAATGACATAGTTAAAAGTGAATTTTGCCATTCCAAAGGTGAGAGCCTTGGCCTAGAGTACGCCGAGCTCCATGAGCTCAGGAAAGAGCTGTGAACAACTGTTTCTGGGGACAGCAGCTGTGGTTCTTGCTGTTGCTCTGCCAAACCTTAGCCAGTGACAGCAGCAGCTGTAAGGACTTTCCAGAGCTTTAGCACAGCCAGGGCAATAGTTCTGCTATGGATATTCTGCTGCTGCCTGTGTATTGCCTTAGGAAAATGTCTGATTTCTTTATGGAAAGCAGTCCTCTAAACAAGAGTTCGTTTTTGTCCAAACTTAGCGTGTTCCCAGTGAATACACATGGCAGTGATGGGCAATGCAGGTGATGCAGCAGCTCTCACCTATGTGCTACGCCACCTGATGCTAGAAAGGCAGGTGTGAAACCCGTCTCTTCTTCAGTGTCTCAACCCAACCTCCATGGCAGAATAAAACATAATAGCTGTATTTCCCAATCTTCTTGTCACTGCAAAGAAGGCATTCTTACTGATTTGGAGGCTTTAGGCTTTGACATCTTAAATGTCTGAAATGGGTATGGTTTGGGTAAAGTGGAAACTGTTTGGGTCCAGGTGCTATAAACAGGACAGAAAGTGAAACTGTCCTAGTTTGGTCTGTTAACCCTGGATTTATAACTGGCACCCTTCCTGTAAAACTCAATTTGTTACTATTTTTAATATTGATTTGGTACTACAAGTGGATATACTAGCGGTAATTAAGTGTAATAGGGCTTTAATACATCCAGAATATCTTCAAAGGAGGCCAGTGAATATTAGTCACATCTCAATCCATTGAACGAATTGCTAAGGGGAATCCGCTATGTAATTACAGTAATTGGAGAAAGTAAGGGGGATTTTTTGAGCCTACTGCAGTGTGAAGAAAGGGTAAAAATGTCAACACCTGTGACCATATATTCAACTGATTCCAGCATCACATCTTTGTTAATTGTGCAAGTGCATAACAGACTGATAGACTCAATTCCTGGGACCTTACATTTTCAGTCACTATAATCTTACAGCCGCTTCTTTCTAAGGATTTGTAAAATGGACTTGCAGTGTCAGTAACACTACCTAGTTCTCTTTGGAAAGTTGTTTCAAAATAGTTAAGGCTATTTCATATTTCAGGAAAGTGATTATGCCTATTCCTGATATTACATTATAATTAAATAGTATTGCATTTTGCTCTATACCATGTGGCCATCGTAATACTCTACTATTGGTTATTTTAATATCCAGATGAATGCTTGTTTCCGCTTATTCTGATTTTGTAGAATCATAGAATGGTTTGGGTTTGAAAAGACATTAAAGGTCATCCAGTTCCAACCCCTCTGCCATGGGCAGGGACATCTCCCACTGGATCAGGTTGCTCAAAGCCCCATCCAACCTGGCCTTGAACACCTCCAGGGAGGGGGCAGCCACAGCTTCCCTGGGTAACTTATTCCAATGCCTCACCACCCTATCAGTAAAAAACATCTTCCTAATATCTAATCTAAATTTCATTTCTTTCAGTTAAAACTATTCCCTCTCGTCCTATCCCTGCACTCCCTGATGAAGAGCCCCTCCCCAGCTTTCCTGTAGCCCCCTTTAAGTACTGGAAGACCTCTATAATGTCTCCCTGGAATGTTGTCTTCACCAGGCTGGACAAGCCCAGCTCTCTCAGCCTTTCCTTATTAGACAGCTCCTACGTCCTCCTAAAAATGAAGATCTGACCTGTAAGGTATTAAGTGTTTGCTGTCCTTTGTTTATATAGGGTACTGGTACATGGTTCAACGTAAGGCTGGCTCCCCCAGGGGAGGTTTAGGCTTGACATTAGGAGGGAGTTCTTTACTGAGAGGGTGATTGGCCATTGGAATGCGCTGCCTGGGGAGGTGGTGGAGTCGCCATTCCTGGAGGTGTTGAAGGAGAGATTGGATGAGGCTCTTAGTGCCATGGTGTAGTTGACAAGTAGGAGTAGGTGTAGGTGTTGGGTCATAGGTCAGACTCGATGATCTCAAAGGTCTTTTCCAACCTTATGATACTGTGATACTGTGAAGCTGAAAGCATCTTTAAAATAAAGTTCAGAACTAAGAGTATAGAAGAATCTTTAACCCAAAACTTAAACCCCCAAATTAAATCACTTAATTATTTTCCTTAAAAGGACTATCACTTCTACTTTCAAATTGTGGTATTTCCAGTGGCCAACCTTCATCTGTCACTCAACAAGAGGAGTTAAATGGTGCCACAGATTTTAGGATCCCTAGTGATACAAACAGGAACGCCATTTAACAAACTTTAAAATCAACTCCTGATGTAAGCAGACGCATCACTGAGTGGTTTCTATGAAAAATGGACTATAAATATTGAGAACATTTCCTTTCAGAAAACTAGAGCTCCCTTATAAGTGCTATAAAGCTTCCCTGTATCAGAATACATGCAGCTAACCTTGTACAACAAGGAGGTTGTATATGATAATTTTGAAGTAATTTATTTTGGAGATTCAAGCACTCAAAAGCAGCACTGAAGCTACTAAAAGCTAGCGTTATGCTTGTGAATGGGATATTAATTCTGCCTTCCTACATCTGGGAATTGACGTACATTGATGGCAAGGGGCTGCAATTTCATTCACAGCCCTTGTTTATCAAATACTCCTCTGCAATACAGAAATCGATTTTCCTGTAGGCTGAGGTAATTCCATTTGTACAGAAATATCCAGGACCACAGTTCAGCTCATCATCTAAGATACGGCAAGGCAAGGCAACCTACAGAATGCCGAAGGAGTGTCAGAAAATTAATAGAACAAAAATACTGCAAAGTAATAAAAGGAATGTAAAAAATGTTGTTCCTTACTTTACGCTACCCTTGTAAAGGATTTTCAGAACACCATAAAAAAAAAATGTCCCCACATGCCATTTTTCCTCGAAATTTCTTATCAGAAATACCATGAGAAGTAAGAACATTACTTAGCCATTATTGATAGAGATAATTTACTGGGTAGGAAAATGCAATGCATCATGGGAGATGCAGTTCAGGCTACCTGTCCAGTTTGCTAAAAACAATGAAAATATGCAGAATCCCAATTCCATGTCTCATTAGGCATCCACACAGCTATGGAAGACAGGTGAATCTCCGACTGGGCAGAGCCTCACTTTCTCATTGACTTCTTAATCTAAAATACTCTATAGATTTCTGCTAACTTATGAACAAGTTAATTATTTAGTTTTTCAGGTGGAATATTGAAAAGCGGAAACTAAAATTTCCATTAAATAATATGCATTATTATTAACAGTCTTTATATTAGTTTCAAATTTATATTATATTAAAGCCAGATAAACTTAAAAGATTTATCTGTAATTTATGCTACTGGAAGATGAGAAACAGGTACTGTATTTTACTGTGGATGATATACCTCTGTGCAAATTTAATATATACCTATTTTTAAACCATTACTTTATTCAATTTTTTGTTATCTTGTCCTATCGATTCTTGCATTATAATGCGGGTCAACAGTTATGATGTCAATAATTATATAGATACAAAATACATATTTTCAATTCCTTCTTTAATTTTAAAATCCGATTTGAAACCACAGGACAGTTGTTACTGTAAAGCTATGCATCAAAATGCTTTCTTTAGAACCCATGTAAATAAAAGTTAAGTCTGTTGATCCTTTAAGAGCCGAAATTGTGAGGAATGGGGTTTTTTCAATATACTACTTAGTTGTTTATTTACTAACAGAAACACCTGAAGTTTTTACTGAGAAAAGAAATAACAATTATGATATCCTATCAGCTACGTATACACCTGTGTACAATCCTCAAAGAGATAGATAGAAGCTTACAAATTTTTTTTATTCTTTTCTAAAATAAGTTAATATAGGCAAGATATATTAAAAAGGGACTCTGTTGTGTTCATTCAAACTTGTCCCGAAATCATGCAAGTTATGTTAGTTAACATCTATTGCATCAGAAAAAGCACTGATTTATGACTTTGTTTAATAAAAATAGAAAATAAAAAAATGGTACAGGATAACTTTATACCAGATTAAAGAATTGCTGAGGGTACTTCTTATACTTTGACAAATCCCTATGAAATTAATATTGCAAAAATTTTCTGTGATATAATCAATTTTACTAACTCTGGAATAATTCTGAGAGTCTGCTACTACTGAATATTAATTTAAAGCCTTAACACTCAACTTAAGTGACACCATCTCTCTCTGCAAAGCCGTAACCTGAAGCCTGCAGACCTCAGTGGGTATTTGCTGTAGAAGTATAAAGTAAGGAGCAGATATTCCAAAAATGGCAACCAGTGCCATGCTGTGTGTCCATCAGGAAAGAGAACAGTTTATACAAATTGTTCCCTCAAAAATCCTAGCTCTAGTAGCTATAACAAACGAGGAGGTCCTGTGAAATGCCCAAGGCTACACTGTGGTTCAGAGCTAAGAGCTGCATTGTCTTTAAAGGAGACACACTTTTTCTCTATGAGGGTGAGACCGAGAGCAAGGGTTATGTTGTAGAAGAAAAAGAAGCTGTATTTTTTCTTAAGTGGACAATTCACTGACAGAGGAGCACTAGTTAGACAAAGACTGAGCATCGAGGACAGTGTGCTTGCAAGGAAACCGCAATGAGAAGGCAGTGGTGTGGCATCCTACCTTGTACACAATGATGGGAATATCAATGACAATATAGATAAGGTCTCCTAGTGCCAGGCTGGCGATCAGTGCATTCGGGCCATTCCTCATACACTTGTTCTGGTAAATGATCCTCAACAGAGTTGCGTTCCCAACCATTCCAACGATGAAAATGGCACAAGACACCACTGTGTTAATGTATTTAAAGGTTTCGGCAATCTTAGTCTGCTGGGAGCATTTGACGGTTTGGTTGGACACCAGGGGCGGTCTGGTGGTGAGGAATACGCTGGATTCAATCCCCGAGGAAGTGGAAAGGTAGTTCCCCAAGTCACTCCGGTTGGCAGCGTATCGGTCAGAGCTGTCACTGAGGACAAACCCTGGAACCAGCAGCAGCACGGAAACTCTGAAACACCAGGCTTCCATCCTGAAGTCCCCAAAGAGCAAATTCAGTGAGACAGGTTTTTCAGTATTTCAGTAAGATACTTCTTGCTTCTTCGCCTGCAAAGGGAAACAATAGGCAAAACCAAAAAAAGAGAGAAACACTGAATCAATACAGCAGGTAGACTAATGCATGCTGCTTCTCACTTAGGGAGGGTATTTGCATGTACAGCCCATATAGCACATAGGTATAAACACCTTTCTGTAATCGTTGTGGTACTCTGAAATCAAGATTACCCACATTAACAGTCTGAGAAAAGGCAAACACAAAAAATTCCATGTATAACTGATAGCTCATACAAATAAGATCCTGCAAAATCTTTTTAGTTTGAGACAGAATTTGTTTATGAATGGAAAAAATGTGGTAGATGAAGTTCTGTTTTAAAATATAGTCTTTCAAGGAAAGAATAACAGTAAAGACAGGCCTTGGAGACTGCTGAACAATGTTTAGCTAAAATAAAAAGTTACTAATTTTTCTTAGAAAAAGTTAAGTAGCAGCACTGCATTAATTATTAAAGGTAGTAAATTTGTTAATTTTCTGAGTATTTTTGATATATTGCAGCAATAAGGCTATATATTATTTTCCTCTGACTGGATTTCAAATGAAGACTGAAAGCACATGTATTTCAAATCAAATTTTGGACCAGATCCAAAGTCCCTAAATATCAAGAGGAACACTTCTATAGTCTCAGGGTAGACTTCTGGCCAGGAAAAGCCCTTCAAATGCCTGTCATTTGGTTCCCGAATGTCATTGCAACTCATGTCCCGTCCTTAGCCACAGAAAGGCTAATTATAAAAACTTAAGCTCTTATAAAGATAAAAAATACTTGGTTTAGTACCCTAAGTAACAACTCATGATACTTCCAGGTAGGAAAGGAAGCATCATAGCACTCTGTCCCAGTAAACTTGACTGCCTGTGTGCAACCAGCAGAGCTGGCTCCCTGCCACACAGTGAACAGACATTATACCTCACGTCAAACCAAGGAGGCCACCCAAGTCCATTTCCTTGAAGCCTCAGTTTAATTTAGGATAAAGATTTTTTTAAATGGCTCCTATCTGCAAACAAGACAAAGTGCTGCAGCACTGCCAAAAGAAGAGTAGAAAGTAAAGTATTTATAACTTTCTGATTTCTAGGGACTCACATGGAGTATTCAAGAGCATCCTTTTAAATAAATGAATCCTAATTTCATTCCCTGTGGGGCTTTTAAGTCGGAGTTTATAGCAAGAAATTTACCAGAGAAAGAATGTGGGAGACAATTTACTGATAGGACTTTTGGAGGCAGCCACAATATAAATATTTACTGCTCTTACCCTCCTCTGTTGTGTGTGGTCTGTGTGTGTGTACCTAGATACAGTAGCAAAGGCAATGTTAACCTGAATATTCCTGGCTGGCAGGCAGAGCTCTATCCCTCACAAAACAGAGATCTATGTTTACAGCCTTCTATATTGGTGTATTTGGGATGGGCACCTGGGAACTCGAGTTCCTGTGTACCAGATTTTAAAGTTTAATGTACTAAACAGCAAATGGTTCTTTATTACACTGCAGCTACGATGGTACCTCAGGGCGGTGAGCAACAGCGTGCATGATGTGCCTTCAGTTTAGGTTTCTAAATAATATCAGAAGCAACAGGCAGATTTGACTGTAACTTTTCAGGCAAGTATTAATAGTTTTATTATTTACTATTACTATGGTTCCCCATTTTACAGATGGAAAAACTGAATCACTAATGATTTAAATGATATTCTGAGTCCATGCTTGTGCAAGTAGATGTGATACAGCTCCAATCAGACTCCACAGCCCTGTGCTTCAGCGAGTACATTAGTATCCTCCTCATTTAGTGGCATTTTTTTGTGGAAATTTGATAGCACTATGTGTATATATCGCACGAAGATGGTGGCAGCATGGCAATTATGCAGACAACATGCAAAGCCAGGATCAAAATTGCCCATTACCATCTCTTCCCTCTCCTGGAAGAAACTTTTCCTTAAGAAGCGAACCCAGAAAATTTTTAATATAATCATTACTAAGGATATTTTCTTCCCGATTCCTGGCAAACTTCAGTTCCTCTGTGCATACTTTCAAGGTATTTATAGCGTTACAGAATGTGACAGGCGAGCTGTATGGTGCAAGTGACATGCTGACATCCGTAACAGCTTGTTGCAGTAACAGTCTGATTTTCTCCTTCGCTCGGAATCGGAAAGCGTGGAGGGGGAGAGGCTGCTCTGCAAATCTGGGGACCACATGCAAGGGCTCCTCCGCAACTGCAGAAGCGGATGCAGGGAACAAACCTCCCCTAACTTGCCTGGGGGTAGCAAGCCGAGATTCACGAGAAGAGGCCGGGGTATTGGAAAGGAAATAGTTGCAAGTGCTAAAGACGAGCTGAAAGGGGGTTGATCTGCCCCAAAGACAGCTGGGCGAGTCACCGTAATACGCTGCGACAGCGCGGCAAGCCTGGCTTCTCCTGGGCGCCTCCTGCTCCAGCACAGGCACTGAGCGCCCTGCAGGGCCTCATCCGGCACAAAAGAAACCTCCCTCCGCCTGTAACTCCACCAGGCGCTCGGCAAATCTGTGCCGCCTCCCGCGCAGCCTGTGCGGAGCAGCTGACACGGCTCTCTGTGCTGGTAAACTTTGTTTAGTGACGCTTACGTCGAGCTGCCGTGTGCCCCTCTCTCGTTCTCTGGCTCTCCCACACGGACACGCAGAGGGGTGACCTAGCGCTTATCTGGGCCCTTATCGAGGGGTGCTGACAGCACCCCACGGCCCCGCGCTGGGCGCTCCCCGGGAAGGTCACCGGCAGCATCCCGCAGCATCCCGGCAGCACCCCGGCTGCATCCCGCCTGCATCCCGGCAGTATCCCGTCTGCACCCCGGCAGCATCCCGGCTGAATCCCGGCTGCATCCCGGCTGCACCCCGGCTGAATCCCGGCAGCATCCCGGCAGCATCCCGGCTGCATCCCGGCTACATCCCGGCAGCATCCCGGGAGCATCCCGGCTGCACCCCGGCCGCACCCCGGCAGCACCCCGGCAGAATCCCGGCTACATCCCTGCAGCATCCCGGCTGCACCCCGGCTGAATCCCGGCAGCATCCCGGCTGCATTCCGGCTACATCCCGGCTGCATCCCGGCTACATCCCGGCTGCATCCCGGCAGCACGCCGGCAGCACCCCGGCAGCGCTCACTCACCCCCTCCAGCCGTCCTCATGCTGCGGCTCCTGCTGCTGCTGCGAGTGTCCTCCGAGTGGCTTTTCCTGGAATGCTGTTTAGCACATGGCTCCTGCCTGCATCCCACTGGGCGGGACTGAGAATCTCCACCTCCGCTGAGTCAGGAAAAGAGAGACTGAAGAAATCGGAGCGTCCCCTCTTTCCTCTGCCCCCTCCCCCAATTAAAACAGCCCTCCAGCCCAAGCCGAGCCCCTGCCGGGGTTGAACACAAAGGCTGCCTCCCGGGCGCAGGGAGGACGGAGCTCTTTAACCGTCTCCTCGCCGGGACTGAGCTGATCCGCTTCGCCGGCCTCGCCTAAGCAGCAGCCTTGGGAACGCGGTGCTGTCGCTGCGTGCCAGGAGCGCAGGGGCTTCTCGGGGAAGGGTGTGGGTCCCATGGAACCGGGAGCACAGCAGGGGAAAAAAATCTCACCGTGAAATACAGAGCTTTTGCTTTGCATTTCCCCAGGACTCGGCCAGGATGATGTTTCCAAGACCATCGGTACAATTGAAGGTTCAAAAATGCGTACACATTGACTGTTTCTGGGTGAAAATTTCTGTGATGCATCCAGGACACACTTTGCTGATGCCTCTTAGTTTGCAAGACAAAAAATGCTTTTACAAAGATAATAAAAGTTTAGCATTTTCTGCCATCTCTCTGCTTGCCAACACCGTTCTTCTGTCAAGGTGGTGAAAAAAACCTGCTCAGAGAAAAGGGACAAGTTCTATTACAGCTTATAATGTCTTTTCATGATGAAAAAATACTTGTGTGTCAGATGGAGCAGCTCTTAGTGGAAACAGTTTCACAATCTCTTTGTGCCAGGAAGTTCAAGAAATTTTGAGTCCCCTGTTGAATCATTTCGAGATCCTGATTTCCTGGCAAGTTTCCATCTGGCCAAACCACAGAAATTATTTTCTAAATATCTATGGGCTTCTTTTGCATACAAAAAGTCAGTCTTCCTAAATAGGATGTAAAAATATGTGGTCCTAAAAGAATGAAAACAGACTGAAAAGAACAATAGAATATGTGATGCTAGCGGTTTGCAGAATTAAAATATCTGGCACTAAATCATGTAAGAAATTGTTTTGAACTTTATAAGTTTTGCGTAGTTAAGAGAATGTTTCTGTAGATGTTATTTTAAATCATCTGATAAATCTTGAACAGGAAAAAACAGCATCTGGATCGACTGGAATAGCAATACTTTATTCTAGAAAGTCATCTCAGTTACATGATGTGTCAAAACACAAAGCCTTTAAAGAAACACATGTTCAGGCTGAGAATCCCAAGAAGCCTACTCTTCGCAAATTGGCTAGAAAAGTTTAATTCCAAATCTCAGAGTGCCCCGAGGTTGAATCTGTGGCTGATAAGCCCCTAAATTGTACATATTTTAGTAAAAGTTATTTGAAATTCTTTAGAGTTTGGTCACAGATATGTAGTATTAACAATTTGCTTTGTCAAACATCATCTGTATGGTAACTTGTTGGAGAAACTATTGAAGAGCTAGAAAGAGGGTCCTTAAAGATCATGCACACTTTATGGAGTGCTTTATTGAATGCAATTCTTAAGTCTGTTATACGTTCTCTAAACAAGAATTCTTAACAGCATGTTCCTTTCCTGTGATCATTTGAACTTCATGGCTAAACGACTAGAGCTGTTAAAAAATGCAATTTATATTTCTGAACTCATTCAAACACACATTTGTCCTTCCAGTTCCTAATGTCATTAATTTGGAAAGTTTACATCAAATATTCAGATACTGCCATGCATAACTATATTTAGTATTAAATGAAAAATCAAATTTGCTAATGCTGTTAAAGATATATTTCTAAGTATGAAAAAGGAGCTTTTTATTACCATTGTGAATGCTTCTATTATTACCAACCAACATAAGTAGTATTATTAGAAATTACTGCATCGTTCAGGTCTTTATTCTTTGTTACTGCTATTGTTGCTCCTCTATTAATTGGACCTTTGTTCCGTCTTTAATCTTTTAGGTGTCTAAAACTGAGTAGAACCCTTGTCTTAAACAAAGTTAAATTCAAATGTATTTAATTGTTCCTGCTAGTTTATTTTTTACGTGTTCAGGAAAGTAGCATGGAAAAGGAAATTATCGTACATGAATTATCCACGGTTGCAAATGTGGTTGACCTTAGCTACTAAGAAAAGTAACAAAACACAGTTCTTCACGCCACGATATTTTCAGCGATTAGGGACACTCTCACCCCCATTGCAGGAGTGCTATCTGTGCGTGTTCTTTTATAGAAAAGAGTTCTTGACTGAGGCCTCTCTCTTCCAGATTCAGTGCAGTGGAAATGTTTCCTCTGAGCTCTTCTGGTGTTTTTTGTATTCAGCAAACTACTTTGCTTGTCTTGCACAACTTCAGAGCTGCAGAGAAAGGATAAATTATTAGTCTCATTACAAACCAACTCATTATACATCAGTTTTCAAGATACCAGGGGTTTGCAGCTGGGATTACGCTTCAAGAAGACCCTCAGTGTTTCGTAAAGCTATTGATGTTCCTGAAGTCTTCAGGTATTAGAAAGGAATATTTTATTGCAAGTGTTCCTAGCCTGATGAAACTAAAGCTGCGGTGTCTTTTATACAACTTCCTCAGAGGCAATAGTAGTGAATCTTTAGTTATGTTTGAAGGAGTTCATTTTATTTGATTGAAATGAACATTTAGTGAACGTATTATCTGGTAAGCCACTTATCTCCTCACACGGGGTGTGAAATAGGAACATATGATCATCAGCTCATGGAGTCCTACATTGCATTCCCAAGATTCAAAAGACCAAAATTAAAACCAAGTATTCTCTACAACTGGCATTTTCATAAGCAGTCAGTCGATGTGTTTATAATCTGTAGCATTTCCAGAATATTAGGAGGGTTATTTGTGGCAATGTATGTAAATATCAAATTATTTTGCTTTCTTCTGCTTGATTTCTGATGTGATTTTTGTTCCTTCAAGAAGCAATACAAAATATTTTCTTAGGAGCTACTTGGATAATTTGGAAAGAAAGAGTGAAAGGGTGGTCAGGCACTGGCATAGCTGCCCAGGGAGTTGGTGGAGTCGCCGTCCCTGGAGGTGTTTAAAAAATGGGTAGATGAGTTCCTTAGGGACAGGGTTTAGTGGGGACACAGGCACGGTTGGACTCAGTGATCTCAGAGGTCTCTTCCAACCTTAGGATTCTATGAAAATTACTGGATAACTGTTTCTAGTGAATAAGTTTGCTTTGCATTTTTTAAATAAAAAGGAACTCAGCAAATTCAAAACTTTTCAAGAAAACACAGTACTTTGAAAAATATTTCCTGGGCAGATTTATCAACTTTTACTACCCAGGGTGCAGTCAGAATTTGCTCCTTATAAAAAAAAATAAAGAATAATCTAATCCATAGACAGTGTTTCTCTCTTGCACAGGTTCTTCAACAAGAGATGCACTTACTCAGCAGCTTCAGAGTAATTCACTTAAAAAACCTGCTTACTGGGAAATGTAAATTCATTGAGACTCAGAACCCATTATTTCTAGTGATCTTTGAACTCTTCATTTGTTTCTATTATGCAATGTTTTTGTTTCCCAGTAGCTGGTTTATTTGAATTGTGTCTCTAGTAGTGTCATATCTATAACTCCCTTTATGTGCTTAGCACAAATAAATCCTTTTTCTGGCAAAACTATCTTGCTCCTTCCTCCTTCCTTCCTCTCTCCTTTCCTCCCTCCATCTCTCTTTTCCCCCTTCTGTGTCTCCCTTTTTTGTTTCCTTCACATTGTTAGAAATGCTTGGTAATTTACAATATATAATATATATAAAGAGACTATATATATAAAAAATAATATATATAATATATTGTATATATTATATAATATATAATATAATATAGTAATATATATAGTAATAATATATATATATAAAGGGACAATATGTTTATATTAGTTTATTCTAATAATTGGAGAGGTATTTGTATCTGAAATACTGAAGTATTTCTGCCCTTACAACTGAAATATTCCTGTGCTTGGACTATAGGAATTTGAAACCTGAAGCTGTGATGGAATCAAAAGGATTGAGCCTAAAGGACAGAACAGACCACAGTGCCAAACAATTAATCCAGGAACAAATGCAGCAGCTATTGAACCCTACTTCTTCACTCAGTCCTGATGAGACACATCTGGAGTGCTCATCAAGATATTCAAAACAGCTGCTCTTGGTGACCTCGCCCTCAGCAGGGAGGTGGACTAGATGGTTTCCAAAGGTCACTTGTGATCTGAGCAGCTCTATGATTCTGACATTCCATGATTCAGATGAAGCTTCCATTGTGTCAAGAGTATTTTGACTTGAGCTTTAGAATTATGCTCTTCAAAATGCTGTAAGTTATATTGTCTCTTTTGGAAAATGGTATTGAATTGAGTTAAAGTACACCGAAAAGTATACTTGTAAATTAGTATTCTGCGACGTTAGGTATTATCCAAAAGAATAATGGATGATGTCTATTGACATATTTAGCAAAGAGTATATTTTTAAAATGTCAGATCTATAAGGATTTTTTTTTCCATATGAGGCCAAGAGAACAAAATTAGTTACTCTGGAGAACATTTGGGGATCTTCAGTGTTCTCATTCTTCATCCCCACTGTTTCAGGCAACCCTGAAACTGGGAGTTCAAGGAACCTGCTTCAAAAAGGCCAGTCTTTAATAGTAATAGCCAAAAAGATTTTTATGTAAAATCCTAAATATGTAGTAAAAATGTATGCAGAACAATGAAATAGAGGTATGTCACGGAAGATAGCTGTTACGTTATCGTGCAATGTGTGAAATTATGCAATGGGTGGTTATATGCACACTAAAGAAAAAAACGGAAGAAGGAAGAGCAGATACAGAGATAAATTAAGATTTGGCTTAAAGTACACTAAGAGGATGATTAGAAAATCTTTCATAACTCACATCAGTTTGCAAAAGAAAGTTTCAATCTGTATTTGCGGAGCCTGTGCAGAACAGCCAATTTGTAATAGAGGAATGCTGTTCTGCCGCCGGATGCTTCTTTTATTATCTTCAGCACTAATAAAATTATCTAGATAAGATAGCGAGATATTAGAATGTCATTTTATCTTAATCTAAATAAGGTTAAAATAATTTCTATTGGCTACTCTGCAGTGAAGCTTTTTTTATGGAAAACCCTGACTCATCTAATTTTTTTCTAATGTTTCTAGATTGTCTAGTTTTTAGTTAACCTAACTAAAGCTGACTTGAAACCAGCTGCTTGCACATTCACTTTGAAACAGTAAACTCTCATTCTTATATTAGCCTCTGACTAATGATTAGCATATATTATTTCACGTGTTATCTTATCATTAAGTGATAGATCTACGAACTTCTTCATGTTTTTATAGATGTAAGGAATGCTCTGCAATTCAATTTTAGGGTGACTTTCCAAACGCTAGAGGTTTCTGGAAAAGGTTACACCTCTCCTTTTTGCTATCTAGAAAAATATTCTTTATTGGAAAGCAAAGCACACATTTCAGTAGCTAGGACAGCATTAAGAGAGTGTGAATAGAAAAATCTAAGTTTGCAATACTTGAGGGAAAAAAAAGGGCAGATAGCTCTTCAGATTTTGGCGATAAAACTCTTCCAACTGTCCAGGAATGATCCTTCAATTTTTATGTTTATGCATGTGGAGTATTCTGTTTGTTTGTTCTAACAGTACAGCTGGCGCAATCCCATGATTAGAGGGGCTGGATTAAGATATGATTGGATTAATGCGTATAGGATTGGTATCATGGACTGTCATGTGTTTTCGCAGCCTTTCTATGAGGCAAATGAGGACCTAAATTGTGATACTTTTAGCTGATTAAAGGAGACAGCGATAGTTTTTGTTAAGCAAGTTGCATATATTGCCTTTCTGTGACACAGATCTCCATTGCTATGACTTTCACTCTTCTTTACGGAGTTGAGAAAAAACCATGTGACTATTACAATGTCAAAAGACAAATGAAAGTCACACTAAATTCTCAAGTTAATCCTTGCATTGGCGCCTAAATAGATGTTTCATGTTTGGGTTTTGGTTGGTTTTTTTTAAAATTTTATTCAGTAAAGAAATATCAGTAATCTCATGGAAAAATATCCAGGATAATGCTATACTAAATTTTTTTATTAGGTCCAATCCAGCATTTTCTGCATGACTGAAAGAAAACTACCGTAATCCAGGAACTTCTTAACCGTCATATACAGATCCACAACCAATAATAGCATATTGATATTAAGGACCTATTTTGAAATCCTGTCTTTTGATCAGAGACATAATTCAGAATTATATTTTGACTGTTTTCCATAAGAATACCGTAGATTGATTCTACAGAATCCAATCTTACAAATATCTCTCTTGCAATGACAGTGCCATGGGACCCATTTTGTCTTTGGGAATTGTTCTGTATTTCATGGTGTTGGGCACTGTGTGGAAGAAGTGCTTTCACTGGGACTTGGCTGTGTTAATGCAATTCAGTTGCACCAAGTTTCAGAATTGTCAAGAAGGATTCTGAGGGTTGAGAGCCAACGCACCTTGGCTCCTTTCATTCCTTTTGCATCCCAGGTGTTTCATAGAGAGCCTTATCTCTTTCTAAGGAGACCTTCTCGTATCTTTTGCACGTGCTCAACAGGTGTCAAGCACAGACAACAGTGCTCCTCAGCCATCTTCCTTCTCCTGGTCCTTGTCCTACCCACTGTTGATGAAATTATGGAAAGATAAATTAATACTGCTGTTAAAATATATGGCCATATTAACAGTATATGTGTATTTCTTCATTTTATTATGTTTTTATTCTCATCACAGTTAGTACTTTCAGATTTTTCAGAATGAGAAATGAGAATTAACAAGTGTTATTTTTGCCAGTCTCCCTTTCCTGTCTGATATTCTGCTACAGTTATAAGGACTTTCCTTTTACAATACTGGATTTTTGTCATGTTAAAATCTAGTGTAATAAAAACATAAATTACGTACAGAAGACCATCCTACAACAAGTCCTCTGTATCAAACTGTAACATGAGACCATGTTTATACAGAGAAAAACATAAAATTTGATAGCTGTGCAATTCCTGGACTCGGTAGGGTAAATAATGATATTAGTTTTCTGCGATAGTTCTTATGAATATAGCCAAAACCAAACTACTGTTAGTTATTGTTAAATAAAACCATATATTTCAGGTAACAAGAACCCATGTAGCTCAGTTTTTAAATTTTTAATTACTGCTTATCCGAATCACAAACTTTCATCAACTCTTAATGGATTTAATGTGCTATTAAATTTAACTGTTCAGGAAGTAGGTTAAAAAAATACAACCAATAGATGTATGTAAATATGTTTATGTACTCTTTTGAACTAGTGAGCTTGTAATTTGCATCAGGCTTTCCAAGGGAAAAACATCTGGAAAAACATTTTCCACACCCTCATGGATTTAAAACTCATGTTTTCTAATCCATAAGTAAATGGTACAATGCTAAATCTTAACTAGATCAGATTTAAGATGTTGGGAATGCAATGTTCTCTCTTGCACAGTGAAAGCTCTGTTGAGAATAGTATTTAACGGATATACTAAAAGAAAGTGCATATTGGTATGAAACAGGTGCTGAAAACACTGATAACAATATTGTGATCAAATGAGATTTACTTCAGACCTACTGAAATCAAAGACACTTTGTGAGACTAATGGAAAGGTATTTATTCGTGTTGTCGGGGAGTGATTATGGATGATGGAATGCCACGGTTCTCTGCAAAAGCTGTTTCTGCTTGTGAAGAATTTTGATTTTACTTTTGAAATAATGGACAAGGACAATAAAAGCTTTACAAGAATTTTCAACAATATGGGAAAGAAATGCCTTTCAAATTTAGATCTACGATACTGCATTGGTCTAGCAAAATGCAAGATGGACTAAAAATACACTTCCAACTTAGCTTAGAACCTGTACTTTATTCCTTAGACTGAACTTTATCACAGTATCACAGTACCACAGTATCACAAGGTTGGAAAAGACCTCTGAGATCATCGAGTCCAACCTATGACCCAACACCTACACCTACTCCTACTTGTCAACTACACCATGGCACTAAGAGCCTCATCCAATCTCTCCTCAAACACCTCCAGGGATGGTGACTCCACCACCTCCCCGGGCAGCGCATTCCAATGGCCAATCACCCTCTCAGGAAAGAACTTCTTCCTAATGTCCAGCCTAAACCTCCCCTGGTGAAGCTTGAGACCGTGTCCTCTTGTTCTGTCACGGGTCACCTGAGAGAAGAGACCAACCCCTGCCTGACTACAACCTCCTTTCAGGCAGTTGTAGAGAGCAATAAGGTCTCCCCTGAGCCTCCTCTTCTCCAGGCTAAACAACCCCAGCTCCCTCAGTCGCTCCTCACAGGGCTTGTGCTCCAGCCCCTTCCCCATCCTCGTTTATGTGGATCAGGATCTCTGTGCTGACTTTTTCTCTGTAGTTTATATCAAAAAGTGGAAAAATGGGGAAAGCCTCGATGTTATTGTCTGAAATTTTGTAACTCTTTCTTGGAATTTTGCAACATACTGTAATACTTCTGCAGAGATATTTTTGTCTCTGCAAACTTTTAATTCAAGTTTACAAGCAAATCCATTTAAACTGTCCTACCTCTGAGGAATGTTTTTAACTTCACTAACTGCACCTTTATTCCTAGATAAATGTCCTCAGATTAAAGAAATTTACCCACCTTTGCGGTTCGTTGAATACACATGCCTGTACATATATATATATCAGATACAGAACACTCGATCTTGTTTATTGTCAAAATTCATATATGCAAAAAAGTCTTTCAAGTTATGCAGAAGTAGGAAAAAAAAACCTGTGTATGATTTTCGCTGCTAGCATTTGGCGAGACGAAAGGGAAATGAAACAAACAGATGTCGTGTAAATTGTTGAGACCTAATAAGTCTGGTATTAATCGACATGTCTGGGCCCAGTACCCTCTCGAGATAGTAACAATAATTGTTGCCTCCAGATAGTCACATGCTTCATCTTTGCAATTCTGCGATGGGTTTAAATTCTCAGTTGTTGTGTTTTTTAGAATTTTTAATTAATCATTACTTATTATAATGCTGTCTGTAGATTTAAGTACCCACCCCTAATGAGGTGTCTCAACATGAAACAAAGATTAAGGGTTTTTTTAGTGGAGAATAGGAACTGATAGTTTAATTCCTCCTACCCTGGAGGGCTGGTATGACTTGGTATATTAAGCCATGCTAGTTTGAACAGATATGTTTGGCAACTTATATCAAAATGATGAGACTCAGGTTCAGGCTATTTCCTTGTACAAGTTTGTTCTATTATGGTATACCTTGACCTCCATTGTCACCTGGTGGTTCTTTCAACTAACGCCGTACTTGACTGAGCATCTCGAGTGCTCGGGAAGGTGGAAGAGTATTACTTACAGAAAGTCTCCTTTTCACTTAGGGCTTTGGATATGAAATAATATTAAGTAAACAGTTTTATATTTCTTCTGGTAGAGCAGGGCAATTTTTTGTCTCTTATTTAACCGCTATCAAAACATCTTTTTGGAAACCCGTAGGCCTAGTGAGATACTTATGTTTCTCATAGAAATCACAACACTCCTTTTGGAAAGTGAGCTTGGGAGAGTTGTGACGTGGGTAAATAGAGAGTCTGCCGTAGAGCATGATTCTGTTCTAATATTCACCCGCTCTGAGGTGAACACGATTTGGGTTGCTAAACAAGTCATCGCATCAGTCAGTCTGAGGAAGGATCTTCTTCAAAGAAAGCATCTCTTGCCTGTGCTTTCTTATTCTCTTATTTGCTTGTGCATATTTATATTTTCCTTATTTCACTTGGTTATAGACCCTACCTTGACCTACAGTTTTCCACAGGCTGGACACTGTATTTTGAGATTTGTTCTTAAGCATGTGCCACTTTACCCTGTTTGCTGAGGTTTTGCTCCAGAAGGTACCTTTCTAATTATTTGCTTTGATTGAATCCGTGCTTCTTAGAGGTCATGCACTTCCAAAAAAAAAAAAGTTATTTTATTGTTACAGACAGTCCTTGTGACTTATTTATAGTATCTTAAGCCCCCTATTTAGAGGACTATACCTATTACTAAGATTTAAGCTTCATTGTTTCTATTAGAGTTTCAGAAAATTAAAGTGTTAACATTAACTTTGAATAATGGGGAGCTGAGAGAGGTCCAAAATGCTAATGAAAGCAACTGTTCTGCTTGGAAGACAACACATACCATGTTATGCATGCATTTATCTGAAGGGTTGGGGGTCCTTTGCCATTTTCTTTCTGTACTTATGATAAACCATACTTGGAGAAATACTCATTGGTTGTATTTATCCTGGAAAGCATTCAAAAAACTGAATTGTAAGTTTAACCAGATCTTTCATTAAACATTTACGTTTTCAGATATATCTGATATATATTTATCTCCTCTATGTACTCTCAAGCATCCAGAAGAATTAAAACTATCAATATTAAAAAAAATAAATACATCATTGTAGATGCGTATTAAATTCTCAGTGGTAGTGCTGTGGCTTTTTTAAAGAAAAAAAACACTTCAGCATTTTTTGCTTTTAAAATTATTGAGTCAGATGTTTTCAACCACTTAATAAAAACAAGCTGGTACGAAGCTTTTAAACCAAGATTCCAAAATGTCTGGCACTGGAAGAAATATCTTTGCACAGAAACTGGAACGATTCGGCAAGTTTGTGGTATTCTTTTGGGGTTTCGGGAGGATGAACAGAATCTGCTCTTTGGTTGCTCTTCTCTCCTGGCTCACAGGAGGCCACTAATCTCAATCTAGTTGTGCAAATTTCAGATGGTGCTACCTGTCCATTGCTTGTCAGCCGTTAGAGGCTGAACGTAACCCTCCCCTAAAGCTCTGTAAGGAGAATAAATATGATGTGTATTTCTAATTCACCTCATGCCAAGCCCACCTGATAATAATACCCACTTGCACTTATGCATTAAATTAGGGCAGCTTTGTTGGGCTGAAAAAATCCAAAGTGACCCTTGGGCAGGCGTCCTTTGTAGAGGACAGTTAGCAGTGACAAACAAGTAAGGCTGAAGTAGTCCTTAAAGACCTATATTCTTAAAAAATGAGTATCGCTTGGTGGCTGTGATTATAAGAGCGCTATAAAGTTTGGAAGAGTTTTCCATTATTTTAATATCATAACTAAAGAGTACTTCTGATTTGTTAAGTGCTCGATAGAATTATCTGCTGTGTCTGGCAGCTACTGTAGCTGAAGCTTTATAGAAAGGGGAAAAAAATGGAGCAAACTGATGTTTTAGCTAAGTAGTTTTAGCTTTTTGTTTTCACAGTTTGACTTTTTTGTGTATTTTCTTTCTTATTCTCTTGTCTGAGTGTTGTTCTGATTAGCCTGAAGTCCAAACAGCGTGTGCTTTGCTGAAGAGTGTGTGAGTGTGCTGGCAGTCCTCAGCTTGGCCACGTACGCTGTCATCAATTGACTAAAAAAGGTCTTTAACTGTGGAAGATCATCTTCTAAACAGAAGGAGAAGATTTAACTGTTCCTTGTGCTTTTAAAAAACAATTATTTTTATTATTATGTTATTTTATTATTTTTTATGCTTTTCTTATTCTTTCTTAATTCAATCGGTAAGCTTTCTGAATAGACACTGAAGCAGAATTGCTGATTCATGCCTAATAAACTTGCCTGATTTTCAGCTGTTAACTCTGACTGTAAAGCACCACATTTATTTTATTTATGACTGCAGAGTATGTGACTCTTTTTTGAGAGGCAAGTTTTGTTCAAAGGGTGTTTCTTGAAAGGAACACCCGATTTTGCTAAGCCAAAAGCCATTATTCACAAGCTGTCCAACAAACATGAAGAAATTACCCCAACCCCAAACCACAGAGACAGCTTACAACAAAAAGTACAGAAATTGCATGTTTAGGGTCTTCCTGGACTAAAATGGTTTGAATAACTGTTAGGAGGCAGGGAGATAATCTTTCACTCTTTGCATGTGTATTTTACAAAGTAAAACCTATTTTGAATCAGATTGGAAAGATTTTTCTCTTTCCACCAATCTGTGCCAGAATCCAATTATAGAACACATCCCAGTAAAGGCAATAAATAATAGTTATAAGACAAGAATGAGGAAAGGGAAGGCATGTTACAATTTGTTGTTGCCAAATACGACCCTTAAATAAGAAGATTGCTAGTTCTCTTTAAAGTGATATTTCAAAGGTTTTCTTCTCCATTTACAACTTACGAATTGACACACTTCCAGCATCTAAGTCAATTTGAAAATTAACTAAATGAAGCATATTTTTAAACACTAACAGCTTATTCTTCCTCTGAATAAAATATGTGAAGCATACAAGGAATGAAATCCTGACTACTTTGAAGTCACTTGGAAAATTCTTGTTTCTCAGTGAAGCTAGAATTTCACCCTAAGTGAGCCTATCTTAGGCTATTCTGAATTGCATTTTAGAGACCGGTCTTCTTATGGAGGAAGCCAGAGTGCCATTTTACATAATTATCCTGTTTTAAACTTTAAAATAAATTCCGAGTGGTATCTTGCTCAAGCTCACTAAAGTGCAGACCTTTCTCTTGGGTTTCCCTACCTTGTCATGGAGGCCTGAGAGCTAATAAAGAGGTTGCAAATTTTCATGCTGAAAAACAGAAGGCTGCATAAGGGTCCACGGTCCTGGATGGGATGGTAAAGACTATTCAGAAGGACTTTTTCCTGTGAAGATTTAAGAATGTTGGCTGCATCAATAGTAAAACAGCAAGTCCAATAATCATGATTTTCAGAGGGTTGTAGTAGTTGTTTCACTGAAATTACATTAGAAGCATTACAGTATCTCACTGCCAATTACAACCCTAATGCAGAATAGGAGTGGGGCGCATTAAGTGTATTTTTCTTTGTGTGTTTCTAGTGCTGATTAGTTTTCCTCCATTTATTTGCTACCAATTCATTTTCAATCAAGGAAATAAACCATAACTTGCAACCTATAGGAAAAGTTTATATTTGAATCTTGATACAGCATGGGAAATAAGAAATCCCTGTGGAGATGATCCTTTTTTTTTAAAATCCCTCCACCTGGGTTATTGTAGAAGATTTGTTATTAATCAGTATTTTGTTGTTATCAGTTATTATGTTATTGTCAGTAGAAGATGGAGACTCACAGGCAATATGTTTTCCTCTTCTCTCTGTCGCTTTGTTTGTAGGAAGGAAGCAGATTATGTAAATTGCAAATATATATTTTACAATACATAGTAAAACGCTCAAAAAGGTAAATTGAGAAAAACATGTACGTGATAGGAAGCAACTGACCGTTTTTCTGCTTGATTTCACGTTTTGTCTCAGCGTGAAGACTGAATCTCTCAGTGTCTATCATTGTGGATGTATATCAGCACGAGGCTGTAAATGTAACTAAGCAGTCTGAAATCCTAGACTCATGGAATGGTTTGGGTCAGAACAGACCTTAAAGATCATCCAGTTCCAACCTCCCTGCCATGGAGGTGTCCCATGGGCAGGGACACCTCCCACTGGATCAGGTTGCTCAAAGCCCCATCCGACCTGGCCTTGAACACCTCCAGGGATGGGGCAGCCACCACTTCTCTGGGCAACCTGGGCCAGGGACTCACCAGCCTCACAGTAAAAAACCCGAAAACAATGTTCTTATATCTAATGTAAATATCCCCCCTTTCAGCTTCAAATCATTACCCTTCATCCTGCCCCTGCACTTCCTGATAAGGAGCCCCTCCCCAGGTTTCCTGTAGGTAAATTCTCCAGAGCCTGCTATTAAAAGCCTGCATCTGGGCAAATCGCTGTGCCATCATACGGTATAAGTTCCGACTGCTGCAGTTAGGCATTTCTGATTTGCATGTGTGCCTTTACATGAGCAGTTTGACTCTTGTAAATTTTATACTTTTCTTGTCTGTCACAGAAAGATAATTAGCACAGCACATAATGTCTAAGAAATAAATTTTCTAAAGCAAAAAAAGCAAAAATGTGTTACTGTATCGGTACTACCATTTCCTGGAGCCAGAAATTTAACCATGGAATGATTAAATTTGACCTACAAATACAAACCCCAAGCCTCTGGCAGCTCCAAACTATTGTGTCTTTTCTTTTACTAACATCAGCCAGTCTCTGATTTATAAACAAATATGCAAAGGTAGCTGAATATGTATGGAGGGATGACAGGAGAATGGGAAAAACTTGTAGGAGTGCTCACATGTGAGTAGCATCACATTTGTTAGCATTGTCATTGAGAGATTATGTTCAGGGTTTGGTTAAAAGTAGCACCAAGTCCAGCGTCACAGAATTAGCCTTAGAAAGAAACTTCTCCAGAATTTTGTCATAATTCTTTTGTTGCCCCACTCCTGTGAAATCTTTTCTGGCTCACCTGTAGCAGGGAACTGAACCACGTACCTGCCTTTTTCTTGCTGCTTCTTACTCTTTCACATTCCCATTACACCTTGAATGAAAGTCTTGATGAGACAGGAGCTGTCATGTGCCTCCTGTCTGCAATTAAAGTGCACAGACTGTATCTGAACCTTGCTGCTTTGAATTTTCTTAATAATTAGAATTGTTTCAGACTGTAGCAGAAACTCTGATTTTTGGCCTATTAGTACAGAGTTTGCCCGAGCCGTGGGAAGAATACAACTCATGATCCTCAAAGTAATTTGAAGTGATCCAACTCTCACCTGTCGTTGTAGCAATGAGCTGGTGTAAGGTGAGTTGATCTGTTCTGGATTGGAATGTTAGGCTTGAAACGCAACAGGTTAAAGTAAAGGGACATGAGGAAGTCCATAAGCAGCAACATATATTCCCGTTCCCACGTAATGTGTTGCTATTGTGGAACTTTCAATGAGCTACGTTAGAATTGCTTCATGTAAATAGAGACTTAGATGGAGTGTAATAGGGAACATACGCATCCTGAATGAAGCAGCTCTGTAGCTCATGGAAGCAGAGCTTTTCTTTCTCTCCTGGGAAGAGTGGAATTTACCTTATGTTATTTACATTTTAGTAAAATTATTGATAAGGGGCAATGTGTCCTGTAAGCAAAGCCTCCGCTTTGTATCAAATTTAATTAACTATTCTGCTCAGCGTGCTTGGAGTTGAGTTTGACCTGTAGGATGTTTTCATCCCACTTTTGAGGAGGAAGTACGTCATGTGTAACATATCAAAAATGCACTTTATATTTTAGGCAAATACTATTATTGTTGATATTGGTGAGACTATCCCACAATACTTAGACCGGTCTAACTCCTCCGTGCCCTGAGAGCCAATGCTATATTGCATCGGTGAAAAGCATTGGGTTTTGAAATATTATTTCACTATATTAGTGATAATATCTACAATGATTGTATCACTGCACCTTTTGTGCAAGGTTTCCCTAACTGGATTGGAAAAAAAGGAATTTTCCTATATACCATTAAAATAGTTTAATGTAAAGTCAGTTTGAACTCGTGATTTGAAAGTTTTCCATGGTCTAGATTTATATCTCTGGTTAGTGCAGAGTGTGGTGGCATTGCCCTAGATGCAGGAGTAAGGTGGTACTGTGTGACTTCTGAGAAAAATTAATAGCGATGACCTCAGGTGACAGAACTCTCCCTTGCAGATCCTGTTCATACCAGCACAGGCCCTATTTTTTTTTTTTTTTTTTACCCTGGTGAATTCCATTGATTTCAATTAAATTTGTTGTCTGATTTTGCAGATATGTTCACAATTCTGTCAACATTGACATTAACAGACTTACTGTGGCTTTTCACAGGGATAGCAGAGGGAAGATTCTGTCTTGGTCCCTTTCTTACAGAAATAGTTAAGTTTGCCTTTGAAAACCCTGTACTGCATAACTTGCTGTTCGCAGCCAGATTCCAGTTCAGCAAGAGGTTTAGTGGCAGTTGTGCCTGTTTGGCTGTGTGTCTACATTGAAATATACCGAGTGGATCAAGTTGAAATTGTAGCATTTGTAGTCTAAAGACATGGGAAGCCGTATCAGATTGATCTCTACTTTTGAGTTCTATACTTGAACCTGAACAAAAGGCAATCT